>CAJGYO010000018.1:70146470-70820484 GCA_904845875.1 Miscanthus lutarioriparius
CGATTGCATGTTGTGCCCAACTACTTTGGATGAGGCAAACTCTTCATGATTTTGGATGTCATTTTACCAAAATCCCATTATTATGTGACAATGAGAGTGCCATTAACCTTGCAAACAATCCCGTAAGCCACTCTAGAACCAAGCACATAGACATCCGTCATCATTTCTTGAGAGCCCACGAAACCAAAGGAGATATCGAAATTCGCCATGTGAGCACCGAAAAGCAACTAGCCGATATCTTTACAAAGCCCCTCAATGAGTCAAGGTTTTGTGCTTTGCGTAGTGAGCTAAATATACTTGATTCTCGTAACATGGTTTGAATTTTAGCATGTCTCTGTTTGATAAACTAGTATCTAGGCAAAAGAGTTGAAAATTTTCATATTGTGCATGAAAATGATTTATAAAAGGCAACTTATGTACCATGATCATGGTCTGTATTGATTATTTATTTCTGGTCATGGTAGATAGGTGATATGTGTCCATATCTTATATAGAGAGAGTCATATAGATTATAGCTAACTCCCACTGTTTTGGGGAGTGCGGCAGTGTCGGACCTGCCGTGAGGCAGTGCCGCACTTTGAATCTCAATTGAGATTCGGCCCAAACGATTTTACTGCGGGCCCATTTATTCTTCCTCTTATCCTCAGGTCCGTAGTAACTTCTTTCCCTCTCTCTTCCCCCCGACTCCAACGTCCACGCCTCTCTCTCTCTCGGCGCCCGGTCGTATCCGTCGCTTGGCCGTGTGTTCTTTGGTCTCTGGCGGTTGCTGGTGGCTGCCAGCCCTCCCTCAACGTCACTGATGGCTGCTACTACCCCTAGCCTAAGTAGTTTCTTCCCTCTCCTCTCCAATCCTCATTTGAGAAGGTAGAATCCTAAACCTACTCGATCTATGCAATGTGAGTGTTTCTGTGATGGATTCGGGTTCTTAGTGGTACTATGAACGAGTAGGAGGGAGATTTGATGGACAAATTGAATCAATATGTCGATTCATTTGGGGCGATGCACAGCGTGTGGCAGTGCCATGGTAAGGTGCAGCGATCACGCACCTTACGATTTGAGACTGCTGTCTGCTGGTTGTGACTTTCCCAAATGAATCGATGTATTGGTTGGATTTATTCACCACATGCTCTCTCCCACTCAAAATGTTATCACTATTCCCATCTATTATATGACATCATGTGTTTTATCTTGAACTATGCTCTAGAAATTGTTTGGTGATGTGGGAAGACATTTGAAAAATGGATTTGCTAAGAAAGAAAGAAGAAGGAGGTCATGAGCTTATGGAGATATTGAGTGCGGCAATGCCGCTCTCGAAAGTCTTGACAGTGCCGCCTTTATGCAGGCAGCACTATCCATAGTGTCTCTCAAGTTCATGATCTAAGTCCTTTTTCTTATCAAGACTATTCTTCAAGTAATTTTCTGTCCCATTTGTACAGTTTCTTATCTAGTTCATTCTATGCATAGATGGAGCATGGAAAAAATGACCGAAGGGGGAAAATGAAGATGAATGAGCAAAGAGACAAGGATCCACCTCATCATGGTCGAGGAGGTCAACAGTGATGTGGCGATGTAGTGCAGCTCAAGGGGACTTGGTGATGTGGAGAGGCACGAGCAATACATTGAAGATGAGGAGAGGCTAGAGATGACAGTCATACCACCGATGCCATTCACGACACCCCACAACATCTCTCCGAGTTTGATGGCGAGATACATGAGAGATTTTGAGGTGAGATCATCATGAGACCTCCAGATGACTCTCTTGAAAGATGTAGTTGTCAACTATTCTAAGAGTTGGAAGCTGGTGGAAGAGGCAAGGGGATCAATCCCTATCTATGATCATAAAGATTTGGGCATTGATTACATATTTTGGAATAAGTTTCATTCCAACTTTATGCCCCTCGCCATTCTTGCATCCAAGAAAACCAAGATCATCAAGATGCAGTATATTGTTTGGGATGAGATGCAGGAGAAGGAGGAGCCTGAGTTTGATAAGATAATCAAAATTTGTGACAGGTTCTAGCTTTCAGACATCATGGGTTTCTAGTATAACTAGAATGAGGAGGTCATTGCACAGTTTCATGCCACATACTTCTATGACCAGACCTCTGATGAGATTCACTAGATGACTAATGGTTGGCACTATCGAGTTAACTTTGTCACTTTCAGTTGGATTCTTGGCTTTGGGGAGGAGTACAGAGGTCACACTTACATTCATGATGAGCCTTGAGCTGAGATCCATGACATCAGTTACATGTGGAGAGATAGAAGGATTGCAGATGGCAAGAGGAGTGGTCTACATAGCTTCTATTACATCCTCAACAACCTCATCAGGAACACCATCAACCCAAAGGATGGAGCAGCCTCAGATATTAATGGCTATGTGAGAAATGTGTTGGCTAGATTTTCTTCAGGTGGGGACAGGTTCAATGTCCCTAGATTCATGTGGACTAAGTTAAGATTTGCAATGGAGGATGGGAGGAGGGGGCTGCCATATGCCCCTTACCTCATGTTCATGATTGAGAGGGTCACTAGATTTTATTTTCCGAAGGATGGGATGCACACCGTCTACAAAATTGAGAAGACCCAGCCCATTTGCAGCTACTTAGGGGCGGGAGCTCTCATGCTCATGTAGATATCCCCTGAGTCTTCCCGCTCTAGGTCTCGAGAGGAGGCAAGATGAAGAAGTTTGGCAAGTGGTTGAAGGCAATCTTCGCAAGTGCACCTGTCTGGTGACAGAGAGCATATGAGACACAGCTTGAGCGAGTGTCAGCAGTGTAGACGGGACCTTCCACCACTTCCTCCTATTCCACCTCCTCCACAGTTTGACCTTCCGAGTCTCTCCGACACAGATTCAGATGATGAGGATGATGATGATGATGATGAGCAGCAGGGACAAGCGGCAGATTGGGATGAGACCCTGGAGGGATACTGTCAGAGACAAGAGCCGAGGCGTTCCACTCGCTACACCGCCACTACTCACCATCAGGGCCGTGCACGTATTGACTCTGACGATGATGATGATCATTGTGGTGCCGGGACTGCTATAGGAGGTGCTAGGGCTGCAGGAGATGATGACATTGATTGGACAAACATCCGGGGAGATACTTGAGTAGGTGTTGATCTTTCTTCTTTTCTTCTCTTTTTGGTGCTTTATGCCAAAGGGGAAAATTAGAGGTCAACAACTTTTGACGCCATGGTCGTATTGCGCTTCATGTCCTATTCGATGAGTGTTAGTCTTCGCTAGGTGGAAAGTTTGAGAGTCGCTCAAAACTCTAAATTGTGAAATAATGCTACTATTTGACTCTTTGTGTATCGGATATGAACATGTATGGTTTGTGTGGATTAGAAGTCATCTTATTGTGCTAGGTTGCATATCTTTTTTTATCTGAGCTAGCTGTGTGGTGCTTGACTCTGTCTTGCTCAAATGCAGTCAAAGTGGCGGTGCCACTTTTCTGCAGCAGACAAGCACATGTGTGCATGATCATCATATGCATCACGTATACTTTTTTCTTGACCTGTGTGCAGAGACCCCACAAAGGCATGGATGTAGGGGGAGCCCCAATTTTCACCTCACTAAAGTGTGAATCTTGGCCTCTTATGCCAAGTTGAGAATTCAATTCTCTATTTACATATTTAGGGGAGGCTCTACACCCATGGCCTCTTTTGTAAACTCTAATTGGGTTGTCATCAATCACCAAAAAGGGGAAGATTGTAAGTGCAATAAAGCCCTAATGTGGGTTTTGGTGTTCATGACCACCTAATTAGAGAACTAATAAGATTTATTAAGATGAAAAGCAGAATTCATTATAGAGGATGTTACATGGAAAGGAGGGCCCCCAATAACAAATAAGGATGACATCAGCGCTCAAAGGAGTTTTGAATTCTTTTGTCTTTTGAAATTAAATATGGAAAAAGCCGTTACTATAAAGGGGGACACTACAACTGGTTAAAAGTGTGCAACCAAGTGCTCAATCTTTACACAAAAACAACCTCACACCTCAGCCAAGATGACCAACTTAACAACTCCTTCACCCTTCTTGTCTTCTTTGGGTGCGGCAGTCTGGTGCCACACTTGGAGAGAGGCATTGCCGCATCATGCACTTCCCGCACTTAGGGTGGCCTTGCTTGCATATAAGTAACCTTTGGGAGGTAGGGGGTATTTATACTTTTCCTGTCCTCCATCACGTCTCTCTCTTCTTCCCCAATGGTTCAGACCGACAAAAATTAGCAGGTGCTCATCTCCTCTCTCCTCCATTGGTGCCCTTCAAGCTCTCAAGCTTTCCTTTGACTTCCCATCAATTCTTGAGAGAAAAAGGTGCCAAAAGTGATTAGAGAGCAGCTCCACTGATTCCCAAAATCTAAAGAGCATTTGGTTCACATTTTGGCCGGCGGTTGTGTTTGTTACTCTTGGAGCTTGGCTCCTAGCCGGCTAGAGCGTCGCCCGGTGAGCTTGCCAAGTTTGTGGCAGCCCCGGGAGGTTTGTAACCACCTCTTGCGGCGAGTAAAATCACCTCTCATCTCAACAGTTCACTCTCTTAACTTGAGAACGAGGTAGGGTTGCAAAGCCCTAAGCCTTAGTGGTATACCTGAACAACGTGGACTTACACAAGCCTTGGTGGCGAGCTGAACCACGGGATAAAACCTTGTGTCATCTTGTGCTTGTGTTGCTACACTTGTGTTCTTATTGTTGTTGATATGATTTCAAGGGTTTCAGGCTGATCTACTTGTGTGTGGTGTTCCTACCACTTTCAGCTGTCGATCTGTGATCTACTACCCTGCAGGAAGCTAAGAAATTTACCCGATCTAAATTTCGTTGGGTAGATTTTGAAATGTGAACTAATCTCTCTTGCAGTCTTGGCCAGGTCATTGTTTGAAATCTTGACAATGTCATTTGTCTTGGCGATGCCATGCTCCTGAGCGGTAGTGCCATGGGTGAATTTGACTTCCGTTTGAGTTGAATTTTTACAGGCCTATTCACCCCCCTCTAGGCGTACCAGAGATCCTATAGGAGTGGCCACAAGCAATCACCAACTCGTGCCAAAGCTTCACAGCTGCTCCAAGCCGTCTAGGTGGCGGCAACCACCAAGAGTAACAAGAAAACCGCAACAAATTGATCCCCAACTGCCACTAGATGCAATCACTCAAGCAAATGCACTTTGGATCACTCCTAACTCACTTGGATGCACAATCAAGCAAGAGATTGAGTGGGAGTGGTTTGGCTTAGCTTACAAGGATGTATCAATGATCAAAGTGTCCAAGAGGGTGAGCTAGAGCTAGCCAAGTTCTATTTATAGAGCCCCAAGGGCTCACTAGCCGTTACCCCCTCGAAGGGTGTCCAGACTGAGCTCCAAAACCATAGATCGGGGGGTCCAGACCATGCTCCATGGGTTCAGTTCCCTGCTGTAGCCACTGCCAGCGCGCCACGTGTATCCTATGAGTCTTACTAGTATGACAGGATCATGTAGATTGCTATGCTACAGGACTCCGATAGAAGTCGAGTGATTGCCTGTCACTCGCGAGAGATAGGAAAGATATTAATATTTCTATTATATTATTATCACCTGGAAAATGTATATGAATGATAATTGGAGACCGAGCAGAATGGTACTTTGGATCTAGACTTGGTTTGGCCTTCGAGCGAGGCTCGGGTTGCACTTGTTCCGCCTGTGTTGGTTAAGGACTGGCCATTGCAATGGATGGTAGTCAGGTCATAGACTTATTATCCTGAACACATACTTGTGTATGGGCACGGGAAGGCTCATTGCTCTCTTGTCATGGGTTCCAGCTTTTTCTGGACCGACTGATTGGAGGCGGGGATGGTGGAGGTCTAAGCACTGCACTGAGTCCAGGACTCAGGAGCGAGGGCTTGGAGTCCAAGTTTGGATGGGGACCTGGACCCTATGACAGGAGGGTAGTGGGTTGGACTTGCTTGTGCCTAGGGTACAAGCGAGGCGTGTGTTTCAGGGTACCCAGCTGGGACATTGGTTCACGAATCACTGGGTGATCCGGTACGACTTGTCTACAGTCTAGCATTGTAGTAAGAACTGGAATATGAAATATGGTAAAATGGTTCTAATTGCTTACCACCTGCTTGAAGGTAGCACAGGTGCTTACCTAGAATGGATAGTTAATGAACTAATAATGATTGCTAATAAAATTGAATATAAGAATGCACGCTTAGTAATGCCTCCTGCAGATGCATTAAATCCACAAGCCAGATAGCCTTGCATATCCTTGGAGTCTTTTCTTTCTTCCTAAGGGGTAAGTCTTGTGGAGTACAATTGAGTACTCAAGGTTTGTTCTACCCTCTTGTAGGTGATAGACGGATGCTAGAGCTGACTCTTGTGTGTGGATTCCTCCTGGTGGGCTCAGAGAGGATTCCTTTACGCTGCGCTTATAGTTTTATTTATAACTCTCACTAAATGTTTTTATAAATAGAAGTTTTATAATCTGTTGTCATAGTTTATATATCAATGCTTCATCATATCATGAATAGATATTTATTTCCGCTGTAACTCTGATCACATGTTTATATTCCGCTGTTAAAATTAAATTGTTCATAACTCTGAAACATGATCATATTCCGCTACTATAAACAATAAATACTATACTCTGATGTTGCATAGAAAGTGATGTAAGAAATGGTTAAAATGTTGTAAGATTTATTCTCTCATTTGTGATCCTAATGAAAAAATATGGATTTTTGGGTTCTCCCTTGTGGTGTGCTCGACGGAACTACGTAATTTAGTGTCCTCCCTTGAGTGCTTAGTGTCTAATGGAAAACAAGTACTCCTAGGAGGCATTAGATTAGGCGGTTCTGCAACACCACCACTTGTGCACATGCGTTAGCATATTTTCAAAGCATTTTCAAGGGTTAAGTTAGTCCACACTAGATCCTAATGCATATACATGAGAATGACATCACCTAGTGGCACTTGATAACCGTTTTAACCATGATTTTCCTCTCTTCATAGTATGGCTATCTATCCTAAACCCAATCACACCCTCTATGGTGTCTTGATTGGTAAAACAAAAATGGCCCTATCAAGTATACCTTTGACTTGAGCCCATTTTTATTTTTCTCTTTTTTTTCCAAGTTGGAGCACTTGATCTTCATCTTTGGCCACCTCCATCACCATGAGTGCTCCACCACTTGGTGTGTACCAACCTATCTCAATTTTGCACTTAGAGCAAAGGTTGGCACACTAAGGCTTCATCAATTGTCTAAAACCAAATTAGGGCTTTCACTAACCCATACCCACAACTAGGTCATAATAGTGGAGGGAAAAAATCTTGAGATTGGGGAAAATTTGATAGCCACCCATTGTCTAGATCCCTTCGATGATATGAGAAGTACATTGTAAGAGTTGGCCGCTAGCAATTTGAACATGTAAGGCAGAGTCCAGACCTTGTAGAGTAGCGACTACCTTATGACTAAGGAAAGTGCGAGAGCTTCTAGAATCCACCAATATCAACAGAGCATGGCCTTGGATAGGACCATGGAACCAAAAAGTTTTGAGCCCTTCAACACCATTCACTACATCCAGCGAAAGAGAGAAGAAGACTTAAGCCCCGAACATGATAGAATGAGTGCCAACAGCATCCTCTTCAAGATCGAACAATTGCAAGGCCTCCTCCATCACGTGTATTTGAATGGTAGGAGCACAGCGATGGTCGTGAGACCAATTTTTAGCATACCGAAGGCACAATCCTTTGGCATGACAGTAAGCTTGCAATGCCTAAAACCTTTCTTCAATAGTTTTGCCTCACACATGCGGCGTTCCTTAGCAGACACTAGCCCAACTTTCTTGTCAGTGTGCCCAGGTGGAAGAGGAAGTGATAGAGGTCTTGATTGAGCAAGACAAGACTAGAAATTCACATCAGGATTCTTGTAGTCACGATGTTAAAGCGGTTCCATCACCTTTTCTAGGGCGTCTTGCGCGCGGCGAAGCTAGGGATGGCAATGGGTAGATTCAGGACTGGTGGAATCTCCACGTGCCGAACTTGAAACCCGAACTCAAACCCCAAAACTGCCACAACATTGGTTTGGGTGAAAAACACCCTCCTCCCCCAAACCAAACCCAGTGGATACTCAAAACCCACCACCTATATGGCAATACAATAAGAGCAATAATAATGAATTTTTTGTAGCACATGTATGATATATATTACATATTCACATGCATAAACAAGAGGGGAAAAACAACATACAATTCCATGTCTCAACTTAGAACAAATTTAGTAGCTTACATTACAATTTATTAATGCAAGAAATGAGTTTTGATTCAAAATGATATGTTTTGGGTCTCCATTAGACATCCATGGAACCCTAAACCCAAAACCAAACCCGATAAGTTTTGGGTTCTGAACCCAAAAACTGCGTGAAAATCCCCCTGCCCGCACCAGGTAGATGCAAAAACCGTGGGGACCCAACCCGAAACTGACCCACTTCCATCCCTAGGCAGAGCGCTGGGCGTCAAGCTTGCACAGTCACCTCGCCCACTTGTCCTCCTGCTCTTGAAGCCACTTGGCGAGCTCGTCGAGGATGAGTGAGTGTTCAAATCCATGGCGCCAAGATTCCTTTGCGAGGCGGTGAAGTGGCTATGAGATGCAAATGAGATGGGTAAATCTAGGATTTAAGTCTCGATACCAAGTATGTCAGCAGTTGGGGAACGAGGGAGATGAATCAGAGATAGGGAGACAAACAACAGTTTGGGAACGAGGAGGAATTGGATTGAGGAATTAGAGTTTTGTTATATTGTTCATGTCTCCTCTCTTCTCGCATTCTCTCTTTAAGTAGAGATACAGGCTGCACTTTGTTGCCTCAACATGGCACTATTACATGGGCATTGCCCACTTAGATCCTGCAACACGGGTACATATTGGGTTGTCTGGTCCTTGTGCTCCGCCAAGCCCCATCTGGTCGGAATCTCTTCCTCGTGTGTGCCAACTTGAATACTCGTGTCTGGAGTTCCTACCAGCAGATAGGTAGTGACACAAATGCATGGTCTACTGAACACATGAATGGCACAAGAACAAATAAGCATTATATATACTATGTTATACTCTTCTCGGATGGTGGAGTAGGGTCGTGCAGCTAGTAGTGGAGACGCCCAGCTCCATAGGTTGCTGTGTTGCTCCTAGTTTGGTTGTATACCATTTATGTAATAGTGATGTTTTGAAACAGTCTGCTAGGAAGGCCTAGTCAAAGCTATAAGACTACCTAGGGCACTCATCAGAAGCGTATCATTTGTATGGTTAAACTCTTCTTCTTAATTATAATGATACGCAAATCTTTTATGTATTCGAGAAAAATATATATACATGGGCAGGTGAAGCGCGCCCACCTACTTAGTCTTTTTTTAAGCATCTGCTATGTTTGGTAGTCAATTAGGGACTTCCAACTTATTGTTCCATCATTAGGAATATAATTTGGCGGGCAAACTTTGCCTAACCTACACACAGTAGAAGCTTATTAGTGTCTACTAGAAATGGGGGCCTGGAAAGGGCCACATGCAGCCACATTCAAACTATGAGGATTTACTTAAATCATATTATTATTTAAAATAAATTATACTTCCCGTAGCAATCATGTGTTGGTACACGTGCAAATTTTGGCCTTAATTTGAGTTAGGTCAAAAGTGCTAATATTTGCTTAGTTCTTACTTCTTACAAGTCACTGTTTCAACATGCTGCGTTTAGGGTGATCCGATCCCACTACAGCAATAGATTCCGAAGTCAACTTTGGCTCTAGAACGAGGAGCAGGCTAAGGAAGCATAGGGTTTGAATCTTCGGGCTTGTGCTCCTATATATAGACAATACCATAGGTTGATACACTGCTTTCGCTCTACGAAGAACTTGAGCGAATTCCCTCTTGAAAATTAATCGGCACCGCTGCATCGAAGGTTGAATATCTTTGAAGATTAAATCATTTCCGACTGTCCAAATAGACCAACACATTGTGATGAGAATTTCTATGAAGAAGGGCAACCGAAGTTGGGTTTTGAATTGCACATATTTTAACATTAGTTGAGAATAAATGCTAAAAGAATTTCTATGAAGAAGGGCAACTGAAACTGTTCGGCTGATGGTTTCTGGTCCTGATAAGCCGGCTGAAGCTGATTTGTTGTAAGAAAAAAATATTGTACCATGGCTGATAAGCCAGACTAAAAATTGTGTCGTTCCTATGTTTCTTTACTATAAACGAGATCTAACTCTATACAATATGTTCTGCCTTGATCTCACAATGGTTCATCTCTGACCACACAATAATACCCTAGAAATAAATATAGAACTATTGCATTTGTCTATTTAGGGTCTGTTTGGATGAGCTAGGACTACTTATAAGTTGGTCTCAAAATTAGCTTAAATTAACTAAGGTTGGCTAGGCTGTTTTGATACAAGAGCTAATTACTAGCTAGCTAAAGTTTAGCTATAATTAGCTATAGTGCATCCAAACAAGAGGGCTAATAGATAGACTAATTTTTTTAGCCAAGTTTTCAATTAGTTGTTAGCCAACTAGCTAGTCAAACTCAGCTCATTTGAGTCAATTCTTAGCCTAACTAGTAACTAACCCTAGCTCATCCAAACATGCCCTTAGTTGGCTAACAACTAGTTGAAGGCTTGTCTAAACAATTAGCTCATCCATTAGATCCCCTGTTTAGATGTACTATGACTAATTTTTGCTAATTCTGATTTGGCTAGCAATTAACTCTTGTATACAAAGATACCCTTAGTCTTGTTATTATGCATTTGTCAACCAAAAAATGACTCCTAATAAGTTTGTACTGAGTAGTAGTAGAGAAGAGATAGAGAGTTAAAAGCAAAGACAGAGATAGAGATAGAGAGAGAGAGGGAGAGAGAGAAGCTAGATGGAGAAAGATGGAAACATAACAATTGCATCACTCTGTCCGTACTGGCATTTCATGAGTGTATGCACGTACAGTTTAATTTGGTTTGCAAGTGCCCCTTGTGCTCCATAGGGGGCAAGCTGCATTTGTTTCTCATCTATGCCAAAACGAGCAGGGCAATATTTGCCATCATATAATATCTAAGTTCAAAGTTTATATATTCCCTGGGGAGTAATTAGTAACAAAAAGAAATGATAAATGTGCGACTGATAAAATAGCTTCCTACATATATGTTCGACTAGTGTTAAAACAAATGGTAGTGCTATTGCCCGGATGTTTGGACACCCATGCTTACACTCCATTTTCCGCGCCCGCGCTGCTCAGAACGTCGCCCAGCGCCGCTAGACCCGCAGCGTGGGGACCACTCATGCCCCCTTTGCTGCTCCCCCTTGCAGCTGCAATAGGTGGCTCTGGCAGGTGGGTCCATTGCAACATGTGTAACACCGATCTACTTTTAAAACATCCAGATAAAACATTTGCAACATGGTCCGAAGACAGATAAAACACTTGAAACATGCGTCTGGAACACTTGCAAAAACAACTGAAAACACTTGAAAATGTCATTTCGAAACATATGCAACGTCCAGATAAAACACTTGCAACATATGTGCCAAACATATACAACATCCAGATAAAACACACTTGCAACATACGTCTGAAAAACAGATGAAACATTTAGAACAGACGCTTGCCACATACATGTATAGCCACTACAACATATACAACATCCGATCTACTTTTGCAATATTCATTTAAAACACTCGCAACATACCTGTAAAATATCTGAAACATTTGAAACATGCGCTTTCAGTGCAACATCTCCTTGCTACTTGGGAGAAAAATAGAGGTTCGTCGGAGGTAGCCGCGACGTCACCACCGTCGACCAGCGCCGCCATCGACTAGATCGATTCCGCCTACTGCGAGGCCGGCGAGGACCCCTTCGTGGCCGCCGGTATTCTGGGCTCCACGCAGGACACGTAGCCCCCTCAGCCCCCGTAGCTGGCGCCGCAGCCTCCGCAGCCGGCGCCGCAGCAACGGCCACCATCGGTTTTCTCGCCGTGCAGTGGATCTAGTGGAAGGAAGGCTGGTGGGAGGCCCAAGCAGGTTGCAGTGGCCCCTATGGGCATGGTCTGCGGTTGCAAGTGGGGAAGACAGCGGCAGCAAGGCGGAGTGGGGCGGGGGCGTGCGGCGTGCGGCGTGCGGCGCGGGCGGAGTCGTGCGGCGTGCAGCACAGTTGACTAGGTGAGCGGCACTGGCGGGTCGGTCCATTTAGACGTCCATTTAGACGGACGGACGCCATGAGGATGTAAAACAAATTAGAAGTCAACACCACAAACTTTTGCAACCACAAGCGACACACATTATGTTAATTTGCAGAGGAAGCAAAGTGGATCAGATCGGAGCTGTGTGTATACGTGCCAATACGTGTATTCATCGTCACCCTTATAGACTGGCATATATTATCTCGGTGGTGCGGTATATGAACAAGTTAAAGGTTGCTGCATCTCTCTGGATCACACATGCTGCTAGCCTGCGTGCTGCGGCTAAACCATGAACGACACAAGTATGCCCATCCGGGTGTCTCCCGTAGTAGGAAGGAATCTCTTCAGTGTGGTGATGCCTATGCTTCTCTGCTTCTCCTTGGGTTTTATCGTGGGCACCTCCACCAACGCCAAGTTTCGAAATTGCTACCTCCCTTTCGTGCCGCCATCGCCCTCTGCGATGGTGTCGTCGTCACCGCCACCTCCGACCCTACAGCCTCCGCCTGCTCCGTCGCCACCTCCACCTACAGCTTCGACATCAGGACAAAGCCCTAAGGTGGAACTGATGATTAGCTCTCTTAGCAGTGTCAAGAGCAACAACATGACCGACGAGGAGCTGCTCTGGTGGGCGTCCATGTCGCCCAAGGTTCGCGCCACGCCGTACCACCGCGTTCCAAAGGTTGCCTTCTTGTTCCTGGCAAGGGTGACCTGCCGCTGCGGCCATTGTGGGAGAAGTTCTTCGAGGGGCACCACGGCCTCTACTCCATCTACGTGCACGCGGATCCGTCCTACACCGGCTCGCCGCCGGAGGACTCCGTGTTCTACGATCGCATGATCCCAAGCCAGGTAAAAGGTTGCACTGCCACTGACGAAGTAAAGAATTCGCACGCAATAACGCGCATATGGCCATGCATGGCTGCAGAAAACGTCCTGGGGAGACGTGACCCTGGTGGACGCGGCGCGCCGGCTGGTGGCGAACGCTCTGCTGGACCTGGGCAACCAGCGGTTCGCGCTGCTCTCGGAGTCGTGCATCCCCCTCTACAACTTCACCACCGTGTACGCGCTGCTCACCGGCTCCAACACCAGCTTCGTGGACAGCTTCGTCAACCACGACAGCGAGGTGCGGTACAACCCTTTCTTCGGCCAGCGCGCCGCCGGTGGCAACATCACGCTCGCGCAGTGGCGCAAGGGCGCGCAGTGGTTCGAGATGGACCGGGCGCTCGCGCTCGAGCTCGTCTCCGACGACACCTACTTCCCGGCGTTCCACGAGTACTGCGCGCGCAACAGGTACTGCTTCGCGGAGGAGCACTACCTGCCGACGCTGGTGAGCGTGCTCCGGTGGACGCGCAACGTCAACCGGACGCTCACGTACGCGGACTGGAGGCGAGGCGGCTCTCACCCGCGCAAGCACGGGGCTGGCGACGCCACGGAGGCGCTGATCAGGGAGATCAGAGCGGGCGGCGCCGGCGGCGGAGGCAAAAACTGCACCGGATACAGTGACGGAGCGAGCGGCGTCTGCTACTTGTTCGCGCGCAAGTTCGCGCCGGACACGCTCGAGCCGTTGCTCCGCTTGGCACCAAAGGTTATGGGGTTTGGGTGACGTCGTTCTAGAAAGCATATGCTCCGTCAGTTCCAAATTATAAGTCATTTCAAACTTGGAGAATCAGAGTATCTTAAGTTTGATCAAAATTATAAAGAGAATTACGAAAAATTATCACATCAAGTAGATATACTATAAAAATATAATCAATAAAGAATCAAATAATATTTAGTTGGTATTATAAATGTTATTATCTTATCATAATTTGATCAAACTTAAGATGTTTTGACTCTTCAAGATTTTTGGAATGACGTATAATTTGAAACTGAGCGAATATATTCATGCAGTGCATTGCAATTTATCTATAGGAACGACTCGCAGCTTGTAGTTTATTCAACATGTCAGACATTTCAGTTGGTACCTTTCACGGTCGCTCAGCTCCTAGGCCCCCACGTCGCCTCTACGGGGTGACTCGGGCAGCATCGTCTCTCCACCCAGCGCAAACCCCTCCCGTGCTCTGCCAGAGCTGGATGCCGGCAAACCAGCCAAAGGCAAGGACAGCGGCGGCTAGGCCATCTCCTCTTCTTCCCCACCCCTCTCTTTCTCTCTCTCCCAGAGGCTGGAGGTGCTCCCGAGCTGGGACGGGGGCAGTGGCGGCCGGCGGGTTCTCGGTCCGGGGTGTGCGAATCCAGCGTCCTCTCGGCTGGATCTGCCGACTCCGCACCTGGAGCATCTTGTCCAGCTGTGGCAGAACCTCCTAAATTATAGGGCCCACATGCACCTGTCACTGTCCGACGACCTTTAACAACTATACATATGTTCCCGATAACTTAAGAAGACTGTCGGGTGTCCTCGGAGAACCCCGAATCATCCATGATTTCCGAACAGGATCACATTACAGAGTCATTGCAATATTACAACATTTATTCAAATATCTACACCAGAGTAAATCAGCAGAAGTCTTACAATAACATAGTTTACAAACCATTTGTTTCAAACCATACAACTAAGTTCGATACTTATTACAAACCAAAGTAGTGGAGTGGCATTATAACATATTACAGAACACACAAATAAGCTGCCCTGCTCAAGGGCCACACATTTACTTATCGTCATCGCACTGAACAACAGTCATGCAGCATGATCCAAAACAGATCTGCTCATGAGCCTCACCTGCAACAAGGGTCAACGAACCCTGAGTACAAAAGTACTCAATAAGACTTAACCGAAATAAGAATTAATAGAACGCAGGAATGCAGGCTCAGGGATTCAAGGTATGGCTTTAACAATAATCAAAGTTCTTTTGCGTAAAAGCTCTTTAACAAAATTCTTTATATCAACATTTAAAACTTCATAAAGATCATAGACAAAGCTGACACGATCCGTATTGAGATCATGAAACTTCATATCCAACACTTTCTCAAACCATCCTTAAGTTCCAGTTATTTACACTACGATGATGAACAGTGAGTTGAGTCTCCATAACCGAGGAGCAACGACGATTCAAACCGATTCAACCCAGCTGGGGATTCCAGACCACACGACATATGCAGGTCCCTGACCTACATATACCAACCTACCCTCAGATCCTCTAAAACAAGAACGGGTCCGCGCCACCCGAGAATACAGTACTCCACCAATCCAGCCCATTGCCACGTGGGTACACGCTATTCCCGCCATCTCTCCACTCCCAGTGCACGAGTAGCCATTCTCGTAATAGAATAGCCAAGTTAAAGCTTATCGGAGTATGTGGTTAGTACTATAAAGTCTCACCTCATGCAATTCAATAACGGTACGGGCCTTAATCGACACAGGCGGAAAGAACCCGTTCACAAGACCCCCATGTCTTGTGGCTCCCATACACCGAGTCCGCCCGGTCTAGATTTATTACTCCACATGCTCATATTTCATGATAACATAAATAACCAAGCATAACCAAAGATCCATTTAAAATTTGCAGGTGACAGGTAATCACCCGACTTTCATCGTTCTAAGCATAGCTAAGCAAAACTAGGCATATACGAATTAAGACTAATAACAGGGTAGATATGGAAGAACAAGGATGGTAATGCACCAATTAGGTTTTCCCTTAACTCCTAATCACTTAATGCAGTACAGAAAAGCAAAAGCGAAATCAATTGGTAAAATACAAGGTAGGGTTAAATGCATCCGGGGCTTGCCTTCGTTGGCGGAAAAATCTAGGTCCGGAGTCGTTCCACCGATATCAACACCAACCTCCACAAACGGATCATCCTCCTCAACTACTTGATTAACTACCATGTGCTCATCTTCGTTCACTACATGTAGTAACAATGCCATATTTAACATGATGCGAGATACAAAATATGATGCGAGATGATGGATGCAAAACTAATAATTTTGAACACAACTTTCTTTCGCGGTACAGTTACAAGTCAAACTAACTAAACTTTTGCATACACCTAATTCAATTGCCAAGGATCATTATCAACTAATGACCCAAGGACATCACTCAATTAAAAATTCAAACAAAACATAAATCACTAAAGGTTACTATTCGCTTTTATAAATTAATTAATTAATTAAGAATTATGAAATAAATCAACTTATTCCAATTGACCTCAAATTTTTTTTAAATGTTCATCACATGATAACTAAGTGGCAAAACAATTTTCATGATTTTTTGGATACATAAATAAGCCTAGAAAATCATGGAAACTCATTTATTAATTAATTGAGCAATTTTTATCACATTCAAAAAGTACTGAAAAACAACATTTCATATTTTTTTAAATAATATACATCACAAAGAGGTCACACAAAAATTTTCATAATTTTTGAAGCTCTAAATAAATCTACACAAAAATAACAAATTACAGCACTATTCAATCATTTCTAAAAAAGGAAAAAATCATTTTCAAATCACCCGCTCACACAAACAACTCGGGAAGAACCAGGAAATCACACAAACAACTCGGAAGAACCAGGAAATCACACAAATAACTCAGAAGAACCAGGAAATCACACAAACAACTCGAAAGAACCAGGAACTCACACAAACAACTCGGAAGAACCAGTAACTCACACAAACAACTCGAAAGAACTAGGAACTCACACAAACAACTCGGAAGAACCAAAAGCTCACCACAAATGTGTTAGAACGTGCGGTAGACGATGAACAACAAAGGTGGCGTCAGACGACGGTGACAGCAACGACGGCGATGGCAAGCTCGACTCCTGGTGACTGCAGCGGAGGAATGGCTCAATCAAAAGGTCACAGTGGACCACGGTAACACGGTGAAGCTGAAGGGCTACAAATCAAGGACGGATATGCACCGTGGAGCACTGGCCATGGTGAGGCGAACACGACGGCGACGCTGCCGACCGCGAGGAAGAAGAGTGCGCACAGCAGTTTCCTGGCGAAGTCAAGCTACAAAAGCAGGTCGGTTGGATGCGCAAGGAGCAGGCGGAACCGTGACGGGCTATAGCTGCGACTGGCAAGCACTAAGATGACGGTGCAAGCTCAACAGAATTAGGCGGTGGTGACGGCAAAAACAGAGGAGGAAGAAAGGAGATGAACGGCGATGGCTCAGGCTAAATAGCGCGACTTAGAAGCAAAGAGCAGCCACACGGAAGCCTTCATCACGCTAGTGCGACACCAAAGACGGCCATGACGCGCCTGGAACACCGAAGAAGATCGCCGGCCATGTAGCTTAGGCGGTGAACACTGTTCACAGGAATTACAGAATTGCCATTCATTTTAAAAATCCAAATTACTCCCAAATTTGTGTAACAACTCAAAAATATCCTAAAACAAAAGTTGTTCAAAATCAAAAGTTCTACAACTTTGCTTTTATAACCACCCCCTAATTCGGTCTACATTTTGAAATGCAAATTTTGAATTCAAAAAGGGGACATTTAAAGAATTACGCCTTTTCAATTTACTCCAAATTTTTCTAAACAACTTTGAAAACTCCAAAAACAAACATTGTACAACTCAACAAGCTCTACATTTTTGCTTTAAGGCTCAACCCCAAAATGTGCTTCGATTTTGAAATGGGTTTTCCAGGTCAAAACTTAAAGGCCGAAATTAGGGTTTTCGAAAATCCAAATCCAAACAAAACTTGGAACATGATTCAAATACTACAAGGCAACACTTATAACACAAATATAAACTTATTTTAGTGAATGCATATTAAAGTTCTCAATATGACCAAAAGCTTTGCAATGCATATGATGATATGGCAGTTTTAGTATTTATAACACCCGGGGTGTTACACCAGCCGTGGGGGCGCTCGGTGAAGGCCCCTTTCCTCCTTCCTCGACGGTGGCCATGGCATCGGCCAAGGCTGCCCAGACGGCCAGATCCAATGCATGGGCGGTCGGATCCGGTGCCTGGGTGGCCGAATCTGGCTCGCCCTAGCTGGGAAGCGCGGCAGCCGGAGTCGGCTGTGGTGGTGAAAGGTCCTAATGGCTAGAGGGGGTGAATAGCCTAATAAAAATTTCTACAACAACACTTAATCAAACCGGTTAGATAATTATGAGGCGAAGCAAGTGTTGCGCTAGCCTACTAAAAATGCAAGCCACCTACCACAATTCTAGTTTATATAGTTTCTATCCACACAATAGCAATGTCACTATGCTAAGTTAGTGTGCTCTCAAAGGCTAACTAAAGAGCCACACTAACCAAACTAACTAGCTCTCACAACTAGCTACACTAAAGAGCTTGACAACTAGTTTGCGGTAATGTAAAGGAAGAGAGCAAGATAGTTATACTGTCGTATCGAGGAGTGAACCAATCAATCACAAGAATCAATATAAATGAAGACCAATCACCTCGGAATCAAATGATGAACACAATGATTTTTTACCGAGGTTCACTTGCTTGCCGGCAAGCTACTTCTTGTTGTGGTGATTCACTCACTTGGAGGTTCACGCGCTAATTGGCATCACACGCCAAACCCTCTATAGGGTGTCGCACAACCAACACAAGATGAGGATCACACAAGCCACGAGTAATCCACTAAAATACCTTTTGGCTCTCCGCCAGGGAAAGGTCAAGAACCCCTCACAATCACCACGATCAGAGCTGGAGACAATCACCACCCTTCGCTCAACGATCCTCGCTGCTCCAAGCCGTCTAGGTGGTGGCAACCACCAAGAGTAACAAGCGAATCCCACAGCGAAACACGAATACCAAGTGCCTCTAGATGCAAACACTCAAGCAATGCACTTGGATTCTCTCCCAATCTCACAAAGATGATGAATCTAGGATGGAGATGAGTGGGAGGGTTTTGGCTAAGCTCACAAGGTTGCTATGTCAATGCAAATGGCCAAGAGAGTGAGCTTGAGCCAGCCATGGGGCTTAAATAGAAGCCCCCACGAAATAGAGCTGTTGTACCCCTTCACTGGGCACATCGCAGGATGACCGGACGCTCCGGTCCGATCGACCGGACGCAGGCCCTCAGCGTCCGGTCACATGATACACGCCACGTGTCCCCAGCTTCAAATACTATTCGTCAGATTTCAACGGTCATCTGTTGATCGAACACAGCGCACAAGCTGACTGGACGCTTAGCCTCCAGCGTCCGGTCATTTCCAGTAAGGTTCCAGAAACGAATTTCTTCGACCGGACGTGTCCGATCATGCTAGACCGGACCCTGCCAGCATCCGGTCTCATAGTGACTTTCTTCTGCGCTGCCCGACAATAGGACCGAACACTAGACCTCAGCGTCCGGTCAGTCCAAGACCCAGCGTCCGGTCGTTTGACCAACGCCAGCATCTTCGCTGTTACAACTGATCGGACGCGCTGGTTCCTCTGAGACCAGCGTCCGGTCACTTTGTGACCAGCGAGACCAACTCCTCTTCACCTCTATCTTCTTCACCCTTGCTTCAAATGTGCCAACCACCAAGTGTATCACCTTGTGCACATGTGTTAGCATATTTTCACAAACATTTTCAAGGGTGTTAGCACTCCACTAGATCCTAAATGCATGTGCAATGAGTTAGAGCATCTAGTGGCCCTTTGATAACCGCGTTCCGATATGAGTTTCACTCCTCTTAATAGTACAGTTATCAAACCTAAATGTGATCACACTCTCTAAGTGTTTTGATCACCAAAACAAATAGCTCCTACAATACACCTTTGCCTTGAGCCTTTTGTTTTTCTCTTTCTTCTTTTCAAGTCCAAACCCTTGATCATCACCATGGCATTACCATTGTCATGTCATGATCTTAATTTGCTTCTCCACTTGGAATGTGCTACCTATCTCATGATCACTTGATAAACTAGGTTAGCACTTAGGGTTTCATCAATTCACCAAAACCAAACTAGAGCTTTCAATCTCCCCCTTTTTGGTAATTGATGACAGCCCTTTAACAAAGATATGAATTGAAATTCAATTGAATCTATGTTGCTTACCCAAGCATTTTACCATTTGTTAAAGGATGTGGACAAGTTTCATGAACTCCATATGGTAGCAATTGCTCCCCCTACATATGTGCTACGAGTTTGGATTATAGCTTGCACATATGCTTAGATAGAAAATATAGGAGACAATGTCTATCAAATGATGCTAAGGTATAAAGGATGGACCTTTGAAGCATGATACTAATCGGAGTGCACCATTATACCATCCTTAGCACCATGGTTAGCTTGATACCACTTGTAAATACTTGGAAATGAAATCATTGGATATCCTATGCATGCTAGTTTTTCATTTCATCATTCAAACCTACAACTAGCATACATCACACAAGCATGGATATTGAAATTTAAAACTTGTGCCATGCAAGCAAACATATAAAATGCACATTCAAATGCACCATACAAGTTCATGAGCTTGCTCTCCCTACTTGTGTGCTCAAAATTTTAATTGATCCCTTTCCTTTGTCATATCTCTCCCTCTATGTCAAGTTCTCCCTCTTTGTTGTCTTTTCACCATCTTAGTACACTAATATATCTTTTGTCTTTCTCTCCATGTACTAATATCTTTGTTATTTCTCCCCCTATCACTTATATCTTTGTTTCTCTCCCCCTTTGTCATCAATGACCACAAAGACTTAAAATATAGATAGGTTAGGATTATCAATGTCAATCAATGGGGTGAGGATCATTTTCCCAAATTTGGTCCAATCTAGATCATTTGCCAAAGATATTTAACTCAGTTTGATCCAAGAACAAGCTTCTTCACACCTCCAAATAAGGGTTATCTTGTACCATGTTGAGTTAAACACTTAGAGCTCATTTTCTAGACTAAACACTAGGTTTACAAAGCCCACAAACATGTCATATGCTACCACTAGATCAAAATAAGCATAGAAGCAATAGTGGTACCATACAATCATCAAATTTATTTGATTTTCATGAATGAGCCTAATAAAGTGGAGAGATGACTAGATGCACTAAACATGTCCTTAGCAAGGATGTATGGCATGCCAATGAACTTTTACCTTGGATTGCTCGAATGAGTGGCATGTCATATAAGTGGGGGGGGGTACATCAACACATATTTGAGAAATCCAATATGTTCAACTCATTCCTTAGCTTGCAAAACCTTTTCTCATCCAATGGCTTGGTGAATATATCGGCAAGTTGATCTTCGGTGCCTACACTCTCAATACAAATGTCCCCTTTTTGTTGGTGATCTCTTATGAAATGATGGCGGACATCAATGTGCTTTGTTCTTGCATGTTAAACCAGATTATTGGTTAGCTTGATTGCACTCTTTATCACATAGCAATGGCACTTTCTTGAACTTGATTCTAAAGTCACTCAAAGTGGCCTTCATCCAAAGTATTTGTGCACAACAACTACCGGCGGATATGTATTCGGCTTCGACGGTTGATAATGCAACACTATTTTGCTTCTTTGATGACCATAAAACAAGTGATCTTCCTAACAATTGACCTGTGCTCGAGGTGCTCTTCCTTTCAACCTTGCGTCCCGCATAATCCGAGTTGGAGTAACCAACTAGCTCAAACTTTGCTCCTTTGGGATACCACAAACCAACATTTGGTGTATGCTTCAAGTACCTCAATATTCTCTTTGTAGCCTTCAAATGACTTTCTCTTGGTGAGGCTTGAAATCTTGCACACATGACATCCAGCCTTAATGCGGTCACATAGAGTAGGCTTCCAATCATAGACCAATACAATTTTTGATCCACCATGTTGCCACTTGCATCACTATCTAAGTTACCATTTGTTTCCATTGGTGTGCTAATGACTTTACTATCACTCATGCCAAACTTCTTGATCATGTCCTTGATATACTTGCCTTGACTCACAAAAGTGCTATTCTTCAATTGCTTGATTTGAAGACCAAGGAAGTAGCTTAACTCTCCAATCATGGACATCTCAAACTCATTAGCCATCATCTTTCCAAACTAATCACAAAAATCTTGATTGGTTGATCCAAATATGATGTCATCAACATAGATTTGCAATACAAATAGATCTTTTCCAATCTTCTTGATGAAAAGAGTGGTGTCAACCTTGCCCGTCATGAACCCTTTAGAGAGTAGAAAGTCCCTCAATCTCTCATACCATGCTCTAGGTGCTTGCTTGAAGCCATACAATGCCTTCTTCAACTTGTACACATGGTCGGGCTTCTTGTCATGTTCAAAACCGGGAGGTTGCTCAACATATACTTCTTCATTGATGTAACCATTGAGAAATGCACTCTTGACATCCATTTGATAGAGCTTGATGTTGTGGGCACAAGCATAGGCTAGCAAGATTCTAATTGCTTCCAATCTAGCAACTGGGGCATATGTTTCTCCAAAGTCAAGACCTTTAACTTGTGTATAGCCTTGTGCTACCAATCTTGCTTTGTTCCTTACTACTATCCCATCTTGATCTTGCTTGTTTCTAAAGACCCATTTGGTTCCAATCACATTATGTCCCTTTGGTCTCTCTACTAATTCCCATACTTGATTTCTTGTGAAGTTATTCAATTCTTCATGCATAGCATTCACCCAATCAACATCCTTCAATGGTTTATCTATCTTCTTTGGTTCAATGGATGACACAAATGAGAAGTGCTCACAAAATGAAGTCAATCTTGATCTTGTTTGTACACCTCTAAAAATATCACCAATGATATTGTCCAATGGATGATCCCTTGCAATATTGGTTGGTTGGAGCATTGGAACTTGATTGCTTGCACTTGCTTGATCATTGGGTTGAGATGATGTACTAGCCACTTGATCTTGTTCATTGTCATGAGAGCCACTTGTACTAGCTTGATTTGTATCATCTTGCACATTTGAGTTAGAGACCACTTGCACTTGATCATCTTCATCATCATTCACTTGCCTAGGCCTCAATTCACCAACATCCATCTTCTTCATGGCATTTGAAAGTTGAATGCCTCTAATATCTTCTAAGTTCTCATTCTCTTCTTGTGAACCCTTGGTTTCATCAAATTCAACATCATGAACTTCCTCAATAGTACCACCATCCAAATTCCAAACTCTATATGCTTTGCTTGTAGTGGAATAACCAGGTAGGAATCCTTCATCACATTTCTTATCAAACTTGCCCAATCTAGTGTCTTTCTTCAAAATATAGCATTTGCACCCAAAGACTCTAAAATATGTAATGTTAGGCTTTCTACCATTCAAGAGATCATATGGTGTCTTTTCTTTCAATCGGTGACAATAGAGGCGGTTGCTACAATAGCAAGCCATGTTGATAGCTTCGACCCAAAAGGATTGACTCATATTGTACTCACTAAGCATAGACCTTGCCATATCAATGAGTGTTCTATTCTTTCTATCAACAAGGCCATTTGATTGAGGTGTGTACTTGGCTGAGAATTGATGTCTAATTTCAAATTCATCACACAACTCATCAATTCTAGTGTTCTTGAACTCACTACCATTGTCACTTCTAACTCTCTTGATGATTGTTTCAAACTCATTGTGAATGCCCTTGACAAATAATTTAAATGTTGCAAACACATCACTTTTGTCCACTAAAAAGAATACCCATGTGTATCTAGTATAATCATCCACTATCACAAAGCCATATTTGTTACCACCAATGCTAGTGTATTGTGTTGGCCCAAACAAGTCCATATGCAATAACTCAAATGCTTTACTAGTGCTCATCATGCTTTTTTTAGGATGGGTGTTTCTAACTTGTTTTCTGGCTTGACAAGAGCTACAAAGCTTATCCTTTTCAAACACAACATCTTTCAAGCCTCTAACCAAATCATGCTTAACTAATCTATTTAATTGTTTTATTCCAACATGACCAAGCCTTCTATGTCATAACCAACCCATGCTAGACTTAGTGAACAAGCATGTAGATAATTTAGCTTCACTAGCATTGAAATCAACCAAGTATAGATTCTCATATCTAAAGCCTTTGAAGATCAAGTTAGAGCCATCTACACTTATGATCTCTACATCATTTACCCCAAATATGCATTTGAATCCAAGATCACACAATTGAGCCACGGAAAGCAAATTGAAGTTCAAGCTCTATACTAACAATACATTGGATATGCTCATGTCATTGGATATTGCAATCTTACTAGGCCCTTTGACCTTGCATTTTCCATTGTCACCAAATGTGATACTATCATAACCATCATTGCCATTTGTGTTGATTGAGTTGAACATTCTTGCATCTCCGGTCATGTGTTGAGTGCACCCACTATCAAGAAGCCAATGCCTTCCTCCGGCTTTGTAATTAACCTACAAAAGAAAATCAATTCTTTTTAGGTACCTAAACTTGCTTGGGTCCTTGAAGGTTAGTCACTAAGCTATTTGGTACCCAAATGACTTTCTTCTTTGAGCCCATCCATGGTTTACCAATGAACTTAGCCTTCACACCATTTGTACTCTTAGTAAGCATATAGCATGAATCAAGCTTAAGAGAGGATACATTAGCATTTTTGCTCTTGTTGGTGCATTCATGCTCTTTATGACCCACTTGCTTGTAACTAATGTAAAACCGACCATTGTTCTTCACAAAACTAGTCTTGTGAGGAACAAAGGCCAGTGTGAGTGAGCTTGTTAACCTCCTTCTTGAGATTCTCATTCTCAACCACTAGTGAGGCATCACAAGTGAGACCATCACTACTAGATGAGGTGGTAGTGGAAGTACTACAAGAAGGGTTAGCGGGAGCAACAATGATAGGCATAGATAGTGATTCATCAATTATATCACAAGTTAAACCTACATTGCAAGTTTCAACATGCTTCTTTTTATTTTGCTCATTAAGCAAAGAGGAATGAGCCTTTTCAAGCTTTTTGTGAGCTTTGCCAAGCTTCTCATTGGCTTCCTCTAGCCTCTCATGAGATGCATTCAAAGGCTTGCTTAAGGGCTTTTAGTTCCTTACGCAAGCTTTTGCATTCCCTTCTCTTGATATCAAAGTGTTCTCTAGCATCTTCTAGCATGTCAAATAATTCATCCTTAGTAGGTTCATCATCATCATTATCACTATCATTTTTATTTTCATTTTCATTATCATCATCATGTTCTTCATCACTTTCATCATCACAAGTTTGTACCTTAGTGGCCTTAGCCATGAAGCATGATGAAGAGTCGAAGAGAGAAGGCTTCTCATTGATAGCAATGCTTGCAAGAACCTTCTTCTTGGTGGTCTTGTTATCATCACTATCGTCATCATCATCACTTGAGGAAACATCACTATCCCAAGTGACCACATATGAACCACCCTTCTTCTTCTTGAAGGCCATCTTGTCCTTCTTCTCTTTCTTTTCCTTCTTGTTCTTCTTGTTGTCATCATCGTTGTCGCTATTGTATGGACATTGAGCAACAAGATGATCTTTGCTTCCACACTTGAAGCACCTTCTTGATTCTTCTTTGTTTTTGGATGAAGACTTCTTTCTTCTAGCATGGTAGCCCTTCTTCACCATGAACTTGCCAAATCTCTTGACAAAGAGAGCCATCTTCTCATCATCATCATCATCCCATGAGTCATCTTCTTCACTTGATGTTTCTTGCTTGGCTTTGCCCTTGGATGATGTGGCCTTGAATGCCACGCTCTTCTTCTTGTCATCCTTCTTGTCATCTTTCTTCTCCCTCTTTTCTTCCTTCTCATCATCATCTCTATAAGCATCATCGGTCATAATATCTCCCAAGATTTGGTTTGGTGTCATTGTGTCCAACCCGGTCCTCACTAGCAAGGTGACCAACATGCCAAATCTTGCGGGTAAACATCTCAAGAACTTATTAGAGAAGTCCTTGTCCTCTATCTTCTCACCAAGTGCTTTGAGATAATTGACAATCACCTCCATCCGATGGAACATGTCCGGCACACTTTCATCCTCCTTCATCTTGAAGCTTGCAAATTTTTGTTTGAGAATATATGCCTTTGCACCCTTCACGGCTTGAGTGCCCTCAAATGATTCCTCCAATTTCTTCCAAGCCTCATGAGCTCTCTCAATGTTCTTGATTTGCTCAAAGGTTCTCTCATCCAAAGCATCAGGGATGGCACTAAGAGCAATGTCATTGTTTTGAAGAAGTATTTCTTCGGCGGCGGTGGGAGCCTCTTCATCCTCTATTTCAATCTTTGCTTCTACCACTTTCCAAATCTTCCTATTGATTGACTTGATATATGTTGTCATCTTAACCTTCCAATAAGGATAATTTGAGCCATCAAATTGGGGTGGCTTCTTGGTGTTGTTGATTTGAGCCATTTTTACACCGAAGGTTGTTAAGCATCAAATCACGGTGACCTCGGCTCTAATACCACTTGAAAGGTCCTAATGGCTAGAGGGGGGTGAATAGCCTAATAAAAATTTCTACAACAACACTTAATCAAACCGGTTAGATAATTATGAGGCGAAGCAAGTGTTGCGCTAGCCTACTAAAAATGCAAGCCACCTACCACAATTCTAGTTTATATAGTTTCTATCCACACAATAGCAATGTCACTATGCTAAGTTAGTGTGCTCTCAAAGGCTAACTAAAGAGCCACACTAACCAAACTAACTAGCTCTCACAACTAGCTACACTAAAGAGCTTGACAACTAGTTTACGGTAATGTAAAGGGAGAGAGCAAGTTAGTTATACCACCGTGTCAAGGAGTGAACCAATCAATCATAAGAATCAATATCAATGAAGACCAATCACCTCGGAATCAAAGGATGAACACAATGATTTTTTACCGAGGTTCACTTGCTTGCCGGCAAGCTACTCCTCGTTGTGGTGATTCACTCACTTGGAGGTTCACGCGCTAATTGGCATCACATGCCAAACCCTCAATAGGGTGCCGCACAACCAACACAAGATGAGGATCACACAAGCCACGAGCAATCCACTAAAGTACCTTTTGGCTCTCTGCCAGGGAAAGGTCAAGAACCCCTCACAATCACCACGATCAAAGCTAGAGACAATCACCACCCTCCGCTCGACGATCCTCGCTGCTCCAAGCCATCTAGGTGGCGGCAACCACCAAGAGTAACAAGCGAATCCTGCAGCGAAACACGAATACCAAGTGCCTCTAGATGCAAACACACAAGCAATGCACTTGGATTCTCTCCCAATCTCACAAAGATGATGAATCTAGGATGGAGATGAGTGGGAGGGCTTTGGCTAAGCTCACAAGGTTGCTATGTCAATGCAAATGGCCAAGAGAGTGAGCTTGAGCCAGCCATGGGGCTTAAATAGAAGCCCCCACGAAATAGAGCCATTGTACCCCTTCACTAGGCACAACGTGGGGTGACCGGATGCTCCGGTCCGATCGACCAGACGTAGGCCCTCAGCGTCCGGTCACATGATACACGCCACATGTCCCAAGCTTCAAATATTGTTCGTTAGATTTCAATGGTCATCTATTGACCGGACACAGCGCACAAACTGACCGAACGCTTAGCCTCCAGCGTCCGGTCATTTCTAGTAAGGTTCTAGAAATGAATTTCTTCAACAGGACGCGTCCGATCATGCTAGACCGGACCCTGCCAGCGTCCGGTCTCATAGTGACTTTCTTTTACGCTGCCCGACAACAGGACTAGACACTGGACCTCAGCGTCTGGTCAGTCCAAGACCCAGCGTCCGGTCGTTTGACCGACGCCAGCATCTTCGCTGTTACAACTGACCGGACACGCTGGTTCCTCCGAGACCAGCGTCCGATCACTTTGTGACCAGCGAGACCAACTCCTCTTCACCTCTATCTTCTTCACCCTTGCTTCAAATGTGCCAACCACCAAGTGTATCACCTTGTGCACATGTGTTAGCATATTTTCACAAACATTTTTAAGGGTGTTTGCACTCCACTAGATCCTAAATGCATGTGCAATGAGTTAGAGCATCTAGTGGTACTTTGATAACCACATTCCGATACGAGTTTCACTCCTCTTAATAGTACGGCTATCAAACTTAAATGTGATCACACTCTCTAAGTGTCTTGATCACCAAAACAAAATAGCTCCTACAATATACCTTTGCCTTGAGCCTTTTATTTTTCTCTTTCTTCTTTTCAAGTCCAAACACTTGATCATCACCATGGCATTACCATTGTCATGTCATGATCTTAATTTGCTTCTCCACTTGGAATGTGCTACCTATCTCATGATCACTTGATAAACTAGGTTAGCACTTAGGGTTTCATCAATTCACCAAAACCAAACTAGAGCTTTCAGGTGGCGGCAGGTGAAATTCATGCAGGGGGGGGGGGGGGGCAGCGGCAGAGCTATCTTCTTCTCCTCCTCCGTTCGCCCCCTTCCCTCACAGCAGTGGCGGCTATGGCGGTGGCCGGCGGCGGCTGGGCGGGGCGGCCCACGGCGTGTGGCCTGGGTGCAGCCAGGGCGGTGGCTAGCCTGACAGCCTGAGTGGCCGATGACGGAGGTGTTGGTATTTCTTAACACAAACAGAAAGAATCCGTAAGCGTATGGAATTACCATTGTGCCTTTCACCTGAAAGTATTTAGGGTATCGTATTTTTGATAGGGAACGGAGGTACTCTTCTAGTTAATTCGTCCAATGACAACACAAGGATAACTGATAAGGGTAGAGATTGATCCCTATAGCTTTAGGGTCTATGGAAGATAAACTCTACTATTACTTGCCTACTTTGGGCACTGGAGCGTACCTCGTCTGCTAGGCGATGCCAGCCTTTGGTTCTACGCCAAACCTGAACATAGAGGATTATGAGGGACGGACAGGGCTGTCACCACCTGCCGCCTACCCCTCAACCATGGCGAACAAGGCAAATGAAGGTAGCCTCTAGCCTAGACATCACACGTCTATGCTATCGACTACTGCTCTAGCGTCGTATAGGGTTATCCGTCTTTATTAGGGCCCTCTACTAGAGTATCATCTACAAGAACTGACGATGAACCCACAAGCAAGTAAAAGTAAAGCTTAACTAATCAGAAGACTTATGACCATAAGAATCACGAACACTTACTTAGAGGAAGATTTCATTGAGGCATAAAGTAGGTGTTCATCAAGGTACAAGCTTGGGGAGACTACCGACAATCCCGGCCTTCCTTGAACTCTTCCTCACATCTCTCCCTACTATTACTTTGCTCTATCTAGATATGGCCTAAGCCTTTGGAGTGGAGCTCTTCTTCTTCTTCTCTTCTTGCTCTTGTGTGTGTTGTTGTGAGTGAGGGGGAGGCCTCCTTTTATAGGTGGATAGGAGAGGATGTTCCTTGTAATATTCCCTTGACCAATCACCCACAACCGCCCTCCTGTGCATTTAAGTTACTGACCAATCACCCACAACCGACAGCGGAGAGGCGGCACGAGGCGGCCCGCAAAGCTAAGGCCATTTGGGCCTGCTGGAGTGGCAGGCGCCCCATGGGCTCGGCCGGGCCCCTCTGGCCCCAAATGCGCCCAATTTTGGTCGGTGACCTCTTGTGGGCTTTTTGATTGGGCCTATAGGTGTTGGCTCCAATTGGAGATGGTTTGCTATGGTTTTGGTCTTGTTCTCCACATGATTAGGCCCTGATCTGCCTGGTAAGTGGGCCTTCTCCCCCTTGGGCTCATGTTGGATGTTTGTTTTACTATGTTCTTCATATACTTTAAGCATATTTTCTGTGTTACTCCGACATGTTCTCCTATAAATGAACAATCACCAAAATTTGTGAAATTTATTAGTTATAAACACTAATTCTAAGTTTGGCGTTCATTTTGAGTGAGTTTTGGTGGTTAATAAAATAGGAGTTAAGGACCGCCAACAGGAGGTGGGCAGGGCGTGGCGCCCATAATGGCGGGGCATGCGCCTCGTGGCTGCTGGCGGCGTAGGTCGGCAGCGACAGTGACGGGTGCCAGTGTCGCCGATGGCGGTCGATGACGACCTCGACATGCGGCTGTGTTTCACGAGTGGTAGTGGAGTCAGGTCCGACTCTTTGAGTTGCCCAGACGGAGGGGGTGATGGCTAACGCAGCTCTGCGGCTGCTGTAAGCAGCCGGTGCGTCGATGCCCCTCTGAAGGGGCTTCTGTGGGGTGGCAAGACAATGTGAGGATGGTGCTGGCGGGCGAAAGCCTTGGCGATGGCGACGCTGGTGGGCACCACTTTCCCTATTGGAGGTGTCGTGTCTTCCCCTCTAGCACTATCATCCAAGGGTGAAAACCCAGTCCTCTGTGGACGTGATACGGTGGCGCCATTGGCGTCGCTCCCTTCTTGAAGGCATTGCATTTGGATCGTCGTCGAGGCTTCGATGTCTCCTTCGACGATTGTGCTTCTTGGCGCCTGGTGAACGCGAGGAGGATTTTGCAACATGAAGTCAAAGTTGCTGCGTCGGGGATTGTTGGTATTTGTTAACGCAAACAGAGAAATCCGCAAGCGCACGTATAGCGTTGTTACTTTCAGCCAGGAGTATTCCAAGGTATCGTATTTATCCTCGGAGAAGCAATGGTTAAAGAACTTGATAGTTGACCATCATGTATCCACTAACTAGTATACCGACTGGACTAATGTGGGGGTAAGTGATAAAATATGAGTTATGTATAAGTGACACACACAGAAGAACTCCATGATAAGATAAAAGAGCAGACAGGCTAAGCTGGGAGGACAATGGGTGAGTTCAAGGTTTCTATTTACTTCTCCATTACTGTGGTTCTATTCTAGAATTGACCAAAAGGATTAACTAAGCAAAGGTCAGACATAGCGATCACACCATAGCACTTTGGAGCAGCAGTACCTTTCCGATCCTCGAAAAGACTGGGAAGGGGTGATCGGGGGAAGGCTGCCAAAAGCTCTACGAAAACACCAACCCGAACGTGGTGGACTACAAAGGCCTGTTTGAGCTATCACCAGGCTACCACAACTATCCGTGGGGTTGGGACGCAAACTCAGGTAACATATAGTCTAGACACCACGTCTACACTATCGATCACTACTCTGGCCACATATAATAACTAGAGCACTCGGTCGAGTGGAGATCCCATGCCAAGGTGTAAACCACTATACTAACCGTACTTAGCTAAACCACTAAGACATGAACTAGATAACCATGAAAGATATTTAAGTAATTAGAGAAGATAAATATATGAAATACTTGAGTCTTACAAAGAAACAATACAAGTTTATACCGGACCTTTCGAGGACTCCTCCGGAACTTTAGCACCTCTCCCTAACTCCCAACTAGCCAGTACTACTACTGCATCTTGGAAAATGGTAGAGACGAGAGCCCCTGTGACGTGTGTTGCAAGTGTAGAGAGGTCCTCTGTTTATAGGCGGAAGGTTACTTGGGAGAGTGGAGATCCTCCCTTGGGTTCCAGGAATATTCCTCCTCTTATCTCTCCCTCCACCGACGTATCTTGATTGGTACGAACCGGCATTGCAGCGTCCGTGCAAACTTACGTTGTCGGTGCTGCTGGCTGAACTGGGCCTGCTCGTTGGGCGTTAGTTTGGACAGCCTGCGTCGTGCCAATATCCCAACGGAGCCTTGTTGTGCGTGGACGAGGGTTGGATGCTGTTGGGCCCATGTGGGCTTCCCGTACGTGCCAGTAACGAATACGTGCGTCGTCGCCTGGCCGTTCTCTGCTGGTCGGTAGCAGTGGCTGCTAGCCTGATTGTTCCTCCGCCGGCAAGGCAAAGCTGCTAGGCCTCGTCCTGCCTGATGCATGCATGCACGAATATGAGCGCTCCAGCGTGAACCAAATCATACGTGCATGGCCAGGCATTTGCTGCTGCGCTAGCCCCACATGCTGCTGCTGTACGTAATTTGGGGAGTCCTCTCGTGCATGGCCAGGCAAATATGCAAGTGAACTTGGTGGCTTGTGATGCTTGTCCTAATATGCCTTCCTGTTACGTACATACATATATACTCCCTCTGTATACATGTATATTTATATGTGCACAAATCTCCTAGTTATGATTAATTAAATCCCTTTTCAAGGTATATTTGCACCACGACTACAGTTGCTCCATATAATACCATTTAATGTGCATTTTCGGCATGTCCTGCAAAATAACTCAAGAGTACCAAAACTCGTGGAACTTGTTAGATAAGAGACCTACCTTGCTCAAATATATTTTATTCATTGTCATTTTAATATATTTTGACGGGAAAAATATTTGAGTTAAGGACCGCCAACAAGCTCCCCCACACTTGTTCTCTGCTCGTCCTCGAGCAAAGTTATATGTAACTATGAAGTATGACTTCAAAAGATATGATGCTAGCATAAAAGTCATTCCATGTCTTTCCTTATACCTGTGGATTTTTTAAGTGTCTACCATATCGCCTTGGGCGGTTGAAAAGTCAAATGGCTGTGACACCAAGTCATCACTTTACCTCTATGAAGCATACTTGGAGTTTTTGTAGTTTTGAAATTGAAAACATAGCGCATACTTCTCCTCAAATGGTATGATTGCCTTTCTTTCCTCCTTCTAATAAGCTTATTTGGAGCTCAAGGTAGGATAAGAGTAAGGCATACTTGCTTTGTAGTTATTGCTAAGTCAAACAATGGATCCATGGAGAAATATGTCATACTCCTAGATCAAGATGTGCATGTGTGTGGTTTTATGGTGGATATATATGGTGGCTAATGTAATTCTACTATGCTCTTTAAAACCCATCTCTCTCTTTATTGAGACTTGAAAGATTTTTGTGAGAACATGGGTTATCTTTATTCTCATCTTTCTTTTCTTTTTTTCTTTATTTCTTATCATCTCTTTTTCTTTTTCTTTCTTTATCTTTTCTTTCATTTTGATGTTAGCCTCATGCCTTTTTTATAAAACTTTTGAGAGAGATATCAACAAGGATGTGGAGCATTTTATTTTTGATAGAACCTAACAAGCATATTTTTGTTCACTCCTAGTGTAGGAGTAGAACATTTTTGGGTGGGTCTAAGTGGAGGGCATGTTTTTGCGCTACTCCCAATGTAGTAGTGCATATATTTGTTAGCGTGTACGTACGTGATCTTGATCTTGGGAGTATGATCTTGGGAGCTGCTCGGCAACGATGATTGTCGTTGCGGGATCAAAACCGCGGCAAACGTTGTTGTTCGTCGGGTGTCACTGAGTGTGAGGTCCTCGGTGGCTCGGGTGGACTCAAGAACACAAGGAACTCAAAGATCACACGGGGGACACAGAGGTTTGTCCTGGTTTGGGCTATCGGGGACCTACATCTAGCAGTTTGATGATCCTTGTATTCAAGAGCACCCAAATCGGGGGGTTACAACAGAGTGTAAGAGAGAGATTTGGCAGGAGATCGCTCGGCAGTGAGGTCTCATCCTCGTTGGAGAGGAGAAAGACGATGGAAAGGGTGGAGGAGCTCTCGGTACTCCTCTCGGGGTGTCTCTACTCTCGGTGCAGAGCTCAAGCTGTTCGGTGGTGAGGACTCGAATGATCTGTCCTGAATCATCTCAGTTTCGTCCTCTCCCCTCTATAGGATCCAACTTCCCCTTATATATCGAGGTAGGTTGGCTACATGGCGGTTTAGGGAGTCTAGTCTATGGTCTATGTGCGCCGGAGTCGTTGAGGGCGTTACAGCGGCGCGAATGGACCTTGGCGTTGTCATAGAGCCAGAGAAGCCTTGGGCGTCATCCGGCTGCACTGTTCTGATGGTCTAACTGTCAGGCTTTGTCGGCTTGGACCGGCCTCCACCAGGTGCACCTTCTAAAGTCTTCCTTATGGTGAAGGCATCCATCTTGAGGTGCTGATGAGCCGGCCCAGGAGCTCCCGAGCCCCTGAAGCTAGCGGAGGGGTTTTCTCCCCTTGTGTCACGCCCCATGTGTGACCCTGTTGGAGGAGTGGTTGACAGCGCTGCGCCCGTTGTGCGATGCCGGGGAGCCCATGAGCCTTGGGCGCTCGGGGCGCTTGCTTTTTAGCCTAGGCCTTGGCTTATGCTAGAGGCCGGTACCAAGGATCGGGCTCGGGCTCCCGTCGATCGAGGGCCTGGGGCTCGGGGATCGAAAGGTGCGTGCGAGCGCACCTGAGGGGTGTAGCCCCCGAGTGGTCCTGAAGGGATCGGTCGGGGGGTCCTTCGGTCGGGAACCTCTTACCCAGGTAGTTGACATACCCCTATGTCATGATCTCATAAATGACCTATAGCAGTGTGTCGTGTTTTTGCTCAACCGCGTTGCGTGGAGTGGTTAGCCACTCGGGTGCTCAGTGGGCATCTCGTTTGGCTAATCTTCTTGTACATATATTCTTTCGTCTTAATTGAGCGGCAGAGCTCCAATCATTGTTTCAAAAAAATACTCCCTTCATACTAAAAAATGAAGTCATTTTGGACAGCGATACGGTCTCCAAAGCATAACTTTGACTTCTTATTTTTATACAATATTTATCAAAAAGTGATATATATGTATATTTTTGTGAAAGTATTTTTCAAGACAAATATATTCATATGGTTTTCATATTTCCAAACTCGACAACTTAAAAGTTATTTATGATTTATGTTCCCAATGTTTGACCCAAGCCTGGTCCAAAACGACTTCATTTTTTTGAGAGGAACAGGAGGGGTTGCCCCTATTGAACTTATGTACAAAGTTTATCAGATACAAGTCAAGAAACAAAGAAAGAAATAAAGAAAATCAACAAGATTACACAAAGTTGTCTAGCCATAACTGTAAATGAGTACTTAAGTCCCTTTTAGCTCTGAGCTTAACCCAAGCTAATTCCTATTTGAAGACCAACTTGCACTTCTATAGAGAATGGCTTTGATTTCTGAAGATTGCATCATTACGAGCAGACCAAATGCTCCAAAACATGGCCACAATTATTTCCATGTAAAAAGGTATGTGAATTTGATTTCTAAATAGAGGGATTGTATCCAGCAAATTGCCTTGAATCATATTTGCTAATCCCAACATATTCCAACATGACATGGCAAAAGGACATTCTAGGAAGAGATGTTGTAAAGATTCTTCAACATCTAGGTGGTAGAGAGCTCGGCAGATCCATTTTTCTTGTTTTCAAAAGCTCCCTAGTGCTTAGCCGGTCCTTGATTGCTAGCCAAAAGAAAACTTTCCTCTTTGGAAGACAGCTTGAATTCCAAAGCCATCTATAGACTGGTGAAACTATGACAGAGCCCAGTAGGTGTGAGTAAGCTTTACTAGATGCAAATGTAGAAGATCCCCAGATATAATTCCAAATGTCTTTATTGTGATTAGGATGAATACCTTCCAACTCAAAGATCATTATCTGATACTGCTCATGTGCTTCCACTGAGAGGGGGAGATGAAAGAAACCAGTTTTGTCTTCAGTATCCATGAAAAGCTGAATTGAGACATTATCCAACTTGGCAAAAGAGAACAATTGTGGCCATTGAGCTCTTAGAGGAGGGCCATGCCAAGCATCTGACCAAAAAAGATAGGTTGATCCATCACCAATTGTGACTAAGGCCATAACTTTGAATTTGTCAAGCAATTTAAGAACATCCTTCCACCAAAAAAGAACCCTTCCTATTATTATTGGGATATTGTCATTATTATAATGAGAATTCCAAACTAGATGAACCCAAGGAATATCACACTTATTGAAAAATTTATGAAGATGCTTGAGCAGCAAACTTTCATTTTGAATGTAAAGATCATGTACTCCAAGACCACCATTTTCTTTTGAATTGCACACAAGTTTCCATGCAACTTTTGGTGGCTTTTTAGAGTTCAAATTAGATCCCCTCCACAAACAATGCTTTTTATATTTATCAATCTATTTAATTACTGTCTTGGGCAAGAGATATGTACACATTGTGAATGTTGGCAAGGCACTATTAACAGCATTAGTCATCTGCAATCTACCAGCTTGACTTAAGAAGGAAGAAATATTTACTAAACTTCTCTCACATTAACAGGTAAACCAAGATAGGTAAATGTTGGTTTTGTAGTACTTAAGGGTAAACCAAGATAGGTAAATGGCAAGGAGCCAATGGAACAACCAAAAGTATTAGCCAAAATATTAAGTTTCTGCTCATCAACATTAACAGGGACCATCATAGACTTAGCATAATTGACTTTCAAACCAGTGGATTCTGCAAATGAGTTAAGGATGTCTTTCAGAAAGAAAAGTTGTCTTGCATCCCCTTGCATGAAGATTAAGGTGTCATCAGCATATTGAAGAATAGGGAAGTCTTAGTCATTAGGTAAGTCCACTGGTAAAGATAAGATCCCTTGTTGTTTAGCTGCATTCAAAATGGTCTGTAGAAAATCAGCTACCAGAACAAAAAAGTAAAGGTGATAAGGGGTCACCTTGCCTACCTCCACGTTTACAATGAAACACTTTGCCTGGAACACCATTTAGAAGAACAGCAAAAGTACCAGATCCAAAAATCATTTTCATCCAAGTGATCCATCTTTCAGGGAGGCCTTTGTGCTGCATGATTTGAATCATAAGTTGATGCTCAACTTTACCAAAGGTTTTTTCAAAATCCAATTTAAGAATTATAATTTCACTCCTTGACTGATGACAGAGATGTAAATATACCAAAGACCAAACTAAGCAATCATGAATTGTTCTGCCTTTAAGAAAACCATACTGGTTCTTATGGATGAGTTTAGGCATTGCACTCTAAAGCCTATTAGCCAAAAGCTTAGTCATGACCTTGATAGAAGTGTTTAGGAGTGAAATTGGCCTATAGTCTGAAACCTTCACTGCATTGTCATGTTTTGGGATCAGTGTGATATGAGATCCATTCAGACTCTAAAGACAAACATTACCTCTATAAAAAGCATTACAAAACTAATAGAACTCATTGCAAATAATAGGCCAGCACCTTTTCAAGAAATCAGTATTAAAGCCATCAGGCCCTGGAGCCATATCAGAGGGAAGATGTCTTACCGCAGCATCAATTTCATCCTTCTGAAAAGGATTAGCTACGAAGGAGAGATCATGATCTGACTGTAGAAGACTGTTCAAGTTGAAAAGCATACCCTGAAATGAAGAGACCCCCAGCCTTTCTTTAAAAGATTCCCAAATCAGCATGGCTTTGGCATTATGATCAGTAACAATATCACCTTCAGCATTTTCTAGAGAAGTGATGAGATTTCTTCTAAATCTGGTTGAAGCATTAACATGAAAAAATTTGGTACTTGCATCACCTAAAGTTATCCATTTGATTAGTCCTCTTTGCCTCCAATAAATGTGTTGTTGTCTTAGAAGAGATGTTAGCTTCTATTCAAGAATCTTTTCAAAATTCCATTCAAGAATAGACAGAACTCTAAATTCCTCCAAATATAAAAAGAAAGTGAGGACCAACATCACATTTTCCATGGCTAATTTGAGATTAGATAAGTTTCTTTGCCAATCCTTCAAAACTCTTCTCAAGTTCTTGAACTTTGAAGTAATAATTTTTGCTGCATCAGTTTCATATGTTGGTGTAGACCAAGTATGTTGAACTAGTGGTACAAAATCCTGGTGCTCCATCCAGTAATTTTCAAACCTGAAAATGCTCTTTTTGGGAATGACAGTGAAAATAGATATAACACAAGGAGTATGATCAGATCTTTCCATAACCAAAGAGGACGCAAAAGTGTTAGGATAAGTAACTGTCCAAATTGCAGAGGTAAAAAACTAGTCCAACCTTTCTAAAAGAGGATATAGTTGCTTATTGGACCAAGTAAATCTTCTACCCTTTAGAGGCAATTCTACTAAACCAAGGGCACTGATGGCCTCATTAAACAGGTACATTTCAAGATGGTCTCCCCCAGGCTTATTCCTATCATCAGGGGATCTATAAAGATTAAAATCACCCACTAGTAACTAGTTGATAGAATATGGCACCTGTGTCGGTGCGGGACCCATGGGATACCCCGTAAGGAAGGGAAAAGATCTAGTCTAACTATGATTCTTCCCATGTAATCTTAGTAGTATTATTATTTCTGTAATCCTACTAGGAACTCTCATTATAAAACCGACTAGGGTTATGACCTCCTGACTATATAAAGGAGGACAGGGTTCCTAGAGACGGGACTTTACGACAACACTTCACAATCAATCCAACGCAAAGGCTAACGCCGACTGGACATTGGGCTATTACTCGATCCACGATCGAGGGTCTGAACCAGGATAAATCGACTGTCTCTTGCGTTAACCATCGAGTTCCGCATACGCTGAAGCCCGAACATACTGCTCCGGGTACCCCCGTGGCAGGCTATCGGTGGCCAAACATCGACAGCTGGCGCGCCCGCATAAGAAAAAACAACTCACAACAGGAGGCGGGTTGTTAGCACAATACTCTGCGACAGCATGCGGGACGACGCTCACTCCTTTCAGCATCTTCTAAAGGCGCTCGAGTACCTCCTCATCAGTCAACTCAAGGGCAGGGACCATACGAGAAGGATCCTTAGCCCTAGAGTACTCGAATCCAAAATTCTCTCGCTCCTTCAGAGGCTGAACACGGCGGCAAAGAAAGCTAGAGACGATACCGAAGCCGGTCAAGCCCTGCTATTTCAGAGTACATATCCTCTCAAGAAACGGCTTGATAGCTTGGCTCTCATCCGTCGTCTAGGGGTTCTTTTCCCATCGGTCATTAACCAAGGGACCAGATCCAGAATGAACAGTTAGAGAAGGAATCAAATTGGCGACATAAAACCAGTCGGCACGCCAATCCCTCATAGAATCAACTAGGTCATAGTCGAAGAATTTGCTCTTAAGACCATGGAGAAACTGAATCCTGCAGCCACCAAGAACATTGGTGTCATCACGGCGGGGTTGTGGCTTCAGACGAAAGAAGTAACGAAAGAGAGAAAGAGAAGGAGGAATTCCAAGGAAAGTTTCACAAAGATGAACAAAAATAGGAAGATGAAGGACAGCTTTGGGAGCAAGATGGTTCAGGCTAATCCCAAAATAGCTAAGAAATCGGTGAAGAAAAGCAGAAGCCGGAAGGCAGAGTCCGGCACGGATAAAGGAGACGAAAAGAATAATCTCACCAGGACCTGGAGTAGGGACCCGATGCTCGCCTGGAGCTCTCCAATCAACAATATCCTTGCTCTGGATCAGACCATCACTAACAAGCTCGCGCAACTGATCCTCAGTTGTAGTCGGAGCCGTCCAGATTTTCTGAGCAGCCCTCATGGCCGTGAATTCTTGATTCTCAATCATAGAAAGCGAGGCTTCCTCATCCATAAAGGCTGCCTGGGACTTGCTCGCTGATTTCTTCCTACCCATATACTAGCGAAAGCAATAAAAGCACTAAGGAAAGGTGATGCTCAGGCGGCGGTGCTCAGATGACGGGGACAATGGCAGCGGCGGAGTTTTTAAGACTAGGGTTTCAAGACAAAAGCAGGGCAGTAAAGAAAAAGAAGAAGAAAGGCCTTTAAATAGATTTTATAGCAGTAAAACACGGCCCACCGGGCCCATTTAAACATGGCATGAGAGCGCAACGGTCCATTTACTGACATAGCTAAAATGACGGACGACACAAATCCACACAACGGTACAGTTCAACGGGTAGATTCTAGACTTATCCATCCAGTACCACGGAGGAGTTATCATATTGCTACAAAAAGAACCCATCAACCATGAAGCAACGAAGGGTTACCTCACAAGGAACACAAGAACCCGGTTCTTATAGAAAGAACTCGGGAATCTCATAAACAACCAGGACTACAGCGGAAAAAAGAATGACAACTCAGAAGACAAGATTCTTTCCATTACAAATGGCTTCAAAAAATAGAAGATTACACATCTTACAAGACCCAACGAACTCGGTACTACGACAAACAAGGTAGCAAAGAGGAACCCGGACACAACTAGGCTCTGGAACAACTACGTGTTCCAAATTGCTACTCGGTAGAACAAACCACACTCGGCTACACTGTTTTCTTCAAAGGACGAACGTAGTGCATCCAAGGCAGAAATCAGCAGCACGGCGGGACAACATGGAGCAGAGAAGGCCGGTAGGCATCTGTCTACCCAAGTCTGATGTGATGCTGGATATGGTGTTGATCTGCACCGGACAGTCTCAGGGCAGGCGACGAGGATCAACCCAGAACTGCCAGATGAAGGAACGTATCCCACATCACAAGACTCCCTCCGAATACCACCATGTAATTCCAAGTATAATGCTGCTGCGGGATTAGTCTACCTCTAATCCCTATCACAAGACTCCCTCTAGCTACGACAAGATACACAAGAACTACAAAATACACCCGGGGTTGCTCTACTTCACAAACTACCATATTCATGACTACGGAGATTTCATACCACGCAACAAAATGCTCGATGAATCAAAACAGCACATAAGGAGGATATTTAGAGGCCAAAGAAGCGGTGCACATGGACCGGGAGCACCAACGGAACAAACCTAACAAAGGGCACAGTGAAAAGATAGAATTCAATGAAAGAGGACTCAGGCATGAAGGAGCAGTACTAAAGAACAAGCATATTCGGCAGAATATACCAACAACTCGTGAACAAATAGCATTTACTATCAACCACCACCGTAAAACTACATCTGACAACAGCAGACTACCAGAGAACATGCCAAGATCCTGTATCCAAGTTCTTTTCAGATAAAAGAACCCAGGTATATGCTCGGGGGCTGCAATAAGAAAGGCTTTCAGTCATTTGAACAACTCAGATTCAAGACAGGGCTGCAATAAGAAAGGCTTTTAGTCATTTGAACAACTCAGATTCAAAACGGGGCTGCAACAGAAGAGGTTTTCAATTCTTTGAACAACTCAGATTCAAGATCCTCCAACTTTTTGTTCCAAATAGCAAGAGGCTCGGGGGCTACACTCAGTGAGTACACTTTTTTCTCCAAAAAAGCGCACATCACTCAGAAGACTTCTTCAAGACAGCAGTTTTCAAACAACATAAGATTCAAGACCCTCTAACTTTTTGTTCCAAATAGCAAGAGACTCGGGGGCTGCACTCAGTGAGTGCACTTTTTTCTCTGAAAAAGCGCACATCACCAAGAAGACTTCTTCAAGACAGATCACTTCAAGACCTCACGACAAAAAAAAACCCGGACCTAGCTATATCCGAGCTCTTTTTGATAAAGAACCCGGGTATATGCTCAGGAACCCTTCGACGAAGAATCAGAGTGATTTCAAGAGAAGACCCTCCAGCTCCTTGTGCCAAAAAGCAAGAGGCTCGGGGGCTACACCCAAATGGGAGTACTTTTTTCTTCAAAAAGGTACACATCACGCGAAGATCTCACGAAGCGCTACATGGTTTCGCTCAAGAAAGCACTCGGACGACGCTTGTTCCTGCTCGGCAAGACCTGAAGGAACAAGACGAGGCTTCCAGAGCTCAACCATGAAGTGCTCGGGGGCTTATCGGTGCAGTGTCGCAGAACCGACCAATTTATAAGAACACAAGTATAATGGTGGCCCGCAAGCGGTCGTGACCGCCATGTCATGAGCCCATATATAAACCCGGTAGTCTGTCGAGTACCACGACGGGTCTCGATAAACGATTGACAACAACCAAGATCGTACATGATTCAACATACATGTCACATATTATATAAAGTTCACAGATACATTTTCATCATCAGAGTATGAAACACAGTTATTACAAACCGAGTTTGATAGAGAAAAGCGGAAGCAAATTAAGTTTGAAAGTAAAGTGCAAAACTCTCCACAACAGAGTAGGAGTTCTGAAAACCATCAGGAACTTCTCACATCCAACTGGTGCTGCCATCGGTACTATCAACATGTACACTTTTGTGAGACAAGGCCATAATGGATAAGAGTTACATAACCGAGTAAGAAATTTATAAGGGGAGGAACAATGTATTTATTTGAATGGTAATTATCATGATGCATGCTCGTTCCATACGTCCTCACAAACTTAGGAAAATTTTGTTTCTAGCGGTAGACATGGTGGCATACATACGTTCTCTCATATATAGCGTAACTAGCCGAGCTACACGTTTCGTTGTTAGTGTACCTGCATAAGAGTCTCATTTTAGCCCAAACCCATAAGTAAATATGCAGAATGTAAATCTAAATACTTTCATATATGTATACCCATATATATACTTCCATATTAAACTACCCGATAACAATTTAAACCCACAATTAAATATGCACCATATACACATGCAAGCATGCATACATAGCCGTACCAAAGCTCACTCTCCCCGACCGCACGCTCACATCTTGCGGTCATGTCACTCATCATCTTACCTTGGCATAGAGGCATTTGATCCATACATTACCATTCAAGTGAATGGCATCCATACAATAGACGCCGTATGGACGACGAAGTAAAAACCCCTATGTTAGTACTTAAATAGCCACCTAATAGTCCTTAATTTGGGCATAAGGAAAGTGATCATTGGCACACTTTAGATTTCAAATACCTATTATATAGCTATCAGTTGCTAGAGAAGGGTTTTTGGAAAACAAAAACTTTTATTTTAAATACACATGTGACAATTAACGTTGAATCTTGCTCTGATGCCAGCTGTCGTAGAACCAACCAATTTATAAGAACACAAGTACAATGGCGGCCCGCAAGCGGTCGCACTGTCATACTTGAGTCCATATAAACCCGGTAGTCTGTCGAGTACCACGACGGGTCTCGATAAACGATTGACAACAACCAAGATCGTACATGATTCAACATACATGTCACATATTACATAAAGTTCACAGATATATTTTCATCATCAAAGTATGAAACACAGTTATTACAAACCGAGTTTGATAGAGAAAAGCGGAAGCAAATTAAGTTTGAAAGTAAAGTTTCCAACATAGTTTAGTACAGTGCCGAAATAGGATCACAGTCCACAAAAGCAAATAGAGGGATTAATAAAGAAGCCTGCCCAAGGCTTACTCCTCATCCACAGCGGGATAGAAGCAACTCTTGCAATAACCATGATACACAGTGCCATCTGCAACAATGGGAAATAAAACCCTGAGTACGAGAAGGTACTCAGCTAGACTTACCCGTCATAAATCAGAAATAAAATGACTCCAAGGATTATGCAAGGCTGTATAAGTGGGGATAGCTTGACAACATTTTACATAAAAGCGATTAACTTAGTTATACAATTATGGTTCCAATATCAGGTTAATTATAACTATCCATCTCTAGATTAGCAACTATCCTGTGCCAAATATGTGGTATATCCATTTAAAAGCATACAATAGTAACCATAGCAGGTATTGTAATTCCATATTCATCCGAACCATCATGTTCCATAACACAGTTACTACGATGTTGGAGCTAGCCAAGTTTCTCACTATCCGGGAGAGACGGCGATTCGAATCGATTTCAACCAGCTGGGAATTTATTCCTAACACAAACCCAGGCATACCGCGCGAAGGCAGCCTTAGGTCACCTTTGGTACAACTCAGGTACACATTTCGCGGGTCCGTACCACGCCGCACAATCTGGGACACCAGATGCCAGGACGTTCAGGCCTAGCCTGCCCTTGGGCTCAGTCTGATCGCCCCCCCCCCGCAAGGAGCACACAATAGAATGGGGCCCGGCCTGAGTTGAGCTACTCGGCTTCGTGGTCCGAACGAGTTATCCGGCCAGCTAAGTGATAGGCATGCGTTCAATCTTGTCAGAAGTTCTGACAACGGTGCGGTCCTTGATCGGCACAGACGGAATATCATGAGTCATCCTACGCATAGACTCCGCCTGGCCTCGATTTTCTTTTACCCCATGGTTCTGTTCCACGATAGCAAATATAGCCAACCGTGCTCCGGTATCCACCTATATCTCGCAGGTGATAGGAAATCACCCGACTTCTACCGGTCTAAGCATGACTAAGCATATATTCGATCCTAAACCTATACCGGTTAAATGTGTAATATCTGGACAAGGAACTCATATGCATCGAGGGGTTCCAATCAACTCTTATAACCTAATGCATCAATCATAAGTACTTAAGTAATCATTTGTAAAATGCTGGGAGACTTAAAATGCTCCGGGGCTTGCCTTGCAGAAAGGAAGTAGGGCGGTGGTCAGGACACTCCTAAAGTTCCTCAGGGATCTGCTCCTCCCCTTTCGGAGCTATGACTTGAGGATTTTCCTGCTGGTCCCCTTCCTCTACTTCGTCGAATTCCAGCAACGTTAGTTCTTCCTCCGATCCTAGATGCATGAATATGGTATAAGATGTTGCGAATGCATACATGCTGACAATTATAGTATGATGATACATGATGAATGCATTCTTGTAAGTATTCTTAATAGCATGTGGTTTAAGTAACAACAAGTGCATCGCGTTTACTGAGCAGGTGCATATCTCTTCTTGATTATGTAATTAATTATTTCAACAATGCATCTACTATTTCACAAACAACAGCTACTTGTTTTACTCATTACTGGAGTTATAATTATCCAAATGCAGTGATCCTAGACTTTATGGAAAGCTTATAAAATTACCTACAACTCTTATTTAATTCACAAAAGCTAAATCACAACTTATCTTAGCCAAAACAGACAATCATATCAGTGCTGTCCAGAAATTCCAGAGAACAAGCAAATTCAAAAAAGCTAACTTTAAACAGTTGTAACTCCTAAACCATTTGACCTATGGTCCTGAAATTTTAACACAAGACATATGATGAAGTTATCTACAACTTTGTTATTAACCATTTTTACAGCAAACATCATTTTTATCATGCAACTTATCAAACTACCGAATCTGTCCGGAAACTATTCCAATTCGCATTATAAAGTAACAATACTTCTACTTCATGTAATTATTCAAAGTTTGACAACACAAAGTCTACCAACAGTTTAAACATACCAAATACACTCAAGAAAACCTAATGGTGAAGTCCTAACTATTTCTTTAAATGCCTTTATTATTTTATTTAGATACTTAGGTTAAATAACCAACATATACTAGATGTACTTCATAAATTCTCAAAAATTTACAGTGCCTTACTAATGCTACCAAAAGACTAATGTAAAATTTTTATGCCATTTTATCAAGTAAAACATTCTATGCAAAAATGACAAGGCAGAAAGGCTTAAAATAGCATAAATAGAAAACCGTAGTGAAAAGTGTCAAGCAACAAATTTTATATTTTTCTTAGCATACTTATGGTACTAGGATGACCTCCAACAAATTTCATGAATAGTGGACTCATAAATAATTTAAAAAAATTCATACAAGGATCCCCTAATTATAAAATAAAAATCTATAACTACAAATCTATACATGCACTGATCCTCAAATTTTTACCAGAGCTCATACATGTCAAGAATAGATTACCACAAAATTTTCATAATTTTTGGAGCACAGGAACTCTAGATATAAAATAAACAAGTTTACATTCATTTAAAAACACATTTCAAGTTTCTTTTTAAATCTTCTAGAAACTTTACTACACTTGCTAATATCATATTTTTCTTAAATACTACACTTCACTCAGATCCAAACAAAATTTGAACCACCAAATTGGATCTACAAAACTGGAGATACAAATTTTACAAAACAACACTCAAATCTAGAATATTTGAACTAGCTTTATAATTTAGAGTCGCTGACAGCAGGGTCCCGCCTGACAGTGAACCCCACGCGTCAGTGGTACAGAAGCAGAGCAGTGGCGCTGCGCGACATTGCGTGGCCACGTCTCGTCGACGGCGAGCTTCGCCGGCGATGACATCAACACTACATGACCCTCGTGACCTAGCGCACCGATTGAGCTACTTGGTGGGGCCTCTCACCGGCGCTAACTACGACGACGGCTGCCATGGTGGCTCGGAGGAGCTGGACGGCGGTGCTACGCCGGTGGAGGCCACGGCGATTCCAACTAAGGAGCGGACGAGCACCTACGTACTTAGGTGAACCTAGCGCACAAGCTATCGCGTGGAAAGATGGACGGTGATGGCGTGTCCATGACGACGGACTCGGCGGCGGGACTCCGGTGAGCTCATGCACGGTGCTGGGGCTTACCGAACACAGTCAGCGAACACTGGTGGACGCAGCGGGTTGCTGGGGATATGGTGGTGCTGCTGTGGTGATGAATGGGTGGCTCGGCGCGAGCTTGCGCTGGCTATGGCGACGGCGGAGGCGGGGAAGAGCTCGGCTGCCGCTGCGGGCGAGGAAGGAGGCCGAGAAAATGCAAATGGTGCGCGCGGGGGAGTGCGGGTGGGTGCTGGCGAGGTTAAGGCGCGCGCTGGCCTACCTTGGCCACACGCGGTGGGGCACCGGCGACGAGCGGCGCCCGCTGGCTTCCACGCGGCGCGCGGACTCTGCTGATGGTCGGCCACTGAATCGCTCGATTCAGTTAGATCAGCGCAGCAAACCGAGCCTGACAGCGTGTTTTCGTGGAGCTTGATCTTTGAATTCGTGACGAATTAGCGCACACAACCTAAACCAAGGTCGTAGCCCTACATACCACCTACAATACTCCTTTAGAAATCAAAGTCTAATTCACAATGAACGGAGAGTAAAATCAACTCAAAACTGGCTGCCACGACACTATCAGTAAAACCGACCGAGCAAAATCGCCTAAGTGTAGAAAACAGTGAAATCTTGGTTCTTGTGAGCTAATTTCGACCATGTTAGGAGCTAAACCAGTCTATGACCCAAAAATAAAAGTTGTTCCCCATATCAAATACTACAACTTTGCTTTAGTGACCACCTACATGCAAGGTCTCTAGTATATGATTCAAACTTGGTCAAACCTCTTACATTCAAATAGTGACTTATACATGAACTATGACTTAGTGACCCATTTAGCCCTAGCCATGAATACCAAAGTTGTTCATAATGATACTCTAAACATGTTTAAGCTATTTGCAAGGTCACACAATCATTTACATGGATTCACTCTTGATCATATGCATATATTCCAAGAAACATGAAATAACAAGAAATGTTGCATATGTTTCAATCTCATGTTTCAATTGTAAATGCTCATATATGAATGCTTGATGCTCGTGCTATGCAAGTCAATTTATGCAAGGCTAACACCTAGGGTGTTACATGCGGGACCCACGGGATACCCCGCAAGGAAGGGAAAAGATCTAGTCTAACTATGATTCTTCCCATGTAATCTTAGTAGTAGTATTATTTCTGTAATCCTACTAGGAACTCTCATTGTAAAACCTACTAGGATTCTAACCTCCTGACTATATAAAGGAGGATAGGGTTCCTAGAGACGGGACTTTACGACAACACTTCACAATCAATCCAACGCAAAGGCTAACGCCGACTGGACGTAGAGCTATTACTCGATCCACGATCGAGGGTCCGAACCAGGATAAATCGACTGTCTCTTACGTTAACCGTCGAGTTCCGCATACGCTGAAGCCCGAACATACTGCCCCGGGTACCCCCATGGCAGGCTATCGGTGGTCAAACATCGACAATCTGAATGTTTTTAAACCGGTTTAGAAAATCTCTCTTTCCAGGAGCAGTACATGGAGCATAGATATTTGACATGATCCAAGAGTCATTGTTATGATTACAAGTGAACTCAACAGACATACAAAAATTATTCTCAAAGATTTTGGTGCTAGAAAAAAGAGAAGACTTCCAAATTATGATTGAACCACCTGAGGCACCAACTAAAGGAATGAACTCAAAGGCATCAAAAGAGGAAGGGTAAATTTTCTTAATAAACATTAGATCAAAAGATTGATTCTTTGTCTCTTGAAGACAAACTATATCACAATTGTTGTTCAGTACATGATCTCTGACAACATCCCACTTCTTGTCAGAATTTATTCCCCTAACTTTCCAACTAAGGATAGACCAAGTTCTATTTGACATTTAAAAGATTAACAAGCAAAAGATCAAGACCCTATATCACTAGGAACTAGGGTGTGCAGCTCCATTCTTGGAGTCCTGGCCAAATTCAGCATCATCATTGTTGCTATTGGAGCACTGGCCTGATGTGGATGCAGCATGGTCAACATCTGAAGAGGAGCCTGTCTTTTTCTTACTGACTATCTTCTTTTTCTTCTTCACAGGCTTGGCATTAAGCTTGGAGGGTGAGAGATCTTGTGGTTGATGCCACAAAAAGAAGCTCCCAAATTTCTAATGACCTTTGGGGAGATTGTTGGAGGCTGAGCTGAGCAACCAAGGCAATTTTTGTCCTTGCAAGAGGACTTGAACCCCTTGTAAATCTTTTTCAGCCTCAGGCTCCTTCTCACATCTACTTCAGATAAGGGAGCTTTAAGCTTTGCTTTTCCTTTGCCTTTATTCTTGGGAGTAGCAGATTCCTTAGAGACCTTGTTCTGTGGGCTCAGCTCCTGACCTTCATCTAAAGGTTCCAGGACAATAGTAGAAGAGTGCTCAAAATTAGAGCAATGGGATAAATCAACAGAAGGACTTGAATTAGGTAAAGAGAAAAGAGTTAAATTACCATTCAAGCCAGATAGATCAGCTCCCAGGTGAGTCTAGGCCTTTGATTGGAGAAAGGCTTTAGCCCAATCAAAAATGGGGGACTGCAACAGGAGAAAATAGAAGAAGTTAACCCAAGGGTCAAGAATTAGAACTGTAGATAGACTACCAGAAGTGTGAGAAAAATGTTTTACCCATTGTCTGATATCTTCAGGGCATGGACCAAAAGAAGGGTGTTGAGGCCAGGAATCTTGGGGCTGCACCAGACCAATCTGAATATTCTCATTAACAAGTTGAGGGGGTACTGGAGCATTATCCACACCATTAATCCACCCAAGCAACTCATCCTCTTGAATCTCCTCAGGCATAAGTGGCTGTAAATTTTTGAAGTCTGGAAGAGGTACAATTTCCACTAGAGGGATTGGAAGCTAAACTTGTGGAAAACCTTCAGAATCAGTATATGTGTCATCATCCATAGCTAGCACCTGTTCTTCAGCTAAAGGAGGGATACCCTCCTGGCCTTGGTTGTTCTAAATGATTTCTTCAACAGACAAAGCTTCTTCTATAGCAGCAACCACCTCTTGAGCATGCACTGGTTGAATAGGAATTAGTGGCACTTCATCCAAATTGGGCTAAAAGCCATTCTGGCCTATAGGTTGCCCCTGTCCAAAATGATTCCCTAAGAGTTAGGCTACATTCTGACCCCAAGGAGCCCAAGCTAGATTACACAAATCTGCATTGAACTAAGCATTTGGTTGATTTAGGCCATTGGGTGGTGCCGGCCCTTGACTAGGTTAACCAAAGCCAAAGTACTCAAAGTTGTTGAGGTTGACATCATCAGGATCATCTAGTGGGAAGTCCTCATCCTGAGGTTGAGCACCAAGCATCCTAGTCAGAATGATCTCACATTGTACCGTCCAACTCTCTAATTTAGGTTCCTCTCCCTCAGAAAAGTTTAGAGCCCTGGCTTGATGGTTGTGGTCCTCCTCCCAAATCATAAGCTTGCCAAACTGAGAAACTACCTTATCCACTAACGAGTAGGACCAAAGGTCTAGATTGAGGCCAATCATCATAAGCCAAACTTCATGAGTGTAGACTGTTGTTCTGTTATTCCAAGCACGATCATGAGGGATGAAAGAAATGTGTGTGTGTTACCAATATGATGAGGACCACTGTTGATCAAGAAATCTCTATGCGAAACATGACTGAAAGTGACATAGGCTTGGCCAAAAGGACAGGGTTGAATAGATTGATAAGGCATATTCATCTGCACATTTAGAAATTGTACCAGAGTGTTGCGGATGTCATCAAATTCCATCTGGTACAGTGGCAGAGGATGAAGAAAGGCAATCGCAAAATCATTGTTATGCCTTTGAAGTCTACCAGTGATCACTCGATGCATTGCAGGGCGTCCAAGTACCATCACTCTCTAGCCCCAGGTTGGCATGAATGGCGTGGGATCAATGAATCGGTACGCCATCCTAGCAGAAGCAGAGGTTATTGTAGCATCGATTCGGGTTTTCAGCATCCAAGCAACATGAGTAAAACTAGGAGGGTGACGAATGCCAAGAACTTTAGAGGCATACTCACCTAAGGACGAGAAGATTAACGATGACGACGGCGCCGAGGTCACCGCCGGCACCGAAGAAGAGGAAGCAGTATTGTCTTCGTTGATGAATTCAGGAGCCTGGAGCCTCCAAGTCTTACGCCATGGAACGGTGATAGGTGAGGGAATAGTGGAGAGGCCAGACTATGCTTTAATGTATTCGGTGAATGAGTGAAAATATCGGGGCTGTTTGTCCCAAAAGTCCACTAATCAGGGACGTAGCAACATGATGATTCCCAGAATGCGAAGGGGCAGTCGGCTCGCAAGGAAGGCGCAAGGATCGAGGCAGGATGTTGCAAAATTCAGAAATGTGTCCGAGCCGAAGACATCGTCGGCACCGAAAACTACTGTTACAAGTAGGCCTAGAATGGGCCAGAGATAAGCGGATGGAACATAGCTGCAACGAAGGCCCATGGCCAGCAATAATGCGTTTGGGATCTGGAATCGGATCCAAAATTCCCGCCTCTAAATAAGAAACGGTCTTATAATTACCAGGCAAATTCATCCCAAATTCAATGCGTTTAAAGACCGATTTACGACCAGCATTAATAGGATTTTTGAAATTCAAAAACTCCATGGATTTGGAGCTCTGAGCAAGAAGACAATGATTAGAGATGGGAACAGAATTTGCCCCAGAGAGACATACCGTCTTACGATTAGCAACCTCCGCCACTCTGCAGCTTGCTCCAAAGTCCAATTGCGGAACTCAACCAAATCATTCGGACCATCATTATGCCAGAGATGGAAAAAGACCATGTAATCCACACATTCGAAAGATCAAAGGTTATAGATATGAAAACCAACTAACTGTGATGCTGCTGAGAACCGAAAAACTCTATCACTCAATTGCACCACTAAACACTCTAGGGAAACCACCAAGAGTAGCATGAAGAAGATGCTCAATCAGATGCAGAGTAAGACGGAATTCGGCCCACCGAGAGAATAAGGAAGAAAGGCTTAGCTTGTGAAGATGGAGAACTAGTGACACTGGTCCCAAAGCGACGGAGAACCTCAGCCTCCACCACTCGGCCTGGCCAAGAGTTGAGGGCAGGAAGATCCATGGTCATCAAGCCATGTGCTAATCTCAAAACGGCTTTGTTTTTAAGCATGAAGGGAGTACATTTCACTTGTCTTGTAAACGAACACCACGACATATGTTTGGAGTCCCCGTCACTCAAACTCATACGGGCAAAGGAGGCTTGGAGATTTATTCAAAGATCGTGTCATGCACTTCAATCCGTTTTGGATCAGACTTCCCACCATGCCTACGCATGCTGCTCTAACTCGTACGGCACGAGGATGAAGTGAGGCACCACAAAAATGCAACACACTTTAATATTAGTATATATAGATAAACTTAGCAAAAATAGAAAAAAAAACTCAACTAAATTGTTGTGAAATTTATCTTCAAACTTTATGCCCAACTCTCACTCTCTCTCTCTCTCTCTCTCTCTCTCTCTCTCTATATATATATATATATATATATATATATATATATATATATATATATATATATATATATATATATATACCCAAAGTATAACTTTAACTTCTTGTTTTTATAAAAATATTTATCAAAAAGTGATATATGTATATTTTTATGAAAGTATTTTTCAAAACAAATCTATTCATATGGTTTTCACATTTTCAAACTCAACAACTTAGAAGTTATTCATGATTTATATTCCTAATGTTTAACCCAAACTTTGCCCAAAATGATTTTATTTTTTTAGTACGGAGAGAGTACTACATGTTAAAAATTAGTTTATACTAAAACCGTATGCAAATCGCACAAAGAAAACTCGAACCATTTATGTGCATGTATCTTTTTTCACTTATCTTATATGAGGGTACTAACTCTTTCCATCTCGATTTTGAAGGATGGGTTTGCCACGAATGACTCCATCCCTCTCCCCTCTCAATCAAATATCAGCGAAATTGGAATCGCCTTAATGCGTCTTTCCTCGTCTCCTCAACCAAACACCCTCTGATCCCAATAGAGTCAAGAAGCTTATTCTGGTCTCTTACAACACCCGCAATGGCTGACAAATAAGCTAGTTCTAAGTATTTTTTTCTATATTTTAATAGAAGAGAGAGAAAAGCTAGCTCTTGTTCAAGAGATATGGTCATATACATATTCCAAGAACATATGAGAGTGTAATGTGGGGCTATCCATGTTATGAGCAATATGCTAAAGTTAGCACTGTTAAAGAAGTTGGCTTGAGCTAGTAAGACTATCTCCAACAAACATGATCCAAATAGGAGACCCATTAGATGAAATGTGTGGTGTTGTAGCAAACAAGTCACCTATCTATTTTTTGTGTTTTCCAACAGGGGACGCAAAAGAAGACCCCATGCATGCAAGTGCGACCGGACAACAGCAGTTTGAGCGGTGTGGGGCTGGAGCTAGGCGCAGCATGCAGCTTTGGCCAGGGCTGCGAGCAGACGTATATTTTGGTTGCGTCCAACCTCTCACGCAATATGCCTCCTCCTTATGCCTGTCCCGTTGGAGGTTGTTTTTTACGCTAAAGTAACATGCAGCACGCATTTTTGGTTTGGGTATTGTCATGCGTCACCTGCTGGAGATAGTCTAACTAGCTTATACCATTGCGGGTGCCCCAAACGAGATCTAACTCTATACAATAGTTTGCGTTGATCTCACAATGGTTCATCTCTGACCACACAATACCCCAAAAATGAATATAAAACTATTGCATTTTTCTATTTAAGGCATGTTTGGATGAGCTAGGACTAGTTATAAGTTGGGCTAAAAATTAGCTCAAACTAACTAAGATTGGTTAGTTAAGACCTGTTTGGATACAAGAGCTAATTACTAGCTAGCTAGCTAAAGTTTAGCTATAGCTCTAGTGCATTCAAACAAGAGGACTAATTGATAGACTAATTTTTACCGAGTCTCCAACTTGTTAGCTAACTAGCTAGTCAAACTCTAATTTGAGTTAATTCTTAGCTCCCCTAGTAACTAGCCCTAGCTCATCAAACATGTTCTTATTAGTTGGCTAACAACTAGTTGAAGGCTTGTCTAAACAATTAGCTCACCTATTAGCTCTCCTCCTATTTGGATGTAATATGACTAATTTTAGCTAATTCTGATTTGGCTAGCAATTAGCTCTTGTATTAAAGAGGCCCTTAGTCTTGTTAATATTATGCATTTGTCAACCAAAAATGACCCAAGTTTTTGTACTGAGTAGTAGTAGAGGGAAGAGATAGAGGGTTAGATGCAAAGATAGAGAAGAGGTAGAGCTAGAAAAGTCAGAAAAAAGATAGAAGCTAGATAGAGAAAAGATGGAAACATAACAATTGCATCATTCTGCCAGTATTGGCGGCATTTCTTGAGTGTATGCACGTACAGTTTAATTTCGTTTACGAGTGCCCCTTGTGCTCCATAGGGGAAGCTGCATTTGTTTCTCATCTATCCCCACACGAGCAGGCCGATATTTGTCGTAAGACCTAATTACATATTCCCTGGGGAGTAATTAGTAACCAAAAAAAATGATGTGACTGATAAAATTGGTTTCCTGCGTATGTCAAACAACTAAGGCATGATCCCTATACATAGTAGTTATCTACTAATATTTGTCTTTTTTGATCCAAACAGGCATAGATAATAGACTAGTTAATTGTTAGCTGTATCGCACTGGCTAGACCAAATCATATAATGAGGTATTAGTCAGCTAACTATTATCAGATAATGAATCCAAACGGGGCCTAAATGTTGAAACAAATTAGAAGTCAACAACCGCAAACTTTTGCAGCCACAAGTGACACCTGTTAATTTGCAGAGGAAGCAAAGTGGATCGATCGGATCGGAGCTGTGTATACGCGCCAATACGTGTATTCGTCGTCACCCTTATAGACTGGCATTGCTGCATCTCTCTGGATCACACGTGCTGCTAACCTGCGGGCTGCGGCTAAACCATGAACGACACAAGCATGCCCATCCGGGTGTCTCCGGTAGTAGGAAGGAATCTCCTCGGCATGGTGATGCCTATGCTTCTCTGCTTCTCCTTGGGTTTTGTCGTGGGCATCACCTGCAACGCCAAGTTCCCAAATTTCTACCTCCCTTTCGTGCCGCCATTGCCCTCTGCGAGGATGTGGTCACCATCACCACCTCCATTGTTGCCGCCGCCTGCGCCGTCGCCACCACCACCTCCGGCCCTACAGCCGCCGCCGCCTCCGTCGCCACCTCCACCTACACCTTCGACGACATCAGTACAAAGCCCTAAGGTGGCGGAACTGATGATTGGCTCTCTTAGCAGTGTCAAGAGCAACAACATGACCGACGAGGAGCTGCTCTGGTGGGCGTCCATGTCGCCCAAGGTCCGCGCCACGACGTACCACCGCGTGCCAAAGGTTGCCTTCTTGTTCCTGGCAAGGGTGACCTGCCGCTGCGGCCATTGTGGGAGAAGTTCTTCGAGGGGACCACGGCCTCTACTCCATCTACGTGCACGCGGATCCGTCCTACACCAGCTCGCCGCCGGAGGACTCCGTGTTCTACGATCGCATGATCCCAAGCCAGGTATGTAAAATGTAATAATCATCACATATAGATACTAGAAGGTATGTAAAAGGTTGCAGCACTGCCACTGACAAAGTGAAGAATTCGATCGCACACAATGACGAGCATGGACATGTATGGCTGCAGAACACGTCCTGGGGAGACGTGACCCTGGTGGACGCCGCGCGCCGGCTGGTGGCGAACGCTCTGCTGGACCTGGGCAACCAGCAGTTCGCGCTGCTCTCCGAGTCGTGCATCCCGCTCTACAACTTCACCACCGTGTACGCGCTGCTCACCGGCTCCAACACCAGCTTCGTGGACAGCTTCGTCAACCACGACAGCGAGGTGCGGTACGACCCTTTCTTCGACCAGCGCGCCGCCGGTAGCAACATCACGCTCGCGCAGTGGCGCAAGGGCGCGGCGCGCAGTGGTTCGAGATGGACCGGGCGCTCGCGCTCGAGCTCGTCTCCGACGACACCTACTTCCCGGCGTTCCGCGAGTACTGCGCGCGCAACAGGTACTGCTTCGCGGAGGAGCACTACCTGCCGACGCTGGTGAGCGTGCTCCGGTGGACGCGCAACGCCAACCGGACGCTCACGTACGCAGACTGGAGGGGAGGCGGCTCTCACCCGAGCACGCACGTGGCAGGGGACGCCACAGAGGCGCTGATCAGGGAGATCAGAGCGAGCGCCGCCGGCGGCGGCTTCGGCCCAGGCGGCGAAAACAACTGCACCGCCTACAATGACGGAGCGAGCGGCGTCTGCTACGTGTTCGCGCGCAAGTTCGCGCCAGACACGCTCGAGCCGCTGCTCCGCTTAGCACCAAAGGTTATGGGGTTTGGGTGATAGGTTTCATTTTAAATACTACATACTTGTTACATACGGGTGTCTGTATAATTTAGAGGTTGCAATGCTGCACCACATGTTTCTTTTTAGTGTCCAAGAATTCAGTGCTCTCACTAGCATTTTAGCCAGCAACCTGTATGTCTTGATTGCAATTTGCTCTTCGTTTGCATCATTACCCAAAGAGATCAGATCCTCCATAGCGCTTTGGTTGTTCTAACTTGCATGTCTTTAAGCCACCCCTTTTTCGGGGACATACGCAGGAGCGCAAGTGTTTCATTAAGAGGAATGGAATGTTACAAACACAACTACACCACAGCTGAAATCCATGAGTAGCCCAGTATTGCAAGGTGCAAACCGGAGCATACCACAGACCAGCACCGAATATTTCAATGTTAACCGGAGCATACCACAAACCAGCACCGAATATTTCAATGTTACCTTATACTGAGCTTGAGCAACGCCTCCTTTGGTGTTTGTAACAAGTTTAGACTGTTACTTTCAGTTTCCAATGTTAGAGCTAGCTCTCCATAGTCCATGCTTCCTTTTGCGAATTTACATTTAGAAAACAGGTGCCTCTTTCAGCAAATCTGAAACACATGGGAGAACGAGTACCAATATCCAGTCCACCATTTTGCTAATTTGCTTCTTCATTGGTAGACTATTATGGGCTAGCTATTCTCTACACAAAGGTTTTGACTCTAGCACAGTACTGTCCAGATTTTCTTAATGAAAGAATTGAAGTTCCTATTTGCTGTACAACGAACAGTGATGACTGAACTTGTGGTCGCACGGTCAATTTCAGAGATCTGCGCATATATACCTTATATAGTGATTTTGGTAGTGAAACTTCCTTGTTTGAATTCTTTACCGTGATCATAGATTTATCCTGCTTATGCACATAACCCACGTACGCATCCCTACCTTGCAGATCCAAGTGGAAACTCTTTCAAATTAACAATTCGTTTGGCTCGTAGGAGTGTATGCAATCCATCTGAAATTCTGAATGCTATAGCTGTTTGCCCGCGGACCACATCTAGATGTAAATGTATCGAGCAGACAAGAGCAAAAATCTATCTATATTTGTAGTATATATATACTCGTCATGGATGGAAGAGTTTTTCTTCTACTATAAAAGATACGAGTAATCAAGGTCCCAAGTTCTTCGATGACACACCTGAAAATTGATGAAACAAAGAAAGAGTCCAACCATGACTCTCTGCCGGTGAAAGGACTACGGCATGTTCCACAGTGGGCAACTCGATTCACAGGACTATGGCATTGGCATTTGCGATTTCGAATACTATTCATGAAGTAAATTACATACTGTAACTTGCTTGTTTTTCACTTTGTTTTGGGTACTGTGACCTGTTTTATTTTGAGATTGGAAGACCTTCTATTAACCAAAGGCCGCTCTTTGCCAGCGGCTAGTAAAGTGATGAATACATCATCAAGAGATATCACATACAAGATTAGCATTCCAGCCGGCCTGAGTTGTGCTCCTATACGAGCAAGTTTTTTTGCAAATCAGTTACAAGACCTTGCACAATAATACTCCACCTTTACATCAACAAAACTAGTAAACATGAAAACGATAATGCTACATACAGGAGGTCCGACGCTAGCGACTCCCTCAAGATTTAACGCGTGGCGTGACATGCACACTGCAACTTTGACTCCCTCCGTCTCTTATTCTCATCCGGACACCGCTCGCTCACTCCGCTCGGCCTTCTCCCACCACGCCCTGACCCCTGCGCCGCTTGCTCACTCCCCGCTTCCACGTCGTCGCGTGCCCCACCTACGCCGCTCGCTCCTTGCTCCTGCAGGCGTCGCGCCCCCTGCTTAATCGCTCCTCGCTCCTTGCTTTGGCCGTGCGCTGCGCCACCCGCTCCCTCCCTCTCGTAGCACGTGCCGCCCGCCAGGCTGAGCCAAGGGCGGTGCTGGTAGCGCTGGCCGGTGGTGGTGCTCGTGCACCACTGCTCATCGCCGGCTCTGACCCCAATGGCTGGAATCGACTGGCCCAGGCTTCCCTTCTCCTATGTTGCAAATATATGTTTCAAGTGTTTTAGTCGTTTTAAAAGTATGTTGCAGTTGTTTCTTATGTATGTTGCAAAAATAGATCGGGAATGTTGCACATGTTGCATAAGTTGCAAGTGTTTCAGAGGTATGTTGCAAGCGTTTGTTCAAAATATTATATCTCTTCCAAACGTATGTTGCAAGTGTTTTGATCCGGATATTTGCATATGTTTCACATACATGTTGCAACAACATGTTCCATATGTTTCATCTGTTTCAGACGTATCTTGCAAATGTTCTATCTAGATGTTGCATATGTTACAATAACTATGTTGCAACTGTATGTTTCAAATGTTTCATCTGTTTCAGTCGTATGTTGCAATTGTTTCACTTGAGTGTTGCAAAAGTAGATCTCAATGTAGGGCTGTTTAGCGAGGAAGAGAGAGCTAGTGTGGAAGCCATGGCGGCGACGGCTGTAAGCTGACGGCAGCGCTCCATCGGAGGACGTGCAGGCGTCCGTGCTGGCGCACACGGCCTATACCCATACGGCATACTGCCTCCGCCGGAGGTCCTGGAGCATAAGCTTGTGGCATCTCCCCGCACAACGGAGATGTAGACCCTGGCTATGGAGGTGACGCGGGCGCGACGAGGTTGAGACCCGCTGCGGGTGCAACAAGCGGGCAGGCTCCCCTGTTATACAGGCACGGCGGACGCTCTGTTACGCAGGGAACGGGACAGAGTGCGGCGGACGTGCGTTCGGACACGTGCCTGGGCCGGACGTCCGGGCACTAGTTATTCCCCATGACAAATGCTATATCCACAAATAGCACACTCTAATAGGCGCATGGTCGGACGATTAAGATAGCATAGCAACGGTGGTATTACGACTTCGAAGCGCACTGTCCAGATTTTCTTAAGGAAAAAATTTGAAGTTCCTATTTGCTGTACAATGAACACTGATGCCTGAATAACTTGTGGCACGGTCAATTTCAGAGATCCACGCATAATACCTTATACTGATTTTGGTAGTGAAACTTCCTTGTCCGAGCTACCATAGATTTAGCCCGCTTATGCGCACAACCCACGCATCCCTACCTTGCAGTTGCAGACCCAAGTGGAAACTCTTTCAAATTAACAATTCATTTGGCTCGCAGGAGTGTATGCAATGCATCTGAATGCTATAAATGTTTGCCTGCGGACCATCCACATAGATGTAAATGTATCAAGACGAGCAAAAATCTATCTATATTATTTGTAGTAGATGAGGGAGGTCTCTCCGATAAGAGAAAGACAAGGTCTCTCGCAATTTGGCTCGCGGTCCCGGACGAGTTGCAGACTTGCAGTCGGAGAAGGGAACCGCCGCGAGCTCGCGACCTAGCAACCAGATAGGGACCCATCCAGATCCAGATATAAGGTTTGAGGGAGAGACCGAGAGAGGCAGGTTAGGGTTTGAAGGTGATCGAGGCTATGGTGGAGGCGCTGGCGCTTGAGACGAGGGGGAGCAAGGCATCGGTGGCGGCGACGGAGGAGATCGCGGCGGGGAAGAAGGCAGCAGAGGCGGAGGTCTTCGCTGCGAGGAACAAACCAGAGGCAGCGGAGGAGGCCAACAAGTCCGCGGGGGCAGCGAAGAAAGAGAAGAAGAAGATGCTGGTGAAGGCATCGGATGACCGCATCAGCTTCCTGCTGGCGAATCCACTGAATCTCAGTCTCAGTCATCGCCTACGTTCATTCACTCAAGAGTCCGCCCCCTTCGCCTATTCCAATCCTGAGAGACGACGAGCCATTCTAGATCTGCTTCCCGGAGTTGCAGATTCGATCGACGAGTGGAATGAGCCTAGGCTTGAAATACTCCGTCAGTTCCATGAAACTGGATGCGCCTATGAGGAGATCGAGGTTGGTGATGAGGACAATTAGGCTGTGCAGTAGGGGATTAGTTGACAAGTTGGAACTACACTTGCATGGTTCGGTTTGGAAGTTCCTTTTTATGTATATATATGTCTTCTGTGTCGTTAGGCTTTGTCTAAACTTTGTTAGGGCCTGTGTTCGGTTCCAGGATTGACCTCCTGGAACCGTTCCTAGCCGGAACGTTTCTACAATTTATATAGGACAGCCTTCACCAGGAATAGGTGCTCGTGATAAACTTGTGGCTTTGGGGGGATCGTCAGGCTGATGCTCTATGGATTCTATTGTTCTTGTGTGTTTGCAAATTACTGTTTTGCAAGTGTGCCATCAATAGCCCTGGTCCGGTTTAAAGTTAAACCCGGACCAAGCCATGATTTGCTCTGTGATAATAGACTATTAGGGCGCTCACAATGTAGAAATTAAGACTAGTTTCTATAGTATCGTCGGTGTTTTGAGTAAACACCAACGAATAAATTTGTATTATTACGCGTCTAGCTCGGATAGTGTGCTAAAAAGACACAAGGTTTATACTGGTTCGGCCGGAAAGTCCCTACGTCCAATTCGTGGCTGCTGCTCGTGTTATTTACACTAAAAAATTCGTAGTAGGGGATACAAACGGGCGAGAGAGGGACAAGTCCCAAGTCCCTGACGGAAAGGTCGAACGGGTGCTAAGAGTCTGTATGCTGCTTAGCTATATGGTGTGATATGTGTGGAATCGATCCGTCCCCTTAGTGGGGTGCCCTGCCTTCCCTTTGATAGACCAAGGGAAGCAGGGATTACAGATGGGAGAAAGAAGAAAAAACAGAGGCCAAGAAGGTCCTTTGCGGATGCCGGGTCTTCCCTTTCCTCTGAGTCAGCCGTGCTGACACAGCAGACGGTGCCTGGGATAGCTCCATACTGGACGTTTGTCCGTTGATGATACCACGCTCTGACTTGATCAGCAAGTGGTCACGTCCCGTCCGCCCCGGCGGGCGGCACGACGGATCGGGGTGTTGATTCGCAACCCCACGGGGAGCGGACAGCGTAGTGACTGCACGTCTGTCACTATAGAGCACGTGAGTCTACTTTTGGACCGTAGCGGTTGTCGTATGGTTCCATCAGGATCTGCGCCCGAGGGCTAATGGCGGCGCCCACAATATTGTAAAACAAATGCCGGCGCTCACAACACTGTTCGGGCTCTGACATGCCCAGAAGGGCCTTAAAGCATCTGTCCTGTTATATCCTGACGATACTTTCCTATAGGCGTGCAGGGTATGGTCCTCGGTATTGTAGTTGACTTGAGTGTCCTGCCTTATCTGCGCGTGTAGTTATGAAGGAGCAGCGCGCAGACATCGGGCGAGGCTGAGCCAGCCCCCGAACATCGGGCGAGACGGAGCCAGCCCCTGGACTTTCGGGCGAGGCGGAGTCTACCCCCGGACGTTGGGCGAGGCAGAGCCAGCCCCCAGACGTCGGGCGAGGCGGAGTCTGGTCCTAGACGTTGGGCGAGGCGGAGTCTGCCCCCCAGACGTTGGGCGAGGCAGAGCTAGCCCCCGGACCCCCGGACGTCGAGCAAGGCGGAGCCAGCCCCTGGACCCCCGGACGTCGAGCGAGGCGGAGCCAGACCCGGGACATCGGGCGAGGCGGAGCCAACCTTTGGGATTCAGACGAGATGAAGTTAACCCTCGGTCGTTGAACAAGAGGTGTAGTCATGTTCTTGCCTGTTTAGAAGCATCAACGTTTGATGGTTATTAGCTCCTTCTCTTTGGGTACCCCAGTATTCGGTCCCCGACAGTAGTGTAACACCTCGGGTGTTAGCCTTGCATAACTTGACTTGCATAACATGAGCATGATCATCAAGCATTCATAAACAAGCATTTACAATTGAAACATTTGATTGAAACATCTGTAACATTTGCTTGTTATCGCATGTTTCTTTGAACATATGCAACTTTTCTCATTATTTCATGTTTCCATGTGTTATTGCATATGATCATGAGTGTATACATGTAGATGGTTGATTTGAGTCACAAAAATATATTGGCAACACTTAGGTTAGCAAATGGAACATAGTTCATGAATGTCATTTCCCATGATCAAGCCCTTAAGTCATGTTCATATGATTACATTAAATAGCTCTATGAGTGACTAATACATGAAATGATTGAATGACCTTGCAAATTGCTTAAACATGTTTAGAGTATCATTATGAACAACTTTGATATTCATGGTTAGGGGTAATTAGGTCATTAAGCCATGCTTTGAAGTGTATCATCATTTAAATGTGACATGTTTGACCAAATTTGAACTAGGTGTTAGAGACCTTGCATGGAGGAGATCACTAAAGCAAAGTTGTAGTATTTGCTATAAGGAACAACTTTTATTTTTGGGTCATTAACTGATTCAGCTCCTAACATGTGTGAAATTGGATCACAAAAATCAATAAAATCAACATTTCAACACTTATGAAAATTTCCTAAGTCATATCGACTGACAGCCTGACAGGCTGATCTTTGGGATGATATTACTCGATATTGGTTGAGAACTAGAACGAGATCCCTGAACAAGAAATGAAGCTGGTACATAGGTCTACCATTTCGATGTAGAGCGTTTGCACGTTGGAGCCACGGATTAGCAGTTAATTGGATGAGAAAAACTGCTGTCAGGCTTGTTTCGCGGCTCTGAATGAACCGAGCGACGCCGTTCAGTGGCCGACACCGTCCGGGCGTGCGCGCCGCGGGGAGCCAGCGGCCGGCCGTGCGTCACCGGCGCCCTGCCGCGTGTGGCCAGGGCAGGCCAGCTCGCGCCTTAACCTTCCCAGCGCTCGCCCGCACTCAGCCGAGCACACCATTCGCCTCGCCTCGGCCTTCTTCCTCGCCCGTAGCTGCAGCCGTCCCCACATCGACAGCCGCCGGCGCCATTGCCGACGACAGCTCGTCCTCGCTGCTCCTCCGCCACCGCAACAGCTTCACCACCACCCCAGCAACCCACCGCGTCCACCAGTGTTCACTCACCGTGCTCGGTAAGCGCCAGCGCCGTGTGCAAGCTCGCCGGAGCTCCGCCGCTACCTCCGTCACCGTGGTCCCACCTAACCAGACCACCCCAGGCCACGCTAGAGCGCTAGCTAGGTTCGCCGTAGATCTGTGATGCTCGGCGTAGCGTTTGATCGAGTCGCCGTAGCTTCCACCGGCGTCTCACCATCGTCCCGCACCTCCGCCCCACCATGGCCGCCGCCACCGTTGCTAGCACCGACGAGAGGTCCCACCGAGTAGTGCAATGTGTGCGCGAGGTCGAGTAGATCACCGTGTGAAGATGTCATCGCCGGTAGGTTCACCGTCGGCGAGCTCTAGCCACGCCAGTAGAGTAGCGCCGCCTGCTCTATTCTTGTCTCGATGACATGTGGGGTCCTCTGACCGACGGGTCCCACCGGTCAGCGACAGCAGGAGATAGGATAGGTCATTTGATTCCAGATTTTGAATTGTTTTGTGATTTTTATATCTCCAGTTTGGTAGCTTCAAAAATTGTGCAATAAATTGTGTAGTGTTCCTTAGGAAGTGTAGTATTTAGGAAAAATATATTCTTGACATTTACAGTAGAAATTTTTAGAGATTTAAATAGAGATTTGAAATGTGTTTTTGAATGCATGCAAATTTGTTTATTTTATATCTAGAGTTCCTGTGCTCCAAAAATTATGAAATTTTTGTGGTAAGCTATTATTGTCATGTATGAGCTCTGATAAAAATTTGAGGATCAGTGTATGGGTAGATTTATAGTTATAGATTTTTCTTTTATAAATAGTTAATCCTTGTATGAATTTTTATAAATTATTTATGAATCCAAAATTCATGAAATTTGTTGGGGGTAATCCTAGTACCATAAGGATGCTAAGAAAAATAGGAAATCTCTTGCTTGACACTTTTCACTAAGGTTTTCTATTTATGCTACTTTAAGCCTTTCTATCTTGTCATTTTTGTATAGAATGTTTTACTGTATAAAATGGCATGAAACTTTTACAGTAGTCTTTTAGTAACCTTAGTAAAGCACTATAAATTTTTGAGAATTTATGAAGTACATCTGGTATATGTTTATTATTTAACCTAAATATCTAAATAAAATAATAAAGGCATTTAAATAAATAGTTTGGGCTTCACCATTATATTTTCTTGGATGTATTTGGTATGCTTAAACTATTGCTAGACTTTGTGTTGTCAAACTTTGAATGATTAGATGAAGTAGAAGTATTGTTACTTTGTAATGCGAATTGGATGGATTCCAGACAGATTCTGGAGTTTGATGAGTTGCATGATAAAAATGATGTTTGCTGTAAAAATAGTTAATAACAAAGTTGTAGATAACTTCATCATATGTCTTGTGTTAAAATTTCAGGACCATAGGTCAAACGCTTTAGGAGTTACAGCTGTTTAAAGTTAGCCTTTCCGAATTTGCTTGTTCTCTGGAATTTCTAGACAGCGCTGGATTGATTGTCTATTTTGGTTAAGATAAATTGCGAATTAGCTTTTGGTGATTAAATAACAGTTGTAGACAATTTTATAAGCTTTCCAGAAAGTCTCATATCACAGCATTTGGATAAGTAGAACTTCAGTTATAAGTAAAGCAAGCAGCTGCTATTTTGTGTGTAGTGAATTCATTGTAAATGTGTTTGATTAAGTAGTCAAGAAGAGATATGCACCTACTCGGTAAAATATGATGCATTTGTTAACACCATGCTGTTAAGAATACTTATACGAATGCATTCATCATGTGTCATCATTTTATACTTGTACGCATGTATGCATTCGCAATATCTTATGCCATATTCATGCATCTAGGATCGGAGGAAGAAATAACGTTGCTGGAATTCGACGAAGTAGAGGAAGGGGACCAGTAGGAGAATCCTCAAGTCGCAGCTCCCGAAGGCGAGGAGTAGAATCCTGAAGAGCTTCCGCAGTGTCCTGATCACCGCCCCACTTCCTTTCTACGAGGCAAGCCCCGGAGCATTCTAAGTCTCCCAGTATTTTACAAATGATTACTTAAGTACTTATGATTGATGCATTAGGTTATAAGAGTTGAATGGAACCACTTGATGCATATAAATTCCTTGTCTAGCTATTACACCTTTAACCGGTATAGGTCCAGGATCGAATATATGCTTAGCCATGCTTAGACCGGTAGAAGTCGGGTGATTTCCTGTCACCTACGAGATATAGGTGGATACCGGAGCACGGTTGGCTATATTTGCTATCATGGGAAAAGAACCATGGGTAATGTAAATGGAGATCGGGCGGGATGTCGATAGAGAAGCAACAAGACATGGAGGTCTTGGGTGTGGATCTATCCCCATCTATGTCGATTAAGGACCGTACCGTTGTTGGTGCTTCTGACAAGATTGAACACATGCCTATCACTTAGCTGGCCGGATAACTCGTTCCGACCGCGAAGCTGAGTAATTCAACTTAGGTTGGGACCTGTTTTGTTGTGCGCTCCTTGCGGGGGGCGATCAGACTGAGTCCAAAGGCAGTCTAGGCCTGAACGTCCTGGCATCTGGTGTCCCAGATTGTGCGGCGCAGTACGGACCCGTGAAATGTAGACCTAAGTTGTACCAAAGGTGACCTAAGGCTGCCTTCGCATGGTATGCCTGGGTTTGTGTTATGAATAAATTCCCAGCTGGTTGAAATCGATTCGAATCGCCGTCTCTCCCGGATAGTGAGAAACTTGGCTAGTCTCAACATCGTAGTAACTGTGTTATGGAACATGATGGTTCGAATGAATATGGAATTACAATACCTGCTATGGTTACTATTGTATGCTTTTAAATGGATATACCACATATTTGGCACAGGATAGTTGCTAATCTAGAGATGGATAGTTATAATTAACCTGATATTGAAACCATAATTGTATAGCTAAGTTAATCGCTTTTATGCAAAATGTTGTCAAGCTATCTCCACCTATACAGCCTTGTATAATCCTTGGAGTCATTTTATTTCTAGTTTACGACACGTAAGTCTAGCTGAGTACCTTCTCGTACTCAGGGTTTTATTTCCCATGTTGCAGATGGCACTATGTATCATGGTTATTGCAAGAGTTGCTTCTATCCCGCTGTGGATGAGGATTAAGCCTTGGGCAGGCTTCTTATTAATCCTTCTACATGCTTTTGTGGACCATGATCGTATCCTTCCGCTTTATCTATCAAACTTGGTTTGTAATAACTGGTTTCATACTCTGATGATGAAAATGTATCTGTGAACTTTATGTAATATGTAGCATGTATGTTGAATCATGTACGATCTTGGTTGTTGTAAATCGTTTATCGAGACCCGTTGTGGTACTCAACGGACTACCGGTTTATATGGGTTCCAGTATGACAGTGCGACCGCTTGCGGGACGCCATTGTACTTGTACTCTTATAAATTGGTCGGTTCTGTGACAGCTGGCATCAGAGCAAGATTCAACGTTAATTGTCACGTGTATTTAAAACAAAAGTTTTTGTTTTTCCAAAAACCCTTCTCTAGCAACTGGCAGGACTGCTGAAGAAGCAGCTGGCAGGGCAGCCTTTGGGATACTGAGGGATATCATGGATCGTTTTCCTCAGGAGCTGGCAGCCGCTTTGGTTGGAGTCTTTCCGAGGGGCAACCCCTCCACTGACTCATGGCAGCAGGCAAGAGGAAGATCTTTGGAGATTGGTGCAGCAAAAGGGCAAAACAGTGATAACCCTGCCATGAGCGCCATGTTCGCAGTGATGAAGGTGTTAGATGGAGTAGATGGTAGCCTAAGACGTGTGTCTGGTGCTCTTGGTCATGCCCGTGAGGACCGACGTCAGCTTCAGAGGGAGCACGACGCCGAGATTGAGAGGCTCAATGTAGAGATGGCTCAGTTAACTCACCAGAGGAATGAAGCCTGGTCCAGGGAAGATGTTCTGAGAGCTCGACAGTTTGAGCTGGAGCAGCAGCTGGCCAATGCGGAAGAATACAACGATAACCTACATGAGGAGGTTCATCAGCTGAATAACCAGCTCCACCCTTACGTTCTGCCTGGAGCCACAGAGATGGATCTAGAGGAGGATGAGGAAGAAGAAGAAGTGGAGCCTGAGGAAGAAGTGGAGCCTGAGGGAGGAGAGGATCCTACCTCTGACCTCGATAGTGATCATGATGAGGATTAGATCGCTTAGTACTTAGTGGAAGGGCTAATGTATCACCTTTATTCATGTAATGGACCTGTAGTTCGAATTTAGTATTGGTAATCCGACTATCATGTAATATTGTTAATCGCACGACTATCGCACGTTTGGTTGAACATCAATGCAATTCCAGTCCTTGTTGGTGATCACGATTTAAATTTGCATGCGTTATGAGCGCGATAAGTGGTCAAATTGGGGATGCCATGTTGCGAGAATGAATTGTTATGCCTCTGTTTTTATTATGAATTTGAGAATTTTCTCTAGTAATTTCAGTTTGGCATGATTATGATTCATCTGCAATCTCTTGACATCAACCAATAATCGCTTATTGTTGCAACTTCGCAGATGACGTGCACCCGTGCTGGAGCTGGTAGCAGTCATGATGGCAATGGTGATGACTTACCACCACCGCCGCCGCCGTTTGCTCAGGAGTTCTTTGCTCAGTTCTTGGGGAGCCAAAGGACAATGGAAGAAGCTCTGCGCCTCATTGCACAGAACACCACTCGTGGCCACCCACAGCAACCAGGGGCCGAGCCAAATCAGCACAGTACATTCAAGGAATTTCTGGATACAAAGCCTCCTATCTTCAAGGTGGCTGAGGAACCACTACAGGCTGACGAGTGGCTCAACACCATTGAGCGAAGTTTAAGCTTGCTAAGAGTCACCGAGCATCCGAAAGTCGAGTATGGTTCTCATCACCGCAAGGACCAACAGGATCTGGTGGGCACATTTCTTGTCATCACTACACCGCTAATGCGTGAGTGACATGGGGAACAGATTCAAAAGCTGGCTTTTAGGGGGATGACACATTCCCCTGGCCTAATGCGCATGAAAGCCACTTTGAATTTATGAGGCTCACTCAAGGAACGTAAGACTCTCACGAATATATGCACGCATTCAACAACCTGTGTCAGATATGCTCTGTGTTTTGTGGATACCGAGGAGAAAAAGATAGAGAGTTTCAAGCGGGGCCTGGGTACCAAACTGATGAAGACCATGGCCAATTCTAGGTGTGCCACTTACAATGAGTTTATTAGTGATGCTCTGACCCAGGAAAACCACAATAATATGCATGCAACTGCTAAGAGTCGCAAGAGGGCATTCGAGGCAGGTGCCTCCGGATCTTCACATGCAAGAGCGCCTATCACAGTTAGGCCACAATTCCGTCCACCTGCATCCAAGTTTAGGCCTCCACCACCTAAAGCTCAGAATAACAGGCCACAGAAACCATTCTGTAAGGCATTCACTATTGCCTTACCAAAAGGGACTGGCAGTCAGGGAAGCTCCACCGGACCGAGGAATAATCAGCCATGTTTCAACTACAACCAAATGGGTCATTGGGCCAAGGAATGTCCCCACCCCAAGAAGAATGGCAACCCAAATTAGAATAATCAGAGGCAGGCGAACGCAAGGGCACGTCCAGGATACGTGCATTATACCGCTGTTGAGGAAGTGCCCGCTGGAGAAGTTGTCACGGCTGATATGTTTCTCGTCAACAAGCATCCCTCTATTGTTTTATTTGATTCGGGAGCTTCTCATTCATTTATGAGTCAAGCATTTGCATCTAGACATGATCAGGAAATAATTGAAGTAAGCAAAGGGGGTTATAATATAAGTTGTTGAGGGTATTACATTACCAAAAGATAGTCAAAATGTACTCATCTCTATACAAGGGAGGAGTAGTACCACGGATTTGATAATATTGCCGGGTTATCGATAAGTGTAATCTTAGGCATGAATTGGATGAAGCATCATGATGTTCTTATTGACACTAGCACCCGCATTATTATGTTGAGAGAACCCACACGGAGGGAATGCTTTTCTAGTACCACTCTCCCGCAATTTGAACTCCAACATTTAGCTTGTGCTATCCAAACCACCACACTTTGTGATATCTTAGTGGTTTGTGAGTTTCTGGATGTATTTCTAGAGGAATTACCAGGCTTACCACCTGATAGGGAGGTGGAAATTAAGATTGAGTTAGTGCCAGGTACAGCACCTATATCAAGAAGTCCCTATAGAATGCCACCCAATGAGTTAGCAGAACTTAAGGTTCAATTACAAGATCTATTGGACAAGGGTCTTATCCAACCTAGCTCATCTCCGTGGGGATGTCCAGCCTTGTTTGTGAAAAAGAAGGACAAGTCACTGAGAATGTGTGTAGATTACAGACCACTCAATGTTGTGACCATCAAGAACAAATATCCATTGCCTCGCATCGACATCTTGTTCGATCAGCTCGCGAAGGCAAAGGTATTCTCCAAAATTGACTTGAGATCGGGCTACCATCGATAAAGATCGAATAGGAGGATATACCTAAAACTGCTTTCTCTACTAGGTACGGCTTATACGAGTATTTGGTTATATCTTTCGGACTAACAAATGCTCCAGCCTACTTCATGTACCTGATGAATTCGGTATTCATGCCTGAACTTGACAAGTTCGTGGTCGTGTTTATCGATGATATATTGATTTATTCGGAAAATGAGTCAGATCATGAAGAGCATCTGAGGATTGTTTTATCCAGATTGAGGGAGCATAAGCTTTATGCAAAGTTTAGCAAATGTAAATTTTGGTTGAGCAAAGTACCTTTTTAGGTCACATCTTATCAAGAGATGGAATCTCTATAGAGCCATCAAAAGTACAAGAGGTCATGGATTGGAAAGCCCCAACTTTGGTTCATGAAGTTCGGAGTTTTCTAAGGTTAGCAGGATATTATTGTCGTTTCATTCTAGATTTCTCAAAGATAGCTAGGCCCATGACCAGACTACTTTAGAAAGATGAGAAGTACAAATGGACACACCAGAATGTGAAGCAGCTTTTCACACCCTCAGAACTCTGTTGACTACAGCACCTGTGCTAGCACAGCTAGACATTGAAAAGCCTTTCGATGTATTTTGTGATGCATCGGGAATAGGTTTGGGTTGTGTGCTTATGCAAGAAGGAAGAGTTATTGCATATGCTTCTCGGCAGTTGAGAAAGCATGAAGTCAACTACCACACTCATGATTTAGAACTTGCAGCAGTGGTTCACGCATTAAATATATGGAGACATTACTTGTTGGGCAATGTATGTCATATATATACTGACCACAAAAGTCTCAAGTATATCTTTACCCAACCAGAGCTGAACATGAGACAACGAAGATGGTTAGAGCTAATTAAGGATTACAATTTGGAAGTGCACTACCATCCAGGAAAAGCTAATGTAGTAGCAGATGCACTCAGTCGAAAGTCTCATTGCAACACTATGGAAGCATTATTGGAAGATGGATTCAACTTGTTACATCCTGCTGTACTACACAATATCACAATCAGTTGTTCATTTGAGAGCAAAATCATAGAGCTATAGCAGACAGATGTAGGAATAAGTCACATCAAGAGAAAAATGCAGGAGCAAGAGACCAAGCATTTCAGATTGGACGAAAAAGGTGTGTTATGGTTTGAGGACCGACTTGTGGTACCAAAAGACCTTGAGCAGAGGAACCAAATTTTAGATGAAGCTCACTCGTCCAAATTGTCTATCCATCCGGGTAGTAGCAAGATGTATCAAGATTTGAAAACCCGTTTTTGGTGGACTAAGATGAAGAAAGAGATCGCATCCTGTCGATGTTTTACCACCGATAGCCTGCCACAGGGGTACCGTGGTAGTATAGTTCGGGCTTCGGCGTATGCTGAACTCGATGGTAAACGCAAGAGACAGTCGATTTATCCTGGTTCAGGCCCTCGATCGAAGATCGAGTAACAACCCTACGTCCAGTCAGCGTTTGCCTTTTGCGTTGGATTGATTATGAAGTGTTATGTCGTACCTTTTTTCTTCAGGAGCCCTGCCCTCCTTTATATAGTCAGGAGGCCAGAGTCCTAATCGGTTTACAATGAGATTTCCTAGTAGGATTACTTAATAGTTCTATTACTAAGATTACATGGGAAGAATCCTAGTTGAACTAGATCTTCTCTCTCTCTTGCGGGGTATCCTGTGGGTCCCGCATCGACAAGCCCCCGAGCACTTCATGGTTGAGCTCTGAAAGTCTCGCTATGCTCCTTCAAGTCTTGTTAGGTAGGAACAAAATGTTATCCGAGTGCTTTCTGGAGTGAAACCTTGTAGCGCTTCTTGGGACCTTCGAGTGGTGAGTGTTTTGTGAAGAAAAAGTACATCCATCTGGTTGTAGCCCCCGAGCCTCTTGCTATTTGGAACAAGGAGCTGGAGGATCTTGTCTTGAAGTTGCTCTGATTGTTCGTTGAAGTTTTGTCTAAAAGAACTCGAATATGGCTCGTTTCGGGTTCTTTTTGTCATAATGTCTTGAAGTAGTCTGCGTTGAAGAGGTCTTTTGGTGATGTGCGCTTTTTCGGAGAAAAAGTGCACTCACTGAGTGTAGCCCCCGAGCCTCTTGCTATTTGGAACAAAAAGTTGAAGGGTCTTGATCCTTTATGTTTGTTTGAAAATCTGTGCTCTGAAGTAATCCCTGAGATTTGAATTTTTGTCCTTATCCGAGTAGTTTTTGTGATATGTTTCCGAAGCGGTCCTTTAGTCTTGGATTAAACCATCATCCGAGTAGTTTCTGTGGTATCTTTCCGAAGCGGTCCTTTAGTCTTGGATTAAACCATCATCCGAGTAGTTTCTGTGGTATCTTTCCGAAGCGGTCCTTTAGTCTTGGATTAAACCATCATCCGAGTAGTTTTGTGGTGCAAAGCCTCCGAGCCTATGTAGGGTTCTTTTTGGGTGGGTGCAATTTTTCATAAAATTGCACTCACTGAGTGTAGCCCCCGAGCCTCTTGCTTTTGCTTGCAAAAGTTGGAGGATCCAGATTCCTGTCTTCAAAAAATTCTGGGGCTATGTATCCCGCAGCCTCGTGCTTTCTCCGAGTTCTTTTCTTTTGAAAAAGAAGTCGGTTGAAGAGTCTTGATGCGTTGTCGTCGTTGTAGTCTTGAGTTTCTTGTCCTTTTTGTCTTTTGTCTTTGGTTCTGAGCCCCCGGGAGTAGTTGAAATGAGGGCCGGATTCCCTAGCTTAGTGTTGATTAATCTGTGATGCTGGCCGAGCCCCCGAGCGTATACCCGTGTCTTTTTTTTCGTGAAGAACTCTAAAAGCGAGGTCTTGGCGTATTCTTTGATAGTCTGCTGCTGTCAAATGTAGTTGTATGGTGGTGGTTGAGTGTAAATGCTTTTTGCTCACGGGTTGTACTGTGATGGTATATCCTTCCGAATATGCCCGTCTTCGAGCATTGTTTTCCTCTCGCCTGAGTCGTCCATTATTGAGTCCTGTCCTTTCACTGTGTTCTTTGTCAGGCTTATTTCGTCGGTGCTCCTGGTCCATGTGCGCCGCTCCTTTGGTCTATAAATACTATCCCGGAGTGCTTGTTTTCATCTATTGGATATTCCTTTGAAACCTTCGTGGATATGAGCATGGTAGCTTGTGAAGTAGAGCAGCCCCCGGGCATATTTTGTAGTCCCTGTGTGTTTTGTTGTAGCTGGAGGAAGTCTTGTGATAGGGATTAGAGGTAGGCTAATCCCGCGACAGCATTGTGCTATGATGTATGTGGTGGTAGTTGGAAGAAGTCTTGTGATGCGGGCTTCGTTCCTTCATCTGGCCGTTCTGGGTTGATCCTCGTCGCCTGTCTTGAGACTGTCCGGCGCAGATCAACACCATATGCAGTATCACATCGGTCTTGGGTAGACAGATGCTCGCCGGCCTCTCTCTGCTCCATGTTGTCTCCTGCCGTCTTTGCCAATTTCCGCTTTGAGTGCATCTGCGTCCTTCCTTTGAAGAAAACAAAGTAGCCGATGGGCTCGTTTGTCCTTTCGAGTAGCAATTTGGGACACGTAGTCGTTCTAGAGCCTAGCCGTGTCCGCGTTCCTCTTTGCTACCTTGCTTCTCGTAGTGCCGAGTTCGTTGGGTCTTGTAAGATTTGTAATCTTCTATTTTTGAAGTCGCTTGTAATGTAACGAATCTTGTCTTTAAGATTTGTAATCTTCTGCTTGTAATGTAACGAATCTTGTCTTTAAGATTTGTAATCTTCTGCTTGTAATGTAACGAATCTTGTCTTCTGAGTTGTCTTTTACTTTTCTGTTGCGATCCCCGTTGTCCATGAGATTACCGGGTTCTTTCTCAAATAACCGGGTTCTTTTGTTCCTTGTGAGGTAGCCTTTTCTTTCTTCTTGTTTTGACGAGTTGTTCTTGTAGCGATCTGATAACCCTGTCGTGGTGCTGGACGGATAAGTCTAAAATCTGCCCGTTGGTTTGTACTGTTATGTGGATTTGTGCCCTCCATTGTTTTAGCCACGTCGGTAAATGGACCGTCGTGTTCCCACATTGTGTTTTATCGGGCCTTGTGGGCCGTTTGTATTGCTGAGAAACCTATTTACCGTCGCCGTAACCCGAGCATCATCATCCTACATCTTCTTTAGCGCCTCTCTTGCTTCCACCAGTTCATGGGAAAGAAGAAAACCGCAAGCAAGTCTCAGGCGACCTTCGTAGACGAGGAATCATCCCTTTCTTTGATCCAAAATCAGGAGTTTGTGGCTATGAGGGCTGCTCGAGAAGGTTTGGCCGGCCCCAACAACAACGAAGACCAGGTACTTGAGCTCGTTAGCGATGGCTTGATCCAAAGCAAAGTCATCGCTGAATGGAGGGTTCCGGCTAACATCGGTTTCAGCTCCCGGTCCCGTGAGATTGTCCTTTTCGTTTCTTTTGTGTCCGCGCAGCAGACTTTGCCTTCGCTTCCGCTTTCCTTCATCAGTTCCTTGGTTATTTCGGGATTAGTCTGAACCATCTAACCCCCAATGCCATTCTCCATCTTTCTGTTTTCGTTCATCTTTGCGAAGCTTTCCTTGGAATCCCTCCTTCTCTGTCTCTTTTTCGCTTTTTCTTTCGTCTGAAACCTCAACCCCGCCGTGAAGAAACCAGCGTTCTTGGCGGTTGTGGGATTCAGTTTCACCAGGGTCTCAAAATTAAGTTTTTTGACTATGACCTGGTCGATTCTGTAAAAGATTGGCGTGCCGAGTGGTTTTACGCCGCCAATTTAATCCTTCCTTGCCATTCATCCCGGATCTGGTCCTGTGGTGAATGACCGATGGGACAAGAAACTTGAATCACTCGCTTTGAGATTCAAATGATCCAAACCACTCCTTGATAGGATTAACATCTTTGAAGCAGCAGAGGTTTGACCGGCTTTGGTATCGTCTCGAGCTTTCTTTCGTCGCCGGGTTCAGCCCTTGAAAGAGTGGGAGCATCTCGGCTTTGAGTATTCTCAATGAGGATCCTTCACGCATGGTCCCAGCTCTTGAGTGACCGGTGAGGAGGTACTTCGAGCGCCTTCGAAGATGCTTGAAAGGGGTGAGCGTTATTCCCCCTAACGTCATCGAAGTTCTCACCAACAACCCGCCTCACTGTGAGTTGTCTATCTTTTTGTTTGAGTACTTTATGCACTCTAGCTGCGTTTGTTCTTGCTTAGCTTTTCTTTGTCTCGGTGTTTTATCCGTTGCAGGAGTTTGGGCGGAACTTTGTCGACTGGTCTCTCCCGACGCTTTTCCTGCCGTGCGTGGGAGTAGATCGGAGATAGACTTGCTGGGACTTTCGCAATTAGTAAGTCCCAAACCTCTACCGCTTCTTCCCGGGTTTCTTCCGGATTTGTTGATGTATATGAAGAATATGTTCTCAGATAGTCCCTCGCGGTCCTCGTAGTGTCCCAAGAGGGGCGAACGGATGGGTCTTCATCCGCTCGCCTGTCTCCAAGAAGCCTCGCAAACCAAGTACTTTCGTGTACTCCGCTTGTTGCTAGCATGCTCTTAGGTGAGCTCATTTAATGCTCTTTGTTCTTTTATTTTCTTGTCTCTCTCATGATCCGATTACTTTTTATCCTTTTTTCAGCAGGTGCTCTGGTTTCCTTGGCTGAGGACGAAGAAGATGATGAAGTACCCCTCATCACGCGGCGGTGAGTTGCTTTTCATATTCCTGTTGCATTGAATTTCTCTTCTTTGTCTTGACCTTTAGTATTGATCTTTTTGAAGTAATCGGAGGCCGGGTGTGAGTTCTTCCGAGGCTCCCGTGTCGACCTCTTCTGAAACTCCGGTGTCGAGTTCTTTGGAAGCTCCGGTACCGAGTTCTACCGCTCCTTCAGTACGGAGTTCTTCCGCGTCTCCAGCTCCGGCTCCTTCCGCGGCTCCGTTGCCGGCCATTCCGCTCTCGTCGCCGGGTGGCGGGGACGTTTTTACCGTCGTGGTTCCTCCTGCGAGGCCTTCTCTCGGCTTCGCAAAGAAGAGAGTGGTCGGGTGAGTAGATTCTAGCTTTATCTTTTTGGCTTTTATTTTCCTTCCTCTGGTTCTTATCGGTGCTCCTTTTTATCACTTTTCAGTGTTTCGTCTTCTCTCACTCCTTCCTCGACTTCTTCTCTCGCCCCGCCGTGCCAACGAAGTTTCGAGCCTCGGGACTCACAAAGATTCTCGCTGATGGAGTCATCGTGGGGGCTTTGAGGCTACTGGCGGTTTGCGGTTTTGGCGCTCCGGAGGTGATTTGTGGACGTCGCCACGGGTCCTTCTCGAGGGTTTAACTCGCTTCCCTAAAGGTTGCTTTGGTCGTTCCTTCTTCGCTCCATCCGCTTCTCCTTCCCTTCTCTTGCTTCCGCGGTCCTTCTTTTTCCGATGACGTGGTGCAACAGATTCGATGCCACCCATCGATTGTCTGAGCTGACCGCAGCACTGGGGAGCTTGTCGAATTCCTAGCGACTTCTTTTGGTGAAAAACTCTGTAGGTTTTGTTGCCATTCCTTTTTTGCATGCTTGTTTTTCCTCCGTCCTTACGCCTTGTTTTTTCTTTGTCTCTTTTGGCTCATCTTTCTCCCGTGATCATTCTCGGCTTCTTTTTTTCTCATCCGAAAATGAGAGAAAGTTGTCTTCCGAGGTGGACGTTCTAAAAGCCGATCTCGACCTTCTCCGGGCTGAGTTGGAGATGTAACGTCAAATGCACCAAAAGGAGGAGAAAACCTTCGTGCTCGGGTAATGGAGACGGAGACCATGGCGGAGTCTGCGAAGAATGAATGCAAAGGTGCCATGGGCTCTCCCCTGCTTTTTTTCTTGTATTTTGATTTCTTTTTCTTCACGACTTGTTCTTGGGTGTCTGTCTAGTTCTCCGAGCCGAGAAGCTGAAGCTCTCGTGAGAGCATCGATGAAATGAAGGCTCTAGTCCGTTCTAGTCATAATAAGGCCGAGGAGGTAATTACTCATGCCGAGGAAGAACTTGCCCTTGCTAAGCTAATTAGGCGTGGAGTGATAGAGATCTTGTGCAGCCCAAAGAACTATTGAAAGCTTGACCGAGAAGTGGCGGCGACGGCCATCGAAAATTGGAACGCTCAGTGGAAATCTTTTCGATTCGAGAGCCGATGTTCTCCGGACTCCAATGGACGACGGGCAATCTTAAGCAGATTCATTCCCGGATTCGGCTCGCTTCAAGAATTTGCGAAGAAGTGTGCCCAAATATGTACCAAAATGTGCTAGCCCAGTCGGGTCCTTGCTCCAGAGGCGCCTCTGTCCAAGATAGCAGAGGAAGCTGAAAGCCAAGAATACCTTGACGCCGCTGAGAGGATGGAGCCGAGGTCGACGGTTTAGCCAAGAGGGGTTGCGTAAAATCTAGATATTGACATTTCCCTCCCGATGATAATGCCGACCCGACCGACCAGACTTCTTGTAAAGCTTCTTGTAATATTACACTCCTCTTTAAATGAAGATTCTTTGTTTTCGTTGATGTATTGTTTGCCCGGTGTGGTCGGGTTACTTGTCCTGCTTGAGTATTTTGTCCGTTTTCGCCTCTCGCTCCACACAAAACGACTGTGTGTTATCGACGAGACCCTCGATTTGTCGAGTGCTTTGTCCGCTACTTGTGACTTGTTAGATGTAAATCTTTGTGTTGACACCGCTTATGAGAAAAACGACTTCGGCATAGAATGTTGCCTTTTGAGTGGCGCTTTGTTAAATCTTTGTGTTGACATCGCGCTATGAGAAAACGACTCGGCATAGAATGTTGCCTTTTGAGTGGCGCTTGTACTTTTTCTGAGGAAAAAGTATTCCTATCTGGATGTAGTGTAGCCCCCTAGCCTCTTGCTTTTCGGAACGAAGAGCTGGAGGGTCTTTTGGAGTTTAGTTTGGTTGACTAGTTTTGGCTTCATCGGCTGGCTCAAGCGTGTTTTCACTATTTTGCTCTCGGTAGGGAAGCTCAAAGCGTGCTTTCACCATTTTGCTTTTTGTTTCGGTGTTAGCTTTTAGCTACCCTCATCGGCGGGCTCAAGCGTGTTTTCACTATTTTGCTCTCTACCGAAGCTCAAAGCGTGCTTTCGACCATTTTGCTTTTTGTTTTGGTGTTAGCTTTTAGCTACCCTCATCGGCGGAGCTCAAGCGTGTTTTCAGCTATTTTGCTCTTCTACCGAAGCTCAGCGTGTTTTGAGCCATTTTGCTTTTATTTCGGTGTTAGCTTTTAGCTACCCTCATCGGCGGGCTCAAGCGTGTTTTCAGCTATTTTGCTCTCTACGGGAAGCTCAGCGTGCTTTCACCATTTTGCTTTTTGTTTGGTGTTAGCTTTTAGCTACCCTCATCGGCATGGCTCAAGCATGTTTTCACTATTTTGCTCTCTAGGGAAGCTCAGACGTGTTTTCACCATTTTGCTTTTCTTTTCGGGTAAACAACTCATTGGAAATCATGATAAGACATGCTGTGGATGAATATCATCTTTATTGATCATGAATATGAACTAATACATATGTTGTCGAAGAATATCGTCTTTCGTTGGTTGTGAATGTTGGTCCCTTGTGGCTTGCATATCTGCTTTTATCTTGAATTGTTTTTACGCCGTAGAATCTTCTTAGTCGGGCCGATGTGCCATGTATTGTCGACTTCTTTTCCATCTTCGGTTATTAACTTGTATGTGCTCGGTCCGGTGACTTTTGTGACAATGAACGGACCTTCCCATGGACTGAGAAGCTTATGTCGTCCGTCAGTCTTTTGTATCCTTCTTAGTACTAAGTCTCCAACTTGTAATGATCGAGGATTTGTACTTTTGTTGTAGTGCCGCCTTAAACCTTGTAGGTATCTGGCTGATTGGAGGGTAGCATTTACTCTGACTTCTTCTGAGCTCTCGAGTTCTAATCTTCTTGTTTGTTTCCGCTTCTCCTTCATCGTATTGTTCTATCTTTGGTGATGTCCAGATCAAGTCGTGCAGCAAAGACGGCTCGATCCGTAAACTAGGAAGAAGGGTGAATGGCCTGTTGCTCGCTTATTTGAGTTCGTAGCCCCATACTACTTTTGGCAATTCTTCAATCCATTTGGACCCATAGTCAACTAGTTCTTCGATAACCTTGGTTTTAATCCGCTAGTATGAGTCCATTGGCCCTTTCTACTTGTCCGTTGGCTTCGGATGTGCAATGACGATATAGTCTATACTTGAAACCATAGCCTTGTGCCCAAATTTTCCAATTTCAGAGCTGTGAAGGGGAGCCTAGATCTGTGATGATTCGATTGGGCATGCCAAAGCGGTGCGTAATTTCTTGGATGAATTGATCGCTTTGGTTGCGCCTGTATTTCATGAGTGGTTTGTATTCAATCCACTTGGTGAACTTGTCGATTGCCACAAAGATGTACTCGAAGCCGCCTTTGCTTTCTTGTGGGTCCCACTTGATCCAAATCCCAGCAGAGAAAAAGGCCAAGCTGGTGGGATGCAAATAAGATTGTGAGTCGGCACATGGGCTTGTCTTGCAAACATTTGGCAACCTTTGCATTTTCTCGACAAGTTCTTCTGCGTCTTTTTAGAGCGGTTGGCACAAGAGAATCCGGTATGTAAATGCTTTTCCAACCAGGTGTCCTTGAAGCAAAGATGATTTCCGCAAAGCAACTTCGAGTGTATTTCGTCTAGGATCTCTTTGCCTTCTTCAAATGAAACACATTTCAGAGTACTCCCGATGATGTCGCTTCTTCTTCAGAGAGTCTATCTCCTACTAAAACGTAGTTTTTGCTTCGCGAACAACTTGGGTGGCTTCCGCTTTTTCTCGCCGGTAATTTATTTTCTTTGATGTAGTCGATGAAAACTTGAGTCCATGAGGTGTTGATTACCAAGATCGAACGCCTTTAGCCTGAATTTCGTTGGATGTCTCACGGGTTGTTTGATAGAGGAACCGATAACTCCTCTATAAATACACCGGTGGAACCTTTGCTCTGCTTCGATCCGAGCTTGGCAAGGACATCCGTTGCAATGTTGGAATCACGCTTGAAGACGTGTAAAATTTCTAATCCTTGGAAATATTTTTCAAGTTTCCGTATTTCAGCACAAGAAGCACCCATGTTTTTTTTTTGTGCAATCCCAATCTTTGTTTACTTGGTTGATGACTCATCGCTGAATCGCCATATACGAGTAATCTCTTTATTCCAAGGGTAATTGCCACTCAGAGTCTCGTGGATGAGGGCTTCATATTCTCGCTTCGTTATTTATAGCTTGCCATAATATCTCAAGGACGTACTTGAGTTGTTTTCCTTCCGGAGAAATGAGTAGAACGCTCGCATCACTCCGCCTAGTTTGAGCGACCCATCAAAGTACATCTTCCAAAGTTGATCAAGGATTGTATCCGATAAAGGTCGTTGAATTTCTCGTCCACTCGCCACAAAATCGGCAAGGGCTTGAGATTTGATTGCTTTCCGTGGGGTAAAGTCGATGTTAAGATCTCCAAGTTCAACTGCCCACTTTGATATACGTCCTGTCGCATCTCTGTTGTGTAAAATGTCTATGAGTGGGAAGTCTGTCACCATGGTAATTTTGTGGCTTTTCAAATAGTGGCTAAGCTTATGTGAGGTGATAAGTAGGGCGAGAGTAGTTTTTTGTACATGCGGGTACCGGATTTTTGATTCAGACAATACTTCGCTGATGTAGTATACCGGTCGTTGTACTTTGTACACACGTCCTTCTTCTTCTCTTTCCACGACTATTGTCGTGCTGACTACAGTAGTAGTCGCCGCAATGTATAGCATCATGTCTTCATCTTTCCTTGGGGGTGTGAGAATTGGTGAGGATGTGAGATATGCTTTAAGTTTCTTGAAAGCTTCGTCAGCCTCCTTTGTCCATTCAAACTTGTCTGTCTTCTTTAGTAGTTTAAAGAAGGGTAACCCCTTTTCTCCGAGTCTTGATATGAAACGATTGAGGGCCGCCATGCATCCTGTTAGTTTCTGAACATCTTTGATACTCCTAGGTTGCCTCATTTCTGTTATAGCTCGAATTTGCTTGGTGCTGGCTTCAATCCCGCGCTGACTGACCAAAAATCCGAGTAGTTGCCCTGAAGGAACTCCGAATACACATTTATTTGGGTTCAATTTCCATCTCCATCTCTTCAAGTTTTCAAATGTTTGCTTTAAATCTTCAATCATGGTGTCTGGGTTCTTTGTTTTCACCACTACATCATCCACGTATGCCTCCACATTTTCACCGATTTGATCTCCAAGGCAAGTTTGTATAGCTCTTTGGTATGTGGCACCAAAGATTCTTTAGTCCAAACGACATGGTCTTGTAAAAGAAGCACCGAACGGGTAATAAAAGAAGTCTTGCTCTGGTCTTGTTCTTTTAATGCAACTGGTGATACCTCGAATAGCAATCGAGAAAGGATAATAGTGCGAGACCCATTTGTTGAGTCGACTATCCGTCAATGCGCGTGGTAGCCCGAATGGATCTTTTGGGCAATGTTTGTTGAGATCCGTAGTCGTCGGCATTTTTATACGCCACTCATCGTGTTCTTTTGCACAAGGACCGGGTTTGCTAGCGGTCCGGATGAAGGATTTCTCGATGAATCCGGCTGCCATCAGTTTTGTGATTTCTTTTTAATCGCCGCCTTTTTGTCGGGTGAGAATTGTCGTAGTCGCCGCTTTTACTGTGCTTGGAGTTTTCATTAACATCAATTGCAGTTTCACCAACTCTCTTGGGACACACGGCATGTCGGCCGGCTTCAAAGCGTAAGATATCTTTGTTGTCCCAAGAAAGTTGGTGAGTGCGAGTTCCTATTTTGCCGAGAGGTGAGCACTTATGGTTCTTTGTCTTGGAGGTATCGCCAAAGGCTCAAATCGATTTACTTGACGTCGGCTTCTTTTTGGTGGTGTGATGATGTTGGGCTTTTTAGCCAGTATTTCTAATTCTTCTTGGCTTATCTCTCGCAACAATTGTGGCTATTTGTTTTCTCCCATTGTCGGCTCGTGCTTTTTTTGCCGCAATTTGGATTGCCCGAACGTCAGTAGATCAAAAGCACGCTTCAAATCGCTTCAAGAGAAAGGATACCATTGGGTCCCGCATCTTAAGCAAATAAGTACGGTAATGCGGTATTGCCATGAATTTTGCCGATGCTTGGCGTCCGAGGATCGCATGATATGACGAATCAAGTCTGCGACCTCAAATTTGATAAACTCGCTCGATAGTTCGCAGGAGTTCCAAAAGTGACGGGTAAAGTAACTTGTCCGAGTGGCATGGCTGCTTTGCGGGTACTATTCCGTAAAAGTGAGTGCTTGTTGGTGTAATCATCCCAAATGAGTTGTAGTCCCATCTTCCTTAGTGTTTCGAAAAGATGATGTTGAGTCCAGCTCCCCATCGATTAGTACTTTGGTGACAAATCATACCGGCAATAGTTGGGTCTAAAACCAGTGGGTAATGGCCCACGTTCCCTACGCTAGTCCATTGGTCTTCTCTTGAAAATTGGATTGATATTGTGACCAATTGAGATATCTTGGTGTAGCCGGTTCTCTTTGTCATGATGGTTCGAGTGCTAGTTTTTCTTGACGCTTGCTTGTGCAACTGGGGGCCCCGAGAAGATTATCGCTACTGCTCTCCCCGGGTTTTGAAATCCTTTGTCCTCGTGGTTGTCTTCATCTTTCTTGTGATTGTCCTCTTTGGTGTTCTCCTTACTATCTTTTCTCTCGTATCGATCATTGAAAGTGTAGCGATTTCGATGGTGTGTCTCCCGTTAGGGTGTAATGGGCAACGATGTTTTCAATGTCTTCGTATCTTCCGGGTTTGGAAAACTTCTTTAATTTGTCGGCCATTGCCACGGTATTGTCCGGTCTCCACGCTTTCTTTCTTGATGTCTCGTTATTTCGATGATTTTGCCTATCCGGGTTGTCTTGGTTGCTTCTATCCGGGAACCTTTTCTCGTTTTTTTTTCTTCCGTAGTAATCATTTTTTCTCTGCTCGTCTCAATTCGTCATTGTTTCTCGGATTTTCTTTGCGCGAAGTCTTGAAATTGCCACCTAGCCATGATTCCGTGAGAGAAAGCTTCAATTACTTCTCGCTCGGTGATGTCATGCACTTGAGCCCGCAGATTCATCGAATCACCGATAGTAATTTCTCGAGACTTTCGCCCCCCTTTTGCTTGAGTCCTTTCGCCGGCATGAGTGATCGGGTGTGTGATGATACTGCGAAATTTTCGCAGAAAAGCTCTTTGCAAGTCTTCCCAAGTTCGATCGATCCGGGTTCAATTTATCAAACCATTGAGGGGCATCGTTTCCAAAGTGCCATGGGAAAGAACAAGGTTTTGATATCATCGTCTCCTCCGGCTAGTTCAATTGATTGTGAATATATTCGAGCCATTGTCTTGGTTCGGTTTTGCCATCATACTTGGAGTGATTAGACGGTTTGAATTTGTGAGGTAATCGAATCGATGCCAACCTGTTTGCAAAACAGGGAATCATCATGCGTCCGGGCTTCCTTGAATTCAGATTCGGCTCCTTCTTCGGCCAAGTGTTGTTTTGATGGGAATAATTTCGAGAGGTTTGTCTGGTAGGCCCTCTACTCCTGGTCTTCCTTGGTTGTTCAAATTGATGGCCCCGACTATGTTCCCTCCTACTTTCCCGTTATGGCTTCCACTTTGGTCCAAGTCTTTCAAAAGCGGACTTCCTTTGATTTTGATCTTCTTGCCTACGGGTTGTTGATCCGCGTATTCTTGATCGGGTTCTCTTCTTCATGCGTTCTTGGGATCGTTGACCGGAGCAAGTCCTCGAGCTGTTCGTATTTCTCCCGTGATGTGAAGTTGCCTCGAGTTCTTCTAATGCTTCTCGAATCTTATCGTAAGGCGTACTCACCGCGCGCTCTCTTGACCTCTTGTTGTGATTTTCTTTTGTCGATTCACCAATTTCGACTCAGATCTCGTCCAGCTTTCTCTGTTGTCGAGCGGTGGTCTTTGGCGCCCTTGTTTCAACTTGTTTTTCCTTTCTCTAGCCTGTCTCGACTCTCGGTTTCTCCATCGTAGCCTCGAGCAAAGGGTGATATGTTGGATTCTCGATTCATCCGATGACCGACATCGGGTGCTTCGGGGTTTAATGGTGACCGAGGACGCCGAACCATCAGCACTTCCCATGCGTGAGCTATTCCGTTATTGTCGTTAGTTTTCATATCGTCGGAGTTGTTGATGACTTCAGCAGCGCCTCGACGTCAGAGATTGAGTCCCCCTCTTGGTAAGGTAGAATAGCTGTTGTTGTTGTGCCGACTAGTTGGGTTCCGCTATCCTCGTGAACGGATCTCGCCGATGGATGATACTGATCTTGCGATGTTATCGCTAGAACGAGACCCTCCCGAGCTCCGTCGCTGGTATCCCAAGTGTTGATTTGAAAGACCTTTCAAACCGCCCTCGATAGGATTTTGTCGTGTTGTCCAGCCCAAATGGAAAAGAACTCGGCCTTTTGAAAAAATTTCGAGGGTAATCCGAGTTGTTTTGGGTTGTATCTCGAATCTTGCCAAACAAGAACTCGACTTCTTGAAAGCACTTTCGAATAAGACTTCATCTTGGATACGGAGCTTGAATTCGAGTCGGATGCGTGTAGTTGTGGAATCTTATTCGAATCGGTATTATGAGTCTGCGCGAATCTTCTGATGAGCTAATCCGTCGTAGTTGTCGAAATAGAGGATTCTTCATGATGATCCGGATCTTTGAGGAGATGACTTTGAAGCTTGTCAGAAGTTGTTCCGCCTCGCAGATCCACGAGCCAAGATGAAAATCGATCCCGTCGGGAAGATCATGTTATTGAGGTCCATCGAGGTCTCGGATGCAAAGTCGCCGAAAAGCTCCCTACCGGCGCGCCGCCATTGTCGATGTTTTACCATCGATAGCCTCGCCATGTGGGTACCGTGGCAAGATAGTTCGCCGGGCGATGTTGAACTCGATGGTAAACGCAAGAGACAGTCGATTTATCCTGGTTCAGGCCCTCGATCGAAGATCGAGTAACAACCCCACGCCCGGCCGTTTGCCTTTTGCGTTGGATTGATTATGAAGTGTTATGTCGTACCTTTTTTCTTCAGGAGCCCTGCCCTCCTTTATATAGTCAGGAGGCCAGAGTCCTAATCGGTTTACAATGAGATTTCCTAGTAGGATTACTTAATAGTTCTATTACTAAGATTACATGGGAAGAATCCTAGTTGAACTAGATCTTCTCTCTCTCTTGCGGGGTATCCTGTGGGTCCCGCATCGACACATCCTATGTTGCTAGGTGTGATAACTACAGTAGAGTAAAAGCTGTTCATATGAAATCTACCGGATTACTTCAGCCATTGCATATCCCACGTTCGAAATGGGAAGAAATCAGTATGGACTTTATCACAGGCCTTCCAATGACACCACAAGGTCACAATTCAATATGGGTTATTGTCGATTGTCTCACCAAGTCAGCACATTTTATACCCGTGAACACAAGGTATATAGTTGGGAAGTACGCTGAGATATATGTTTCCCAGATCGTGAGACTGCATGGAGTACCTAGGACTATAATCTTAGATCGAGGACCACATTTCATAGCTCGTTTCTAGGAGCACTTACACCAGGCTTTGGGAACCAAGCTAATCAGAAGTTCGGCATACCATCCGCAAACTTCAGGACAGACGGAGCGAGTGAACCAAATCCTAGAAGATTTGCTTAGAGCTTGTGTTATATCTTCAAAAGGTTCATGGGAGAAATGGTTACCTTTAGCTAAGTTCTCCTATAACAACAGTTATCAAGCAAGTATCAAAATGGCTCCATTTGAAGCATAGTATGGCCGAAAATGTAGAACTCCGTTGAATTGGATTGAGTCCGGTGAAAGGAGATACTTTGGTATTGACTTTGTCAATGAAGCCAAAGAGCAAGTGCGTGTGATCCAACAGCATATGAAGGCAGCTCAATCGAGACAAAAGAGTTATGCTGATAGAAGAAGGAGACCACTGACTTTTGAAGTAGGTGACTATGTGTACTTGAAAGTATCACCCATGAAAGGTGTGAAGAGATTTGGGATGAAAAAGAAGCTTTCACCTAGATATGTGGGGCCATACAAGATTTTGGAACGAAAAGGAAATGTTGCGTATAAGTTACAACTTCCCCTAGAGATGAGTGCAATATTTGATGTCTTCCATATTTCTCAGTTGAAGAAATGTCTTCGAGTACTTGAAGAAGCCATTGCACCCACCAATGTGCAGCTTCAATCGGATTTGACCTACGAAGAAAAGCCAATTCGAGTATTAGAGGAGTTGGAAAGAGTAACACGAAGTAAGATTATTAAGTTCTATAAGGTGGTGTGGAACAACCATAGTGAACAAGATGCTATGTGGGAAAGAGAAGATTATCTACGAGAAGTTTATCCCACCTTTTTCCAAGAATGGTAGGTCTTGCAAATCTCGGGATGAGATTTTTATAAGGGGGAGGGGCTGTAACATCTCGGGTGTTAGCCTTGCATAACTTGACTTGCATAACATGAGCATGATCATCAAGCATTCATAAACAAGCATTTACAATTGAAACATTTGATTGAAACATCTGTAACATTTGCTTGTTATCGCATGTTTCTTTGAACATATGCAACTTTTCTCATTATTTCATGTTTCCATGTGTTATTGCATATGATCATGAGTGTATACATGTAGATGGTTGATTTGAGTCACAAAAATATATTGGCAACACTTAGGTTAGCAAATGGAACATAGTTCATGAATGTCATTTCCCATGATCAAGCCCTTAAGTCATGTTCATATGATTACATTAAATAGCTCTATGAGTGACTAATACATGAAATGATTGAATGACCTTGCAAATTGCTTAAACATGTTTAGAGTATCATTATGAACAACTTTGATATTCATGGTTAGGGGTAATTAGGTCATTAAGCCATGCTTTGAAGTGTATCATCATTTAAATGTGACATGTTTGACCAAATTTGAACTAGGTGTTAGAGACCTTGCATGGAGGAGATCACTAAAGCAAAGTTGTAGTATTTGCTATAAGGAACAACTTTTATTTTTGGGTCATTAACTGATTCAGCTCCTAACATGTGTGAAATTGGATCACAAAAATCAATAAAATCAACATTTCAACACTTACGAAATTTTCCTAAGTCATATCGACTGACAGCCTGGCAGGCTGATCTTTGGGACGATATTACTCGATATTGGTTGAGAACTAGAATGAGATCCCTTAATAAGAAATGAAGCTGGTACATAGGTCTACCATTTCGATGTAGAGCGTTTGCACGTTGGAGCCACGGATTAGCAGTTAATTGGACAAGAAAAACCGCTGTCAGGCTTGTTTCGCGGCTCTGAATGAACCGAGCGACGCCGTTCAGTGGCCGACGCCGTCAGGGCGTGCGCGCCGTGTGGAGCCAGTGGCCGGCCACGCATCACCGGTGCCTTGCCACGTGTGGCCAGGGCAGGCCAGCTCGCGCCTTAACCTTCCCAGCGCTCGCCCGTACTCAGCCGAGCACACCATTCGCCTCGCCTCGGCCTTCTTCCTCGCCCGTAGCTGCAGCCGTCCCCGCATCGAGAGCCGCCGGTGCCATTGCCGATGACAGCTCGTCCTCACTGCTCCTCCACCACCGCAACAGCTTCACCGCCACCCCAGCAACCCACCGTATCCACCAGTGTTCACTCACCATGCTCGGTAAGCGCCAGCGCCGTGCGCAAGCTCGCCGGAGCTCTACCGCTACCTCCGTCACCGTGGTCCGACCTAACCAGACCACCCCAGGCCACGCTAGAGCGCTAGCTAGGTTCGCCGTAGCTCTGTGATGCTCGGCGTAGCATTTGATCGAGTCGCCGTAGCTTCCACCGGCGTCTCACCATCGTCCCGCACCTCCGCCCCGCCATGGCCGCCGCCACCGTTGCTAGCACCGATGAGAGGTCCCACCGAGTAGTGCAATGTGTGCGCGAGGTCGAGTAGATCACCGTGTGAAGATGTCACCGCCGGCAGGTTCGCCGTCGGTGAGCTCTGGCCGCGCTAGTAGAGTAGCGTCGCCGGCTCTATTCTTGTCTCAATGACATGTGGGGTCCTCTGACCGACGGGTCCCACCGGTCAGCGACAGCAGGAGATAGGATAGGTCATTTGATTCCAGATTTTGAATTGTTTTGTGATTTTTATATCTCCAGTTTGGTAGCTTCAAAAATTGTGCAATAAATTGTGTAGTGTTCCTTAGGAAGTGTAGTATTTAGGAAAAATATATTATTGACATTTACAGTAGAAATTTTTAGAGATTTAAATAGAGATTTGAAATGTGTTTTTGAATGCATGCAAATTTGTTTATTTTATATCTAGAGTTCTTGTGCTCCAAAAATTATGACATTTTTGTGGTAAGCTATTCTTGTCATGTATGAGCTCTGGTAAAAATTTGAGGATCAGTGCATGGGTAGATTTATAGTTATAGATTTTTCTTTTATAAATAGTTAATCCTTGTATGAATTTTTATAAATTATTTATGAATCCAAAATTCATGAAATTTGTTGGGGGTAATCCTAGTACCATAAGGATGCTAAGAAAAATAGGAAATCTCTTGCTTGACACTTTTCACTAAGGTTTTCTATTTATGCTACTTTAAGCCTTTCTATCTTGTCATTTTTGTATAGAATGTTTTACTGTATAAAATGGCATGAAACTTTTATAGTAGTCTTTTAGTAACCTTAGTAATGCACTGTGAATTTTTGAGAATTTATGAAGTACATCTGGTATATGTTTATTATTTAACCTAAATATCTAAATAAAATAATAAAGGCATTTAAATAAATAGTTTGGGCTTCACCATTATATTTTATTGGATGTATTTGGTTTGCTTAAACTGTCGCTAGACTTTGTGTTGTCAAACTTTGAATGATTAGATGAAGTAGAAGTATTGTTACTTTGTAATGCGAATTGGATGGATTCCAGACAGATTCTGGAGTTTGATGAGTTGCATGATAAAAATGATGTTTGCTGTAAAAATAGTTAATAACAAAGTTGTAGATAACTTCATCATATGTCTTGTGTTAAAATTTCAGGACCATAGGTCAAACAGTTTAGGAGTTACAGCTGTTTAAAGTTAGCCTTTCCGAATTTGTTTGTTCTCTGGAATTTCTAGACAGTGCTGGATTGATTGTCTATTTTGGTTAAGATAAATTGCGAATTAGCTTTTGGTGATTAAATAAGAGTTGTAGACAATTTTATAAGCTTTCCAGAAAATCTAATATCATAGCATTTGGATAAGTAGAACTTCAGTTATAAGTAAAGCAAGCAGCTGTTGTTTTGTGTGTAGTGAATGCATTGTAAATGTGTTTAATTAAGTAGTCAAGAAGAGATATGCACCTACTCGGTAAAATATGATGCATTTGTTAACACCATGCTGTTAAGAATACTTATACGAATGCATTCATCATGTGTCATCATTTTATACTTGTACGCATGTATGCATTCGCAATATCTTATGCCATATTCATGCATCTAGGATCGGAGGAAGAAATAACGTTGTTGGAATTCGACGAAGTAGAGGAAGGGACCAGAGGAGAATCCTCAAGTCGCAGCTCCCAAAGGCAAGGAGTAGAATCTGAAGAGCTTCCTGAGTGTCCCGATCACCGCCCCACTTCCTTTCTCTGAGGCAAGCCCGGAGCATTCTAAGTCTCCCCAAAGATTTTACAAATGATTACTTAAGTACTTATGATTGATGCATTAGGTTATAAGAGTTGAATGGAACCATTTGATGCATATAAATTCTTTGTCCAGCTATTACACCTTTAACCGGTATAGGTCCAGGATCGAATATATGCTTAGCCATGCTTAGACCGGTAGAAGTCGGGTGATTTTCGTCACCTGCGAGATATAGGTGGATACCCGAGCACACGGTTGGCTATATTTGCTATCATGGGAAAAGAACCATGGGTAATGTAAATGGAGATCGGGAGGGATGTCGATAGAGAAGCAACAAGACATGGAGGTCTTGGGTGTGGATCTATCCCCATCTGTGTCGATTAAGGACCATACCGTTGTTGGTGCTTCTGACAAGATTGAACACATGCCTATCACTTAGCTGGCCGGATAACTCGTTCCGACCGCGAAGCTGAGTAATTCAACTTAGGTCGGGACCTGTTTTGTTGTGCGCTCCTTGCGGGGGGCGATCAGACTGAGTCCAAAGGCAGTCTAGGCCTGAACGTCCTGGCATCTGGTGTCCCAGATTGTGCGGCGCAGTACGGACCCGTGAAATGTAGACCTAAGTTGTACCAAAGGTGACCTAAGGCTGCCTTCGCATGGTATGCCTGGGTTTGTGTTATGAATAAATTCCCAGCTGGTTGAAATCGATTAGAATCGCCATCTCTCCCGGATAGTGAGAAACTTGGCTAGTCCCAACATCGTAGTAACTGTGTTATGGAACATGATGGTTCGAATGAATATGGAATTACAATACCTGCTATGGTTACTATTGTATGCTTTTAAATGGATATACCACATATTTGGCAGAGGATAGTTGCTAATCTAGAGATGGATAGTTATAATTAACCTGATATTGGAACCATAATTGTATAGCTAGGTTAATCGCTTTTATGTAAAATGTTGTCAAGCTATCTCCACCTATACAGCCTTGTATAATCCTTGGAGTCATTTTATTTCTAGTTTACGATGGGTAAGTCTAGCTGAGTACCTTCTCGTACTCAGGGTTTTATTTCCCATGTTGTAGATGGCACTGTGTATCATGGTTATTGCAAGAGTTGCTTCTATCCCGTTGTGGATGAGGAGTAAGCCTTGGGCAGGCTTCTTATTAATCCTTCTACATGCTTTTGTGGACCGTGATCGTATCTTGGCACTGTATCAAACTATGTTGGGAAACTTTACTTTCGAACTTAATTGCTTCCGCTTTATCTATCAAACTCGGTTTGTAATAACTGGTTTCATACTCTGATGATGAAAATGTATCTGTGAACTTTATGTAATATGTAGCATGTATGTTGAATCATGTACGATCTTGGTTGTTGTAAATCGTTTTTCGAGACCCATCGTGGTACTCGACGGACTACCGGTTTATATGGGTTCCAGTATGACAGTGCGACCGCTCGCAGGACGCCATTGTACTTGTACTCTTATAAATTGGTCGGTTCTGCGACAAATAGCCCTCGAGCCCCCGGGGATTCAGATAGAATCGTCCGGGGGGTGTTTTGACATGCCAGAGGGTGCGCGCGAGCGCACCCGACGGGTGTAGCCCCCGGGTGATTCAGACAGAATCGCCCAGGGGGTGATTCGTCTTGCTAGAGGGTGCGCACGAGCGCACCCATCGGGTGTAGCCCCTGAGCCCCCGGGTGATTCGAATAGAATCGCCTAGGGGTGATTCGGACCCTTCGCGGGTATGGCTGTGAGATTTGATGGTTTGTTGACTGGATAGCTTAAATGGGACCCGGGTATGCCGTTCGCGGGGACCCGTCCAGGGTCAGCCTGGCTGAGACTTGATCATGGGCCGAGACTCCTGTGAAGTTTGTGCGCCTGAGTTTTGGCCGATCGCGGGCCCATCCTTCGTCGTAAGGGTGCTTGGGGACGGTTGTCAAATCCGTTGATGGGCCAGCCCTCGATCTCCTAGGCCCGGCCGGGCCAAAGGAACGCTTTTGGACCTATATCTTTTTGCTGGTAAAGAGTCCTGGTCTGCCTGGGGAGGCGAAATGACCAGCGCATTTTAGGAGGGAAAGGATTGGGATTGCGGGTGCATATCCCGCGATCGTGATGTGGTGATGGATCGTGGTAGGCACGGAGATCTAGATAGACGGTTGCCTTCCTCACATCCATCGCCCCTATAAAACCAAGGAGTTTGCCCCTAGGGTTTTGTACTTGGCCTCCTTGACTTTGCATCTGCAACCTCCACTGTCAATCGCCCAATCTCCCTACATCCGTATCTCTGCCACCATCAAGTTCGCAGCCACCCACCCCAATCATTCAATGGAGCCATGGTGCAAATCTGATATCACCCTCCAACGCCTTGAGGGCCTCATCCGCCGTGATCTTCTCTGTGCACGGACCGCCACCGAGGAGTGGTGGTTGCCCGACGATGAGGATGCGCCGTCGCCGCCCGATGGCTACATCGTGTCCTTCGCTCACTTCTATGAGTAGGGATTCGCCACCCCCGCCCATAAGTTCCTTCGGGGATTGCTGCATTACTACAAGGTGGAGCTGAGCACCTTAATCCCAATGGAATTCAGCACATTGCAGCGTTCGACGACCTTTGTGAGGGGTTCCTAGGGATTAGTCCCCATTTTGACCTATGGCGGTATTTCTTTGCCGTCACCCTCCTAACGAAGCGGGAGAAGAAGCAGGAGCTAAATGTGCCGATGGGATGTGCCGGCATCTAGCTTCGTAACAACCGTGTCAACGAGTATCCACCGATGTGTCTGTCGACCTCCAACAAGGGGTGGCATTCGCATTGGTTCTACGTCAAGAATGACGCAGCCACCCCCTTGCCAGAGTTCACCAGGCGCCTCATCGAAGAGGTATCGGAATCATGGAGGAGGTGGGGAGTCCCGGAGAAAGACAAGAAGAAGATTCAGGACCATCTCACCATTGTTCGAATTCTGAAGGAGAGGGGAATGAAGGGGTCGGGATCATCGGCGCCTATCACGTGTAGAGGGTGGCGTGCTCTTCCCTTACACATGATGGTACCTGGGGCGTCACTCGATGGGACGGCGCTCACCGAGGGAGCACTCTCCCCCTCCGAAGTGGCACAACGTATCAAGGAGGCGATGGAGCCTCCGTGGGACGACGCCGGGGCCATTCTTGATTTCATATATCCGGCGCGGGGCATCCCCCAATGCGGCAAGAACCGGGATACGTTGTTTTCGTAAGTTTTATTTCCTCGCGCCTCTTTTTTAATCAAACTCCCGACCTCTTGATGCTGATATTGAGATAGAGAGACCAGCCAAAGAAGCTTGTCCTTATGGATCTTTTGGCTCCACTGTCGAAGGATCCGACCGTGACGGCGGCCAACCGTGCTGCGGTCGAGCGGCAGCAGAAGGTGAAGGAGGACGAGAGGAGGAAGAAGCAGCAGAAGCTGTGCGCAGGAGCGCATGGGTAGAAAATAGACAATGATGAAGATGATGACGAGGAAGAATAAGAAGAAGAGGTAGTTGCCGACACCGAGTGGGGTGACCTAGAGAGCGAGGATACACTGACAGGTATCCCCTCGTTCATGCAGGGACCCTTCCCATTTCATGCGGGAGGAAGTGAGTCCATGAGGACGGCGGAGGCGGGCCAAACCGTCGGCCCGTCCTCAGAACAAGTAGGAGTGGGCGGACTCAGCCGCCACACCTGAGGTGTCAGCGGAGCGGGGCAGCCCCACCGTCGTGCCTCAAGAGTCGGTGGGGTGGGCGGATTTGCCGCCACGCTCGAGGTGCTAGCAGGGGCGGGCGGATCTGTCGTCGTGTCCGAGGTGCCGAGGGAGGGGGATGGATCCGCCGTCGTGCCCTCGAGTGCAAGGGAGGCGAGCCCTCAGCCTGGGAGCAGGGGGTGGGCTCCAAATGGCCCCATCCCAAGGACGTGGAGCAAGGACCTTGGGGTTCATCCCCCAAATGTATCATGAGCCCAACGGCGCCGATGTAAGTCATTGACTTCTCTATTTTCTCTATCTTTCTCTATTTTCAGCGTGACTCATGCCTTTCTATTTCTTGCAGCGTCCTAAGACAGGGCCACTGTTTGGCGTTGGGGCCCAAGATGAGTGTCGCCCAACAGGCGAGACATCGGCTATCGCCCGATGTCGGTCTTGCTTCATAGCCTCGTCGGTCAATCAGGCGCCGCCAGGTGGTGCCCATGCTCTCGGCGGGTCAAACGGTCACCGAGGTTGAGGGAACGCCCTCGGAGGTCGCCGAGCAACCGGCGACGGCAGCGATTCCGCTACCGATGTCGGAGTGAACAGAGCTACCGCTCGAGCTTGTGGCACCGTCTATGGTGGGTGTGGCGCCGCCGGTCGAGGCCCCACCGATGCAAGCGGAGGTGGCTGTGATCGTGATAAGCCAGCCGTAGCCGGACGTAGCCGCGGTGGTACCCGAGGAAGCAGTGCGATCCGTGCCACCAGCGGCCTAGGTGACATCGCCTGACGTGGGTTGGATGGAGGGAGACATAGCCAAAGGGTCCCCGGCAAGGTGGGTGAAGAGGACCCGCAAGGGGTTGCCCCCGGGGGCATCGTGGTGGTGGTGAGTGGAGGACAGAAGACACAACATCGTCGCCTTTGGCCGACGATGCTACCAAGAGCATAGAGCAGAGAGTCTCACGAAGGGATCTTGGGGAAGTGAAGTCGCTCCTGCATGATCTAGTGGATGCATCCGTAAGACCACTTAACCTTTCGATACTTTTTTCGCATCGTATTTTGTGTTTTGACATTGATCTTCTTTTTAGTCCCTTATCGCTCGTAGCCAGGAGAAATCCTGGTTCCTCTATGAGCAGAAGGAGAAATGGGACTGCCTCACCGAAGAGGCCCGGCTACGCGGGGATGTGAGCGACCAACTTGCTATCGCCCAACAGCGCATGGCCAAGCTAACTCCCCTGGCCGAGGAGGCAACCAGGCTCCGGCAGCAGGAGGCCAAGGCACATCGAGACATGGAGGATGTCGAGAAGGCATTCTAGGATCTATCGATGAGGGCACGATAGGATGAGGAGGAGGGCGCCAGAGTCCAAAAGGAGCAGGATGAGCTACTCCAGAGGGACACCGAGACCCACCAGCTGGTCCTCGACCTCCTGGCCAAGGTGGAGAAGGAGCAAGAGCTCAAGCTAGGAGCCGAGGAGAGGTCTATGGCCCTACAGCAGAGGGTGATCCTGGACACCGAGGCGATAGCCCAGTTGCGCAAGGAGCGAGACGAGCTGCACCAGACTACGGAGAGATCCCGCTCAGAGCACAGCGCGGCCCATAGGGAGCGCGACCAGGCCATCCGAGAGCGCGATGAGGCACGGCAGGGGGTCAGCTCCCTCCGAGCTGATCTTGGAACCGTGGTAGCCCAAAGGCTGGAGGCCGAGAGCGTCTGCGCCAGGCTAGTCATGGAGCTTGCCAATTCACGGGGGATCCTTTAGGCTGAGAGCGATGAGCATGATCTCCTATGCACTACCGTCGGGGTGGTCTTCGATGACCTGGAGGTGGCACGGCCGGAGGGAACCAGCTCACTTTGCGGCCTCTGCTGTCGTAGATATCACGGCGTGGGTGCGCCAGCTCGAGAGGGAAGCTCTTCGCTCCGTCATTACCCAAGCCTTCGCCGTCGCCCGCTCCCACTACGCCAACGGTATTGACTTGGAGACAATCAGCCTTGGCTTTGCGCCTAGCTACAAAGCCTCTGAGCTAGATGAAATAGAGAATGCGGTGGCCCCTGTCGCGCGGAACCTGGCAGACAAAGTTGAAGAGATAGTTCACCCCCAGAGGGGATAGTTAGTCAATTAGGCTGGATAAGCATTCTTGTAACCTGTGAACAAGTGTCGCTCCTTATATATCATGAAAACAATTTCGTAACTTTGTTTTATTTGATTTGTTTGATTGAACTTGTTTTTCTTCCCTTTTTGTATGTGAAAGGAAGGCTCTTGTATTCTGACCCCTCCGTTTGTTAAGACCGTAGGGCTCGAGGCGTAAGAGGAAAAAACTTCGAATCACGCTGGTTCAACCAGGCATGCTTAGTTTATTCATTTCTACAAACTTTGTCGCTAGGCTTACGCAGCGATTGTTTTCAGAAAAGGTGTATTTCTACCCTTATCAGCCCTCGAGTGAGATCCGACCCTTTGCCGTTGCCGGGGTCGGATGTCACTAAAAATCAAGAGGATGATGGCAAGACTTAGGAGAATGCATCTCTTGTATTCGCATGTACCCTCTCCCTAGGGTCTTAGCTATCTTTCTGCGACCATGTGTCCGGTCTTCTTGCAAGTCCGATCTTCCTTGAGCCCCCACGCATGGCGGGGATTCGGTCAAGGGTCGGCTCATTTTTGTGACTGTCATCCCATCCACAGTTTTTGCAACCAGAGGGGATGAGTTAACGCCACTTACCTTGATGGCTCGAGTGACGTGTTTGGCGAGCTCGCTAGCTGGCATGTTCGAACAGAAATCCAGTCCTATCCCTTGTGACGGGATCAGCAAAACCCTCGGGGGGCATTCCGTTGCTTCTAAACCCGCCTTCCAACAGATCCCCCTTAATGGGGATTCTATGGGCTCGGCTAGAGGCTAGGATCGAACGGGGTGGTTGAGATGGCCTTGTCCGCTTCTCAGCGGAACGGGCACAGGCCGCTGGGGCTCATCTATATTTTCCCCTGGCTCTTTGTTTGACATGAGGTGGCCTCGGGTCTTCCCTTTTGATCTAGGATTGGGCGGCTCGGTAGGGGTCGGTCGTGATTTGTGCGTCACCCCGTCCTTAGTTTTCGCAACTAGAGGGGCTGAGCTAACGACACTTGCCTCGATGGCTCGAGCGTCGCGCTCGGTCAGCTCGCTAACGAGCAAGTTCGAGTGGAATCTGGGTCCGTCATCCGCTGACGGGGTCGGTAGGGCCCTCATGTGGCATTCCACTATTTCTTAACCTACCCCCCGGCAGATGCTCGAGCCATTCGATAGGCTTGGGTGGCCCGTTGGCCTCTCCTCAATGGAGATTCTATGGGTTTGGCTCAAGGTTACAATCGAACGAGAAAGGTTGAGATCTCCCTGTTCGCTTCTGAGCAGGGTCGAGCAAGGCCGCTGGGCTCATCTCGGTTTTTCTCCCCTAGCTTTGTTTGACACGAGGTGGCCTCGAGCCCTTCGCAGGCCGACCTTCGAACCTCGATCGATCGCCGTTCATATTGAATGAGATGACTACCACTTCATGATGCGACGTGAAGTGTTGTGATGCGGTAATCGCATGTGCGATGCTTGGATGTACAGGATGATTGAATTGACGAATGTATGAATGATCATAGTTTAAGAAAAAATGGGTGTTGGTAATGTTACATTGATGGCACAAGTGATGGGTTCTGGGAGTTGCTTACCAGATATATTGGTGCGGGGTTCGGGTCCGACCTCTGGCGTAACCTACATGAGCATCCCAGTTTTCCGTTTCTATCTCTCAGCAGTGATCCGAGCCATTCGATCGGCCTAGGCGACCTGATAGCTTCTTCTTGATGAAAATTCCGCAAGTAGGCCCCTCCGAACCCTTCTCAAGAAGGTGGATGCTAGAACTTAGAGTGTGGAGACAGAGACTTCGATCATGCTGGTGAACAAAAACACCGTAGCCGCCGGGGCATAGGGTTCTAGCGGTTCGACCAGTTTTACTCAAAGTTTATGCCCGCACACCGCGCCTCCAATTTTTAAACGTAAGGAGGGGTTAGGCAAAGAGAAATGTCTAGCAAGTAGACACTCTTGCCAGCCCCCGAGCGATGTCCGATCCCCTGCCGTTGTTGGGGTCAAAGGCTCGGTAGCTAATGGAATATGTAATGTAAGTAAGTAAGAGTGCTCATCTCTCGGTGGCGGTTTTGAGCCGTTCGATCGACCTGTTTCCCGACAGTAGCCAAGCCATCCGATCGACCTGTGTTTCCTATTGAGACAGGATTCTCCTACGGAAGTAGAGGACAAGAGTATCCCGCACAAAAATTTAGTTGGGCAGATAAGCCAAGAGACAAATTTGTGCAAAAATAGACAAGCTCTCAAATTTTGTTACAGCAAATAGCTTTTCAGCTCTTTCTCCCTTTTTTCTACAGAAGGGTTTAGTGTGTTCTGACCCTTTCTGTTTTTAAGACCATAAAAGCTCAGAGTGCGGGTGAGCCAGTTCTTATCACGCTGGTGAGCAAAGGCACCATAGCCACTGAGGCATAGGTTTCTCGCAGTTCGACCAGTTATACTTAGAGCTTGTTCCCAAAAACCTAGCTCCTAGGCATTAACGTGAGAAAGGAAGGCTGGCATAGAGAATGTTTGCAAGGTAAATGCACTCATATCAGCCCTTGGGTCATACCCTACCCCACGCCATTGCAGGGGTCGGATGTCACAAAGGATAGGGGATTTCGATAACGAAACAGATAAGAGAAAGTATGTGTTTATTTAGGGGTAAAAGCGATGTAGCTGCTCGATGTTCCAGGCATTGGTGAAGACCTCACTGTCGATGGTTTTCAACTTGTAGGCGCCTGGCCGGAGTACCTCCATGATGACATATGGTCCCTCCCACGGCGGGGAGAGCTTGTGGTGGTCCTTGTTGCTCTGTACGAGGTGGAGGACCAGGTCCTCGATGTTGAAGGCTTAGCCCCGCACCCGTCGGCTGTGGTACCGTCACAACGCCTGTTGGTACTTGGCCGAATGGAGGAGGGCGACATCATCGCGCTTGTCCTAGTTGGTCCATGGCATCCTCATGGGATGCCTCGGCTCCCTGTTCATCATATGCTCTGATCCTTGGTGCTCCATAGTCGAGGTCGGTTGGGAGGACTACCTCAGAGCCGTAGACCATGAAGAAGGGCATGTAGTTGGTGGCTCGACTGGGGTTGTCCTAGGCTCCAGAGTACTGAGGGAAGTTCGGCAACCCAGTGCATGCCGAATTTGTTCAATCGGTTGAAGATCCTGGGCTTAAGGCCCTGTAGGACCATGCTATTTGCGCGCTCGACCTGCCCGTTCGTTCAGAGATGCGCGACGGCGGCCCAATCGACCCGGATATGGTATTCATCGCAGAATCGAAGGAACTTCTTTTCGGTGAATTGTGTGGCGTTGTCCGTGATGATAGAGTTTGGGACTCCAAAGCAATGGATGATGTTGAGGAAGAATAGTATGGCCTGCTTGAATTTGATCGTGGAGATCGGCCGAGCTTCTATCCATTTTGTAAACTTGTCTATGGTGACAAGCAAGTGGGTGTAGCCCCCGAGCGCCTTTTTGAGTGGTCCAACTAGATCGAGTCCCCATACTACAAATGGCTAGGTGATGGGGATCGTCTAGAGTGCTTGGGCTGGTAGGTGAGTCTGCCGAGCGTAGTACTGGCACCCTTCATGGGTGCGTACTATTTGCTCGGCATTGGCTACCGCGGTAGGCCAGTAGAAGCCCTGTCGGAATGCGTTTCCGACCAGGGTTTGGGGCGCGGCATGGTGACCGTAGACCCCACTATGGATATCGCTTAGCAAATGCTTTCCCTGTTCGAAGAGGATGCAGCACTGCAGGATCCCGATGTGGCCTCGCTTGTAGAGTTCGCCCTCCATAAGAACAAAGGACTTGGTGCGACGTGTGAGCCATCGGGCCTCGGTCCTATCTATTGGCAGTGTGTCACAGAGGAGGTAGTCAAGGTAGAGCGCTCTCCAGTTGACTAGAGGGTCGGGCTCTATCGCTAGATCCTCTTCGAGCTCCATGACTTCGGAGCGGATGTAGCCGACGGTTGTCCAGCCCCCGGGCAGGGATAGGATGGACCGTCACCGCCCTGTTCTAACTCCTCGTAGTGAACTGAGGGCTTGTGCTGGTCACTGGTGAAGATGCCCGTTGGCACCAGCTCTCGGCCAGACACAGCTTTCGCAAGCGCGTCAGCCGCTTCGTTGAGATGCCTCAGGATGTGATTGAGTTCGAGGCCGTCGAACTTGTCCTCCAACCGGCGGACTTCTCGGTAGTACGTAGCCATCTTGACATCGTGGCAACTTGACTCCTTGATGACTTGGTCAACGACCAGCTGGGAATCCCATCGAACGTCGAGGCGTCGGACGCCTAGCTCGACGGCAACGCGTAGGCCATTGATAAGTGCCTCATATTCGGCCACATTATTGGATGAGGGGAAATGGAGACGGACCATGTACCTTAGGCATACCATGAGGGGTGACACAAAGACTAGACCTATGTCGGTGCCTCTCTTCATCAGTGATCCATTGAAGTACATCGTCTAGTACTCTTGATCGACGACTGCTGGTGGCATTTGGACCTCGGTCCATTCCACTATGAAATCAGCCAACACATAGGACTTGATGGTTGTGCATGAGGCATACGCAATGCCCTGACCCATCAGCTCGAGCACCCATTTCGTGGTTCTCCTCATGGCATCCTGGTTTTGGACGACCTCACCGAGGGGAAAGGATGTCGTGACCATCACTGGATGTGACTCGAAGTAGTGGTGTAGCTTCCTCCTGGTGATGAGGATACCATACAGAAGTTTCTGGATTTGGGGGTAGCGGGTTTTTGAGTCGGATAGGACTTTGCTGATGAAGTACACAGGGTGCTGGACTTTGAGGGCGTGTCTCTCTTCCTCCTGCTCCACTACCTAGGCGGTGCTTACCACTTGCATGGTGGTCGTGATGTAGAGAAGAAGGGGTTCTCCCTTGATAGGAGGAACCAGGATCAGGGCTTTTGTCAGGAGCTGCTTAACCATGTCAAGTGCCTCCTGGGCCTCGGATGTCTGTTCGAAGTGATCGGCCTTCTTCAGAAGTCGATAAAGGGGGAGACCTTGTTCGCTGAGGCATGAGATGAAGTGGCTGAGTGTGGCGAGGCATCCCGTAACCCGTTGTACCCCCTTTATGTTCTAAATTGGGCCCATCCTTGTGATGGCTGAGATCTTCTCTGGGTTGGCTTCGATGCCACGCTCGGAGATGATGGAACCAAGCAGCATGCCCCCCGGGACCCCAAAAACACACTTCTCGGAATTGAGCTTGATGTTGTTTGCTTGGAGTTTCGCAAAGGTCTGTTCAAGATCGGCTATGAGGTGGTTAGCCCGTTTGGATTTGACCACGATGTCATCAACGTAGGCCTCAACGGTCCGCCTGATGAGGTTCCCAAAGCAATTGAGCATACAGCGCTGGTATTTGGCCCCTGCGTTCTTCAGAATAAACGGCATTGTGACGTAGTAGAATGATCTGAAGGGGGTGATGAATGATGTCGCGAGTTGGTCAAACTCTTTCATTGCAATTTGGTGGTACCCAGAGTACGCATCAAGGAAGCAGAGGGTTTCGCACCCCGAGGTAGAGTCAACTATCTGGTCTATGCATGGCAAAGGAAATGGGTCCTTTGGGCATGCCTTGTTGAGACCCATATAGTCAACACACATCCTCCATTTCCCACTATTCTTTCATACAAGAATGGGAGTGGCTAACCACTCTGGGTGGTACACTTCCTTGATGAATCCAGCTGCCAAAAGCTTTGCGATCTCCTCACCGATGGTCCTATGTTTCCCCTCGTCGAAGCGACGTAGGCGTTGTTTCACTGGCTTGGAGCCTGAGCAGATCTTCAAGGTGTGCTCAGCAACTTCCCTCGAAATGCCTAGTATGTTCGAGGGTTTCCACGCGAAGATGTCTCTATTGGTGCGGAGGAAGCCGACGAGTGCGCTTTCCTATTCGGAGGAGAGCATGGTACCAATGCGCACCATTTTTTCCTCGATGCTCCTGAGGTCTATGAGGATTTCTTTAGACCCCTCCGTAGGCTCAAAAGACCTAGTCGACTTCTTGGGGTCGGGCACTTCTTCGGTGACCTCCTTCTTGATGGCGGCGAGCTCTCCGGAGAAGATGATCGTCGTGGCATGATCGCAGCACCCAACCTCGCACTCATAGGCGCGCTGGAAGGAGGTGCCGACGGTGATGACTTCGTCGAGGCCTGGTATCTTTAGCTTGAGGTAGGTATAGTTGGGGATGGCCATGAACTTTGCGTAGCATGGATGTCCCAAGATGGCGTGGTAGGTTCTGGGGAACCCGACCACCTCGAAGGTGAGGGTTTCCATCCTATAATTGGATGGATCCCCAAACGTAATGGGCAGATCGATCTACCCAAGTGGCATGGCCTGCTTTTTGGGCACGATGCCATGGAAAGGTGCTCCGGTTGGGCGAACACGTGTCCGGTCGACACCCATTTTGTCGAGCGTCTTGGCATACTTGATGTTGAGGCCGCTGCCTCCATCCATCGGTATTTTGGTGAGCTGCTTCGTGCCGATGATTGGGTCGACCATGAGTGGATATCTCCCTGGATGCGGGATGCTCTCTGGGTGGTCAGTCCAATCGAAGGTTATGGCAGACTCTGACCATCGGAGGAAGGCAGGTGTGGCCGGTTCGGTCGTATAGACCTCGCGGCGTGCAATCTTCTAGCGCCGCTTGGAGTCATAGGCCTCCGGTCCTCTGAAGATCATGAGGCAGCCATCCGGTGTTGGAAAGCCATCGTCCTTCTCCTCGGCATCGTCCGCGGTGGGGTTAGGGTCATTTTTGTGCTCCCCTTTGTTGGAACCCCCGGACAAGAACCGCCGCATGAGGCTGTAGTCCTTGTACAGATGTTTGACCAGGAAAGCATGGTTTGGGCATGGCCCCTCGAGTAATTTTTTGAAATGGTTCGGAGTGCCCTCCGCTGGCTTCCGACCACCTCTCCAGTCAGCGGTGGCCACGAGCGAGCCCTCGCGCCGTTGCTTCTTGTTCTTCTTTTTGGAGGAACGATTGGAGGCGCCTTCGCTGGCATCCTCATCCCGCCTTTCCTTGCCATCGAGACGATCAAAGATCGCTCCGACCACTTCTTCTCTAGAAGCCTGGCTGGTGGCAATGTCTTGGAGTTCCTTGGTGGTTCGTGGACCCTTGTGTCCCAACTTATGAACCAGAGACTCGCAGGTGGTCCTAGATAGGAAAGCTCCAATAACATCGACGTCGGTGACGTTAGGGAGCTCGTTGCACTACCGAGAGAAGCTTCGGATGTACCCATGGAAGATTTCACCGGCCTTCTGTCGGTAGTTCTTGAGGTCCCATGGGTTCCTAGGGTGCTTGTATGTTCCCTAGAAGTTCCCCACAAAGATCTCCTTCATATCTGCCCAACTCTGGAATAAATTAATTAGAGCTCATGGAATTATAAAAGGAAAATCGGTTATCATTTAGGATGAATCTCGTTGTTTAGACAAATATTAATCAATGGCAATAGGGTGTCAACAATAATCGGTTTATTCTAAGCCAATGACTACAAGTAACCGAATCCCTTTTTATGTAAAAGAAGCAGCTCATCATCATTTAACCATTTAATAGAGACAAATCTAATAAACATATTAGATCTCATCTATCATTATGACCAGTGGGGCATGAGGCAGAATCATGTAGGCCATAGAAACAGTGATAAATTCGACGACCCTAACTTATTACTAATATTAGTGGGGCATGAGGCAGAATCGTGCAGGCCATAATACAATAATAAGATCATGGGGCTAACACATCTTTCAATCTATCTTTACTTCAACGGTCTCGTGACGTAAACTGCATATGTGGAAGCACTCGATATCGGCTAAAACAGCCGATTCAGGCATAGCGCACAGTTAAGGTCATGCCCTATTAGGAACAGATTTACCAAGTAACGATCCCCACTCCACGGTGCTAACAGTGGGGTGTGAGACAGAAGTACCATACTTGAACTAAACAAGAGTCGATAACTAGCTTATACTAGAGTCGCAGTGGAGGTCGACTGGATTGATGCAGCCGTATGAACAGAAGTATAAGCCATGATGGTACTTACAGACAAGCTAGAGGTCGGCCGGACCGATGCAGCCCTGCTCGCTGAAGAACTCACCGAGATCTACTCCACTCCTACTCCTAAGGGGTGGCCGGAGCCAAAAAAAGTAAGTAACTTGTATTTGATTGATTGTGTGTTCTCTTACAATAGCCAGGGTCCAATATTTATACCCGGAGCCTAAACATGAATTCTACTCGAGCACGACTCATTACAATCTTCGGCATAGAAGAAAACATTCCTAATTTAAGATAACTTGGACCCTAATCTTTCTCTTTTTGTAGAGTCCGATATGTAGTTTCCTGGCGCCAACCGTAGGTCATCATTGCTATCTGCTGACGTCATCTAAAGCGATCCGATTCCAGAGTCGTATCTGAATTAGCTGATATCGATCCTTATGCAATCGATTCCTTGATTGACACAATTTTGAAAGCTTCGAGTTCCCGTGTTTTTCTCTCCAAATTTTGGTGTAAACACATGCCCTCCAATTTTGGGTTAAAAGTGATTTTATTCCAAAATTCCTATTTATCTGTTTACCACGCCGCAACCGTTTTGCTCTGGGATATACGCACGACTCCTGACTTCCTGGGCTGAGTCTTATATAATGTCCCAATAGTATCTTTTCCGACTCACTCGGCCTGTTTGCTTTCCCCTTCTTTCTCGAGCAAATCTCAACAGCCGACGCCGCCATCGCCAAAGCTTCAACCCTAGCAAATCTTTCGCCCTGTCAAGCTCTTATTCAAGCGGTCTTCCTCAGATTCAAGTCTACTTTGGTTTTAATGGCGACCACCGACCACGTCCCCGAGGTATGCTTTCAAATTCCCATTCTCGAAATGTCGGTCGCTACCCTGTATTTCCTTTGTTCTTAAATTCATTTTATCCGATTTTTAGGAAATGAGGAATGAAATCTTGATTCCATCAGTTGTTGCTTCCAATGTTTATTTTCTTGGGCCTATGGGTGATCCTGATCCATCTGATTTCATCCGTCAAGAAACCAACAAAATCCCCTTCAAACAGTCTGCAGTGGATTTGTTCCCTTGGAATACCAAAACTCCCTTAAGAAATTAGCCCAAAATGCCTAAGGGATGGAGAAATTTGTTCCGTAGGGTGTCTGAGAAAAGGGGTGGAGATTGGGAGCTTTATGATTTAAATCAATGCTGGACACTCTCGTTGTCCGGGATGGATAGGAATGATTCACTCTTGATTTTCTGCATCTTATTTCTAGTCCAATGCCCTAAACGCTTTCGTTTTTGGTCATGGCCCGATGACCATTACCCTGGCCGATGTTTATATGTTGACCGGCCTTAGAATAACTAGACCAATGCAGTTTTACGAATACTTGAGTGCTGGTTCCAAGAAATTAGCCAAAATATCAGATTGCACAGGATGGGCAAGTTATATTCTGAACCATATTGGAGACGAATTAACTGTCAATGAAAGGGAATATGTGGTTGGAGAGATTCATATTCTGTGGATCATCCTATGGTCTAACTTACAATCATAAGCTTATGGTAGAGCATTTGGCAGTAGGCAAGGATATCTCTCTTAGAAAGTATTAGTTAGGGGCTTCTTATCATCTGATGCACCAGGTAGCTGCCCAATTGCTGAAGAACGAACCAGTGCATACTATCAGTGGCCCTTGGTGGTTGATACAACTGTGGCTCAACCTGTACATGCATAATATTGTAAGGCCTGATCTCAGAAGTCTGAGTTTTCCCTCTTCCAACTTAGATGAGGAATATAGAGGCGAGGAAGGAAGAACCCGTTAGTGCATGAGTTATGGGGAGGCTGCATCAGCCATAACAATTGATATCGATATTGGCCATCTCTTTAAAAAGTTTTACAGAGGGTTCGATGCAGGCATCCTGACTTGGTTACCATATAACGAGGATGAGAACGATGAGCTAATCTTCCCATTCAAATTCTGATTTGAATCAGGCTATTCGGACGAGGCAGCGGCTGCAATCTTTAATTCCTTCATCAAGCCCTACTTTCTTACAGCCGAATTTGGTCATGGTCGTGGAAAAATGGCCACGGGCTCCTTCCTTCCAGGCAATCTTCCAACTTATGAGTTCTATCATCCGTCCTTTGCAGCTCGCCAGTTTGGTTTTGGTCAACTTTCCCCTCAATTGTTCTTCAAAAACATACCGAAGCCAAGAGAAGATATCAGTGAGGTAATGGAAGCTTTCAGAGTCTTCCAATTGGGATCAGATCTTCCTTCCCTTTGCTTGCATGATTGGATCAGGGTCAGCTTCTCTTCCATTCTTTTTTACTCCTAGTGGCAAGAATGTCGCTCCCATCTTTTCTGTGGGTCAGTCCACCCTTTGTGAATAGCTCTAGATGAGGAATTCGCTTCTGACAATGAGGTAACCTTTCATCTCTTTTAAGAACATTATTCAATGAGTCCTCTTGCCAACTGTTCTAACCAACTTTTTCAGGATGTTGAATTTGATCCCCCAAGCTTGGATAGGAAGGGGCGTCCTATAGACTATCAATCACCATGCACAGTTCAAGAATAGGATCGGCCGCACCTTCACTAAAGAAGTTGATGAAAACTCATGCTGCCTCCACCATCGTGATATATCAATCTTCAAAGCGCAAGGCAACTCAAGGGACAACCCAGAAAACCACTACTGGGAAGAGACTCCGCAGAACGAGACCATCAGCTACTCAGGTAAACAATTTATCTCCTTCTCAAAAATGTTATTCAACTGCTGATCCTGTTCTTTCACAGCTATCGAGCATTGCGTCCCAACCTGCTCTAGGTGCGGGACTACTATCCCAGGCATTTGACTCAGCACCAACTAAAGCCCCATTGGCAGATCCTCAAAAGGAGCCGATTTTGGTTGAAATAACCAATGCTTCCATAACAACAGAAAATGTGAGTTTTATCCTTGTTGCTTGTCAGAGCATTTTCTTTAACTTTTGATCTACTCGGCTTTCATTCTTCATCTGGCTTCTTACCATGCCAGATACTTCCTGAGAAAACACCCACCCAAGAGCAGGAGCCTGATAGTCCACTTAATGATCCTGTCGGCGTCGAAGGTGATCCTGTTGATTCCCCAGCTCAGCATGCAACAGATGGTAAGAAAGTTATACGTCCCTTTTATTCTTCTACAATAATTATGAACTAAAATTTGACATTGCAGATACCAAAGTTGAAAGCTCAGAGTTGATTCAACCAGATGCTATTGGTGCATCATCAGTTGTTCCTTCTTTTTAGATAGAGGCTACTGTAGAGAAGGTATTATGTCCTCTTTGCCATCCATTTGTTATAAACTGATTTAAACCTTTTAATCAAGATTTCCTTATACACAGGCACTTAATCTTCCAGCCCTGAGTTACTCTTTCAATTTTAAGGAGTATCTTGATGAGGATGAAATCAGATCGTCATCCACCTCTTCTAAGGAAACCTTGCCAGAAGAGACCAAAAATCAGCTAAGAGATGTTCTGCCAATGTTTGAAAAGAATATAGCCGATTTGGTCCAAGACACTGATCCAATACATAGAGTTTCCTTAGCCATTAAGGGTAATCCATCCCCAGCTCTCTCCAAAGTCTTGTCCCCTTTATCTATCTTTGAAGATCAAGTCCTGAAGGTGAAACAGGCTCAGAGGAATCTGTTTGATCGTGAAACTTTATTGGCCAAGGGGAACTCTAACAGGCAAGAGGCTAAAGAGCTAACACAGTTGATTGATCATTTAAAGAATTCCCCCTTCAACATCGACCAGAGTTGTCTCAACTGGAAGTCAGGTGTGCAGAGCTTGAGAAGGAACTAGAAAATGTGAAGGCTGCCATTGATCATCATAAGTCCATTTTGGCTCAAATACCTGATGCCATTCAACAAAAGAAATAGGAACTATTGGCCAAAGTCAGAGAAGGCAGGGCCATCCGAAGTAACCTCGAGAGCATTCCTGGATCAGTCGAAGAAGATAAACAACAAATCGCAGAAGTTGATGCTATCTGGCTGGAAGTGTTGAAAGCAATCCCGGATGTTCTAGACTTGTAATTCATGTATCAACTTATATCTTGCGCAGAATCGATCATCCTCTTTGTTGTCTAATTGTACTTCTTGTTTTGTCTAAAGAGCCGATTTGAAACAGTCGATTCCAGACTTCTAATCTCAATCCAATTAAGTCTGAAAACACGGCCTTTATTAAGAGAACCCCTTGATTTTCTGCCCTCAGTCGCCCAATGCCGTATTCTCTTCGCCATTAGTGAGGCGGCGCTTTGCCTACCATTAATTGCGGTTGCCCCTTGCACTTCTCGAGGCATCCACCTCTTCGCTCTGTGGCTTAAAATACTAGCCGAGGGTTTTGTCCTCGAACACATCTACAATTGCAACCACTCCTGTTTCCTTGCACTTCTCCGCCTTTGCAAAACTCCGTAGCGGCCTTCCTCCCTTCCTATAGACCCAATCAATTTCATGGCTGGCGAGGATAATCGCGGCAAGCGTGCGGTGGAGGAGATCTCGGAGGAGAACATGCCGGTGAACCAGCGCCTCCGACGCATGAGATGAGATTGACATCTTCTATTCATGACAATGAATTGTTCTAACTCGCCCATAGGTTTGTTGTGAATGACAGTCTTTGTTCTCTCCCTAGGGCCGGCGAGCCCTCTGACGCTGCATCTTCTACGCCGGCCTCATCATCGGATTCCTCCGACTAGTACAACGGTGACAATGCCTGGCGCTTCTTCCGAGAGTGGAGGGCGGCCCAGGACTGCTATTCCGAGGCAACTCAGAAAAACGGCCAGCTTGAGATCCATCTTGGGGTCTTCCAAGCGGCCCTTCATGCGGTCAAGGAGGAGGCCAGTGTCATCCGAGCAGCAGCTGGCTGAGTCTGACGCCGCGGTGGCAGGTAACATGAGCTCCATGAATGCTTCTATTCTGATTTTCACTGCCTTTATCTTGATAGTTTTTCTATTTTCTGTGATCATCAGCCCTGACAGTGAAGTTGAAGTCCCTCCAACTGGCGGCGAACGCGGACGGGACGCGGACGTCGTCAATGCTCGGGGTCTCCTCATCAATGCTCGCCTCCAAGACATTTTGGCCCGCGTTTAGGAGATCACCCTCCATGGTGTCCATCATGGCGTGTCGATGGCACTGACCGCGGCGCAAGTCTAGACTCAGATACGAGCTCCATGCCATGGAGACTGGCTTCCCGATGGGTGACGGCCCTGAGGAACATGAGGACCTGCTCGAAGAATTCGTCGTTGCAGCGGAGGCCATTGTGGACATCACATCTTCTCAGGATGTGGTGAACAAGGTCTTTGATTAGTCTGCACTTAGGGCAAACTAATGAATGAAACATTCTATTGTTTTTGTTTTTGCCCCTATATCGTATCGGCTTTTATATACTCGAAGATCTTTATTTTTTTTTTTTTTATTTTTTTTGAACTAGAGGCGATACCTTCCGGTACCGGCTATTAGAGCCGATGACTAAATGAATCGGCTATCAAGTGTTGATCGAATGCTAGGATAACATCCCTTTAAATATTTTTCATCGATCGCTATTGATAGGTTGCACCAGAACTTTTTAGACCAAAGGTTAAATGATCGATCAATCCAAGCCAAGCATCTCATTAAAGCGAAACAAAACTTCCTTTAATAGATCTATCAACTCTGAATTGCACTTATGATTTGACTTAGCGTCCACATACGTCAGCCTAAGTCCATCTCTAGAAACAATGCTTATTCTTCCTTAATTCAATGGCCGTCGTGAAGCCATGACTATTTACTAAAACAAACTCTCAGAGCCTATTGCTTGCATCGGCTGTTGGCTTTCATTGCTGATTTTAATGAAGCCTCCTTCCTATAACTTGCTAGAAAAGCATTCAAAGTCTGCTAGCTCCCAAAAGACCGGATCGGCGGTAGCGATACTTACAGATTCAGCAGCGCGAACCAGTTTGACATCATCTCCATGCCATTGAATCAAACATTGATGCATAGTCGATGGTACACAATAGTTCGCATGAATCCAATCATGACCAAGGAGCAAACTGTATGACCCTTTTCCATCGATGATGAAGAATGTGGTGAGCCGAGTCTTACTCCCGATTGTTAGTTCAACGTTTATTGCCTCCGGGTCTTAGACGCATTACCCCCAAAGTCCTTAAGCATCATTTTAGTCTCAATCAGATCTCCTGGTCCCTTGCCAAGCTTACAAAAAGTGGTGTAAGGCATGAGATTGACAGAAGCACCTCCGTCCACCAACATCTTGTTCATCGGCTTCCCATCAACCAAACCTTTTACATATAGAGCTTTTAAGTGCCAATGCTTGCTATATAATAGTCAGCTTGACAACTATCTCTTCATACTCCGATTCATCGAAATTCGAATAAACTTCTTGATCTGCCAGAGCTCTGAACTCTGATGGCAACAGAAAAGCCATTTGAATATTAGCCGATGGTTGCTTTCTATCGGCTGTTTGCTTAGCATGCCATACTTGAGGTTTACTGGATGCTTGAGCCTGTTCTAACTCTCTATTCCTTAGGTGTTGCACCCTTCTCTTCTGGTTTCTTGTCAAACCTCCTGGACACCATTGGCCTTCCTGCTAAACATATTTTCTCTCGTTACTTTCTTCTTCATAATCAACCCAGTTTTGATCAACAACTCTTTTTCCAAGCCGATTATGAATACTTCCATTTTTAAGCGTCGATCCATGTTATCATGATGACATGCATCTTGAGCATGGACAGACCGACGGTTGGCTTGAGATTGCCTAAACTCCCAATACTGATCACTACACTCTGGACAGCTATTCCTGGTAGGCAACTTCAAACCTTCGTTCCAGCAATGTCTGAAGAAAGGATAATTCCAATGCAATTCAGCTTGCTTTCTTTCATACCTCTCTTTTTCCTATTGATGCTGGTATTATTGCTTTTCTAACCAACGCTGATAATCTTTTTCCTTCTGCGGCTGTTATTTATTCAATAGAATTTGAGATGTAACTCACGGCTTTGTCGCGCCCTTCTTTTGATGTTTCTCCCTGCTCATATCGGCTCTTTTGTTTATCGCGATGTCTTCTAATTTCTCTGTATTCGTCAGCCGATATTTGCATCTCAGGATCGACTGTTCCAGCTTCTCTTGATTTGGTTGATGTTAGGATCTTAGTCTTTCCTTTGGGCAGTCTAGCATCGACCATGTTTTGATCTCCTGGGAAAGGATTATCATCAACTTTCATTTTCCGAGGCGTATCAAATTTGAGTCTTTCTTGCTGAATAGCCTTCTGTATATGCTGTCGAAAAATTCTGCATTCATTAGTAGAATGAGAAGTAGCGTTATGGAACTTATATAACTTCTTATTCTTCAACTGATCAGGGGGCAACATAACATGATTATCGGGCAACTTGATCTGTCCCTTCTTAAGCAAGAAATCAAAGAGCTTGTCTGATTTTGTAACGTCAAAGTCATAGCTCTCCTCGACTCCTCTTCCCCAATGATTTGGCACCATTACTGTCTTTTTCCCTAATTCTATTCCGCCACGGCAACCTCTTCTTCTTCATCTTTATAGCCATCATCGACTGAGTATGGATTATAAGCTTTGGCCACTATAGTACTCTTCTGGAATCGGGTATCTCTACGCATACTCTGGAATTGGCTATTGAGCGTCGCCACTCATTGAGCCAATTGACCCAAGTTGTCAAACTCTTGTCCCAGTAGTTTTTCTTTCCATGTTGGCAGCATCCCTTGAACGGCCAAAGCGGCTAGCTGATCATCAACCAAATTTAATGACAAGCACAAATTCCTAGTCTCTCGAGACCTCTGAAGAAACTCAGTGCCGATTCGTTAGTTTTCTGCCTTATAGTTGTCAAATTGGTAATCCTCTTTTCTCCAATCCCAGTATAAAAATATGTATGAAATTTTTTTTCCAGGTCAGCCCAATTGGTAATGGAGTTGACTGGCAGTGATGAAAACCAAGTGAAGGCTTGGCCCTGACAGGGACAAGGAGAAGAAACGAACTCGATGGGCCTCTTAAACGGATGCTTCGCCCAACTATGTAAGATACCGACTGACATGTTCTATTGTGCTTGTGTTGTCTTGGCCAGTGAACTTAGCAAACTCTGGAAGCCTATAATTTATAGAAAGAGCGACCAAATCATACCATTCTGAATATGGGCGTTTGTACGAGAAGGTTAGCCCTTTTGGCTTTAGACCGAACTAATTCTTCATCATCTCGGTCACCTTTAGCAACAACTCATCAGCATGTGAATTTGGATTTCTCTACACTTGATGATCCATCTGTGGATTAAAATCCCATGTGCCTTGATATCCTGGATTCGGAATCATGTGAAGGGTGTTATAATCTGTGCCATAATGATACCCCTATGGAATCTCTATCTGTTGGGTCCTTTGCTGGTTTGCTGCTTGAAGTCTCTGGTTATAGACATTAGGATCTATATCTCTACGGATCCTTCGAATTGATGGTGCTATTTTCTGCGCCGGCGACGGTATGTGGCCTGATGTGCCAAAATTAATCATCTGGTTCTGACCTTGCCCCACCGGCTGTTGCACATGCTGTACTGATGATCTAGGATTATACTGTATCTGATTCGTAGTAGTACCTTGAGCTTGCTCAGATGAACTATGAACTGCCTGGACATCATCATTACCAGCTGGTGCTGCTTCTTGATGGCTGGTACCGACTTGATTAGTCCCTTGGGTCGACGGATGTGGAATGTTATAATAAGACAGCCCAACCTGATCAACTGGAAATCCATGAAACACCTGTTTCATGGTGTTATGGAATGTGTTCAAGAAATTTTCATTATGGTTCGATATGTCATCATGAATAGACTTGTTTATAGCTTTCGTGAAGAAACGCTTGTCTTCAGTCTCATCTGCATCTGTTTACCCATGCAACAGAACTCTAGGTAGTGGATATTTCTGAACAATTATATTATCACATGTTTTGGTGTAGGACAACAAACACTTGTTATAAAATTCTTCTATAGCTTTGTCGATGACATCTTTATCTCCATCAGACAGGTCTTCGTAATGCAGCATAAGGATGTCGTTGTTGTTGTGAACCGCCATGACGATTATGGGGTCCCACCAGGCGTGCCAGAACATGTGTCGGCATGAAATTTCGTCCCATGCCGGGGCACACAAGCAAGCTGGAAGGGTCTGCTCAATGGAGCTAGAAATCCGCCTAGCTTCAACACAGGGATTATCGATCCTGCGTACTCCACCCAAGACGTGCCAGTCAATTTGACCCTACAATTGACAAGGAGAGAAAGCTAATCAGTAATTTAAGGCGGAACATGCCGGTGTTGCCAAATAGTCCCAAATGTGTGGCTCTGAGAGCGATATAGAAGGAGATCGACTAAATAGCCGATTCCAGCATACTCATAAGAATAAATCAATTAAAGCTCGTGGAGTTATGAAAGGAAAATCGGTTATCATTCAGGATGAATCTCGTTGTTTAGACAAATATTAATCAATAGCAATAGGGTGTCAATAATAATCAATTTATGCTAAGCCAATGACCGCAAGTAACTGAATCCCTTTTTATGTAAAAGAAGCAGTTCATCATCATTTAACCATTTAATAGAGACAAATCTAATGAACATATTAGATTTCATCTATCGTTATGACCAGTGGGACATAAGGCAGAATCATGCAGGCCGTAGAAATAGCGATAAATTCGACAACCCTAACTTATTACTAATATCAGTGGGACATAAGGCAGAATCATGCAGGTCATAATACAAAAATAAGATCATGGGGCTAACACATCTTTCAATCTATCTTTACTTCAACGGTCTTATGACGTAAACAGCATATGTGGAAGCACTCGATATCGGCTAAAATAGCTGATTCAGGCATAGCGCACAGTTAAGGTCATGCCCTATTAGGAACAGATTTACCAAGTAATGATCCCCACTCTACGGTGCTAACAGTGGGGTGTGAGGCAGAATTACACAGGCCGTGATAACGGGCCATGGAACGATTCTCGTTAGCCAATAGATCTATTCAAGACTAGACATGCCATAACCGCACACTATGCACGATCAAGATTGACATAAAACAATCGATAAACATAACTCATAGTTTGAAGTGCAGATTAGATCAATTTAGATTAATAAACGATGGGTTAAACAGGATATAAGGCCGATCTAGATCAATCCTAATCGGGCGAAGTGATATTGTTGTAATTAAATAAATAATGAAAGCAATAAGCAATATCGGTAACTTAATGAATCTATCCGAAGGACGCCACCCTTAGATAGAGCTGATAACTTGACCTTAATCTAGTTCGAGCAGTGGAGGTCAACCGGATCGATGCAGTCGTACTTGAACTAAACAAGAGTCGATAACTCGCTTATACCAGAGTCACAGTGGAGGTCGACCGAATCGATGCAACCGTACGAATAGAAGTATAAGCCATGACGGTACTTACAGACAAGCCGGAGGTCGGCCGGACCGATGCAGCCCTGTTCGCTGAAGAACTCGCCGAGATCTACTCTACTCCTACTCCTATGGGGTGGCCAGAGCTGAAAAAAGTAACTTGTATTTGATTGATTGTGTGTCCTCTTACAATAGCTGGGGTCCAATATTTATAACCGGAGCCTAAACATGAATCCTACTCGAGCACGACTCATTACAATCTTCGGCATAGAAGAAAATATTCCTAATTTAAGATAACTTGGACCCTAATCTTTCCCATTTTGTAGAGTCCGATATGTAGTTTCCTGACGCCAACCGTAACTCATCATTGCTATCTGCTGACGTCATCCAAAGTGATCCGATTCCAGAGTCGTATCTGAATCAACTGATATCGATCCTTATACAATCGATTCCTTCATCGACACAATTTTGGAAGCTTCAAATTTCCGCGTTTTTCTCTCCAAATTTTGGTGTAAACAGTGTCGACCGAAGGCCTGAGGCCCCGGCAGCCGGGGCTTGAGATTGGTCCTCGCTGCTATCCGTAGCGTCCGCCATGGCGAGGGTGATAGCCGCGTTTGGCTCCCCCTCTCGGGTCGTCGTAGGCGCGTCTACGGGCATCGAGGGTGTTGCGTGCGTCACGGTTGCGGCCGAGACACTGATGCACCGGGACCATGGTGTACTGCCTACTTTCTTGTGGTTCCTAGTGGACCAACGCGTCCCTTTGATGGGATGTTTTGAGAGCGTGCACTGGCTGGCGTCAAGCTCGCGTCGCCGAGACAACGAGCTCTCGCCCTGCTGCACCGCCGCACGCTCGAGCAGCGTGCGAATCTCGTGGTGGGCCTGATGATCCTCGGGCGTTGTGGCCTCTAGAAGGCCATGGAGCAAGGCCGCCGTGGTGGCGATGTTCTGGCTTGCCCGGGCGAAATGAGGGAGGGCTTCATCGTCTGCGATGATCCTCCGGTTCACGTCACGCGAGCCATGGCGTGCGCGCCCACCACCTCCACGGCGCTCTATCTCCTGGTCGAGCTCGCGCATTCCTGCTTGAGCTGGAGTTGCGCTTCCTCGATCTCTCGGTGTCGGGCTTTGAGCTCCTCCACCAGCATGCATGGCGGGGCCGCTGTCTCCCTCTTGACCTCATCGCTAAGGTCGTTTGTTGGAGTAACCTCCCCTTGTGGACGCTTTCGACATGCCCCTCAGGGGTACCCGCTATGAAGCATTCACGAGAGGGGTGATAGCTTCCCCTGCTAGAGTCAGAGCTAGAGGGTGACCCTGGCTCCTCTGCCAGGAGGTCATGGAAAGATTCCACGACGTGTTCGATCACCCCCACGAACTCATTGTTTGTGAGGGATGGGATCATACGCTGTGACACAAGGTGGCTAACGGTCACCACGGCGTTGTGGAGACCGAACGGAAGCACTGTCGAGGCGCTCCATGTGGGGTGTTCCGGAGAGAGGGTGAGGCGGCGTATGTCCTCCTTGGATGGCTGGGGTCCTAGTGAGACGCCGAGCTGGCGCTCAGGCCTCCCATAGTGTGGCCGATGGAGGGGAGAGGTTGGATGGCGGCGTGAGCCAATGCCAACTCTCCTCCCACCGTGACGATGAAGTCTAGGTCACCGAAGTGCACGTGTGCGCCCGAGACCTAGTTGATTCTGTGGCTAGCCATCCGTGGCCTGATGTTAATGTCGGAACGCGCAAAGGTCCCCTACCTGGCGCGTCAACTGTCGGTGTTTCGAGTAAACACCAACGAGTAAATTTGTATTATTGCGCGTCTGGCCCGGTTGGTGTGCTAAAAAGACACAAGGTTTATACTGGTTCGGGCGGAATGTCCCTACGTCAGTTCGTGGCTGCTGCTCGTGTTATTTGCACTGAAGAGTTCATAGTAGGGGGTACAAACTGGCGAGAGAGGGACAGGTCCCAAGTCTCTGACGGAAAGGTCGAACGGGTGCTAAGAGCTTGGATGCTGCTTAGCTATGTGGTGTGATGTGTGTGGAATCGATCCATCTCCTTAGTAGGGTGCCCTGCCTTCCCTTTTATAGACCAAGGGGGAGCATGGATTACATATGGGAGAAAAAAACCAAAGGCCAAGAAGGTCTTTCGCGGGTGATGGGTCTTCCTTTTCCTCTGAGCCAGCCGTGCTGACACGGCAGACGGTACCAGGGATAGCTCCATGCTGGGCATCTCCGTTGATGATGCCATGCTCTGACTTGATCAGCAAGTGGTCACATCCCATCCCACCCCGGCGGGCGGCGCGATGGACCGGGGTGTTGATTCGCAACCCCACGGGGAGTGGACGGCGCAGTGACTGCACGTCCGTCAGTGTAGAGGACGTGAGTCTCCTTTTGGACCGTAGCGATTGTCGTATGGATTCCGTCAGGATCCGCGCCCGAGGGCTAATGGCGGTGCCCACAACACTGTAAAACAAATGTCGACGTCCACAACACTGTTCGGGCTCTAACATGCTCAGAAGGGCCTTAAAGCGTCTGTCCTGTCATATCCTGATGGTACTTTCCTGCAGGCATACAGGGTATGGTCCTTGGTATTGTGGTTGACTTGAGTGTCCTGCCTTATCTGCGCGTGTAGTTATGAAGGAGCAGCACGCAGACGTCAAGCGAGGCGAAGCCTGCCCGGACGTCGGGCGAGGCGGAGTCTGCCCCCGGACGTCGGGCTAGGCGGAGCCAGCCCCCTGACGTCGGGCGAGGCGGAGCCAGCCCCCGGACCCCTGGACGTCGGGCGAGGCGAAGTCTGTCCCCGGATGTTGGGCGAGACGGAGCCTGCCCTCAGATGTAGAACGAGGCGGAGCCAGCCCCCGGACATCGGGTGAGGCGGAGTCTGCCCCCAAACGTCGGGCGATGCGGAGCCAACCTTCAGGAGTCAGACAAGACGGAGTTAACCCTCGGTCGTTGGACAAGAGGTGTAATCACGTTCCTACCTATTCAAAAATCAATATTTGATGATTATTAACTCCTCCCTCTAGATACCTGGTATTCGGTCCCCGGCAAGTATAGGATACTGCGTCAAGAAATCGTCCTTCACAACGTAACTTTTTAACCTTTGGGTCTAGATTAAAATCTGAACAACAATCCACCGGATCCTCTGCTCCCAGGGCTTGTGCACCACGGACAGAAGGCGCAAGGCAGAATGCTCGTCGATGGCCAATGGCCATTGGGCTCTCAATCGCTCGACGTCTGAATCGCACAAGTGCTGAGCATGGCGGTGGCATTCCGGCGTGAAGGATTGAAGGCACGAGCGTGTCACCCTCGCCATGCGTCACGCGTGCGCGGTGGTTGCGGCCGTGGAACGCGACGCGGCACGTCAGCTCCGCGCTGCGGTGGCTGAGCTGGAATGCGTCCTCTGCTGCAACGCCGAGTTGGAGCGCCAGCGAGCGGACCGGCGGCACGAGCACGAGCGGACCACCAGCGAGCGGACCGCCGGAGCAGAGGTAGTCGAGAAACGCCGCGAACTTTTGGATAAGCACCTTGCTCTCGTCTCCGAACGCCTCCGGGCGGGGCCGCGTGCGGGAGCGGGCGAGGCCGCGCGCAGGAAGGCCATGGACCTCGCGGGGGCTGCAGTGCGTGGCGACGGAGCCCCGGGCGCGGCCAGCCATGGACGAGGTTCCACGCGAGCTGCGACGGGCGACCGCGAGCTCCACAGGCGGCGGCGCCGGACACGGCCACGAGGCAGCCGTCCAGCGGGCGCACGCGGGGAGGGAGGTCGGCGCGGCGACGGCGGTGCAGAAGGGGTCGGCCGGCTTTGATGGGGAGGGCGCACAGGATCGCTAGAAACCACGGTGAAATTCCCCAACGCAGTACGCGTTGGTTTCTTCTGCTTCGTTTGGAGCGTAGAGCTGGTTTCTACCCCAGACCTGTTTTTTTTTCTTCTCTTTCTTTAATAAATATCGTGGCAAAAAGCAATAAATAGAAGGTTAATAAATAAACATAGAAACTATGATGAAGTGAGAGTGCTCTTATATAGATACGATGTGGTAATATACTATTATATGTCTAAAAATTTGCATTTAACACGCATTATGAGTGCTCTTATATAGATGTGTGGCTGTATCTATATATATATTAACTATTTGCATTTAATATATGTTATTTTTATATGTTTTACATGTCTGCCATCATTACTTGATAAAGTGGGGGGATGGGAAGAAGAAGAACACACCAATGGAACAGGTGACAGGTTAAGCCATGATTTGATCTGCTGGGGTTGGACAGGCACAACCAGCACACACACTACCTCCCCTGTGTCTTTTGCACAGACATCATCGTGTTGCACTGCCCCAAAATAAGCTGGCTTCTTGTCCTAGGATTTGCCTTACTATCATGCAACCCAATGTTCCCCCCTGACGGTGATGCTCCTGAGCTTAAAAAATGCTAATTAAGCTGCTTATAAAGGTGAATAACTGAACTTTTATTGTTGGTTGAATTCTCCTTCCTGCAACTATATTATCTACTCATCTGTCTTTTTTTCTCTTTTTCAGCTGCTAGGACTGATGCTATATATTGCCAACTGAATTCCAGGGTAAGCTTTGGTAATTTTGGTTCCTTTTTTGTACATGGACAACCTAGAAATTACTATTTGTTAGCCCTAACTACCAAGAGGTTGACAAAGTAGGTTAGCTCAAATGAGGAGTTCTGCAAAGGCAGAGCTAATTAGTTAAAGATGAGAGCCTTTAACATGATAACAGTATAATATAACTGTGCTTGCTGATAGATCCTACTTCCCAAAGTGAATTGCTCTCTCCATTCCAAATTACAGATTATTTTGGTTTTAATAGATACATATATAGTTTTAACTGTGACATAACATACATTTAGGCATAGCAAAAGTTATGTCACCAAAACAACCTATAATTTGAGGCGGAAGGAGCACTGCTCATGGCAAGCATTTTATGGAGTAGTTCTGTTTGACTCCAGGCTTGTCTAAAGGGATATTCTTGACATGAATTCCACAATTTGGCAATCAGATGTTTGGTTACAATTTAATGTCAAAAAATATGATAGCTGATGTTATCCTATTATCATCTATAGGGGGTAGTAGCAGTTATGGCCATAAATAAATTAATTAACAAAAGAAAACAACTTGATTGTGTATCATCTTGAAAGTGGTGGGTGCACCTGACAGACCAAAAGCCATGACCCGAAACTTGTAATGCCCGATGTAAGTCTGAAATGTTGTTTTATGCTCTTCGCCCGGCTTGCGGAAGTCCTTCCGACCAGCGTCCCGCCAATTCCTCTTGTAACAATGCAAGAACACAAGCAGAATCGAGCGACGTAGGACCATGCCAGCACAGAAACTTCAATATCATCCCGCAATACATCCTCAAAGCGCATGGCGTAGTAGAGAGATCTGTGTTGCGACCATACGCATCAGCTCATCCACTGGCCGGCTAGCCCCAAGAAACGCGGGATGTAATCAGAAACGGACCCCGACTGACGGATGGTGACAACTGAAGGATCAACAACTGATGCTGATCCCTACCGAACCGATCCAAAGCAGCAACTGACAGCAACTGCAGATATCAGACCAGCTCCTCTGCCATCGCTCGCCCAGTGAATGATGGGGACGGCCACTGCCGGCAGAAGCCCCAACAAAACAAATGTCATCACATTCAACAAAATATCATCACATTATCAAATGAATTCATGGAAAGATTCGCAAGTTTTTTGGAAATTACAAGTACTAATTAGTCTATGTCTGCCAAATCGGTAAATTCTAACTTTCTCTCCAACTAAACACGGCGTCAAATGTTCATTTCGCAAGGAAAATGCAAGTGCTCCATTCGTCTGTCGGTAAATAGCTTCTCTGTCCAACAAAACATGCGTGTAAATAGCCTCTCTATCCAACAAAACATGCACGCGTGTCAGAAGTAGTTACCAAGTTTTCAGTAAATAATATTTATATTTATGGTTCTAAATTAATTTATTATAAAAATATATTTCTTAATTAATCTAATAATATTTATTTGATATCATAAATATTGATATTTTTTTATTTATAATTGATTAAACTTAAGATACTGTAAGACATGACACTATGCTAAAATTGCAGGTTTTACAGGACGGAGGGAGTACTGCAAAACACTGGAAGCTCTGAACGAACGGGTAGGGGTATCCAACACTAACAGCAAGACGACTTTCACGGACGACAAACTATCTGGACGAACTTGTCGAAGTTCTTCCTGCACGCGCCGCCGGACCCGAACGCCTCGGCCACCGCGGCCTGCAGCTCCTGCGCCCTGGAACTCATCCGCGCGCCTTCCTCCCCGCGCAGCAGCTCCTCCACGGCCGCGGCCACCCCGGCGCGCGTCATGCCCGCCTCGAACGCGGCGCCGAACCCCCACACGTGCGCCACGGACCGCGCGTTCATCCGCTGGTCCCCGAAGAAGGGGCGGCACACCATGGGCACGCCGCTGGACACGCCCTCCAGCACCGACGCCCACCCGGCGTGCGTCACGAACGCGCCCACGGAAGGGTGGCGCAGCACGGGCACCTGCGGCGCCCAGGGCACCACGAGCCCGGACCCGGCGCCTGCGGTGCGGTCCAGGAAGCCCGGCGGGAGGAGCGGCCACGAGTCCTCGCGCAGCGACCACAGGAACGGCGTGCCCGAGGCCTCCAGCCCGGCCGCCAGCTCGCGGAGCTCGTCGGGCCGCGGGGACGCCACCGTGCCGAAGCTCACGTACACGACGCCGCGCGCGGGGTGGCGGTCCAGCCAGGCGAGGCAGCCGTGCGGGTCGGCCGGTGCGGCGGTGTCAGCGTCGTCCTTGGGGACGAGCAGGTGGTAGGGCCCGAACGGGAGGCAGTTCGGCAGGATCTCCGCGAGCGCCGCGGTGACGTCGGGCGGGTCCAGGCCTGGGAAGGTGTTGAGCGCGACGGCGGCGGCGGCGCGCGGGAGGCGCTGCCCCATGCGGTGGAGGAGGAGGCTGATGACGTAGTTGAAGTCCCCGGAGACGACGCCGTCGGGGAGGTCACGGACGCGGTACCTGGCGAGGCCCGGGTGGGAGATCAGCAGCTCGTCCGCCCTGTTCGCGGCTGTGAATGGTGGTAACGCAAAAGCAAGCCAATCATCAAGATTAAAAAAGATCAGACTTTTTTTCTTTTTTTTCTAGTGATGAAGATAAGACTCTTTTTTTTTCAATATCTATCACAGCGAACTCTAGAGAATAGGAGAATCCAACGCACCCTGATCGCCGACGTCCTCCCGGAGCGCGTCGGTGCGGAGGTGCGCCAGGAGCGCGCACGACGCGGCCGTCCACACGGGCACCCACGGGGCCCCAGCCGCGGCGGCCGCGTCCGCCGCCGGCCACACGAACGCGTCGCCCACCACGCAGCTCACCCTGGCGCCGCCCGCCGCGGCGCGGGCTGCCTCCAGCCCGGCCTTCACCCCGCCGGCCTCCGCGGCCGCCATGAACAGCTGCATCTGCCGCGGCACCGGCACGGTTCCCTCGGGCGCCGCGGGCGCGCCGTCCGGGACCTCGACGAAGCGCAGGTTCCCCGGGAGCCCCTGCCCGGCGGAGCCGCCGCTGCCGCTGGCCTTGCGCAGCTGCGCGAGGGAGGACGCGGTGGAGAGGAACGAGAGCGTGGCCCCGAACGGCGCGGCGGCGGCGGCCAGGGCGCGCGCGAAGGAGAGCAGCACCGCCGCGTGGGAGCTGAAGGGGAAGGCGACCACGGCCACGTGCGGCGGCGGGGAGGACGCGGCGGGCGCCATCGTCGTGTCGTGCTTCGGCGAGGCTAGCGTCGGCTACGCGCGCAATGCGATGAGATGAGAATGAGATGCCGCTGGATCTGCGGCTTCAGTTGCGGCGCCGCGCGGACGTTTTGTACTCCGCGCGACGAACCACGCGTGCGCAGCTGGCAGCTGCCAGTCGCGCGGTGAAATCGACGGTTAGCCGGCGGTTGGACCGCGACGCGCGTGCAGCGTTGTGGTTGTGGCGGCGCGGCCACGTGCGGAGCCCGACACGTGGGTGTTAGGTACGGATGCTACGCTGCACCGTGCGGACGCCCATCGGCGACACGTGGACATGTGGCTCGGTCTCCCGCACTCACCGATATACTCCGTATATAGATACGAAACCGCAGCTCGATAGGATGGAAAAGGGCCGAAGTTCAAGGGAGACGGCCGCGACGGTGGATAATGGCGAACGCTCATCGGCCGGAAACGAGCGAACAATGTTCCTACACGCCGCACCTTCCTTTTAGAAATAATAATTTCCGTGTAGCACCCTAATTAGATAGTGACACGTGTGCTCGTTTTCTTTTCCCGTGCTCGGTTGAGCGAACTGCTGCATACGTCCACTCAATTTCAGCTGTGTGTTGCGATCCACACAAAACATTTATTTTAAATATTATAATTTCTAAATGGTGTATCCATTTTCAATTTTATCTGCACCGATGTATTCTACGTGACAAGACGAACAAAACTACATACCATTTGCATATATTTCAAAGAATTTTTTTTTCGTAGCAAATTAACTTATAACATATAACTTATCACCTATAACTTAATCAAAACTTAAAAACACAAAAAGTTATAAAACAGAACCTATCTACAAAAAAGTTATCAAACGCAATTGTATATATAAGTTATTCTATACAACTTAGATGTACAAATGAATATCATAACATATTAACAGATACTCCGTATGTTGTTTAGCATGCATAAAAGGAAATTTGATAGACTGATATAAAAATTAAAAAAGAAAAAAAGGGAAAGAAAAAAAAAATGTTTCGTAACGTTTTTGAATTATGACATAAGTGATAAGTTATATGGTATAAGTTATATATTATAAGTTATATGGTGACAACTTTTGTTTTGCAAAATGTTACATTGTCCAAGTTGTCACTATATGTTATAGAAATAAGTTATGTCCCATTAGAGCATATCCAAGAGGGGAACGTATCCTGTGCAAACCAAGCAAGCTGTGCAAACTTGCAAACTTTCAATCAAGACCGTAGGATCCCCGTCCGATGGCTAGGGAGAGAGGTGGGGTAATTTTACAAAAAACGCCCGCCATTAGCCTTAGTAATCTCGTTTTTTTTTCAAATGACCCCTCCCTAATCACATTACGTGAGTCGCTTCGTTTCTGCCCCGCCGCCTCTTCGTTCTCCCGTACACGATCGACCCCATGAACTCCGATGGCCGCGAGCCACCCTCCGCCTCGGGTCCCGTGCTAGCCGGCACTCACCCTCGGAAGGCCGTGGAGCCCCCTCGTCGCCCTCAAGCATCCCAGCCATGAGCCCCGCGCCGCCGATTCTCGGCGAGCCGTAGAGGAGCAGTGCCCTAAACGATAGTTTGAAGTTGACGCCGCCCACGGCCAGCTCCAAGTCGCCGCTCGCCCACGAAGCTATGGACTTTGGCACGCGCGACGCCATGGACCGCACGCACGTGCACTGTGGACTTGGAAGTGGCAGCCCTTCATGGCGTGGTTAGTTTGTTCTTTAAGATTTTCATCTTCATTTTGATAGAAATTGCCCGCCGATCTCGATCATTGATATTGTCCTTGCGTGTAGTGGACGGTGAACATTTGAAGCCTATGGTTGGAATGATATATACACTCGCGAGATGTGGAGATATTTTATAAATCGTATGAGGAAGAAGCGGTGGTTTCTCTGTTTGTGTTGGTCAGCACAAGAAGCAAAATGAGGAAATATCATTCAAGCGGTTTTGTTGTTCAAGGGCAGGGTACAGAAAGGAGATCGTACAAGATGTTAGTGATCAATCCGAGAAAAAAAGAAGACACCAAATGTGATGGAAACCAGATGTGGGTTGTGAGGCATATATTGTTGTCAAGCTTTGCGGTGACAAGAAGTATCGAATACATTCAATGGTTGAGGAGCTGACCATGGATTGTGTCGCCGGATAAAAGGCACTTGCTAAGATCCAACCATAAAGTTAGTGAGAGGGCAAAGAGTACTTTGTTCAATTGTCATAAGGCTAGCATTGGCACATCCTGCATTTCGACTTCTCCAAGTCGAAGTGACGGTGGATTTCGAATATTGGTTGCCTATTGAGGATTTGAAGAACTAATATCGTGACTTGAGGAGCAAAATCAAGGATCTTTGATGCACAAATGTACGTGGGACAACTTGAGCGAAAGAAGGAAGTAAATCCTGCCTTCTTTTATGAGTTTATGGTGGATGAGCAAGGACGACTTGTTCGTGTCTTTTGGGTTAGATGCCACATGCAGGGAAAAATCAGTAGTGTTTTTGGTGATGTGCTTTCGGTAGATTCAACATATACCACTAACCAATATAATATGAAGTTTGTGCCATTTCGGAGTCAATCATCACTTGCAAAGTGTTTTTTCCTTGGAGTTCAGCAATGCCATTCTTGGGTGATGAAAAGATCGAGTCATTTGTATGGTTGTTTCAGACCTTTCTTAAGGCTACAGGTGGAGTAGCACCTCATCTAATCATAACAGATGAAGATGCGAGCATGAAGGCTGCTATTGCTCAGATTCTACCAAATACAGTCCATAGACTTTGCATGTGGCATATCATGAAAAAGGTACCTGAGAAGGTCGGGCCCTCCATAAGAGAGGATGATGAGTTCTGGCGTACATTTCACAGAGAAGTGTTCTTCGACGACGAAGGTAACCTTCTGGATGAAAAGGCTGAAGATCCTAAGGAGATGGCAATGCGAAAAAAAAATCAGATTCACGCAACAAGTTTGAAGATCTTATCCAAATGGCCAAGAACTCTGAACAAGGCATGGAGTTTTTATATTCTAGTTTATCCAACCTTGTAGAACCTCTCCAAAAGATCATTCCTGCTGCTACAGTTACTAAACAGGATGAGTTTGAATCGTTCCTTGGTAGCAAAATTCCACATGAAGTCGAGATACATCCACCAAATGATATCAAGTCCAAAGGGCGGTGCAAAAGAATTAAGAAGAGCAAGGAGAAGAAGGCACCAAGAAAACGGAAGTGTGGAAAATGCAAGCTAGTAGTGGATCATGATGCACGAAATTGCCCAAACAACGTTGTTGGCTGATTGTAAACACCTTTTTGTACTAGTGCTAATTTTCAGTGTGTGATTTGCTACAATCAGCATGCTCTTTCTGCGATTATTATGTTCTTCTGTCATATGTACTCCAGGAGGTAGCATGATGATCACTGTATCAGTCCAAAACAGTTGTGACTGTACTCCAGGAGGGATTGCACAATTGATATGCAACATTCTTGCTTCAGAATCTATCCTATGAATCTTCTGGAATTTTAAACTGAAACATTTGACTGTACTCCAGTATATTTGTTGATTAAAACTATATTTGATGCAGCAAAAGAGAGATTAGAAAACCAATCAGAAAACAAAGATGAAGTATAACTCTATATGAAAAAGAAAACAAAGAATCTGACATTGGCATTTCACAGGGTTACAAAACAATATGACAAGGAGGAATGTAGTACATATTAGCTTTAGCTTTAGACAAATTGGACATCAAAACATCCTTTTGTTCAGGCATTACACACAGATGGCACAATTGCCATTGGCATTACACAGCACCGAGCAACTGAGATACAGTTTTTACATGTACTTCATGGTCACAGAACCTGCACTTTCAGGCAACCCTACGCAACCTTGGCTACATCCAAAGTCCCCGAGCGACGTGAGCGAGCCTCGACGACGAAGGAGACCCCGGGACCGGCGAGAACGGCGCGCGCCGCCCGACGGCGTCGTGGCGGCGGGGTGGAGGTGGAGGTGGGCCGTGGCGGCGTGGGCAATGAGAGCTGGTCGTGGTGGAAGCTGGAGCCCCGCGGCGTTGAGGCGGGCGTGGCAGAAGGCCATCTCCATCCGGCGAAGCCTGTGCGGACGGCAAGCACGGGAGCGACGGGCGGCGTGAACGGGCCGGCGGAGGGCACGAGCGCAAGGGGGCGGCTCCTCTGGCGGCCGGCTGGATCGGAGGACCGTCCCCAATCGCGACTCGCGAGACGGGGGAGAAGAAAGAGGGATGGCGGCGTTGTGGATCGAGGGCGTATGGGGTCTTTTTAAAAAACGGATTCGAAGGTTGGCGGGCATTGTTTTGTAAAATTACCCCACCTCTCTCCCTAGCCATCGGATGGGAATCCTACGATCTTGATTGAAAGTTTGCAAGTTTGCACAGCTTGCTTGGTTTGCACATGATACGTTCCCATCCAAGAGTACCCCAAATTTTATTCCCCATCTATATTTTTTTGCCAACTCCCAAAGTAGCATGAGGAGGAAAAAAAAAGACCACCTCTAAGAGTACCATATATTTGACTTATAAAATATCAAAACTGTGGACCCACGATGATTTCTCTGGCGACTTCTTTTTTTCGCGCGATCTGTTTGGTGGCACCGCGAACCCCTTCACGCCACCGCCGTTTGCACGTCGTACGTGTCCGTCGCCTGTGGTTCCCTACCAGCGTCAGCCAGGGACACGACCCCTCCAGCCTGCAGGTCCCTCTCCTAGCGGGTAGTGCCAGGCTTTGGCAGCCAAGCAGGCGCCCCCTCGAGCCTTCAGCTCCCTCTCGTAGCCTTTGGCAGCAAAGTATTCTTGGAATTGGGCGTAGAGGAGCAGTGGACAAAGACAGTTTCACCTGGACGCCGCCCCACTGCCAGCTCCACCGTGCCGGCCGCCACCTCGCGCGTACGTCTCAAAGCCCTGGGTCCACCATGGCTTCGGCACGTGACACGCTGCTGCTGCCGCTGCTCCTCGCGGCCGCGATGATGGCGGCGCTCGCCGCCTCCGGCGGCGCCACGGCGTCGGAGCTGATGATGTCCAACGACTCGTGCTGGGGCTCGCCCGAGGAGTGACCCGTCGTGTACGACGTGGACGCCGAAGGCGGCGGCGCCACACCGAGGGGCCTGATGCTGCTGCAGCTGTACGACGACGTGAACGTGCTACGGCGCGAAGGAGAGGCCACGCGGCAAATCGTCGTGGGGAGGAAGAGACAGCGCGGCTCTAGGGTGCGCGTATTTTGACACAGGCCGATTTGCCAAGTGTCTAAAGATGGAGAAGGGATATGAGATACTTTTGGAGATAAGATTTTCTCTTTTTTTCAAAAAAACAAGGATAGGAAAGGAATATATGGTACTTTTAGAAATGTTCTAACATATATGTATAATAACTTAGTTACTTTCTAAAAACAGAAAGTTGCGAAAATTATTTTTACTTTCTAAAAACAGGAAGTTACGGAAATTATTTTTTTCAAATAAGGAAACTTGTGGGACTAGCTGATGATTCGCTGGATTCGTTCCCAGTGAACGATCGCGGGCATTGGATTTCGGGACGGCCGCCACAATCACGTGTAGAGTGACAAAAAAAAAATCTATAACAGGACAAGCAGATCAGCCAGCCCCAGCCCCTAGTTGTTTTAGAAAACCATCATGAGATGATGGTAGGGAGAGATCTTGTTGCCTTGGCGCATGGCGTGCTAAGGGTAGGGGAGAGCATCTCAAAGTTCCATCCATGCACGCAGGCACCATGGAAGCAAACGCTGCCTTCGATGGTGCTGCTATTGTTGATGTTCAAGATGGTGATGACCGCAGCAAAAGAGAATTCCTCGGATAATAGTTATAATGATGCACTGCAGGTACAAAACAGGAGATACAAGTAAGGCTATAGAAAATAGAGACGGAAGTGCTAATCAGAACCATTTAATCGTAAGTCATCAATTTTGACATTACAAATTCTATGCCCGCGCAATCTTCTATCATATTTGCACCATACATCCAAGGAGGATTTACAGATCTTTTACTTGGAGTTCAGCAAGATGCCTTAATGTCCTCGTCTGCTAGAAAGAGATTTCGATGAAAATATGTAACTGTGTTCAGCTGGATACTGCTTTGGTGACCTTTGTTGTTAACCTCCTTGCTCACAAATGTCCTAGCACCAAAAGCCCCAAAAGCCCACACAATTTTTCCCAGCATGCAGTCTAATCCGAAGAAAAAAATCCCCAAAAATACCTGCAAAAATCACAGAAAAAAGATATCATGTGGGTAGGTATCCTCGTGGTGGCGGCGGCAAGTGGTGACAGCGGCAGCGAATGAATCAAGTATCCTGTCTCCCTTGGTGAGCGCATGGAGCGCGCCCGTGATGGACAAATCGTGGATGAGTGGTAGCGGCGGCGACGGCGAAAGATGAGGCGGGCTCACGTGTGCATTGGAGACTATGAGTGGAGCTCCGGTGAGACCCTACCACCCGCGGTGACCTTCTCCTTCCCCTCCCTCTCTGCTCGGAGCTCCACCATGGCCATGGCCGCTCCCACCCCAACCTAGCTCGGCAGCCTCCACCGGCGATAGAACCCTAACGCGGCCCTCCCGCCGTCCCCATCGCCTGGCCGACCTGTCTCCCCCGAACTCACTTGTAAGCCCACCGAAGTTGGGAGAGAAGAGAGAGAGAGAGAGTGTGAGAGCGAGAGATGCCACAACCCTAACCGCCAGCGAGGTCTCCGTCTCCGACGCCAACTAAGGGTGGGGTGGGCGGTAGGGGTGGACCTGCGTCGCGCGATGAACCTCGTTTAGGGCAGGTTCAACACGGGCAGCAGGAATCATATGCCTCGAACTCCACGTAGACCAAACTGAGTTAAGGGGTTGTTTGGTTCCTACAGGAACTCCTAAAATTCCTGTCACATCGAATGTTTGGACACATACATGGAGTATTAAATATAGACAATTACGAAACTAATTGCATAACTTGTGACTAATTTGCGAGACGAATCTTTTAAGCCTAATTAGTCCATGATTTGACAACGTGATGCTACAGTAAACATGTGCTAATGACAGGTTAATTAGGCTTAAAAATTCGTCTCGAAAATTAGCCTCCATCTATGTAATTGATTTTGTAATTAATCTATATTTAATGCTCTTTATTAACATCTAAACATTTAATGTGACATAAATTTTAGGAGTACTGTAAGTTATCAATCTCCCAGTGCAGCCAGCACTTTTTCCATCCCCACCACTGTCCATTCTGCAGCTTTCCCCTCATCCTTCTGCTCTCCAAGACACATGTTGGGCATGTTCGCTGGTTGATGCTGGTGCTAGTTTAGGCTGGCTGATGTTGATTTTTTATGAGAGAAAAATACTGTTAACTGACTAATTTAAGTTGGCTGAAATCAACAAACGAAAAGGCTGGTTGTTCTCTCCAACGCTCGCTCAAGCACGTGCTCTGGTTTTTGTCAGATGGAGCACACGGTTCCTCTGCAGGAACATCTGCGCCCTACGGGGCTGCTGTTTGAGGTGACATGGAGCAAAGGCTTCGACGTTGGGCCTGGGCTGTTGTCCAGCCTGGGACGTCGGGGACGGCCTTAGCTACCCATGTATTAGAGTGTATCAGGCCCAAAAACACGCTGCACGTGGAATGCAGTCCAGGCCGGGATGAGAACCCATGTTCGTTCGTATTTAACTATGAGTAGGGGTGAAGCTAGTACTAAATTTATGGTGGTGCATAACGTTAATAGTAGTATAGAAATATTGCCTTCTTATAACTGATTTTATGGTTAAAATAAAATACTTAGTATTAAATATTTTTTTTGTCTGGTGCCGATGCACCACCCAAAATCAACGGGGCTTCGCCCCTGCTTATCAATCAACAAATAGTATTTTTCTCTCACACCAAATCAGTTAATAGTACTTTTAGTCATTATTTATAAATCAAATCAGCCCAAACAAATAGAGCGTATGTCCAATTTCGCATTTGGCACGTCATGTGTGGAAGTGGATCACGGCCTGATCCACCCTGACCGACGGGTGAGAGAAAAATCTCCACCGGTGGCGTGGAACGGGCGGGATTTTTAAGGTTTCTGCCGTCCTTACACTCCTCATAGGCAACTGCATATTTCTCACACGAAACGATAAGACTTGTATGTATTTGATATTTTCGCTGATGTGATACGACGCGTAGTCTGCCAACGTGACAGCGCTTCTCAAGACCACCGCTGTTTCTTTTCATCCACTCGCTGACATGTAGGCCCCACGAGTCAGGTTCATCTTCGACCTCTGTCCAACGAGGAGGCGAGCGCGCGTCACTTATTGTCATCCGCACGCACCCCTCAAGTCAGGTTCATCTTCAACCTCCAGCACGGCGGGCTGCGCGTCGGGTGGTGCGGGAGGCCTACGCGTCGGGCGGTGCTGGAGGGCGGCACGGCGGGCTGTAGGCGAGGACGACGCGGGGGCCGCGAAGCTCCGGCGTCGGCGGCCACCATCACCGGCACGCCCGCGAAGCTCCAGAGCTAGCTCAGATGTGGATGAAGGGTGCGGTGGCGTGTGGGAGGCCAGTGTGCACGCGGGCCTGACGACGCCGGAGTCGAGCACGGCATTGGCGACGAACGCGTTGTGCAGCGCGCGGAGTCCCGCCAGCGCCGGGCAGCAGCTGCGGTTTCTGGCGGCGGCGCCCGGCAGCACGGCCGTGTCTACGAGTTGTGGCGGTGGGAGAGGTTGAAGGAGACCGCCGACCCTGGCATGGCGCGCAGCGCCCTGGGCGGCCTAGGCGCGTGCAGCCTTGGCGCGCGGCAGCCTGGGCGGCCTCGGCGCGTGCGGATGGCAAAAAGTTAAAAATCCCTTTGTCCCCCTCGCATCGCCACCTTCTCGCCGGCGTCACCCCGACAGCTCCTCGGTGTATCAAGGTGGCAACTCCTCCTCCATCTCCTCCTCGACCTCATCTCCTTTCCCTTCCCTTTCTCCTCCTCATCCATTGTTTTGTTGCTAGGGTTCGACGCCGGCGGCGGCTGCTGCTCCCACGCCACCTCGGTCACCTCGAGTTCCTCCAGGTGCATCTCTCCTCCTCCACCTTCCACCCCTCCTCTTGATCTTCTCCTTTGTTGAAAACCTCGTTCCTATGCTAGATCTGCTAGGATATCCAAGATCAGTGGGTGGTGTACCATAAGGAGAAGCTCCTCCTCCTCAACCTTCGCGCCCAAGAAGACTGAATTGTGCCCTCCTCTGCCACCTGACTAAGTACCAGGTTCAAATCTTGCGTATTCCTTTTTTATTATTATTAGTGACTGATGGATGCTGTGGACTGAATTGTTTGTTGTTTGGTAGGAGTACTGCTCATTTTCCATCTTATTACTGCTCTGTGAAACTGATGAATACATTAATTAGTTCTGTGAAATTAATGAATAGCGGAAGACTTTGTCATTCTTGCTTGATGTGCGGTGCACAATGTGAGGCTGATTTATAGCGAGTTCTTGGGTAGGAAGTATATGTATCCATAATCAAGGGCTCAAGGCAGATGTATTATGTGCTGTCAACTGTCATAATGTATACTCAATTGCAAATATATTTGGTTGTAGTTACAGACCAAATCTCTTGCTTGGCATGTTGTTATTATCTGATTTTTTTACAAAAACCTTTGAATACAAGGCAAGATCCAATCATTAATTTCTTTGCAAGTTTTCTTTCTGCATTCATAATTAATTGTGATTTAGTTGTGACATATATATTTTTGTTTTCCACAACGGTAAAACCGAATTTCATTACCAAGGCAATGAAATTACAAAGTTCAGCAGTTCGAAACCAGCTACCATCGACAAAAAGATCAGATAACCTTCACACACATGATCACACAGGGAACACATGCATGAACGCGCTAATACTACAGACACACTGAAGATAACGTCTACCCAGCCCGACCGACGCAACCAAGAGTGTTCCATTACAGGGCACCATGCCCAAAAAGCAAAAACAGACTGCTGATCTCTATCTTTAGCCAGCGAACGGCACCAGCTGACGCTCCTCCTGCGAGCACGCCTTCAGATCTTGAGAGTGAAAGAAGAGGGCCGCTGTCTTCATCACCTCAGCTCCCTGGATCATCTGCTCTTTTAGGTCTTCCTTAAGCAATCCTGCCCAGTATGCCAGAAAGGAACAGCATTTATCAATCCAGTTGTGACATATCTATTATCTACTACATTTATCAATCCATTTCTCCCAGCACTGCACTGGTGTGGGAGAGGAGAATCTTCTATTCATGAGAGCAGCATGCATGGGAATGGCCAATGGCATGGTAGTGTGTGTGGTGTAGTAGTTTCTTTTTCACCTCCCTGGAGGCTGCTAGATGGATGGATGCCTCTGCCCTGGCCAGTCATTATTTATCTCTGTAAATTTGCTACCATCCTATCCTACATGCCTTACATTCCTCCATGCATGGTGATTGGTGATGGAAACTGTGCTGTGGCGTGCATGCATGCTGGGTGAGGGTCAAGTGGGGGGAGAGGCAAACAAGGGGAAGAAGCTGCAGAAACTTTCTTCCTTCTCTCGTGCTTCACATGAGCTGTTGCATCTACAGTTTAGGGGCAGCTTGCTCTTGGCCTCTCTCTGCCTCAGGAACAGAGGTCTCAGTCTCAGCCAGCCCCAGCCCCTAGTTGTTTTAGGAAAACCATCATGAGATGAGAGACCCAGATGCCAGGGAGAGCATCTTGTTGCCTCCTATGCAGTGGCGTGCAGGGGTAGGGGGAGAGCTTGCAGAGGCTAGCTTGAGGCTATCCTTAATTTTCAAAGCTTATGCTCCTTTAATTTTCTAAACTTGTGTATCTACCTTGTTTATTTCCTATGCGCATCCGACCTTAATATAGTTGATGGATTTCCTTTTTGATGAAGGATGGTTAAACTGCCATGGACAGTGCCATTTATATGTGCATATTGCATATGTGGTTTACCATCTAATGGGTTAAACTGTGGTGGACAGTTTCTGAAGTTGATGGTCTATTGTTTATGTAGTGTTGCTGTCATGTTGGAGCACTAAGTTTAGATACTAGGCTTTGTCTGATTGATGATCGTGTAATAAATACTCGTATTTATTTGTTATTATGCTCTGTTATTGAGTGTTATGTGCTTTCATAATGTATACTCAATCTGCATGCTCTGTTAATGCAATATCATTGTTAACAATGTGGTTTTTTCCTTGTACCTCTGGGCTGTAGCTAGTTATCTTCTGAAACCTTTTTTTTTTGCTTTTTGCTAGCTGCAGCCATCTTTGATTCAGTTTGCCTTCTAGTTAGAAGATAATGGATTTGATAATTAGGAAGAGAAAAGAAGAGGAGGATGAGGAGATTATGTTGTTCTTTTTGCCTGCCCTATATCTTCTAACTAGTAATGAGGGAGAGAGAAAAGAGCAAGGCATACTTCAAGTCAGTCTGGTGAAGAAAAGGTTAGAGAGCTTCTAGGAGTACATGAAAGGAATTGTCTCGTTGCGTTTCCCATTGAAAACCAAGTGAAGATACCAGCTGCAGCAGTGTTGCTCCACAATCTTACACGGATGCAAAATGGGGATGAGGGTTGGTTGAATCGCCAAACAAGCAATATATGTCCAGAACATTTTGTTGATCTCCCTGGAGGTGACAACCACTACAATAATGATGTGATGTCTCTTAGCAGCCAAATAGAGGATGGGAACACAGTTAGAGATATGATAGCACTAAATATATGGAATGACTACAATCATAACGCGTCCTAATGTGAGTCTTAACTAGTTTTGAATTAATTTACTTTTGTGTTTTTTACTTTTATTCCCTGTCAGGTTCTTCTATTTGCAACAACCTGTTTTTATTACAGTAATAATGCGCTAAATATCAGATTCTTGCATTTACAGTAATAATGTTTGGAAGGGGGTCTCTGAGGATCAATTTGATGAAAGCTGTAGCAGTCCAAAGAAAGCCTTCTCCAAAGATTTCAAGCACACAAAAGAGAAAACCATCACCTAAAGGTATGTCCTGTTATTACTTGTTCAGTTCAGTAGGTTGTACTGGCTGCTGTTGCTGCTGTACTGGCTGTTGCTGCTTTAGGGCCTGCTGAACTTCCATTTTTCAACGGCTGTACAGGCCGTTGTTGCTTTCTTGCTTCTAATTGAATATTAGATGCAAGTAGGCTTGTTGCAGCAAAAATTCCATTCTAATTGCTACATTTTTTGTGACAGTTGATCATTCTAGAGCGTGTTGGAATGTGGGACTTGAAAAGGCTTTGATTGACCTTCATGAGCACAACAATGAATGTTATAGGGGACAGAATGGGTGGTCAACAGAAGCATGGAACAAAATTGTCAAATTATTCCATGAGAAGTTCCCGTATGCCAATTTTACAAAGGTTCAAATCCAAGACAAAGACAGAGAGTTAAAGAGGGAATACAGAGTTCTAAAAGAAGCAAGAAAACAAAGTGGTGCACATTGGAATGGAAAGCTGTGCAGGATTGAGGGAGATGAAGCTGTTTGGAACAACATTATTACTGTGAGATTTCTTGTCAATTATAACTATTAATTCTTGTTAAATTCTTAAATGTATTGTTGGTTTAACCTCTATTGCTAACTACTTTTCATTATTGTATTCAATAGTCCCATCCTAAGGCCAAGAGATTTCGGAATAAATCTTTCCCATTGTTTGAGTCTTTAGGAGAGCTATATGATGGTATGTCATCAATGCTAAAGCTTTATCTTCCTTGCAATCAAACATGTCGCATTCAGTTGAATTAATCATTAGTTACTTCATTTTTTGGTGCAGGACAAACTGCTGAGGGAACCTTAAACTTTACCTCCATAGCCCCTTCCCAAGTTCCTGTCACACAGCCTTATCAAGGGGGTATCACACAACCTTCTTCCCAAATTCCTGTCACACAGCCTTCTCAAGGTGGTATCACACACACACAACCTTCTTCCAAAGTTCCTGTCACACAGCCTTATGAAGGTGCAATCACACATCCTTTTTTCCAAGTTCCTGTCACACATCCTTATCAAGATGCTACCACACAACCTTCTCAATCTGACATGACACAAGCCAATTATATTGGGGAAGAAACTGAAAAGGGCCCTTTTGACCCCTTCTGGACATGCTATGGATGATGATGATGAGGTCAGAATTGTGGACCAACCAACCACTAGTTCATCATTAAACAAAAGAGAGAAAAGGCCTGCTACTTCTAGAAACAAAAATCCAGTGTCTAGTGATAAAGCGGAAAGGGCAGGATTCAAACGCCGACAAGATGGGAGGGTTGTTGAGATGATGGGATGGTTTCTGGAACTGAAAGAGAAGGAAGCCGAGGCTGAACCTGTGCAGCAGAAAGGGCAAGAACTAATGCGCATGAGTTCCCCATCCAAGCGTGCATTGCTGTTGTGGACAACATGGAAGATCTATCAGATGATGAGAAGGTCGAGGCTTCTGATGTCTTCAAAGATCCACGAAACAGGGTCATTTTCATGACCGCGAAAGACTCTACACGACTCAAGTGGTTAAGGAAGAAGATTAGAACAGCGTAATCTGGTACTGCTCCTCTTCCATCTTGTTATTGCCTCTGTAAAACTGATGAATATATTAGTTAGTTTTGCGAAATGGATGGATGCATTATCACTTTTGTGGGTAGCCCATAGGTTGAATTGTTTGTGGAGTATCATTTGTGTACTCTGTAGCCTGTAATTATTATTTGTGGAGCATCAGGCATGAATTTTGTTCATCTGCAGATGTACTAGTCAGTCTGCTGCAATGCTATACACATGTTAAAACAGTTCCAAATATGCATATCCTCTTGGAGTGAAGCTTATTTGTTGGAACTTGGCAATGAATTTTCTAAGAACAAGTAACAGTTCTTAGAAACTTGTACATTCTGCACAGAAAGTCAGAAACTTGTACAGTCTGCACAGAAATTCTGATAGTGTAAATTATTGCAATCCTTTGTCTTCGTGACTGATTGCAGTTTGTAGTTTTGCAATTACTTAGCAATCTTCTTGCATCTATCTATCTGCATAACATAATCACCGTTTGCCTAAACGGCCGTTTAGTCCGTTTACACACCGTTTAAACACTACATTGTGGTACACCGTTTCCGTTTAATCGGTTGTTTTGACCGTTTAAACGGCCGTTTTCCCTGTTTAAACACCCATTTTGCCCGAATAATGGGCTAAACGGTAGGTGACCAACTGTTTATGTTTAGCGTTTAGGATAACACTGAACATAATAGATGTCTCTTTGGTTGAAAAATGTAGCAGTGAATTTCTAGCTGTTAGTGAGCATGAATGCTGAGACAAAGAAGCAAGAGGAAGTGTAGAGAGACCATTTTATTTTCAAATATCTTTGAAGTTCAATGTCAAATAATCTTTTGTCTTTTACTTTTGTTTCAAATGATGCAGGGAAAAAAGTTTTGATGGAAGGAGGGAGAGTTGTTAGTGCTGGAGTTGTCTCCAAAGTTATCTGTTGCTGCCAAATACATAGCTGTCTTTTGCTTGGATGTTTCATGTTAAAGAAATTCTTCAAAGCTAGAACACCTGGTAGACTTCAAACTATACTTTTGTGGCAGACTTTAAAAACCATGCATATGTGTACGCCTGGTGTGTGCTTGGATGGTCAGTGCTGAATCAGTGATTCTAGTTAACCTATAAATATTACATGTACCTGTAATATGTTCAGCCATGCTCATGCATGTTAGTTTCTCTATTTTCTCGGTGAGATTCTGCTTTTGTGTTTTTTGTAATTTTATAGCAGGTTTATTAAATCTCTATTTTCTTAGGTGAAATTCTGCTTTTGTGTTTTTTGTAATTCAATAGCAGGTTTATTAAATCTCTATATTTTCTAGGTGAAATTCTACTTTTGTGTTTTTTAAAATTTTATAGCAGGTTTATTAAATCCTACTACTGATTTTTTCTAGCACATTTATTTGATTTTTTATAGATGGACGATAGGCTTTGATTTTTTAGTGACGGTCTGACTACTAAATTCAAATTTGTAGCTCAATTTGTTTATATCACGAGCGTGCATGCAATTCTTCACAACACACGAGTATCCAAATGCTTTCCGGCATTCCATGGATGGTCATCGGTGGCTGAGTGGTGGATTTACCCAATCCATGGATGGATTAGAGTATTATTACTATTGAGTAGTCCCAACGTTGAGAACACAAATACACAAAAAAGAAATTGCAGCAATAGAAATTGTGTTGTTGTGTTGCAATAGTAGAAATTGTGTTGTTTTGAGGAAACAACGGCATAGTGTAGATGAAGTTTTGAGTCCAAATAGATATATTTTGAAATAGTAGTATAGATAAAATAGATTTCAGTTGAATTGTTCTTTGCATAAAGACAAAAATAAGGTGTGGAGGAAAATTAGGAACATGAGAGTTTAGAACCAAATAAAATGTCAGAAAAAATGTCGAAAGAACCATTAAGGAGTAACCGAGCAAACATGTGTACATGACAGAGAAATGAAACTGATCTTTGGAGGAAAAACATCAAACTGTTTCACTCCTCAATTGAAAGACATAAGTTCTATTTTAGGGGTATATAACACAATAGGTTAAACGGCAGTAAACATATAGTAGAAGTTATTAATATCTAAAATTGGGGTGCTTACAAACATTGAAAGAAATGATAAAAAAATTAGGACTCAGCCTCCTCTGCCATCTCCTAAAATAGATAACATGAATTCATCAGCACATGAGTGATGCATACTTTCTGGTAAAAAAAAGGGAAGCAACCTGTGAAAAGGCCCTTGGCCAACAAACCAACCGAATTAAATCAACAAAATGGTTAATACCATGAAGGAGATTTGAGAAAAGAAAATATACTGCTGCAATATTGTAATCTGTTACTTGAATAAATCTAATTATACAATTGAGCAAAGGTCAGGTATACCCTAGGATAGGAGCCTAATATATATATGTAAAAAATATTGAGACAGTATGGACACAGAAATGTGGTACACTATATCTGTAAAGGATATACATGTTTAACTTTAGGCACACTTTGTTTCCCATGCATAAACCTGAGGCTTCGTTCTAAGGCGTTCACATGATATTTTTGAAGGGGAACCAAATGAATACTGAATACATTGTCGTTGTAAATTAAACCAACCAAGTCATAAAAAAAAGTTTGTCTATTTATTACAGCCGGCAAAGGTAACTTGGTTTAGCGACATGTACACGGCATATAGGGTTCGTTTGGTTCACGTTTTAGATCTAGACTAGACTAGCTAGCCAACTAGGCTTGGGCAACCCAACCCTGGTTCGAGTAATGCAAGAGACATATGTTTCGTTTGCTTGTACTAGTAAAGCCTGGCTTATCTAGATCGTTAGCACTTGTTCGGTTGTATCCTTGTTCGTTTCGATTCTTTCCTTTGTTGAAAAAAAAATCTGCTACTAAAAGCTGATTTGTATGATGAGAGAAAATACTATTCTGGTTCGAGTAATGCAAGAGATATGTGTTTCGTTTGCTTGTACTAGTAAAGCCTGGTTTGCGTGTTTGCTAGTCTAGCTAAGCTTAGATAGGATCACCTCTTCCTAGTGAAGGTGAATCTTAGCCAAAATCACCTCTCCCTCACGACCTACCTTTGTTCTTCAGCTCGTGTTCTTCTTCTTCCATCAGCTCTATAATTAATCTGGATCTCGTCTGCATCGGTGACTCTATAGACGGGTGGAGGTGCGAGCCCAGCGGCGGAGCTCTTGGGGCGGGCATGCAAGAGGTGGATACTCACCACTAGCACAGCCTCTGGCGACGGCCGCACGGTGTGGGGATGGAGCGCGGATCCACAAGCGGCCGACGCCCAGCGAGGTGGAAGTGAACCGTGGATCCCGCGGTGACCGGCGGGGCGGAAGTAGAGAACGGCTCTTGGGTGGCGGCCGACGGGGTAGAGGCAGAGAACGAATCTAGGGATGTTGGCCTGTAGGGTGGAGGCCGAGCGCAGATCCATAGACGGCAGCTGGCGACGTAAAGGTGGAGCACGAACGTCGAGGCAGCGGTTGATGGGTTGGAGGCAAAGCGCGAACCCCAGGGCTACGGCATGTCGGCAACAAAGGCGACGAAGAGGCAGGCGACCCGCGGTCAAACAGCGCGGAGGTGAGCGGATCGGTCATGTCGTTTGTACAAGCCAGGCTCCGCGAAAACGAAGGGTCAAGCTTTTCTAGGTACCTAGGCGTCGGTGCACTAGTTGGGCCTGGTTACGAGCCCAAAACAGGCAACCAAACAAAACTAGACCTTGACTGTATTCCTGGAGCCTGGATAGGGTGCTAGCCACCAAACTAAACACACCTGCAAACTTCAAATGTAATATTTGAAAATAGTCACCTAATAATTTTTTGTAATGAATTAAGCACATTACACTTGAATTAGCTTTACAGTAAAAACAATATATTTAGAAAAGCTAAAATGTCTTATAATTTGGAAGAAAATGAGTAAAGAGGTAATGGCCTATTAGTGAAATAAATCTCACCATCTTACATAATCTATAGGAAAATAAATTTAGCTCTAGACGGCATGAAACGTGTTTCCTATAGATTCATGATGTTATACTAATCCTCTTTTTTCCCAAAATTATAGCTCACTTTATCTTTATCCTATATGAAACTTTATTAACTCTGACAAAGTTCTTTTTATAAAAAATATATATTAGCATCTACAAGTTTAAATGAACACACTTTCAAGATATATTTTATGAAAAATTTAGTGAAACTAATTTGTTGGTATAGATTTTGATATGATTTTGTACCTATAGACTAGGCAAAGTTAAAGAAGTTAAGTTTGACTTTGGAAAAGTTAAAATAAACTATACTAGTTTGGAATGGAGGAGGTAGAAGTTGAAATCGTGTGCACTCGTCAGCAATGCAAGCACGGTGGTTTTGTGTGTCTTTGTTTCCAAAGAGCAACAAAAAAAACTCGAGTAATATAACACGTGTCCCAAAAGGGCAGGAATCCGTTGTCCAGTGGCCACCCGTTGAACGAGGTTGAAGCCCCGCTGAACACCTCTATTTTCGGCCGGCACGTACGGCCCAGACGGCCACAACATCCCTAAAATGGCGTGCTTAATAACAGGAGGTCAATCTTCGAGCAGGAAGCTGCGAAGAAGACCGACGACGTGCCCTCCCGGCCCCTCGGCGTGCCCCCGTCGTCCTCCCGTCCGTTGATCGATCGATCTGGCCATGGCACAACACTGAGATCCTCGTCGGTCGTCGTGTTGTGGCTCGTGAGCCGAACGATTAATCCGGCGGAAGCTAGGAGGGTCACACCGTACGCCGCCGTCGACAACGACGACAGATGGGGCGGTCGTACTATGACGGTGGCAGGGACGACGGGACGGACCTTGGCTACCCGCTGGTGGCCGTGTGCATCGACAAGGACAAGAACAGCCAGAACGCGCTCAAGTGGGCCATCGACTCGCTGGTCCAGAAGGGGCAGACCATCGTCCTCGTCCACGTCAACACCAAGGGCACCTCCGGCGGCGTGGAGGACGCCGCCGGGTTCAAGCAGCCGACGGACCCGCACACGAAGGACCTCTTCCTCCCGTTCCGATGCTTCTGCACCCGCAAAGACGTACGTGACGATCGTCGTGCACCGACGGAGGAGACGTTGTGACATGTATGTGTTGCCTTGCTGCAGATCCACTGCAAGGACGTGGTGCTGGACGAGCACGACGTGGCCAAATCCATCATCGAGTTCTCGGCGCACGCGGCCGTGGAAAAGCTCGTCCTCGGCGCCACGGCGAGGGGCGGCTTCGTCCGGTTCAAGGCGGACATCCCGACCACCATCTCCAAGGGCGCGCCGGACTTCTGCACGGTGTACGTCGTCAACAAGGGCAAGGTGTCGTCGCAGCGCAACTCCTTCCGCGCCGCGCCGCGGGTGTCGCCGCTCCGGTCGCAGATCCAGTCGGCGCAGAGCGCCGCCGCGACGCCCAAGCCCGAGCCGGCGCCGCAGTCGCAGCTGTGGTCCTCGTCGTCGAGGGGCCACTCTGACCACGGCGAGACGCCGCGGGTGGACAACTTCCGCTCGCCGTTCGCGCGCGGGGGCCCCGCCAACACGCGCAAGTCGTACGCCGACCTCAGCCACATGTCCATGCCGGACTCGGCGGACATCTCGTTCGTCAGCAGCACCGGCCGCCGGAGCGTCGAGCACCACTCCGCGATCCCGCCGCGGATGTCCAACGGCTCCGTGGATAGCTACGACCACAGCTTCGAGATGTCGCGCACGCCCAGCAAGTGGGGCGGCGACTCCTTCGGCAGCGGCATGGACCACACCACCTTCTCGCAGAGCAGCAGCTCTTCCTTCTGCTCCCTCGGCATGGTGACTTGATTTCTTTGCTTTTGTTTTATTTATTAGCTCGATCGACTAAGATCTCCATCGCCACCATCTTGAATTGAATTCTTGATGAGATAAACGATGCATGCACTCCTATGCTAATAACAGCAAGACGACGTGGAGGCGGAGATGAAGAGACTACGCCTGGAGCTGAAACAGACCATGGACATGTACAGCACGGCCTGCAAGGAGGCGCTGACGGCCAAACAGAAGGCCATGGAGCTGCAGCGGTGGAAGATGGAGGAGGAGCAGAAGACGCAGGACTCGCGGATAACAGAGGATTCGGCGATGGCGATGATCGAGCGGGAGAAGGCCAAGGCAAAGGCGGCCATGGAGGCGGCGGAGGCGTCGCAGCGGATCGCGGAGATGGAGGTGCAGAAGCGGATCAGCGCGGAGAAGAAGCTGCTCAAGGAGGCTGAGGAGCGCAAGAACCGCGGCAGCATAGGCATGTCGCACGAGGTCCGGTACCGCCGCTACGCCATCGAGGAGATCGAGCACGCCACCGACAACTTCAACGACGCGCGCAAGGTGGGCGAGGGCGGGTACGGCCCCGTGTACAAGGGCTTCCTGGACCACACGCAGGTGGCCATCAAGGTGCTCCGCCCCGACGCTGCGCAGGGCCGGTCGCAGTTCCAGCAGGAGGTGGAGGTGCTGAGCTGCATCCGCCACCCCAACATGGTGCTCCTCCTCGGCGCGTGCCCGGAGTACGGCTGCCTCGTGTACGAGTACATGGCCAGCGGCAGCCTCGACGACTGCCTGTTCCGCCGCTCCTCCGGCGCCGCCGGGCCCATCATCCCCTGGCAGCACCGGTTCCGCATCTGCGCCGAGATCGCCACGGGCCTGCTGTTCCTGCACCAGACCAAGCCGGAGCCGCTGGTGCACCGCGACCTCAAGCCGGGGAACATCCTGCTGGACCGCAACTACGTGAGCAAGATCAGCGACGTCGGGCTGGCGCGGCTCGTGCCGCCGTCCGTCGCCGACACCGTGACGCAGTACCGGATGACGTCCACCGCGGGGACCTTCTGCTACATCGACCCGGAGTACCAGCAGACGGGCATGCTCGGCGTCAAGTCCGACATCTACTCCTTCGGCGTCATGCTGCTGCAGATCATCACGGCGAAGCCGCCCATGGGACTGTCGCACCACGTCGGCCGCGCCATAGAGCGCGGCGCGCTGCTGGACATGCTCGACCCCGCCGTGCCGGACTGGCCCCTCGAGGAGGCGCAGTGCCTCGCCGAGATGGCGCTCCGCTGCTGCGAGCTGCGCCGCAAGGACCGGCCGGACCTCGGCGCCGTCGTGCTCCCGGAGCTCAACCGGCTGCGCGCGCTCGGCGAGGACAACATGCAGTACTGCGGCGCCATCAGGGGCGGCGGCGGCGGCGGCATGGGCATGCACAGCTCGCCGTTCCACAGCAACGTCTCACGGTCGCACGCCGCCGTAAGCATCCTCCGTCCATAACAACCAAACATTTTTCCAACACTTCCGTTTCAAAAAAAAAAAAAATCCCAACACGACTAATAACGAACTTCAATTCTAAGCATAACTGAGACGAGCATTCGATGCGAAATTTACAGGAGATGATGGTCGATTCTCAGTACCCAAGATCAGTGTTCAGCTCAAGAGCGAGCGATTCGCCCAAGCCGCCGAGAAGATCGAACGCTTGACGCCCATGCATGAACTTTCCAGCATCGGCACTTGCAGAGTGAAGGGGGTGGCGTTGTGTTGTGCAGGTTCATAAGCTGCCTAGCATGAGGGGGGGGGGGGGGCGCCGAGCTAGAGCAGGTGTTGTTTCTAGCATGAGTTTGGTGCAGAATTTTTCTTGCACGAGCCATGTACTAGTAATACAGAACCGTATGGCTCTACCATTGCCGTGTACCTGTTCTTGTAACTTGTGAGAGCTTCCTCTTTTGTGTAATGGATTTTTTGGTTGGATTAGGGGCATGTTCTTATGTTTTTTTAATGTCTATACATAGTATATGTCTATATGTTTTTTAATGTCTATACATAGTATATATCTATATCTAGTGGATTCATTGAAAAATATAGCTCGCCCTAATCTATCCTATCCACCTCTAATCTCCTCCATTGTATGTTTTTAATGTCTATACATGGTCATGGAAAGTCAAACCATTTAGATACTTAAACCTATTTGCAGTAGTTTTAAGGAATACAAAGAATCTCATAATGCCACCCAAATGTTACGAAAAAACCAAAGCAACATACACTTCAATGCCCGAAGCATCTCTGCTACCAATTACAACTGCCTGCGACAAAGCTTCTGCCCATCTCCTAGACCAAGACAGAACAAGGACATCCGTGACCATGGCAAAGCCCAAAAAATCACTCTTCACACCATATTAGATTTATTTTTCTGCTTTTCTATTAATGAACTTTTTACAAAAATAAATGGTTGGATATTTTTTTGCAAAAAATACTCATCACGTCCATTAAATTGGTGAGATTTATTGGTAGAATTTCCCTTTGCACCAATTGAATTGGTTGAATTTATATTATTGTTCTTTGTAATATTTCTTAAAAAATCATACATTTTCTATATTAGCTTGCGTGGAGATAAAATTTATATAAACTTGTAGAGCTCGATGAGATTTAAAACTTTTAATCTCGCAACTTTTTGTTTGAAGCCATCTTGTTGCAGAGATAATCGGTACAATGTTCGCATACATATTTGTAAACCTAAACATTGTATTGGTTATTTCAACACTAAGATGGCTTCAAACAAAAACGATGTGAGCTACAAAGTTATTGATTCATTGAGCACTAAATTCATCCGCATCATATGGAAATATTATAATTTGTAAGATATTCTATGCTACAATTGGATAAATTGATGACAATTTATTCACTCCCCTATGTAGCAAATCTCTGATAAATTAAATAATTATGACATTTTATATGATGTTGTTTGAAGATAAGTTTTATATGATTATGGTAGTACCATTGAGATCTACAACTTTGTAGTTCACAACACTTTCGTTTGATGTCGTCTTGGTGTCAAATTGATCTTACAATGTTCATACCCGTGTTAAGAGAAGCTATAGATGTGAACATTGCATCGGTATAAGTTGTATGCCTAAACATTGCACCAATTATTTCAACACTAATATGGCTTGAAACACAAAAGTTGTAAGCTACAAAGTCGTAGATCTTGTTGAGCTCGGCGATTTTCATATAAGTCCACGGAGCTCAAATAGAAAAGCGATGACTATTTAAACATACATGGAAAATAAAATTCGCCAACTGGAAATTCTATCAATAGAAATAGTGAAATTTAAATCTCATCTCAATTGGTGAGAGGAGTATTTTGCATTTTATTATTAATAAGATTATTCATGCGAAAAGCTAATTTAAAAATAAAAATATCAAATCAGACTTGGAGTCCCGACGTGGACCATCTGCGAGATCTTGTTGCACAAAATCTTATTCCTCTTTTGCTGAACGAAAAATTTGAGATTAGTCGACCCACTTATGTGCACAATGATCTGATGATGTCAACATATGGTTTTGCTGATGTCAAATAGTTTTCTTTGTGTTAGGGGGGGTCCTTTCTTTTTTGTCTTAGAATTTTCAATTTCTTACATACAAGGCAAATATATTTCACTGTGGCAATTTGTTTTTGCTCATTGGCTTTTGTTTACAGAAAAGCTAAATGACACTCGAGTGTTCTAACATTCAATTTTCTCTTCTTCTCCATCTCTCGTGAATAAATAACCATAAGCATCAGTACAAGACAAATTTCAACGAAATGAGCTTAGAAGAAAATTTGGGAGGAAGCGAGTAGCCCGGTGGTAGGGAGAGGAGAGGCGGCGGTGGAATTAAACAAGAGGCAGGCGGAGGCTGGTGATGCTGCTTGCGGCCGAGCAAGCGGAGAGAGACGATCGGGACGGGTTGGGGCAAGGGTGACCAGGGCCATGATGGCTGCGGGGGGAGGGGAAGAAGGAGATCACCACCTTACTACCAGGGCCATGGCGACAACGGCGGCACATTGGGAGGAGGAAGATGTGAAGAAAAAAATCAAGTGTTCTGGCCCCCAAAACACCAAGTGAGAGGTAGACAGATTCAATACCATTATCCATGATACCTTCATCTTCTTTTATTCATCACCTTATTATTTTTTGGTTTATGGTAATATGCTTTGTGCTCATTGTAATTTTAGTCGTGTTATTTTTTATTCATCAAAATGAAGTTTTCTTGTTCATGTAAATTTAATTTAATTTCAATACCGGATTGTTATATATTTTTCTTCGCCACATAATGATTCCTTTTGTTCGTGTGAGTTATTTTTTCCATGGTTTTTATTGATGCTTTTTGGTGCATCTTCTAATTTTGTTCCATCATAGCAATTATATATGTGCAAACAAAGAGGAAATAAATTTTGAAAGTCCGTGGCCCTATTCTGCAGCACTACTTCAGCAGTACTTTTCAGCGAACGAATAGTGTTTTCCTCTCGTAATAAATAACCATAAGCATCAGCACAAGGCAAATTTCAACGAAATGTCATAAAGTAGCATCGATGAGATCAGCAAAGCCTCGCCGATCAGATATGTAGACCAAGAGGTGACGTTTGGATATATGGAAATGAGTATGGGATAGGGATATAGCACCCGCAGTGGCAGACCTCGATGCCTCAAAAATTTTGTTCACATGTCAGATAAACTGGCATCGTTTCTGTATGCTGCAGTGTTCAAGCTTCGCTATACAACTCCCCATGCCTGACGTACATACAAGCACAAGAGAGATGAAACATTTTTTAACAACCAAGCACCCATGACTGTCGATGCTGGCATTTTTTATCCCAGCATCGCACACTGCAGCATGAAAAACGATGCTGGGACCTTCTCTCCAAACATCGATTTTATTGTCACACTGCGCATGCTCTAAAAGAAAGGATAAAATCAATCCCTTGTGTGTGGAAAGGTTTGGGAAAAGAGAGGAGGTTCTAAAATGCGATAGGAGCGTCACTTTTGCCGGCGTTCAAAACCTAGCGGCGCGGGTGGGTTATGGCGGGATAAGGCTGATGTGAATGCGAAATTTACCATTTTGCCCTTGGAGCGCATCGACAGAGGAAGCGCCGCACTCCACTCCACCGCTCTCCTCTTGCGCCGCGCCTGCTGCTCTCCTGCACTCGCTCCGGCTCCCCACGCTCGTGCCCGCGTCGGCTGCTCTCGGCGCTCGCTCTGGCTCCCCACGCCGCGCCCGCCTCCGCTCACGCTCCCTCGGTGCTCACCTCTGTTCGTCAGCGCGGCGGCCTGCGCGCGGCCGGTCCAACCAGGTTCGTTTCTTGCATTGCTTCCAAACCATTTGAATCAGGGATTGGTTCCTGGAATCCCTAGCTGGTTCAGCTCGCGAACAGTTTGCTGCAACATTCTTTTTTTCCTTCCCCAATTTGTCTACCTCAAGTTTCCTAGTCCCTATCCTTTCGTGCATATCTGAAAGAGTTGAATATATTTGGACCATCACTGAGTTTCGATTGCTTTAGATTGGTTTGAGCTAATTAGCTAGTGAGGACACTACTGTAGGTAGTAGTAAGGTAAATCTGTATCGTTTATCTTCTCATCTGTCGTAAGCAGACAAGCAGTTTTCGCGCGCCCGCGAAAAGCCGAAACGCGAGGCCCTTATCCTACTCGAACCAAAAATTGAATTCGAGTCGGAGTCGTAAGCGTTAGAGCGACGCCACCGCCATCGCAGCTGTCGGATCCCCCCTTCCCTTCCCTTCAATTGGCTTCACCCAATCGCTTCTTTCCATCTCGATTCACAATTCGCTCTCTCCGTACTCGTCTTTCGATCCCGCCTCCTCGCGCCCAGATCCCCACTGCCTCTTCAATCTCGAGTTCAGATCATGTCTGCGGCGGTGGCGGCGGTGCCGATGGCTCGCAAGCGCCCGGCACCGGACCAAGAACCATTTGCTGCCGACGCGAACAAGCGACCGCGGCACAGCGATCCCCGGAGCATCGATGAGTTCGAGCTCTTCGAGGTGCTCGGCGAGGGCGCGAAGGCGTCGTGCGCAGGGCGCGACCGCCGCACCGGCAAGAAGGTGGCGCTCAAATGGATCCGCGGCGATGGGCCCGACGGCCACGGCCCCCTGACCGCCGCGCGCTAGCCATGGAGGCCGGCTGCCTCCACGCGTGCCGCGGCCACCCGTCGATCATCGGGATCCATGATGTCGCTGCCAACCCCAGGACCGGGGACGTCCACCTTGTGTTGGAGCTGGTCCACGCCGGGGTAAGCCTCCGCGACTCCATGTGGAGGCCCTTGTCGGAGGACGTGGTCCGCGTGATGATGCGGCGGCTCGTCAGCGCTGGCAAGAAGATTCATGGTGTGGGGTTCATCCATCGGGACATGAAGCCAGAGAATGTCCTCGTCTGCCCTTTCGGCGAGCTCAAAGTCTGCGATTTTGGATCGGCGACGCGACAGAAGCCCGCCGAGAAGGCGCATGAGGCCTCCCCCGTTGGGACGCTGCAGTACAATGCGCCGGAGCTGCTCGACGGCAATTGGTACTACGGCCCGGGTGTCGACATGTGGGTTCTCGGGTGCGTCATGGCGGAGCTTCTGAGTGGTGAGACTCTGTTCGAGGCGGAGACACGTGAGGAGATGCTTGACGAGATGTCGGAGCTTCGAGATCGGATGACCTCTGCAGCCGGAAAGCTTGATCCAGAGTGTTTGGCAGATCTGTCGGAGACTGGGCGTGATGTGCTGACAGGCCTGCTGGCCTTCTGCCCTGAGAAGAGGCTCACCGCGGCGGAAGCGCTTGAGCACCCGTGGTTCAAGAACTTCAAGTCACCCTGGATACATGACATTGTTTAGTTATTAGATCGCTAGTAGCTGTTTCTTGATGTAGGATTGTAGTACCACAGGAACTATTTCATTGCATTGTAGCACCTTAGCTGATTCATGTAATGTTATGAAGCAACCTAATTCATTGTTGCTTCCTTGCCATTTATTTGTTGTTTGACCAATCTTCGTAGCAGGAATTGATCAGTGTAATATTTGTTCAATGCAATAAATTAATAAAATGTTGACTTTGTTTTATAAACTGTCTCTTGTTATCTATTCCCAGTACGGGATCTACAAATGCCAGTGGCTCAGGAAGTTGCGGCTCTTGTCAGGAAGTAGTAGATTCTAGCCTTGAGGAAATGCTCTCAAAAATTGAAGCTTCACTTCAATTGCCAACGGTAAAGCAAGCTAAAGGTATGAAAATCGTGAGTTACTATTCCTTATCTTTTCTGGCCTTCAAGTGCATCTGCTGTTTGAGCTACAAGTCTGAATCATCTGAATGGTGCTGTGCCTCCATTGTTCCACAGGGATGGCGAGTATGATTTTCGATTGGAATGGGTCACGGAGAAGCAGATGCGATGCGATAGATCCTCGTCCTGGTTACTACAGAGCTGGAGCCAATGTCATAGTGTGCTTTGACTGACGGGAAGCATCGTCACAGAGGATACTTGCTCTCTCGCTGACCCAGTCGAACAAACAGGTACCGGTTAACTCTGCCTAGCCCATAGGGCATGTTAAGAACAGAATACTACATACTCAGCACATCTTTTTGTCAGTTCACTTCGGACCTTTCTTACTAGGTGTCTTATTGTCCTCTTTTACCAATGACAGATGAAACGAATAGCTGAATCTTGCATATTGATGAGGATCTGTTGAATATTATGAATAGTTTGCAATCCATTTGAGGGCAGAGTTTTAGTTTCCAGTTTTCTCTGTGGAGTGTCACTAAATTCCTCTCATCAAGTCTATTTCAAATGTTTTTTTTTCCGTTACAGTTATTATCTACGTGAAATGACTCTTTGTTTAGTGGTATTTAGTTTATTAAACTTCTTTCTTATCAACCTTTCATCGGGAGATTGTTGGTTCAACCTATATTCAGCTTCAATGGCATTCAGCAGAGATCACAATGACAATTTAGTGATATAAGAGTATGTGGATTGTACATGTAGAGAATTCTTCAGGAATGTGTAGCCAGGGATCATGACATATGGTGACACTGTCCATCATAAGACTTCTAGGGACCTCAAAAACCAATATATAAGCATGTAGTAGTATTATTTGTTTTGGTTCTGGCAAATGGTCTATAATTAAATTTGTCTTGTATATTTAAATAAACTTCTTGAAGGGCAGGCCTGGTGCAGTGGTGAGAGCTGTCTCACTGAGTCACCAGGTCGCGGGTTCGAAGCAGCCTCTCCGCAGATTTTGTGGGGGGAAGGCTTGCCTCGGTTTTTCCCTTCCCCAGACCCCACTCATGTGGGAGCCTCCGGCACTGGTCTGCCCCCCCTTTTTATTTAAATAAACTTCTACATATTGGTTACCTTAATGTAAAATTATGTCAAAATCTGTAGGCTCACCATTGCTTGTTAGTACTTGACAGGTATGGGAAGGAGGTGTTTAAGGAACTTTCCTTGTTGCAGGTCTCAGCTTCATTCCATTCCAGACATTAGGTTTTGTTCCAAAAATTCCAAAAAAATGATATTAAATCTTTCCTTCGCTGATATTTTGAACTATATATGGCAGCTTGGTTTCTGAACTCAGGACATCACGGTTGAGCTTTGCACCTTTTATGGCAGCTTGGTTTCTGAAATCGACTAGTTGTAACCTGGACATCAAACTTTTTTTTTTGAACCTGACATCAAACTTTTTCAGGTTCCCTTTTGCAGGGGGTATTCAGCAGCTTACTTGCGATAGAGCATTCATGAGCATTACAACATGCATAGCAAGCTTTCCTATGCATCATTTTTAGCTCCAGGTGATTCCTTAGAAGTGCAAAATACGCCATTCATTCAGTTCATCGAGTCACGTGATGTCGAATTCCAGCTGCTAGGAAGGTCATCGACGTCAGAATGCTGCTGTCGAGCCAATTTGCTGACATCCCCAATCAGATGTGAGAGACTGATGGTTTCTACGGCAGATAAGCCGGCTGAAGCTGATTTGTTGTGAGAGAAAAACACGGTTCCATGGTTGATAAGCCAGGCTCATAAGTTCAAGCGAACAGGGCGTGATGTGCTGACGGGCCTGCTGGCCTTCTGCCCTGAGAAGAGGCTCAAAGCGGCGGATGCGCTTGAGCACCCATGGTCCAAGAACTTCAAGTCACCCTGGATACATGACATTGTTTAGTTATTAGATCGCTAGTAGCTGTTTCTTGATGTAGGATTGTAGTACCACAGGGATTATTTCATTGCATTGTAGCGGCTTAGCTGATTCATGTAATGTTATGAAGCAACCAAATTCATTGTTGCTTCCTTGCCATTTATTTGTTGTTTGACCAATCTTTGTATTTGTTCAATGCAACAGAATGTCGACTTTGTTTTATAAAATGTCTCAGCTTATCTATTCCCATTACGGGATCTACAAATGCCAGTGGCTCAGGAAGTTGCAGCTCTTGTCAGGAAGTAGTAGATTCTAGCCTTGAGGAAATGCTCTGACAGCTTCACCTCAATTGCCAACGGTAAAGCTAAAGGTATGAAAATTGTGAGTTACTATTCCTTATCTTTTATTCTTTTCTGGCCTTTTAAGTGCATCTGCTGTTTGAGTTACAGGTCTGAATCATCTGAATGGTGTTGTGCCTCCATTGATCCACAGGGATGGCGTGTATGATTTTCGATTGGAACGGGTCACGGAGAAGAAGATGCGATGCGATAGATCCTCGTCCTGGTTACTACTGCTCCGTAGTTACTACGACTCCGTAGTTACTACAGAGCTGGGCCTCCATTGATCCACAGGTAGCACTTTACCAACTTTTCTTTCACACAAGTCCACATGTTGATCTCATGCATTACTCGATCAAGTAGTCAGATAAAAAAATTATGTACCATCGGAAAGCCGAAGAAAAACAAAGACGCAAAAAAGGTATTCCCTCTGTCCTCAATTAACTGTTGTCGTTGGTTTCCGTGCCAAAAGTTTAATTCGATTGGTAGAAAATATGTGCAACATTTATATCTCCAAATAAATTTATTAAAAACTAGATTCAAATATCTATCTAATGATATTAAGGTGGTGTTTAAATTCAGGGAGTGGGATGTCACATCGGGGTGTTACATGGGATTGTTTGGATAGTAATAATAAAACAAATTACATAAGTCCTCAGTAATTCGCGAGCCGAATTTATTAAGCCTAATTAATCCGTCATTAACACACATTTACTGTAGCACAATATTATCAAGTCATGGACTAATTAGGCTTAAAAAATTTATCTCGCAAATTAGTCGCAATTTGTACAATTAGTTATTTTTTAGTCTATATTTAATACTCCATGCATGTGTCCAAACATTCAATATGATAGGGAGTAAACTTTAGGGAAGAAACTAAATAAGGCCTAATTATGTATCATAAATATTAATATTTTTATATATATTTAGTCAAAGTTATTTCTCAAAAAATAAAAACGATAGATATTTAAAGACAGAAGGATTACTACACAGTACTCAGACACCCGAGTCATCCATGATCTCACCGAAAGTCCGTGCCCGACTCATCACATCTTCCCTCGTCACACAAAGCTCTTGCCTTATACTCCCTCGTCCACAAAAAAAAATATAATTTTTATTTTTTGAAAAGTCAAACAAGTTATACTTTGAGTGAATTTATATAAAAAGTACTAATATTGTTTATACAAAATAATTACCATTACATTAGTTATAGAATATATTTTCATAATAAATTTATTTGAAGACATAAATACTAATACTATTTACTATAAACTCAGTCAAACTTGAGAGAATTTAACCAGCACGAATCCCATAATTGCATTCTTTAGGGACAGATAGAGTACTACCTCCGTCCACAAAAGAATGTAATTATAAGATCCATGCCGGTTAAATTAGCTTATCTTTGACTAAGCTTATAATAAATACTCCCTCTGTATCGGAAAAAGTAGTCGTTCTACGCACCGGCGTCATTTGTGCAAAGGAAGTCGTTTTCCTTCGCTAACCTTGTTTTGGACGCAAATACCCCTGACCCTTCGTTAACGGGCTCATTTATTTAGTTACCAGAGTAAATCACGCCGTGGTCCCCTCCGCTTTCTCTCCTTGCTTGCTCGCTCGCACGCACGGCCGCACAAAATCCAAAATTCACGGCATGCAAGCATCAGCCGCAGCAGCTGCATGCATAGACGAAGATCCAAAATTGGCGGCATGCAAGCATCTGCACAAAAATCGCGCCACTAGGGAGATGCGTCCGTGCAAAAATCTGTCGCCAGGAGCCCAAACGAGCAGAAATCTTTGCTCCAGGGAGCCCAAATGAGTAGGCCATGATCCAAAATTCGCAGCAAAACATCTGCGCAAAAATCTCGCCGCCAAGAGATGCATCCGTGCAAAAATTGTGCGAGCAGGTCATACAAAAAAAAAGTGCACGCCAGGGCATCGAACCTAGGACCTCAGGACACTTGCCTCGCTGCGCTAGCCATTTGAACTGTGATTGTTTTTCGTATGGAATGCACCCGTAGCCGTATTTAATAGGGGTAGATAGGAAAAAATACCTCTTAATTAATGACTCCTTAGTAAATACAATCATGTCCTAGACGACTTCTAAATCCATGGAGGGAGTATTATTAGCATTTATGTCACCTCCTGGTTCCCATAGCATTTATGTCTCCTCTGGCAAGATTCTCGTAATAAATCTAGATGGCGAATCAGCTTATATATATATATACACACACAGTGACACTGCTGGCACACAGTGACACGCGACGACGTCACAGCGCAGTACTATCCTCCTTCGTGCGGATTGCAGTTTGCTTCGTGCACCGCGAGTTCTCGTATCCTGTTAGTTGCTCGACATGGGCACGGGAGGTGCAGCACTGGTCGCCGCCGCCGCCGCCGTCGCCGTGGTGGTGGTCACGAGGCTGTGGACAGTGCTGCTCCACCTGGTGTGGCGCCCGTACGCCGTGGCGAGGGCGTTCGAGCGGCAGGGCGTCCGCGGGCCGCCGTACCGTGTCTTAGTGGGCAACAGCAAGGAGGTTCAGGCGATGCGGGCGGCGACACGCTGGACCTCACCTCCCACGACTACATCCCGCGCGTGATGCCGCAGTACCACGCGTGGATGTCACTCTACGGTACGCGAGCGGGCAAGATCAATTCTGAATTCTGACAAGTTTTCGCTGTGGTCGTGTCACACGGTTGGCTGTGTGTGTCCAGGCAAGGTGTTCCTGATGTGGTCCAGCTCGACTCCGGCGCTGCGTGGGCAGCTACGACATGGTGAGGCGGGTCCTCTTCGACAGGTCGGGGCTGTACGGCAAGTCGGACCCGGGCCCGACCATACTGTCCCTGGTGGGCATGGGCCTCGCCTTCACCGACGGCGACGACTGGTCGCGCCACCGCCGCGTCGTGCACCCGGCGTTCACCATGGACAAGCTCAAGGCGATGACGGGGGCGATGGCGGCGTGCGCGGAGGAGGTGATCCGGGCGTGGGAGGCGCGCGTCGCCGCGAGCGGGGAGGAGGGGGTGACGGTGGAGGTAGGGCAGCAGTTCATGGAGCTCACCGCCGACGTCATCTCGCACACGGCGTTCGGCAGCAGCTACCGGCAGGGGAAGAGGTGTTCCTGGCGCAGCGGGAGCTCCAGTTCATCGCCTTCTCCTCCATCTACAACGTGCGCGTGCCGGGCATGCAGTACGTGCCCACCAAGGCCAACGTGCGCCGCTGGCAGCTCGAGAGCACGGTGCGGGGCACGCTCATGGCCATCATCGGCGAGCGCCTCGCCGCTGCAAAGGAGGCGAGGGGTTACGGCAGCGACGTGCTCGGCCTCATGTTGGAGGCCAACGCCGCCGGCGACGACGGCGGCAAGAGACAGCAGGCCATGACCATGGACGAGATCATCGACGAATGCAAAACCTTCGTCTTCGCCGGCCACGACACGACCTCGCACCTCCTCACCTGGTCCATGTTCCTCCTCGGCACGCACCCCGAGTGGCAGCAGCGGCTCAGGGAGGAGGTGATCCGGGAGTGCGGTGGTGCCGAGGTCCCCCTCCGCGGCGACGCCCTCAACAAGCTCAAGCTCGTGAGCCTCCTCCGCCTTAAGCTTACTACCTCCGTCATGAAAAGAAGGTAACTATGGATGGTGTGCCAAAAAAGATGATTCACGTTTAACTTAATTTTTAGTAAATAATATTTATATTTATGACTTTAAATTAATTTATTATGAGACTACATTTAGTAACTAATCTGATGATACTTATTTGGTATCATAAACATGGATACTTTTTATATATAATTGATTAAACTTAAGATATAAAACGTAATACTGTGCTAGAATTGCATTCTTTTGAGCCAGAGGTAATATTAAGCTAGCTAGCAGGTGTATATGCACACGGTGACCGCCGGCGAGCGTGCGTCACGGCCATGGTCTTATGTTGTTTCGCAGGTGACGATGGTGCTGTACGAGATGCTCTGGCTGTACGGCGCGGTGCCGATGATCTCGAGGCAGGCGACGGCGGACGTGGACCTCTGCGGCATGAAGGTGCCCAAGGGCACCCGCCTGCTGATCCCGATCGCGATGCTTCACCGCAACGAGGAGTTGTGGGGCGCGGACGCCGACGCGTTCAACCCGTTCCGGTTCCGGGACGGCATTGGCAGGGCGGCGGCGCACCCGAACGCGCTGCTGTCCTTCTCCTTGGGCCAGCGGTCGTGCATCGGGCAGGACTTCGCGATGCTGGAGGCCAAGGCCACGTTGGCGCTCATCCTGCGGTGGTTCGTGTTCGAGGTGGCGCCGGAGTACGTGCACGGGCCGGTGGACTTCGTGACGCTGCAGCCGTCGAAAGGGCTCCCGGTCATGCTCAAGTTCTTGGATGTGTAGTAGAGGGGATTGGAAGCCATACTTGTCACAAGTTCCATTTGAGCAAAAGTAGGAGTACAAATTTCCTACAACGTTCATGTGTCGCCTTGTTTAGATGACATTCAAATTCTAAGTTTTTTCACTCTCTCTCCATCACGTCAATTTTTAGCCGCTTGCATGGAGTATTAAATGTAGGTAAAAAAAAAACTAATTACACAGTTTAGTTGGAAATCACGAGATGAATCTTTTGAGCCTAGTTGGTCCACGATTGAACAATATTTGCCAAATAAGACGAAAGTGGTATTATTCATCAGGTTCATTTTTTTTGTAAAGTGAACGAGGCCCATATTTCACAATGGAACTATAATATTGTGATTTTGTGAATCGATGGGCCAGGTCCAATCATCTTTTTTTTTAAAATGAAGAGGAGGTGGTTTGGCTTTGCCTGTCCAAAGTCTAGTGAGTTCAGGCGGCGTGTCTGGATTGGCTAGTCTAATCTACAACATAATCCCTTACTTTCGTACTGGATTTTTCTGAAGTTTTCAGCATGTATGTTTTCTTTGTATGTTGCTATAGACGAGCTCATTTGGATCAGGGATGCCACAATCGTGTGTATTGATTTTCTCATCTTGTCTTTTTATCACTTCCCCTGGTGTCTTTTTTTTTGAATCAGATAACATGCACTTTATTATTATTTGGCTATTGGCTAAAAAAAAAGTTGGTCACTGTAGTTGTCCTTTTAATTGTACTAATTATCTCTTGCGAATTGTTACCTGGACAACTAAGGTATAGCAATTCCATTATTTTATTTGCGTGCTGTGCAGTTCTGTCGCAAGTCTCGGATCACATCATTGGCTTCTTCTATTCTACTACTAGGATTGCGAGTTTACTCCTTAGTTCCTACAAAGCTAGAGGTAATGTGGTAGTGTGCTTTGACGTGTGCTTTGACTGACAGGAATGTAACATCTCAGTTTATTAGTAGCCTGTAGTAGTTGTGAAGTTGGTCCATGTGGTCTAAGTGGCACACTTGTGGTTATGATTGGTGGGTTTAGTACCACCTTGAAAATTTAGGAGTGTGAGGACCAGCTTATAAACCTTATCGTTCCAAACATAGCATCTCTGGACTAACCCTATTATACGAAGCGAGGACGAAAACGTAAGAGATGTGCTACACATATGTGGCTTGATCTATGTGCGGAGCTCGTAGAGGGAAACCGGTTAACTCTGCCATTTCTTGACCATCGTGTCCCAGGCGTTCTACCCTGCGACCTCGCTCTTTTTTGGCCCGGCCGCTCGGTCTTTTGGCGCGAGGGTTGGAGCACATGGACTCCGACGTGAGCACGACCCTGTGGCCTGACAGCACGATGTTGTCCATGGCGAGGAGCTCCGCCAGCACGTCCGGCCCGGCGCTGCTAATGATGCCCTCCCGCAGGCACCGCACCAGCTCCGGCTCGTTGACGAGCACGCCGCCCCTGCCCAGCGCCCCCGGTCCACCACGTGCCGCGTATCCTCCGTCAGCGCGCACGACAGCACCAGCATGTCGCTGGCCACGCCGAGGGCGTGCGCCGTGGGTAAGAAGTCGTCGTCTGCACGTGTTGACAGTTGTCCGCTGTCACAGTCGGTAGCCAAGGACGCCGCTGCTAACCACAGTTGACAGTTGCCCGCTCGGAGTCGGAAACGGCGACATCGACGGACCCACCACACCAGCGACTGTGGGAGAGCAGAGCAGCCGCTGCCGCTGCATATATATCCGCACTGACACAGGCGAAATCTGAGCAGGGTTGTACGGTACAGTGCAACAACTAGTGGCAGTGGCATTGGAGTGGTCGAGATGAGCGGCAGTGGCATGGGAGTAGTCCTCGCTGCGCTCGCTGCGGCGCTGGTCCCGTTGCTGTGGGCGGCTCTGGTGCGCCAGGTGTGGCGGCCGTACGCCGTGGAGCGGGCGTTCGCTCGGCAGGGCGTCCGAGGGCCGCCGTACCGCTTCTACGTGGGCAACAACCGTGAAGCGAGGGCGATGCTGGCGGCGGCGAGCGACGAGGCGCTGGAGTGGAGCTCCAACGACATCGTACGCCGCGTGATGCCGCACGCGCGCGCGTGGGCGTCGCTCTACGGCAAGGTGTTCGTGTCGTGGACCGGCTCGACGCCGAGGCTGTGGGCGGGCGACCTCGACATGGCCAAGCGGATCCTCTCCGACAAGGCCGGGCTGTACGTGAACCCGTACCCGGGCCCGGCCCTCATGGCGCTCCTGGGTCAGGGCCTGGTCTTCACCAAGGGCGACGACTGGGCGCGCCACCGCCGCGTCGTGCACCCAGCGTTCGCCATGGACAGGCTCAAGTCGATGACGGCGTGCGCGGCGGAGGTGGTTCTCAGGCTCTTGGGTCCGCACACTTTGGCCAGTTGAAACATGTTGCAGTCCTATTGGCGTCCATCTCCAGTTTGACGATAGTAGTTTGCTGTGATTCCTCGAGCCAGTGTCACCTTCTTTTCTGTCTTCTTCTCTCTTATCTCCAGCAGGAGCTAGACGAGTTAAAAGGACGGCGGCTTGTTTTTTTTTTTTTTGGAATTGCTATCCAACGACCGGATGTTTTGGCTCCCTCCGGCATCTGTTTTTTTGACCGTGGGATCTGCCTCGTATGTGTTGTGGACTGTCTGATCTGGTTGTTTCCTTTTGGCGTTTGCTTTCCCCGTCGCTGTGGCTTTATGTGGCGATGACATGTGGGGTCGAGTTGTCGGCGCCACACTATTTGATTTTTTGGGAGTCGCGTCGATTTCGCTGCCGTTTCCCCCTTTCCCCATTCAGTTCTCCTTTCGCTTTGTCTTCTTCCTTGCGACTCGGCTCTCTCCGCCGTTGGCGATTGCTAGGGTTTGGCGAGCTATGTTCCATGTGCTCCAGTAGATCAAGTGCTTCCCCGGCTAGTCAGCGTTCTGCGTTGTTCGCCGTTGCTCTGTGCGTTTTTTTGTAGGGTTTGTTTCTGGTCGTTTCTTCTGCTCTCCGTTCTAATTTGTTCTCGTCTTCGTGAATGCGAATCTGTGTTCCCCGGTGGCGGCTACTGGTGCGGCGTCTGGCGTTTGTTAGGGTTTGGTAAGTTATGTTTGATTTATGCTCCATTGGTTGTTGTTTGATAGGGGTCGTTTTCATTTTCTGATGTTGTTGTGATGTTTGCATTTCTTCTCGTCTTCCTGCTCCGGTTGCTGCGTGTGGCGTGATGATGGTCGATTCCTAGGGTTTGCGAAGGTATGTTCGTTCTGCTCCAGTTGATTATGTTTGATAGGGTTCGTTGTCGTCGTTTTGGGTTTTCGGCGTTCTCATTTCTTCTCCTATTCGTCCATTCGATTTGGTGTTTTTCGGTGGTGGCGGCTGGCTCGGCTACTGGCGACTCGTAGGGAGTGTTGAGGTATGTTTTGTTCTCGAGTTAGTCATGTTTTTTATCTAGCTCTGCTGCCTAGTGTGTGCTGCTAGGTTTTTTTGCTTAATGATGTATGGTGTGTGTAGATCTGCTTGGTAGGGTTATTTCTGAGTTGATTGATGATGGCCATTTCTGTTTTGTAATGATTTGTAGATTATTGATGTTAGATTTGATTTTTTTTATGTTGATGTTTGCCAGAGGAATTTATTTTTTTGTTCTAATTTTAGGTTTAGTTTAGTAGATCATATTTCCAGTTTTAGTTATGTTCAAGTTCAATAGAATAGAATTTGTCTTCATGTTGAGTAGAATAGTTTTTGTTCAAGTTCATTAGAGGTTGAAGGATTGCAATTTTGTTTAGGTAAGTTCATATTCAGGTTAATTTGAGTACAACTTCTTATAGTTGGTTTCTCTTTGTTTGTTGTTGTTTTGGTTGACCGTGGATGCATCCTTTTTGTCGTATTGTTCTGGTTATTTGGGTATGCCCAACGAGATTAGAGCATGTAGATGTATATGATTGAACTGTGAGCTTATGTTCTGCGGGATCTATTGTTGTGGAACCGTGATTTTTTGTTCCACTGGATCTGTCGATTTTCTTTCTGCCTATTTGTGTTTTGTTGTTTTCTAGTCATTCGTTATCGGATATGTTGATTCTCTCTGTCGCCTGTTCTTTAGAAAGTTGCATTATCATTTGTGGGCTACTTTGATTATTGACAATGGTTTTGTTTTGTAGTCTGAGCATTTTGCAGTTGTGGAAATGATGTTAATAGGTTATGGTTATGAAATGAATTGCATGCTATTTTTGTTAGTCATGGGCATGTTGTGGAAAATGGGAACAGTGTGGAGTTTAGGGTAGTGGAAGTTGTGACAAGTGTTAGCTTTAGAAAAATTACATGAGCATGTTTCTGTGAGTTGTCATCATGACTGGCTGTTATCTCCTTTTAGAAGATGCATCATCAAAGGCTGTTTAGTTGATGGTGTGTTGTGTTTCATGCAGTGATTTGAAGATCAAAGATAAATTTGGTTTTAGGACTAGGTTATCTGTTTTGTAGCTTATATTTTACTTTTGTAGACTGCAGTTGTATGCTTATTTATGGGCTGGAAATGGCTGTTTTCTTATTTTTTTGGATTGGTCTTAGAAATGTTGCAGTGTCTTACTACAGCTGTTTTGGAGTACATTGGGGTGATGTTACCCTTGTATAGTAGTGTGTTGTGTCGTTGGTACTTAGATTTGTATGTATACTAGGCAAGGCAATAGAGCAAATGAGTTTAGGGTGCCACCCTTTTAAAGTTTGAGCCATGTGTACTTTTACTTATATGCAAATATTACTATTTTTACATCCTAGGACTGAATGTATTTTTTCTTAATCAAAGTGTAATTTTAATATTTTGTTGCTGTAAGTATTTGAGTTTGAGTTTTATGAATTGTTCTTAGGTGATCAACCTTATCCAATGAAAGATAGCTGAGTTGTGTTCTTTTGAATTTGTGCTTAGTTGATTTGCTATGTAAAATCCTGCTTTTTTTAATTTTCTTTTAGGTTGTTTATTTCTGTTAGTGAATATTATATCTGTTTTAGTATGTTGTGTGCTTCAGTATTATTGTTTGTTGCATCAGTTTTAGTTCTATTAATTTTTTAATTTATTTAATTTTTTGTTAGATGGTTCGGAAAAGGCCTGCTGGTGTTGTTGATTTATCTAGCTCTGATAATTCTGAAAATGATGATTTGGAAGATGTCCAATGTTCTCAACTTCCTTATATGGATTATAATTCATATCAATCTGCTTCGGAAACTCAGGTTGTTTCAGATGTGAGTGTTTTGTTTGTAACTCAGTTTTTTTTTTTTTGTATTTTATGTATTTTTTTGTAGTTATTTTTTGTTGTTGATTGCAGGGTGATTCTTCTAGTGACAATTCAAGTTTTGACCGACATTTGCATGAGAAGTGTTTGAAAGATGTATGGATTTGTTCTTTTTCCCTTCTTGTCTTTTTCTCTTTAGGTTTCTTTTTTACTACTTTCTTTTACTAAAATAGTTTGTTGTTTGTTCAGTATGAGAAGATAAGGAATATGAAGAGAAGGCTGAAAATGGCACTGAGGCATAAGGTTAGTAGTGCTTGTTATTTTCAGATACAATTTATGTGCTGTTACTATTTTATAGGCTTGTGGATTGTATGTTTTCTGATTTTTTGAATATAATTCTAGTCTAAGAAGGTGAAATCTGTGAAGAAGTCTAAGGAGGGATTCACAAGATTTTCTGCCACAGCTTTTATGAATGTGATTTCCTCTTTGTCCCCTGAGAAGAAGGCAATTATTGCTAGCTATGGGTTTGGTTCTCTGTTGTTGTTTGATAAATGCTTTGTGCCGAATAGTTTTGGTAAGTGGGTTGCACATTTAGTTGATTCCAAGTCTGGTGATATTATTCATAATGGAAAGGTAATCTCACTTGCTGAGGAATCAGTGAATCTTGTTCTGGATCTTCCTGTTGGTACAAGACCCTTCCCTTCTGATCCAAGTGCTGGCAAGGATTTTGTATTATCGAAGTTTGGAAAGTCTAAGATTCCATCAGTTTCTTTTTTTGCTGATAAATTGATCAAGAAGGAACATTTGTCAGATGAGGACATGTTTATTTGTTTCATGATAGTTGCTTCGAGCAGTTTCTTGTGCCCCAATACGAATACTGTTCCGAGCCCAAAGTACTTTGGCATATTTGAAGATGTTGAGCACATTAAAGATTTCAAGTGGTGTGCTTATGTGCTACATTGGTTACTTGAGCATGTCAAGGCGTTCAATGGAGGTAAAGATGATAAAGCGAAATGTTGTTTAGGTCTTGGTGGCTGTTTGTATTATCTTGCGGTAAGTTTCTTTTTTAATTGTAGATATGATTCCTGTAATACTTTGTTTTTTGTATTTATTTTGTCTATTTCTACTATAGGCATTACTTGATGTTGTGGAGGTAGTATTTGGGTTTATGAGTTGCCTGGTCATTTATTTCTAGGTTGTTACTGAGTTTTTTTGTGGTTTGTTTTCTTCAAGATATTTGTTATTTTATCTCTTAAGTTGTAAGTCCAGTTTGTAGTACATTTTGATATGGTTGATCTAGTAACTGGTGTTTCCTGTGAGCCATTTGTATTGAAACTATTGTTGTGGTCTTATGAAGTGAACGGTGAAGCCTTATGGTTTGTTAGTTTTGCCCACTGTTTTAGTATCTTATTGCAGGTGTTTCTGGAGTACATTGGGTTGATGTTTTTGTTGTGTTAGTGTGCCTTATAGTTGGTAGTTAACAAGGCAATAGAGCATATGAGTTTGTGGTGGCATCTTTTAAAAGTTTTAGCCTTGTGTAGGTTAGCTTATATGTTAACACTACTATTTTTACATCTTAGTACTATGATTTAATTTTTTCCTGTTATGTATTGGCTTTATGTAATAGGTCCTGGTTGTAATGTATTTTGTTTTTTATTGGTTCTTTTTAAGGTTGTTTATCTGGATCATATCGATTTCTGGCAGAGGCAACTTGTAGGCTCTATTCCTCGAATATCTGTGTGGAAGGGTGATTTGATTCAGTTTTATGCTAATCTTGACATCAAATCTCCTGGTGTTTATGGTTACAGACCTCTGCTTGACTTTGAGAAAATGTGCTATTACAAGGTTAGATCTATTATTTGCATTCATTTTATTGTGATTAATTCTAACTCATGAATTATTTGATTATTTATTTATTTTCTTAATTTTTTGGACAGTGTGGTCATCTTAAGACTATGGTTTCTGCTGAAGATCTTGATTCTTTTTTTGTGATAAAATGGAATCTGTTTCTGGTTGTAAGCTCCCTTTAACTTTGAAGTTGAAGATATCTCAGTTGGTTGACAAGCATTCCTTTAATTGTGGTTCATCTTTCAATTTGGATATCATTTCCCTTGGGAATGTGTCCAAAGACTTCCAAGATATGTTTGCAAAGTTGATGCGGCATGTGTGTACTATTGATTTGAGATCGAAGGAGTTAATTGTGGATGTTATGGAAGCTATTGCTCAGACTGATCCATCTGTTGAAGATGATGATCCTTTATCTGTTGCTGCAAGTCCAAATGAAGGTAAAACTGATCCTGTTATTGTTCCTAGTATGAAAGGTGATTGCTGTTGCTCTTGCTTTTTACTTGTGTTTATATAATTTTTCTTATTTTGGGTTCTTTTTTCAATTTTGATTCTTAATTCTATGTAGATTCTGTTCCTAAAGTCTCTCAGGGTATACGTGTTGGTAATAATCCATCTATTGATGTTGATTTGGAGAAGAAGGTGAAAAAGAGTAAGTTTCCTGTTTTGTATTAATGGTAGTTTCTATTTTTCAAGTTTTTTGTATTTGATGATTTCACTTTATGTAGTATCCTTGATTCTTGTTTTTTTTACAGTTTGACTGTTAAGCCTAGTGTTATGTATCTTGTTTTTAGTGTTTCCTGTTATCAATTTTAAGGCTTGTAATCCTTGTATTATGAATATACTTACCATTCACTTTAGTTGTTTTAATATGTTGTAGTAGGTAGACCACTTTGTTATATAAGTAGTGGTAAGGACCTTCTTGTTTATTATTTTATACCTTTTGTTTCGTATTTTATTTTTCCATTGTTTGTTGTCAGCATTTTTCTGTAATTGTATGTTTTCTTATTTTAATGTTGATCTCTTTTGTAGGAAGTTCCGTTGTTTTAAGCCAGAGATTAAAACCTATGTCTTCCCCTGATTTGGGTGGTGAAGTCAGGCTTGTTCATGCTTCTATTCGTAATCCTTTGGCTGATAGAACTAATGTTGCTTCTCATTCTGGTGGTTGTCATATTTCTTTTAATTTGGATAGGGATGTCATTCTTATTGATAAAGAGAATGTTGTTATCCCTGATTTTGTCTCTCCATCTCCTTTTTGGCACCGATCTAGATTTTTTCCATCTAAGGTATAGTGTGCAAAGCATTCTCTCTTTTGTTTTCCTTTTTTTCTTTTTGTTGTAAGCTTATTGTTGCTCATTTTAATTTGTAGCTGTCTCAAGATTCTTAGAATGGCTCTCTCAATAGTAGAGATGAGGTTAGGTCATAATTATTTGTTGTTTGTTGTATTTGTTTTTAAATTTTTGTATTCTATTATTGTCGTTGTATTGTTGATATTTCATTTTCTTTTTTAGGATCGTGTAATTATGCAAACTCTTCCGTTTTCTGATGAAGAAACTCCCCGTATTACACCTAAACTTTCTAAGAAGCCTCTAATGCTGCCTCTGAGTCATAGTTCTCTGAAGAATTCTAAAAAATCTACTGTCAATGGAAATGTTAGTTTTCCTTCTTTATTTTTGTTTTTGTCATATATATATATATAATTTATAATTGTTTGCCTTTCTCCCTTTTTTTAGGATACTTCTCCTGTTGTTTGTACTGGTTCAAGATCCTTTTTTGATAAAGTCAGAGTTGAAACTAAAAACTCTGATGTTATATATAATTCTAAGTTGGAAAAAGCGAGGATGAGCTCAGAAACTCCTAATTTGTGTCTGAACAAAACTCATGGTTTTCCATTAGATTCTTCTATTGATCCAGCAGGTGTGGCTGGTCGTTCTGATTTCAAATCAAGGGATTCATCAACTGGTGGGAAAGTTCCTATTCATGGTCCTAGAAGAATGGTTTCTCCAAGTCGATATTATGGTGATGATTTTGATAATCTTCAAGACAAATTTAAAGTTTCAAAATCTGAAATTGCAAACTACAAGGCTATCTGTGCTTTGTCGAAGTCTAGTCCCATCAAGTAATTGCTTGTCCTTTTTTTTGTTATTGATTGTGCTCCTGTATATTTCTTTGTTTTTTATGTAACTGATCCTTTTTTACCTATTTTGTTCTTTGTAGTGAGGATGCTTTGTATTTTGGAGGTGTTCGTTGTACATACTGGTCCCTTGGAGAATCTATGAAGCCAGGTGGTAAAGTAAATAATTTTGTGGTGGCTGTATTTCACTATCATCTCTTTTGCCAGCCTGATGGACATCCAGATGTTTCAAAGCGGCATTACTTCTTTTCTAACATTTCAGTAAGTGTTTGATGTTATGTGTTAGATAATGTGATCATTATATTTTTTTAGTCCTATTTTTTTAGTTTGAAGGATATTCTTCTCAAAGATCATGCTGAAGTTGATGGTGATGTGATGATGAGAGCTTTTAGCGTTCTGCAAAGGCCAAGCCACTTCATCGTTCCAACTTGGTAGGTTTTAAAGTAAAGTTTTCCAAGGCTGATGAACCATTATTTTTTTTGCTCTCTTATTTGAATATTTATTTTTTGCTTGTGCAGCTGTATTTTCCAAGTTTCTATGAAGATCATTGGTTTGTCTTTGTTGTTGATATCAAGGATAGGAAATTTGTGTTCCTGGATTCATTCTATTATGAACTTCATGCTTACCAACAATATGTTAGGGAAAAGATGGTATGCTTTGTTTCATCAGCTTTATTTTTTTGTTTTGTATTAGTGATTAATTATTAGATGATCTTTTTATATTTTCTATTCTAGATTCTAGAATTCCAATTTTGGTGGAACAGGTTTGTCAAGACTGATATGAAGTTCAGTGAATATGGTGTTATATATCCAAGTGTGCCCAAGCAGTCTCTAGATAATAAGTATGTGTATGTGCTTTTTAGTATTTTTGATTCATGTTAAGTATTTTTTATTTCTCTTTAGTCTTGTATATTTTTCTTTTTTATTATGGTTACCTTTGTTAATTATTTGTTTTATCATATTAATCTTTTTTTTAATTAATGTAGTGTTGATTCAGGAGTTTATGCTATGATGTTTCTTAAGCATTGGTCATCGCCAAGATCTTCTCTATTTTCTTTGTTCAGTAGCAAAGATATTACAAATATCAGGATCAAGTTATGCAATGAGATGTTGTTCAACCCTAGGAACACTGGTAATAAGAATCCAGTCATTACCTATGATCACAATCAGGTATTGTCGATGCTTGTTTTTTTTTGTTTTTGACTTGTTTTTTTGGTTGACTGTATGTTTTTTCAGGAAGGTGGCTCTCAGTAGCTGTTTTTCTTGCTTTCTTTTCTACTTTAGTTTTCATTGGCTGTAGTATTTTCGCTGGTCTATAAAGGTATTAATGCTGTGTCAAAAACTTTTGGTCTCCCTGTCATGTAATAGGGTAGTACTTAAGGAAGTGCCTTACAATATGTTTGTGCTCTGTTGCACATCATACAAGCAAACCTTATATTACAGTTCTTAAGTCTAATATAGTATTACATATGTTGATGTTTTTCTGAAAAATGTTTTGCTGACTTGCTATTGTCTTCCATCCTCTTCTTCTACTTCTTCCTTGGAGCTATTGAGTTGTTCTCCTCTGCATTAGTGTTTTTTATGCTTTCTTCATTCTCTTTGTCTTGGGCTTGCTTGGTGATCCTATCAGCAAAAAATGTGTTGTCAATGGTGTTGTTTTTCTAATTGTATCACTATACATGATAACTGCCCACTTGCTTTTTTTTGTGTTATTTACCTGAATTTTCATTTGTTGTTGATTTCTTCTTCTTCTTCGTCTCTTTCTGCTTTATTTTCTCCTTTACTTCTTCTATTGCAGTCTTCATTCTCTTTGGTTTTGGTGGCCTGCCTTTTTTTGGTGTTGTATCTAGATCTTGAATACTATTTTCTGAACTATTGACCTCAGTATATATTGTTCCACCTGTTTATACTTCTGTATGTGAGTTTGGTTCATTCTGACCATCCTCAATGCCTTGAGGTGCTAGCAACTTTTCTAGGTGCAAGTCAATCCTGTCCATTTCTGCTATTAGGTAATCTGTTGCTTCTTCCTGTTTAGATGCTTTTGAATTCAGTATAGTGGACTTGTTTGATAGTATATTGAATCTTAGCAGAGAACTTGTAGTAGCTGTTTTGTCTTCTAATCTTTGTTTGATCAATCTCATATCTTTTTTCCTCCACCTGTCCAATATGTACTTATCTAGTATGCTGCTAATTTACTTTTCTATTATCACTTTGAGGATATGGGAGCAGAGTATGTCATCTTTGCTGAATTTGGCATAGATGCAACTGAATTCTTCTTTTCCTTCTGTGAGGTCAGTCAGCACTATATATTTCCTTATCCTTTGTACTTTATAAACCTGGTTGCTTCTTTGCCATACTTCAAAAGCCTTATCTTGTTCAATTTCCTTGTAAGTGAGTGTTGAAGTATCTTTTAGTTAAACCTAGAATTTCTTGTATATGTTTCTATTGTATAAATCTTTTGCATACCTAGAATTCCAGTATAGTATGAATCTTTTCCTTGCCTCCCACATTTTTGTGAAGTAGTAGTTGTTCTCTAGTGCTCTTTCCTTGATCCTATTCTGCCACAAGTACTCAAATTCCTATTCTGTGACATAGTTGTTCTCTATGTCTTCAAATTCCTCATATAGGCCATCTTTAGCTGCAAATACTTTAATGTTCTTTGAGTAGCATTTAGTATTGATGTGGAAAAGGCAATTTCTATGCCTTGTATTTGGCATCACCTCTTCAATTGTTGTTTTCATAGCTTTGTCCTAGTCAGTTATTATAGTTTGAGGGTGCTTGCCTCCCATCGACTCTAGGAATGTTTCGAAAACCCATCTGAATATTGTTGTTGTCTCATCATGTAGGAAAGCGCATCCAAAGATGCATGTCTATCCATGGCCAGTGATTCCTACAAAAAGGTGCAAAAGGTAGTATGTATCTGTTTGTCATATATGTTGCGTCAAAGCTGACACAGTCTCTAAAATCTGCATAGTATTTTAAGGGAAGATCCATCTCTCCAAAAGAAAATTTTCACTTTGTTGTCATCATCTAACTCAAATTTGTAGAAGAAGGTAGAATCTTCACTCTTCTTGATTCTGAAGCTGTCTAATACCTTGGTCATATCTATTCCCCTTATTTCTCTGTTTAACTTTGTTCTGAAGTTGCTCACGTCTTTTTTCTTCACTGGTAGTGCTGTAGGTCCTCCTCTGAGATATGATAGTATAGAAATCATTTTCCTTGTAGGAATATTGTTATCATTCAAGGTTCTGATCAGTGACTTCTCCATTTCTGTCATATATTTGTGTCCACTTAACTGTTGGTTTCTCTGCCCTGGTTGTAGTTCATGGTTGTGCTCTAAGTCTAGCCTTATAATCCTCCAAATGTCACCTACTTCTTTCACAGCCATCACACATGGGCAGTTTGTTTTTGCTATCACATTTGTTTGTCTCTTTGTACCTTTTTTTTTTGCCAATATCCTTGTCGACTGTCGCCTCTTGTTGATCTATTATTTTTGGCTCCTCTTCTTTTCCATGTTTGTGACACTTCATTATGACTTTGGTTATCTCATCGTTCCTTTTCTTGCTTCTAGTCCTGAAGACATGGACTACGACGGCTTCGAACCTAGCAAGGTATGCATAGAAGTTGAAAAAGTGTTGAGCTATATTTTTTTCTTTGAATTCCATACCTAACTGTGGGTGTACTTGCTATTGATATATGCATTATTGCCTTCAGAAGCTGATATCTACTCTCTACTGATGAATTCATCTATTTCCTATTCAGTGAGTTCTTGGCTTCCCTTTCCTTCTACAGTGTCTATCTCTTCTGCTAGTACTATTTCATTATTTGCTGTTTCTGAATTTGTCCTTATTAGGTATGATGTTGTCCTTGACACATCTTCTTCTACAACACTTGTATCTTCTTGTATTACATGAAGTTGCATGTTTTTGAAGACGCCATTCTGCCATTGTTCTTCTTCTTGCTCTGATAAGTATTCTCCATCCCAGTTCCTAAGTTGGTAGTCCTAAAATTGTGAATAACAGTTCTAATTAATTATTTTATTTATCATACTGAATGTTGTTGTAGTAAATGTATATGTAGTTTGGGATCATGTTTTTAGGGTGTTACCTCTAAATCTAAAGTTGAGTAATTGAAATTGGTATTTGTTTCAGGATTGTTGTTCATGTTTTCAACAGCGATCTGCCAAAGAAAAAGATTGTTAGCAATCAGGCAAGTTACTAATGTATTTTTTTTCATGTTTACCTCTTTTCCTTTTTGAGCATTAGATATGGCATATTCATCTCCTGTGTAATAGTTTGATATTTGTCCCTGCAATTGTAGAGTTCCCTGCATTTATTTTGATTAATAAATTAGATAGTTTCTGTGATAAATAAACAACAGTAAGGTGTTTGTCAGTAGCTGTATTTGAATTTTGCATATCTATAATTTGTTTCTGTTTGTACCTGGAAAATATCTGGACCTAGTAACATACTTGTGTATGATCCGTGCATTTCTTGGGAAAATTGTAACATGCATGAAAATTATTACATTAGCAATACACTGAATTTATAGTTGCATAGGTGGTGTAAATTAATGAATTTTGAATTGTAAATTTGCTTACCGAGTATGTTTCTTCTTGGGAGTTCCTAATTTGTTCCATGAGTAGTCCTGTTAAGCTCTCCTGTGATAATTGTATCATATTTTTAGTTGTTTTTTTAATGGTACTAAATGGTTAATGTATGAGAAGTTTTTTGTTGCTTACCTTGCTTATGCTGTGTAATTGAGAAATGTGTGCACTGGTTGAGTGATTCTTGATGCATTCATGTTTGAGCTTGACCCAGAAATAGGAGTAGCTTCTTCTGTAGTTGTTCTTTGTCTTGATGTTCCATCATCTCTCTGTTTTTTAATAGCTAATGTGTTATACATCCTGCTGGTAACTTCTGTATTTCTTATTTTGAATTTCATACCTGGAAGTTGTACATGAGCCCCAAGCAGTCCTGCCATTGGTTCATTGGAGGCATTGAACTTGTTGCTCCAAATGGATTTGCAAGGTAGCCGAATTGTGCCTGTGTAATTTTTCATTTTTATATGAATGTATGAAATCTTTGTAGTAATTGAATTGTGATATAAATTAGTGAGTTTTTCCTTAGGTTTTAGAAGGTACCTGCATTTGATTTCCTTGTAATGATGTTGGTGTATATTTGTCCTTGTCTGTAACGTCCTGCATTTAACAAATATTAATAAATTGTTAGTGTGTAGAGTAATTTAGATAAGGAATTTTAAATCTGTGTTAACATTAAGATTGTGTCATCATTATTAGTTACATAGTTTGTTTAGGATGAATTTAAGATTCAAGAACACAAAATTTTTGTACTATGCAGTAAGATTATTCCAATCTATGTGATTTTGGCTTTTTATTTTAGAATTGGAGCAGCAGTTGTTTGCTATGTGCTTCTAAGTTATCTGCAGATCCATTAGTTATCTGCAGAATTGGTGAATTGGAGGTTCCATTGCTCTTGCTTTCTTTGAATCCTATACTCAGATCTGCATTCGATTGTCATTGTGTCCCCCTTTGTCAACTGGATGGTCTTGCGGTTCAGGTAAGTCTCCTTGTTTTACTTGTATGCCCTTCTTTTGGTTATGGGATTCGTTTTGACCTTCTTGGTTCAGGTAAGTTTGTGTTTTTTGCGTTTTGCCCCTTCTTTTTGTTTTTTCTTGGTGAAAGTGCTCTCTCTTTTGGGCTTTCCAGATATGCATATCTTGAGTTGGGCTTTTACTAAATTTTTGGTGCTTCGTGACATTGATTGGGCCTTGTGGAAGGAGTTGTTCTCATCTTTGTGGGCTTTGTTTTGGGCTTTTTGAGTCTTGTTTTCTCAGGCTTTTATTTTGGGCTTTTTGAGTCATGTTTGCCTGTATGGTCCATTTACTTATCAGTAACTGCTTGGTGGTTGTGCATTTACTCTCACCGTGTGGTTTACGACTGGTTGTACTCCCTCAGCGGTTTTCTCTCGATCCATGGTCCTCCATTTACTCGTAGCGTTTGGAATTATGTCCTTGTTTCCCATTTATTTGGCCGACAATTCGAATCTTCCTTCTATAGTGCCCTTTGTTTCTTTATAAAGCACTAGGCTTCCTCTTAGGGTTGTGTTCTTCTATTTTCCTGCCATTCTCTTTTTTGTGCGCCGGCAACCCATTTTTGTATCCTTCATGTAAGTTTTCTTTTCTTTTAGTCTCTGTATCTTTAGATGCCTGTGTTTGTATGGATCTCGAAACTGTTTGTTTAAGAATCTATTAGTCTAGTTAACTATATATTGTGTTCATTTCTATCTCTTTTCTTCACTATTTGATTTTTCCTTGGTTTATGTTAGTCTCATTTGTTTTGCTTTTTGATCTTTCTTGAAGTGGGCTCTTAGGTATTTCTTAAATCACTATGGGCTCTTATTTTTTTGTTTTTGTTATTCTTATTATTTTTTTGGTTGGGTAAGGAGTGTTAGTTTTCCAGTTAGTGGTATCTTTGTTATCATTTACCGTGTTGATGCCAACTACCCTTTCAATAGGCTTGTTTAGATGCTTCCTTAGGAGTAATTCTGTTGTCATAAATCTGTATGTTGCTTTATTTCTGTGATAAGCCATGAAGACTTGAAGTTGGCATATATTCTACTGGAAAGCAGCCTATTGTTGTGCCTAAAATTTGAAGTTATAAAGAAATAGCCCTTTATTGTTTTGCTGTTTCATCTGTGTTGAATTAGGCTCTTAGGTAATTCTTAGATTTGTAGGGTTTTTTGTTTTTCTCTTTCTTTTTTTGTTGGGTAAGGAGTTTAGGTTTCCAGTGTGTTTTATAGACTTGTGCTTGAAGTAATTCTTTTTTGTTTCTTTCATACAATTTTCTTCCTTGAACTCAGACTCTGCAGTTGGATATCATCTACAGTTTCTGGAAGGTATGTTATAATATTTTTTATTTTTATTTGTCATGTTTTAGTTGATAGTATGATAATCTAGTTGATAGTATAATGATTTGGATGTATAGTATTTCACTATTTTTTCCTTCATCATGTGGTTGATGATGTAATTTCAATATAGTGGTTGTTGATGTTTATTAACTTGTCACTTGTTTTAATAGTCACCTATTAATTACCTACATCTCCTAACATTACTTAACTAGGTTATCATCCCTAGTGATGGTGCCAGAGATGCTTGTTGGTGCTGCCTAGCATCACTACTAGAATGATACTAAGTAGTTCTTTATCATCTTATGTGACTAGAAAGAATATATAGATATGAATGAAAAAGGACCTGCAAGCGTACAAATAATATACCATTATAACACTACACCCGAGAGTATTCTAGGTATCGTTATTTATATTTTTACCACAGGGAAGGTCTAGCATGGACATGTATTGATAACTTATACTATTGATGGTGAAGTAAACCATTACCAATGTTCTACTCATAACAGGGGTAAGTCATAGGATAAGAGATATATGATAAGTATTGATCAATGATAATGATAAATCACTCAGAGTACTCCTTTCTATGGCATTAGCATGGTCAGGTAGAATATTAGAGGAATAATTCCTAAGTCATTCTTAATTACAAGTCAAAGCATACATTGATTAGTGCAATTACACCTAGTAATCATGGCTAAGATCATCTTCATATCTACACATAAGGGATATTACTAGGGAAGAGTAAGAATAGAGCTTATCTTCCTTCGTAATCAGATCCTACGTGCTACCTACATCAGGGAGTGGACTACAAAGGACTCAACGGGAGTGCCACATCCGCGATCTATCACATGACCTAGAATATAGGGTGTATTCACAGGTAAACAACGTATAAGCACCATGCTTACACAATGTCGACCACCCACCCATGGTACCTTAGAGTGAGCGCTATATGAACTTATGCATGAACATGATGATAATCCAACTATACTAAGCATATAATCAAAGTAGTCGATGAATATTATAATGAAGAACATAAATAAGATAAATACTGATATTGTCATAACAATTATAGCTAGCATATAAAAGTAATGGAGATACAAAAGAGATGGGGTACAAATATTATACCAAACCACGCTCTTGACACGATCAGGAATCCAAGCGAAGCCTGCTTGCCTCCCTCTAGACCTAGCCTAACTAGCTATGCCCTAGAATATGATGAAGCTCTGAGGATGATCAGGGTTTCTGTCTTCTCAAATGACTTGATGCCTCAGAGGGGGTGGTAGGGACTGGTATATATAGGCCAGAGCATCCAACATGAGCCCTTGGATGAAACCGACTTAAAGGATAGCGTAGATGTAACCTAGGAGGCGGTGGAGAACCGACATTGCGACGAGGCTAACAGGTGGGACCCTAGGGGGCCGAGCGGCCTCTAGGTGGGGCTGGCAGTGTGGAGTCCTCTTGAGTCTTCTAGAGCCTTCTAGTGTCCGTTTCGCGGTGAATAAGCGCAATTAATTCTGACATCTATGTCCACCTTGACGGTTTTCTGGATAAACCCTGCAAAAATCACAGATTCACCAAAACTCATGGAATTTATTAGTTTAGATCCCTAGACCTTGGTTGATGATCATATTTATGTCCTTATGCATGTTATATTGACAATTTATAATGGTTGTTAACTACTATCAACAGTGGTAGTGTAATTTTTTTTGTTTTCTTTGATTGTCTGATAAATGTTCATTGTAACTGTTGGTTATTAGGCCTTATAGGATGAGTTAGTTTATTTTTATGGGATCTTTGTTGGGCTTTTTTAGTAGTCTGATTGTTGTTAGGTCCTAACTGTTTGGTTGTATGTGACAATGATTGGGTGTTGCAGAGGGACTTATTCTTTTCTTTTATGGGCTTTTTTCTGGACTTTGTTAGTCCTATATGGCATGTTTGGTCCACTTTCTTTGTCTGTAACTGGTTGGTGGTTGTGCATTTACTCTCACTGTGTTGATTTTGACTGGTATTACTCCTTTAGCGGTTTATTATTTTATAGTGTTAATTTTTGTGTCTATTATGACGGTTAGTCTAGTTTAGTTATATATTCTTCTCTTTTAATATTTTCTAGTGTTAATTTTAGTAAGTTGTTTTATAGTAATAATTGGTAATTTTATTGTTTTATTGTATTATGTTATAGATCTGAATTAGTTTATGCTTTTGTTTTTTTAGATATCATGTATCATGGAAAACAGAGCTGTTTCTACGTATGTCATTGAGGTTTTAAGTTTGACTATTGGTGAGCAGTCTCGTTTGATTGCAGTTAGGCGGTCGATGCCTAGTGGTGATGCAGTGTCTAGTGTTGCTCGTGGTTTGAAACATATTGAGCACAATCCAGTAACTATGAGAACGATGGTGAATGAGAGCAAATTCTGTGTTGATGATCATAACGGTGTTTTATATATTTTGGCTAAATGGGATCGTCCTCCTCGAGTACTTAGCAAGTGTATTATTCAAGTTGGTGACAGTGCTCTTCATGTGTATCAAGTGAAAAGTATTGTCTCGAGGAATGACTCTTGCAAAGCTTTCATGGATATTCCAGTAAGGATCAATGTACTTTTCTTTTTATCTTTGTACTTTTTTAAAAAAATCTAGAAATGTAGTTGTTTGGTTGTTGATCTTTGTTAATTTAATTATTTTTGGATTTGTCACTGATTGATTGATAAGTTAATCTTTTTTGGACTTTATCATGTTAATCTTTTTTCTAGGTTGTTTCTCAACAAAATTCAATTGCTCCTGAAGCTGCAGTTCCATTTGCTCTAGAAGATGAAGTTGTTTCTTTGTTTGTTGTTGATAATCTGGATCTAGTTGTTGAAGAGAAATCTCAGCTAATTGCTGCTAAGGGTTTGACCAGTGAGAATCCAGCTAAATTAGTGGCTCGGGTTGTTAAGCAGAATCGTGGTGGCAATTTTCTACCTACTTGCAAGTTTGCATATGATCCAACGAATAGTACTGTGTATGTAAAGGTGGTTAAAGAATCGGATGCAAATCTGATGGCTGGGCGATCTTTTGAGGTTGCTGGTGAGACAATGTCGTTCTATCGTATTCTCAGTATAAGGGTTCGTTCAGAAGAAGAAGAAGATATCTATCAGACTGTGAAATGTCGTCAGTTGGTTCCTGATATTGGGGAGTAGTTGGTTGTCATCAGTAGCAGCATTATGTTTCTGGAACTTTTGTTTAAGTGTCAAGTTGTTTTTGTAATAACTGAACAATTTATGTTTGTGGAACTACAATTTGTATGGAACTTTATTATCTGAGTGTTTGTAATATAAATTAGTGTTTTTTTTCTTTTTGTATCTTTTTTCTGTGTTTGCTTATTTATGAGGTTGTGAGGTTTACATTTGTCTTTGTGATCTACTGCCTTATCAACATGGTCAGGTTATTAGGTAATATTCTATCTTTAATTAGTTTGTTGTATTTTTTTTCTAAGTCTGATTGTGCTTATGTTTCCCATGTGGATTGTAATGATGGTGGCCATGGTCATTCTGATGATGATGATTGGAAGTTTTGATAATGATACAGATAAGTTACTCTCTCTCTTGTCATTTCTTTTTCTTTTATTTTTAAATGTTGATTTAAATTTGTTATTTTAGGTAGTAGTTGATGACCTGTAGGCAGTTATCAGGTTAATCAGTTAGCCGTGAACTTTTGTGAGGTTTTGTTATACAAGATGTTTGATATGGTTGATGTGACCTTTTGGTCAGTCAGCTCTTTGTTCAGAATCTGCCATTGTGTTTTTAGCAACTAATTGGTCAAGTTTTTGGCATCATAGTTTTGCCCACTTGTGTTGTCTTACTGCAGATGTTTTTGGACTAGATTGGGTTTATGCTACCCTTGTAGTAGTGTTCCATATACTTGGTTGTTAGACTTGTATGTATACTAGGCAAGGATATGGAGCAAATGAGTTTAGGGTTGCATCCTTTAACAGTTTGAGCTATGTGTAGGTTAACTTATATGCTAATATTACTATTTTTACATCCTAGGACTCAATGTATTTTTTTTTCAAATGGAACTGTAATTATAGTATTTTGTTGCTATAAGTATTTGGCTTTCAGCCATGTGTAGGTTTATATTTTGTTTGATTTAATTTGTTTTCCATTTTTTAGTATCTGTCCTATTCTTTTTTTTGCCTTCCATAGAAACTATTTTTATTTTTTTATGATCATTTTGTCATTTACTAGTAGTAGTATGGCAATAATTCCTTTTATTCAGTGCCTGTGCAAGTATCCAATTAGTATCTTTGAGGTATCATTTTTTTGAATTCTTACTTTTTTCTTTGGTTCTGCCTGCTGCTGCCGTCTGTACACCTTTCTTTGCTTTTTAATTTGGCACCTTTGCTATTGTTGGCAGGGACTCAATCTTTGATTTGATGAGAGAGACATCGGTGTTCTGGTGTGGCCACAGCATGTACCTGTTGTGCTTCCTCGAGATGTTGAAGCCTGACAAGTGCGTGTGCAGTGTTGTGCTTGTGTGATTTGTATTTCTAGTCTATAGACCAAATCAGTGAATTATGATTGGAATTATAATGGATGTTTACTCTTTTTACAATGTCATAATAATATATTTTCACTAAACTTTTAAGTGTATTTTCTTTGACAGGTTGATGTAAATTGGCAATCAGAGGTCTTCTTGTATTCAGTTTGTCTTACATGCTCCTTAATATGGAGTGTGAATTTATGTAAGTTTCACTGTCCAAATTATTATTTTTCTTTAGTTTGAATCTGTTCTATTCATCTAGTCAATATTTTAATTGCTTTTGTTTTGGTTCCATTTGTATCGAAACCGTCTTTTGGTCTTAGCAAATGAATGGTCAAGCGTTTGGTTTCTTAGTTTTGCCCAATGTATTAGTATCTTACTGCAGGTGTTTCTAGAGTATATTGGGTTGATGTTATTGTTGCAGTAGTGTAGTTTCTTACTTGGTACTTATATTTGTATGCATACTCAACAAGGCAGTAGAGGAAATTAGTTTGTGCTGCCATCCTTTAACAGTTTCAGTCATGTGTAGGTTCAGTTATATGTTAACATTACTATTTTTACATAATAGTACTCAATGTAATTTTTTCAGAATCATAGTGTAATTTTAGTATTTTGTTGCTGTATTTTTTTTTCATTAGTGAAGTATATGTCCTATTTCTCTTTTGTTTTTTTGGCTACCATAGAAAATATTTGAAATACCTGTTTGTGTAGATTATCTTTTTTTGTAGAATATATTTTGCATTTGTGAAGTATCTGTCCTATCTCTTTTTTGTTATTTGGCTACTATAGAAATTATTTGAAATATATGTTTCTGCAGATTTCCTCCAGGTGTCACACCCGACCAAGGAGGCGCCCGTCATCGACTACAACCTCACGCTGCTCTTCCAGCCCATGCTTATGCTCGGCATAACCATCGGCGTAGAGCTCAGCGTCATCTTCCCATACTGGCTAATCACTGTCCTCATCATAATCCTCTTCGTAGGTAATCATCGCTTGCCTTTGTAAGCTACTGTAATGTGTAGCCCTTCTACTTTTATCTGTCCTGTGTACTGTGTAGTCGCTGAGATGTAAGCCTGTGTTCCTATGTAGGTTCAGTTATATGTTAACATTACTATTTTTACATAATAGTACTCAATGTAATTTATTCAGAATCATAGTGTAGTTTTAGTATTTTGTTGCTGTATTTTTTTTTCATTTGTGTAGTATGTGTCCTATTTCTGTTTTGTTATGTGGCTACCAAAGAAAATATTTGAAATATTTGTTTGTGTAGATTATCTCTTTTTTTTTGTAGAATATATTTTGCATTTGTGAAGTATCTGTCCTATTTCTTTTTTGTTATTTGGCTACTATAGAAATTATTTGAAATATATGTTTCTTCAGATTTTGTTATTTTGTTAGAATTTATTTTGCATGTGTATTATCTGGCCCATTTCTTTTTTGTATTTGTCTACCATAGGACATATTTGGATTTTTTTAAAGAATTTGACATTTCTCTTTTCTGTTTTTGCAAGCAACTCAATTTTTGATTCGCTGATGGAGACATTGTTTCACTGTTTGTGGCCAAAGGATTCATGAGCTGTGGTTGCTCAATGTGCTCAAGCTTCACAAGTAAGTGCCCGTGCAGTGGTGTGGTTGTGTGGTTTGTTCATCTAGTCAATGAGTGATATATGATTGGGTTTGTTCTCTAAGTTTTATTGTCCTCATTACTATTTCTGTTTTTTCATGCAGTTCCCTTGATCTATTCAATATGACAGTATAAGTCAATTTGGCAGCATAGGTAGTGCTAACTTTATATTGTTTATTATTGTTGCATTGTCATATAACTATATTTACGTTCATTTGATCACTATAAATTTGTTGTTAGAGTGGTGTAACTTTATATCTTTGTTGATATAATTTTTTTTGTATAATTTGTTTCTCGTTTGGCAGTAGAGATTTTAAGTATCATGTGTGCTGATTTTTTTTATTGTGACTGGTATTAATTATTGTGATATTTAGTTTTTTCTGTATAGTATTTTTGCCATTAGTTTTGTTATTTGGTAGTATTTTTGTGTTATTTTATTTGGACCATCAGATTTTGATCTGAGGTTCAGAAATCCAGTTGTTTGATGTACCCAAAACAACCGGATTGTATTTGTTTGGAGATCCGGTTGTTTTGGTGCTTCCCAACAACCGGTTGTTGGGCACGAAACAACCGGTTTCTAAGTAGATAGATCCTTTTTTTCTTTATTTTTTTAGCAGAGAGTAGGGGCTTGGTGACAAGTTTAAAGGACGGCTGCTTCACGACCTCGACGGCCCATGGGCCGTCTAGGTCGACGTCGACCTGGTGGCGGGAGTTCGGTCCCCAGTGAGCGAGCGACGACTTGAGCACATCGACTTGAGCCCCTAGCGGTAGAAAAAAATCTCCTCTTTCTCATCTCAAATCAAGGTAATAAATAGCATGTAGCGGGCTGGTAGCGGATTGGCTTTGAGGTAGCGGATTGCGGGAAGCGGGCGATATTGCGGACGACAAGTTATAGCGACACCTGATAATCTCACATAATTTTAAGTACATATATAAAAAATAATGAGTATAAATAGACATTTAATTGCACCCAAAGAACTTATATCTCACATACTTAAATTAAGAAAACAAACATGGTGTCCCACACATTAAGAGTTTACAAAGAAACATAATATGATTTATGAGCCATAAAATAGTTCACAATACTGTCACTCGTTGTCATTGTTGGAAACAACAACATCATTGGCCTCATGTCACTTGAACCATCTCCACATGCATAAGGGTTATTTGTTTCCACGCTATTGGGGCATGCTACGTGCAATTGCGGCCCGCAATATCGTCCCACTATTTGGAATTGCAGCCACAAAGTTGCAGGCTGCAAACTTCATAGTGCTACCTTGTAGCGGTAGCGACAATGGGCCGCTACCGCCACTATTTATTACCTTGTCTCAAATCCAATCAAATTTTAGTATGCATGATTTAAAAAAAAAATGTTTCCATAACTTTTATTTGGAAATTGTTTGTGGCTGATTTTGTGCAAACGAAATTTTAAGAAACTTTGGGCATAACTCTTTGTTTCAACAAATTGTACCCAAAAGTTTTGTGTCTACAATTTTATGTTCACAAATTATGCCCTATTTTCACAAGTTATATGAATATACTAGCAAAAGGATGCAAGTTGTTCAGTCGATTAGGCACACGCTATTCTAGGTTGTTAAGCACGAGGTCGTTAGTTCGGGTCACGATTTGATAATAAACCAATTAAGACTCTTATGAAATTCATTGTCTCTTACTCTTAGTAAAATCGACCATAACTCTTATTCTCGGGGCAGTGGAGTAACCGATATACCAAAAGATAGTGTGAAGGACGGAAGTCTGGATGAACCCGTATGTTACAACAAGATATACAATTTGTTGCGCAGTGTCCCACTACTACAAAAAAGATTTGTAGCAACACGCCCTATTTTTAGGGGCGGCTCTATATTGAGCCGCCCCTACAAATGGCGCCCAAACGAGCCGTCCCTACGAATCCATTTGTAGGGACTGCTGGTGCTATTAGCCGCCCCTACAAATGATTTAATTTGTAGGGGCGGCTCTATATCAGCCGCCCCTACAAATGGGAATAGACGTCGAATAGTAAAAATAAAGCACTAAAATTTGAATTTTTCAAACAACCTTGGATGGAGAAATGACCAAAATAAAAGTTGTAGATCTCGAAAAGTAATGAAACTTTGTTGTTTACAATTTTTTCATTTGAAATTATTTACTTATTCAAAATGCTGTTCAAAATTTAATTTTGAATTTGTTGAAAAACACTAATTTCTCTTTTTAATCTCTGGTTAAAACTTGTAACTAGTCTTTCTCCCTCATGTTAACTTCAAATTTGATGATTTTTTTCTAAAATTTTCTAAAATCATGCTCTATCAGTTTGTTACGTTCTTACAGCTATTATTTTGTCTATCTTTTCATGTGACTGTGTTTTATCTATTTGAATTTTGAATTTCAAAAAATAGCAACTTCAAACGTCATTTTGAAACATTAAATGATTTCTGCTAAAAAAGTCATGAACATAAAATTTGTAGAACTTATAAAGGTCTACAACTTTATTTTGATTATTTTTTCATCCGACAAAGTGGTAGTAATATTATTCACAAAATTTACATATTGCTCTTATAATTTCATAAACTATAAGAGAGATATGTAAAGTTTGTGAACAATGTTATTACCACTATGTTGGATGACCAAATGAACAAAATACAAGTTATAGATCTTGAAAATTTATAGAACTTTGTAGTTGACAACTTTTTTATTTGAATTTATTTTGTCAAGGAAAACTACGTTTGAATTTCTCATATTTGAATTTCAAATTTTTCAAACGATCTCAGATGGAGAAACTACCAAAATGAAAATTATAGATCTCGAAAAGTTATGAAACCTTATAATTGATAACTTTTTCATTTGAGATCATCTCGTCAAGGAAAACTATATTTGAATTTCTAAAAATTTGAAATTTGATTTTTTAAACGACCTCCGATGGACAAACAACAAAAATGAAAGTTGTAGATATCGAAAAGTTATGAACCTTTGTAGTTGATAACTTTTTGATTTGAAATTATCTTATAAAAAAACACATTTTAATTTCTTAAATTTGAAATTCAAATTTTATGAACGACCTCGGATGGAGAAACTACCAAAATAAAAGTTGTAGGTCTCAAAAAAGTTATGAAACTTTGTAGTTGACAACTTTTTTATTTGAATTTGTTTAGAGCCTCAAACAATCAATTTAAACTCAGTTTAACATATTATGTGGGGGAAAGAAAATCAATTATAGACATAAGTGAGTGATGGGTGAAGTGGTTAGAGGAGGGAACACGCGAAGCCCGAGGTCACGGGTTCGAACCCCGGTGGCCATGAAGCACGCGAAAAAATGTGTGACTTGCGACGTGTGGCTAACCGGTGGGGGTCTCCGCAGATTAATTTTTTTTACTTTTTTTGTCCTGGATCTGTGAATTTTTTTAAATAAATTTGTAGAGACGGTTCATTATCCAGCCGTCTCTACAAATAGTGGCAAACCACCCCTATAAATCGGCTATTTATAGCCACCCTTCGGTAGGGGCGGTTGGAAAAACCGCCTCTACGAACCATCAGAAGCCGCCCCTACACAACATTTGTGTAGTACTGCTCTAACTCGTTTAGCTACCAGAGGTTTAGAGATATTTGTTTCCAAATTGGGTTATGCAAACGCTCTGTATTCGAGTATTTTTGGAATCAGATTCCATTCCATGCGTGAATATTGTTAGAAATTTAGGTATTTTCATTATCAATTTAATCCAGAAAAATAACATCAGCAGGTTCATGATGACATATATGTGCTTGTGTATATCTTTAACGAACGCTATAGCATACAGAGATAACATACAGATAAATACAGTAAAAGCACATATTACAGTAATCAGAAAGATTAGACTGTACCCAGCGGAGGGTCCCATGCCGAGAGCATCGGAGGCTCTATTCGCACTAGTGGACATAGTGCGTTGCTCGAAGTCATGGACCACAGTCGGTGCAAGACGATGTTCGTAGTGTAGTCCCACGAACGGATCACCAGGAAGAAGACGCCTTGATGTTTCGCAGGCAACCACCAGGAAGAGGACGGGATCCAAGAGCGATCACCACTAAGAAGAAGACGTACGTGGATGAGCAGTCATGGATCGCTCCCCAAAAACCTAATCGCCGCCTCGCCACGCCACACCACGGCGCGGCCACGACCACGGCCCGGCCTGGCCGGCGGTGGCGGCAGCGCGCGCGCGTGTGGCACGCCTTTATCCTTTTCTCAGCTTCTCAATTTAGATGAATAATTTCCAACCATATAAGCTGAGTCAACGTTCAGTCAAAATCCCGTATGGTATTAAACCATACAACGCTTAATGTTACATACCATAGAGTTTTATTTGATTTATTAAATATTATATGGGCCAAGCCCATATAATATCCAACAATCACCACCAAACTCTAAGGTTTGTAACAAAGTAGTCTTAGAACCACATTTCTTTTATATACCAGTGTTTCGATGGAGACTGTTAAGTTAAACATCCATCTAGAGCAATAGTTTCACTCAGTCACAACTGAACAATGGACTAGGCCTTGAATTGCCAGTTTTGTGTGAGGTGAATGTCACTAAAGTCCTTAGCTGATACTTGGCTGCAAAAGGTATCCCCTCTATTTGAAGCATATAAGTCATACTCCAGTGCCTTTCATGAGTATTTAGAGATCACCCAAATATCATAGACTATGACCAGCAGCCTGACTCATATAGGTGTGCTCCTCAAAAGATATTCTGTAGAACAACATCTTTGCTTTAGCAAGCCGCTAGGAACACATTAAGGTAAAAACCAACCTGCCTTACAGATAGGAAAGATGTGCATAAAAAATGAGTCTTACCAAGGATCTTTCCTCATAATTTACTACTAGCTTGTTTCACCATTCTACTTCACGGAATCTCCGATCACATAGAACAGGTTACCACTATAGTAAATTTCAAGTGGGTCTCAAACCCATCTCTCTCGATGCACTTTCTATCATATTGCGTGACAGACCCTTAGTGAATTGATCTGCCAGATTGTTAGACCTGTGAACATAGTCCAACGCTATTACTCCAGAGTTTCTCAATTTTCTGATAGATTTTAGTCATCTCTTAACATGCCTTGTGGACTTCATATTATCCTTAGAACTGTAAACCTTCGTAATCACAGTTTGGTTATCACAGTTCATAGAAATAGCCGGTATGGGTTTTTCAACAACCGGTAAATCCATAAGGAGATCACGAAGCCACTCGGCCTCAGAGCCAGTAGTGTCTAATGCTGTGAGTTCTGCTTCTATTGTAGACTTCGTTAAGATAGTCTGCTTGCAAGACTTCCAGGAAACAGCGCCACCTCCAAGCAAAAACACATATCCACTTGTGGCATAAAGCTCATCAGCATCAGAGATCCAGTTGGCATCACAATAGCCTTCCAACACTTTTGGATGTCCGGTATAACGAATACCATAGCTCATGGTGCGTTTTAGATAGAGCAACACCCTCTCAAGAGCGCGTCAGTGATCATCTCCCAGGTTTGACACAAATCGGCTTAGCTTGCACACAGTAAAAGAGATGTCAGGCCTTGTTGCACTAGCAAGATACATGAGCGAATTAATGATCTGGGAATATCTCAACTGATCCCTTTCTATTCTCCTATTTTTCCTCAATACCACACTAGGGTCATAAGGTGTAGGAGCAGGTGCACAGTCACTAAACCCAAAGCAACTCAGCACCTTTTCCACATAGTGGGATTGTAACAGAGTTACCCCACCATCACCTTCTCTCAGAAGCTTGATATTAAGAATAACATCAGCCTCTCCCAAATCTTTCATCTCAAAATTATTGATTAGAAATTCCTTCACCTCCTCGATCACTTTGAGGCTGGATCCAAATATCAGTATGTCATCAACATATAAGCATAAAATGACTCCTTCCTTCACCCCCACCATACTGATAGTACACACATTTGTCAGCTTCATTTACAACAAAGCCAGCAGATGTTAAAGTTCTGTCGAACTTCTCATGCCACTGCTTAGGAGCTTGTTTCAGGCCATATAATGACTTTAATAATTTACACACCTTGCCTTCTTGACCATTTGCTACAAACCCATCCGACTGATCCATATAGATCTCCTCCTCCAATTCTTTGTTTAGGAAAGCTATCTTAACGTCCATTTGATGAACAATAAGGCCATAAGAGGCTGCCAGGGAAAGCAAAACTCGAATTGTGGTCAATCGGACAACTGGTGAATAAGTATCAAAGAAATCCTCACCTTCCTTTTGAGTATAGCCCTTGACCATAAGCCTTGCCTTGTACCTCTTGATAGTACTATCAGGCCTAAGCTTTTTCTTGAACACCCATTTGCACCCTATAGGCTTGCACCCATAGGGATGATTAACAATTTCCCAAGTTCCATTAGACATAACAGAATCTATCTCACTCCGTACTGCTTCCTTTCATAAGTCGGCATCAGGAGAGGAATATGCCTCTTCAATGGTCGTTGGTGTGTCATCCACAAGGTACACAATATAGTCATCACCAAACGACTTTGTAGTCCTCTGTCTCTTACTTTTTCTTGTGACTATAGTGTCATCCTTCTTAGGATTTTCATATAGGGTTCCTCAGTTTGTTCTACCAAAATAAAATTTTTATGCTCATGGAGAATTATAAATTCATGACTAGTCGTGCTAGGTGTATTTTTCATGGGAAACTCATTCTCAAAAAATGTAGCGTCTCTAGATTCCATGATTATATCAACAGCCATCTCAGGAACACTAGAGTTTATGATTAAAATCTATAACCCACGTTGTGAATAGCATAACCAAGAAAGACACAATCAACGGTCTTTGGTCCAAGCTTTCGTTTTTTGTTTATTGGCACATTCACCTTTGCCAAACAACCCCAAGTTCGCAGGTAAGAGAGATTTAATCTCTTCTTCTCCCATTCCTCAAATGGTGTAATTTCTTTGTTCTTTGTGGGCACTCTATTCAGAACATGACATGCTGTCAATATAGCCTCACCCTATCATTCCTTAGATAGTCCCGCAGTCTCTAACATGGCATTAACCAAATCAGTTAGGGTGCGATTCTTTCTCTCTGCAATCCCATTGGACTGTGGTGAGTATGGTGGCGTCCTCTCATGAATAATTCCATGCACCGCGCAAAACTTAGAAAATTCATTTGAGAAATATTCTCCCCCGCGATCGGACCGCAAACGCTTGATTTTCTTCTCAAGTTGATTTTCTACCTCAGCTTTATAGACTTTAAAATAATGCAACGCTTCATCTTTAGTATTTAATAAATACACGTAGCAAAATCTAGTGCAATCATCTATAAATGTCATGAAGTATCGTCTACTGCCTTTAGTCAATTCGCCATTCATTTCACATAAATCAGAATGAACGAATTCTAATGGTGCCAAGTTCCTCGCCTCGGCAGCCTTGTGAGGCTTGCGCGGTTGCTTCGATTGCACACACACCTGACACTTAGAATATTTGACTAAGTTAAATTTTGAGATTAAATTCAGATTTGCATGCCACGTGAGATAGCCAAAATTAATGTGACAAAGTCGTGAATGCCAAATATTCGACTCATCCGAAGCATTAACATTGTTCACCACTTTATTACACACATCATCAAGCAAAGATAAGCGGAACAAACCTTCGCAATCATAACCTTTTCCAACAAATGTTTTATGTCTCGACACAACACATTTATTGGACTCAAGCATAATTTTAAAGCCATCGCGACACATCTGAGAAGCGCTAACAAGATTCTTCTTGATGGAGGGGACATGCTGCACATTCTATAATAACACTGTCTTTCCCGAAGTAAACTTCAGAACGACCGTACCAGCACCAAGAACACGCGCATGCGAACCGTTTCCCATCAGCAAGGCTCCAATCCTGCCGGCCTGATAGAAAGTAAACAAAGAAACATCAGCACACACATGGATATTAGCACCGCTGTCCATCCACCACTCAGGTGAAAGACAAACTGAGAGAATAAAAGGTAAAAAATTACCATACCCAGATGTTCCTCCTTTAGTCTCGCTAATTACCACGTTTGCTGATATCTTTTCTTGCTTATATTTGTGGTCTAGGCACGCACTTGCCCAATGCTCATCACTCCCGCAAACAAAGCAACCTCCACCTTTCTTATTGTTTTTCTTCTTGAACTGTGCAGTTTGCTTAGGCTTTGCATTGTTATTCTCTTGCATGCTCTTCTTCTTTTTATTACGAGATACAAATGAGTTTTTCTTCTGCACCATATTGGCGGTGGAAGACTCAACTCCTTTTCTACGGTTATCTTTTGCTCTCGCCCTCTTCTCAACATCAGGAGATCCAATAAGCTCAGCCACGCTAAACTCTTGTCTCTTGTGTTTTAGAGAAGTAGCAAAATCCCTCCAAGAAGGTGGCAACTTAGCGATTATACCGCTGACCACAAACTTGTCGGGCAACAGGCATGGAAAATGTTCTACTTCCTTTGCTAGCGCCTGTATCTCATGAGCATGTTCGACCACAGAACGGTCTTCAACTATTTTGTAGTCATACAGCTGCTCCATAAGGTACAGCTCACTGCCAGCATCAGAAACTCCAAACTTTGTCTCAAGAGCATCGCATAACTTTTTGCCTGATGTGCAAGATATGTAGTTTTTTCTCATACTTGGGATGAAGTGCACTGATCACGGCACCTTAAAACAGGTTATCGGCAGCCAAGAACTTTTTCTCCTCCTCAGGAGTAAACTGTTCAGGCTTTCCCTGTGTGGCGTGATAGCAGTTCATCGCAGTCAACCACAATACTATCTTGACACTCCATATCATGAAATTCTTGCCATCAAAATTATTTGGCTTCAAAACACCAGCAAAACCACTAATAGAAAATTGTCTAATATTAGGTTTTTGGATTGTTAGAAATTTAAGCATTTTCATTATCAGTTTAATCCAGAAAAATAACATCAACAGGTTCGTGACGGCATATATGTGCATGTGTATATCTTTAACGAACGCTACAGTATGCAGAGATAACATACAGATAAATACAGTAAAAGCACATATTACAGTAATCAGAAAGATTAGACTGTACCCAGCGGAGGGTCCCATGCCGAGGGCATCGGAGGCTCCATTCGCACTAGTCGACATAGTGGGTTGATTGAAGTCACGGACCACAGTCGGTGCAGGACGATGTTCGCAGTGTAGTCCCACGAACAGATCACCAGGAAGAAGACGCCTTGATGTTCCGCAGGCAACCACCAGGAAGAGGACGGGATCCAAGAGCGATCACCATCAGGAAGAAGAGGTACGTGAACGAGCAGTCGTGGATCGCTCTCCAAAAACCTAATCGCCGCACACCCCGTGCAAGGCTCTCAAGCGGGCGAGGGTTCCGGAGGCACCTGCTCTCCCGCTGCTCCGTGCGCGTAGAGGTTCTAGAGCGGTTGCAAAAGACCTAGATCTGGACTGACGGGCCACGCCACGGCCACACGCCACGGCCACGGCCTCGGCCCACGGCCCGGCCCGGCGGCGGCGCGCGCGCGTGTGGCACGCCTTTATCCTTTTCTCAGCTTCTCAATTTAGATGAATAATTTCCAACCATATAAGCTAAGTCAACGTTCAGTCAAAATCGCGTATGGTATTAAACATACAATGCTTAATGTTACGTACCATAGAATTTTATTTGATTTATTAAACCATATAACATCCAACAAATATGCTACTTAACTTACACCCGGCCGCTCTGCCACTGCGGTGGCGGCGTCGTGCCGGAGCCCAGAGTTCAAGGTGTCTGCGGGTGGCGCTCCATGTCATCGTGGAGCTGCACCTGCATCACGCCGGTGTCAGTAGCATCCAAGGGCACCGTTGGTATCCTTTTTGCTTTTTGTGCATTTTCTCACAGCAAGCCGGTGTGCATGAGTGCAATACTGTAAACATGGCACAAAATAAAATAAATTTGATTGCATGAGGGTGTTTCAGTTATTTTCGTAGGGCGATCAACGTGCCAAGCGTCAAGCCACCGTTGATTTTCGACGCACGTGCTCCACAAGCCTAAGACACTGTTTAGATGCATTTGCCATGGCAAAACATTAGCCCCTAAAACTTTTGCTACTAAACTTTAGTCCTGAGTGGGGTGTTTAGATCCATGGCAAAAGTTTTGTCATCCATCAAAAAATGACTGATTTGCTCCTCATTGGACAGCGATGACACCATCCTGGTTGAGGACGCGACGACGACGCCCTGTACGGCGCGAGCTGCAGCTTGAGCGGGCACGTCGCGGCCAGCTTGCACTTGGTGACGTGGGCCTGGTACCTTACCTAGCCGGCGAGCGCGACCTCCACCTGGAACAGCCCCGTGGCGAGATGCACCATCGGCGAGATGCACTGCCGCAGCCCTGCCGGAGCGGACAGCCTCCTCATCTTCCTCCTGGATGGGCGCGGGCGACCCCGCGACCTTGCTGGAGCTCGCGAGCTGGGGCTAGGCGGACGCGGGCGCTGGAGCCTCGCTGGCATGGGCCACGTCGGGCGAAGATCTGGCGGCGCCGCCACGGCCGGCTTCGCGTGCGTGGCCGGGTCGGTGCTCACGCAGGAGGTCGTGGTCGGGGCGGCGCTCGTGAAGGCCGGGGCGGCGCTCGCGGTCGGACCGGAGCTCGCGGGGAAGGAGCCGCGCTATGAGAGCCGCGCGGTTGAACGGCAGCGTCGGGGGTGGGACAGGCGCTACTGGGTGGGTGGGTGGGGGTATGAGGTGTCCTTCACACCCCAAAGGCACTTTAGCCCAGTTTTGCATCTCTTGAGATGCAAATGGATTAAACTTTAGCCCTCCTCTTTTGCTCACTTTTAGTCCAAGTGTTTAGATCCATTTACCCAAAACATGGGCTAAAAGTGCTAGACAAAAGTTTTGTCAAATGAAATAAACAGGGCATATGTCAATTGGCTTCTATGGTTTAAGATATAATAAAGAATGAACTACCCTTAATAATCCGAATGTCAATTGCTCGATTATTTTTGTCCTTTCGCAACAATGTTACATGGAGTTTTGATTTTATGCAAAGTTAAAGTTGGGTTCCAATTAAAATAGGTTTCTTCTATTGTTGTTGATAGATCAGTTGGCTGGGTTTCTTATGATGGAACCTGCCCACTCGGGTTTAAGTTCTCGACTTGGCACATGTGCTCGTATTTTGTTTGATTTATTCTAGGATTTAACGACGCTATGCTTTCAGTGGTAGGCGACGTCCCCGTCGACAGAGAGACGTCTGTGGTGACTTCGTAAATCTTGAGATCTGCCGGCTCAATCCTTCGGAGGTGTTCATAGGGGTAGAGTTTGCGTACGCGTGTTCATAGAGATGAGTGTACATACATGTTGTGGACGTCTACGTTGTACTGTATGATTCAAAAAAAAAAGTTGACTACTTAGCTTGGATGTCAAAATCGGCTTTGGTAAATAGTTGCTAACACCCAGGGATGGCCAAAAGCTATAGTTTTTTTTTTCCAATCTCTGCTTCGTGGTTACCACTTAGGTAGCAAGAGTAAAAGTTGCTAACGATTTTTAAAATAACAAGAATCCCATGAGTTGGATGATGTGCATTAGCTGATAACGTCAAACATATAAAATAATGTGCACCACAAATCACAAAAGTGTTTTTAGTCCAATGGTAGAGCAGCAAGCTCCTACCCTTGCGGTCAAGAGTCGCCGGGAGGAGGAGCAGGCGGGACCGTTTGGATAGAAGGCCAGTAGAGTGGCCGAGTGGGCCGTGTGGTTAGAGTGTTAGACTAAGCCCGTGTTTAGTTCCAATTTTTTTTCCTAAAAAGTGCTACAGTATTCGTCACATCGAATCTTACGATACATGGAGCATTAAATGTAGACGAAAAAAAAAACTAATTACACAGTTTGGTTGGAAATTACGAGACGAACGTTTTGAGCCTAATTAGTCCATCATTGAACACTAATTGCCAAATAAAAACAAAAGTGCTATAGTAACCAAATTTCCAAACTTCAACCAACTAAACAAGGGCTAAATAGAATAGACCAGATGAAAAAAGAGGCAGAAATTTTGCTTTATTATTAGGTATGAATATAATTTTTTTCGTTTTTTATATTTATGTCCACAAACTGTGTGTATAACCTTTATTTTCACAAATTGTGTAACTAATTTTTTTATGGACGACGGAGGGGAAGAGGCCCCACCTAGATTTCAATTTAGGCAGCGCAGTTAGACCAATAATTCATAAGGGTACACATCATTTCTTGCTTGTATAATAATTTCTTCTATTCACAAACAGACATCATTTCTTGCTTGTATAATATTTTTTTCTACTTACAAACAGTGCAATTTCTTGCTCCGTTGGGATTGAGCGACTATTCACTGATTAGCAGGCCGCTATTGACGCACAATTCACCACAGATTGAGCTTCCATTCCCTGGTTAGCACGCCGCTATTGACGCGCAATTCACTGCAACGTGCCAAATGAATAATGTACAGCTGTGGAAGAGAAGAAAATAGGATTGTTTCAGCCCACAACGATTCGGCTCACCAAGGACGATCCATTTCGTTTCTTTGTTTTCTTTTTGAAATAGCAAAGTGGCTAGCGCAAATTGCACGACTACTGTGCTGTCAACCCTAAGTACAGCTTAGTATAAACTCTAGTGTGGCTAAGGGTCCTCTTCCCTTTCATTTTCTTGTTGTTCTGGGTTGTTTTGGTTTTTCTACCACTGTCTTAGTGGCTTGTAACCTGCGCTGCGAGGGCTCTCTCGTAGTTGCATCATGTATTTCTATTCCTTTTAATGAAACACATGTCAAGGCATCGCCAAGGCATCGTAGTTGCTCATCCGGCCAAGCCGGCTCGGCAGCGGCCATCACAGGGAGGCGTAGCAGGGTGCAGCAAGGCAGGCCGGCTTGGCTGGCCAGCCAATCGGCCAAGGCGATCCAGCGGCAGGAGCAAGCCATAGGGCGGCACGCGGCTTCCAGCCGGCCTGGCTAGCCTTGTGACCGGCATGTGGTCAGCTGGCCTGGCTGCTTGGTCTGCCGGCCAGGCTGCTTAGCATGGGAGCGCAGCCCAGCCAAGCGCATGCATGGAAGAGAGAGGCCGGCAGTTGACACCAAAATTTGGATCAGTACGTGGGACCCTTGGATTTCAAGATTTGTTGAAGAAAGCCAAAATGTCTGCAGAATTAGCTAAGCTAAAACACTGTCAGGATCGGCTAGATTTCATGACGTTGTCATCTCGAGAATGGGCTTTGCCGGTGGAAGATGGCGGTGATCAGAAGCAGGAGGGCATAGCAGACTTAATAGAAAGGAAAGATTGAAGTCCAAGTTATTTTAATTTAGGATGTTTTCTCTTCTTTTCCAGATTTGTAACCGGTCTTTTTCGACCAAGACTCATAGTCAAGCCTCGGGTATAAATATTGAACCCTGACTATTGTAATAGACATCTCTACGATCAATCACAAACCCGTACCTTTACTTTTTTGGCTTACGCCAACCCTAGGAGTAGGAGTAGAGTAGATCTCGGCGAGTTCTTGGGGCAAGCAGGGCTGCATCGGTTCGGCCGACCTTTGGTTTATTTGTGAGTACCGTCATGACTTATACTTTTGTTTATAAGGCTGCATCGGGCCGGCCGACCTCTTGTAAGCTTTGGTATAAGTTAGTTATCGACTTTTATCAGTAATCGTAAGGCTGCATCGGTCCCGCCGACCTCTTGCAATTCCTGATACAAGTTACTTATCGATTCTTATCAAATTTTGTAAGGCTGCATCGGTCCGGCCAGCCTTGTACAAATTTTGATACGGATTAGTTATCGGTTAAATCTATTAAGATTAGTAGGGTTTCCTTGCTGTTTTAGTATATTTGTCAGTTATCGATCTTGTTATAATTGGTATTTTTACTATTTGTAACAATATCACCCTTTACCCGACTAAGATTGAAACGGAACGACTTTATATCTTATCAAACTATTGTCTTGTTGCTTTATCTCGCCTAGATCTCACTTTAACTATGGTTTCGGCTAGATTAGTCGTTTTATTCCAATCTTGATCGAAGATAGCATGTGGTCAAGGCATGTTTGATCTTAAGTAAGCTTGTTAGTTGATGAAATCTAGTCTAGAACTGCTATTACGGCTGCCATCGATCCGGTTGACCCCCACTGTTAGCACTATAGATCAGAAATTATCAATTGACAAGTTCGCTTATGGTCAAACATAGCATCTGACTGCATACTATGTTTGCATCGGCTATTTAGCTAATCGCCTGAGCCTTCACATGTATAATGTGCCTTCATGACTCCATTGAAATATAAGCAGATCTAACGATTGCTAGCCTCTGGTCTAGGGTCCTACTGTCAATGCTGCATCAGCTGATTCGATTTGTTGGCGATACAATAGATTGAGTTTAGTTAGTTTATAAATTTATTTATATCCAATGGATAAATGTTAGCATATTGTACAACACAATCAATGGAATCGGCTATTTTAGCCGATGCCTTGCTTATTGAGGATACGGTGGCTATTTATATGTCTGTCCTTGTTTTTGTCTTGGTTAAAAGCTAGTATGATCCTCAATTAATACAAATGCTTCCATACCTATTCGTTACATCTTTACATGCTCTCATGATCATTGGCTGTTAAGGATCTATACAATTAAACACCTGATAATAGCCAACTTGCTTATTTTATTTATTCCGCATCATGAACATGTTGGATATCGACTCTTTAGTCGATAGCCTTATCTCATTGGCTATTTAGCCGCATATTTGGAACTGTCTGGAGTAACACCGGCATGTTCCACCTTAAATTACTGATCAATCTTTCCTTCTTGTCAATTACAGGGTCAAATTGACTGGCACGCCTCAGGTCACGACCATCCAGTCCTATGTTTCCAAAGTCCTCGGAGATCTTGGGATCTACTCCACTCGACTTCTCCCGGCTTGCTTGCTGTGCTGAGACGAGGCCGGTGCGCATGTCACTTTTCGCCGTCAACACCAGCCTAGCCCGATTGAGGACTGGTCATGTCGGTTTAGCTCGATGTTAATCCCCCTTCTTTCTCCCCTTTTTCCAAATCTTTATGCAATGTTCCACATTTAAATTTGTGCCAATATTTTCTCCAGAAACATTGCCTAAAAGGTCATCTCATTTGTCTGAATCTTTAATCGTCGACAACATCCATTGACTGTAGATTATGCCATTCAGGTTTTAATGTTTCATGCTCCATGGATCTCCTCTTGCCATTGCCACTGGTCGATATAGGATCTTTACTAGTAATTTATGGCAAGCAATATTGAAAACAATGAGGATCCAACTAAATTTCAGCAGTGGCTATCACCCATCAATCAAATGGTCAAGCTAAGAGAGTCAATCAATGCCTATGCATGGGTTTTTGTCAACCCACCAAATTGTTCTATTAGTTCTCTTTGACAGATTGGTGGTACAACACATGCTTTCATACATCACTCAACATGACTCCATTTCAAGCACTCTATAGTTATGCTCCTTCTATGGTGGTTGAAGTTGTCCTGTCGGACTGCCCATATGACATGCTCGTCAAATTCTACATAAAAAGCAGCTGGATCAACAACTCACCAAATAGAATCTCCACAAAGCTCAATAATCTAGAATCAAGCTTCAAGCTGAAAAATTCAACACTTATGACATGGTCTACCTAAAGCTCCAACCATATCGCAACACTTCACTTAGCATTCACAAACACTGAAACCTCCACTCCAAGTACTACAGCGCCTTCTACATTTGGACTGTATTAGCAAAGTGGCATACAAATTACAAAATACTACTGCCAAAGGGCTATATCAACTTCACCATGTCTTATATTCCTTGTCAGCTAGCTGAAACAACACCTTTGTCCTATCCTACGCCCTGACCTTCATCTGATTGATGATCGACTAGCATGATAACATCAAAGTGGCCCTAGTTATGATTCTTGAACGATGTCTTGTCCCTTGTAACAATGAATCATTAGTCCAATGGTTAGTTGAGTGGCTCAACCTACCTGCTTCTAAAGTTACATGGGGATGCAACTTTTATTAGGAAGATTTTTCCATCATTCATCCTTAAGGGCAAGGATCTTCAGACGGGAGGTATTGTCAGCTGAATGTGTTGCAATGTCATTCTACTTCAGTTTGTTAGTTTAGCCTGTGGAATCAGGCTTAGCCACACATCGTCAATCTGATGGCACACGATTTAGTGGCCTCTGCCTTTTGGTGCCTAAATGCACATTATCAATTTTGTCAGATATTTAACAAGATAAGGCTCTTTATTATGTTAATGATCATCCATGCTATTTAGGTAAACTCAAATCAAATGTAGAGCAGAAGTAGCGGTAGGAGTAGCTTAGTTCCTCGCCACCGACTGAAAGGTCCTTGTTTGGTTTTGGTAATTGAGTGACAACCTAGGTGGACTAATATGTGATTATGTGAGATATATAGGTGATTAGTCCAGAGGTACACTAGTGTGAGCAACACATGCCATGGAGATGGAAATGGCTTGGAGTTTTGAGATGCTCACACATGTGATGAAGGAGCTTATTGCATATGAGATATGACATAGAGTCATATGACTAGGTGGAGAATATCAAGGTGAGTCTTGGCTTGATGGACCAGTTGCAAGCATGAAGGGCAAGTCAGAGGCTTTGAAGCAATAAACCACGTGACGGGGAAGCTTGAGCAATACTTGGCGCTGATGGACTGAAGCAACAGTGAAGAGCAACAGAGGTCAAGATCGATGATCCAATAAGGTCACATGATGATATGAAGTGGATCATATCATTTGTGATAGTTGTTGGTGCTTGTGTAGCATCAACATTGGAGGAGATGAAATGGAATGTGCAAAGCAAAGGTAGGGCATTTCATTTCACTGGTCAAAGGTTGTGTAGAGAAGTGCATGAGCGGATATAGGATAGATGGCCATACTATCAAGAGGGGCAAAATTATTTGCATATCGGTCATCTAGTGCCACTTGAGTGATCTAACTTTGCAAACGTTGCTAGGATCGAGTGGTGTGGTGAAAAGAGTTATAATCTTTTGAAAAATGTTTGTGAAAAATGCTAACACACTTGCACATGGTGATGTACACTTGGTGGTGTTAGCACATTTACAAAGGAGAAGAAGTTGGAAGTGAGGAGGTGGCTCTGGGGAGCTCCGTACCCAGCCTTGGTAGGGGTCGGACCATAGCATGAGGGTCTGGTACCTAACCCTAGCCAGGCGGGGTTCTGGCGAGCTCTGGACCCTGGGGCTCTGGCCCATGGTCTGAGGGTCTGGAGCCTTCCCTTTACTCTTGGGTGTGGTCGGCTGTGCTTCGGACTCAGGTGCTGGCTTCGGACACAGGGGCTCTGGCCTAATGGCTGTGGGTCCAGGTGGTGACCCTACACTACTACATTCAGACCTACCATGGTCGGTTCGTAACCCCCCATCATAGCCAATTTTTAGCCTTAGCAGTATGCACTCGATGGTGATAGTCGAAGCCATCACAGATGGCTAGGAACCGACAGTGTCGGATCTCAACACCCCCGCATTGGCAAACGATCCGCCTGTGTCGAGGCTATCATCACCGTTGTGTGGGCACATCAAGAGCCTATGTAGTGGTCACCAGCACCGTCGCCTTGTACTTTGACCCAACTGTCTGCGGTGTGGGTTCACTATCGCTTCGATGGCCGAGACGTCTGTGTAGAGGTAAACATCATCGATGCTTCAACGTATGAACTATCAGTACAAAGGTCATGGTCACCGTCATCTTGCACCATGATCCGCCTTTGATGATTGTTTAGTCGGTGTCGAGTTACTAAACGATTCGATGGTGATACACTTTTGATCCCTGCTGCATCATACGTATAGCGATGGTGTTGGATGTTTGCACCACCAACGATGGTGGTGATAACAAAATAATAAACGACACTTAATATCTTACTAAACACAAAGCATATCGATATAATCATTACATCCATAAACCATGTTCTTGCAATAACAATGGACGCTTACCATAACATCTTTCTCAATAGATGTCGTAACACAAGCGGTACACAGATTGCATACTAAAGGTACTGATCTCTATAGAGACTTACATAACGAAATGATGTAGCTATGCTCCACCTATGTGGCACTCCTTGCTAGGCAAAATGAATATAATTAGTGCATCCTTCGGATTGGTAGCCAATACACCATGGAACCCCTCTTCCTTCTCCCTTAGCCAATGCTAGAAAATTATTCAAAAGCACTCAGACTCCACCACCTGCACAAAGCAGCAGAATTAATGATATTCAGCACACCATTCCTTTAGTTACCAAGCCCAAATTGGTCTATATATAGAATCAAAACAACTACCTACCTGAGCAAACAAAATATAGCAAATGCATCTTTACTGCTCTACTAATGACTCCATGAACAAGGGAACATAAGAAAGATAGTGAGGTCCGTTGATACATAGACTCCAAGTAGGTCTAGGACAGCGGATGACCCTTGTTGGGAGGACATGAACTTTTCTGTGGTTCATGTCATATGCAAGCAGTGTTCTATCCTCCCCAATAAGGAAAATCAAATTCCATTCAAGGTGAACTGCAATCACTCTGTACTCCACATCACAAACCTCATAACCAAATTCAATATTGTTCTGTCCAAATATCTCCAGCGTGGTCACTGTATGCTTCAATGTCCATTTATTACTACCATAGTCTTCAAGGATCAAGATTGAAAGCTGATTCATAGTGTAAATATCAGCAGTACATAAACACAACTAACCCTGAGCTTCATGGATGGAGATTGCATCACTACATGGCTTCTGTATTTTCGTCCATGTCATTCTGTCCATATCAACAACAATGATCTGGGAGAACTCGAGCCAGTACATAAAACCATTAAGAAACACACTTCTCGCATATGTGGATAGTATAATACCGTCGCCCCATTCAGATTCTTTAAAGATCCAAGCTGCACTCTTAGATGAGTATATGCTCACACCTACGGACTCTCCCTCCCTCATCTTCCCATATTCAAACACATGGAAGTGTGAGGAGACTATCAGATCGAACCCCAAGCGAGCCTCACCACAAGAATGGAGGTTATCTGGCAGTAGAAACCATTTATTAGTCATCGGATTGTAGGCAACATAGCAACACCCAACGCACCAGCAGAGGATGAGGCCATTGCAGCAATATGAGATGATGATATCCTAAATGGGGAAGGGCAAGAAGGACATGGATGGGTGTTCACCGATGACGCTGGTGAAGTGGTGTTTACCTTCCCAGGTGCGATAGAAGAATCTGGCAACAACCTAGGCTAGCTCCTTATGGTACTCTACGTCCGAGATAAGGTGGTTCTAGGAGTGGTAGACACACTTGCAGCTGCATAAGGAGTGGGCGGTGAGGTGCAGAGTATGAGGACCAAGACATGGTCCGTGAGGATGCCCACTCCGTTCCTCTTGTTGGGGACCTATTGATATTTCTTAGCATCACTCTTAACTAAGTTGTCATCCCTAATATGATGTCAGAATTGCGTTGTTGGTAATTATGAGAACACTTGTAAACTATATATATATGGTATCCGCAAGCGCACAGATAATATACCATTGTAGTATTTCACCCAGGAGTATACCGAGTATCGTTATTTATATTTTATCCATAGGGAGGAGCTATGGAGTTGTGTTGGCATATAGATATTGACAAATATGTATACTTAAGATAAAACCACTCTCATGCTATGGCAGGGGTAAGTCAAGTGATAAATAAATGATAAGTGTAAGGTAATAATGGTGTTCCAAAGATAGAAATAGATACTCATAAAATATAGTAAGGCTAAGCATGAGATTCGTTAAGAGCAAAAGATTCCTAAGTCATTACTTATCTACTAAGTCTTTTGTACACCCAAGCATATACACTCTCATCTATAGTATAACTAACTTTGGATCTATGCATAAGGAACATTACTAAGGAAGATTAAGAACAGAGCTTGTCTTCCTTCGCAATCACGTTCTACATGCTCTACAAACGGGGAGTGGACTTCAAAGGACTCAACGGGAGTGTCACATCTATGATCTACCACATGACCCAAAGTGTAGAATGCATCCGTCAGGCAAACAATATCTAAGCACCATGCTTACATAATGTCAACCACTTAACTCACTCGAGTACTGAGGTAAGAGCTTTGCGAACATATGCATATATTCATCATCAATCATAACTATATCAAGCATATTACTAGAGCAAACTAAGAACATAATAAATAACAACATAGTATTGAAGTAGCACAAAGTCATAAATAAAGAGATACAATGGCTATACCAGTCTCCAGACGGCAGATCCGGAATCCTGAGTGATAGCCCAAACTCTACTTGAACCTTGCTAGCTAGCCTATACTAGAAACTTGAAGAATTAGAGCTCTATTCTCTTCTCTCTGAAAACCCTAATTTCTAGTCTACTCTTGACTTATGGCAGTGTGCCCTAGAGGGGGGCAGGGGCTGGTTATATTGGCCAAAGCGTCCAACGTGAGCCCTTGGATCAAACCGACTTAAAGGATGGCATAGATGCATCCTAGGAGGTGGTGGGAAATGGACATATGAAGGAGGCTGACAGGTGGGTCCCCCATGGGCTGGGTGGCCTCTAGGTGGTGCCGGCCAGCCCCACCTAGCAGTGGCTTGGCCCCCCGCTTCGGTGTGGAGTCCTCTCGAGTCTTCTGGAACCTTCTGGAGTTGATTTCGCTGCGGATAAGCGTGATTTTATTCGACGATTTGATCCTCCTTGATGGTTTTATGAAATAACCCGGCTGAAAATATAGATTCACTAAAACTTGAGGAAATTGTCAGTTTAAACCCCTAAGTCTATATTGGTGATCCTTTTTATGCATTTATTCAAGTTAAGTTTATGGTTTATGATGGATAGTTACTACAGTCAACAAACTCCCCCAAGCTTAACCTTTGCTCGTCCCTGAGCAATGCCAAAATTAGCAATGGATCAGAAAGTTTGGATTTTTGAAAAAATTGAAACAACTCCTCAAAAGTACACATACGTTCAAACAAGAATTCTCCTCTGGATTAAATTTCATCGTTCTGACTTTCAAACTTACCCATATTACTTTCAACCATGGCGCTTTCTAGCTCTTACTTGGATCATGAGCAATTGAAAGATAGAACGATCAAGTCAAGCACTATGTCTCAAGTTCTTCTGTTCAACCATTGTTCTAGAGTTTTTATAAGTTTTCAAAATAAAACTAAGAGATTCCTTTGTATGACACTCTCAAGTCTCTCATATATGTGGTATTTGTGGATCCTCACCAAGGCAATGAATGATGTTATGCCTTTTCTTCTCCTATAACTAATGCTTATGTGGAGCTCATAGGAAGGGTAAATGCATGAAAGAGCATACTTGCAATACATATATTGTAAAGTCAAACCTCGGATCCAAAGAGAGTTAAGTCATGCAATCAAATCAAGATGTGCATGTGTGTGGAATATGGTGGATATATATAGTGGATATATATGATGGTTAGCCTAATTCTACTATGCTCCTTGAAAATATATCTCTTATTTTAAACTTGGAAACAATTACAAGAAAACATGGGTATCTTATTCATCCTTTTTTTCAGGTGGACATCTAAGTACCCATTGTTTCAATACTTTGGACACTTGTCCATTTTTTCAATTCTTCTTTCTTCTTCTCTTTTTTTTGTAAATATCTTTTGCATAGCCCATGCCTCTTTTCTGTAGCAAACTTTTGAGAGATAGTAACAACAACTTAGAGCATTTATTTGGTGGAAACCTATGAAGCATATTTTTTTCGTGTTTTCTCCCAATGTAGGAGTAAAACATTTTTGGGTGGATCTAGATGGACGGCATGTTTTTGCGCCAACCCCCAGTGTAGTAGTGCATATGTGGGTGGTGTGTACGTGATCTTGATTTTAAGAGTATGACAAACCTCTCATAAGGCATCAACAAAGCTTGACTAAACTCAATGCAAAACAGATAGCATATAAGTGGAAGTTTTCCTAGCCAAGATAAACATGTTTGGCTCTGGTAGGAATTCAAGCTTTGCCATATAGGATCTCATCATGTGATTTTTTATGTTTTTCAAAAGAAATCTCCAGAATTTAGTATCACTTGGAACAAGATAAATAGCAGCTCAGACCTTCTCATATCATATCCGTCAATTACCTAGACTTAGATCAAGCATGTGCTACCCACGAGTTTCAAGTTTAGAGCAAATTCTTATGTCAAAACAGTCATATCCAAAACTCATGTGAGATCATCTTCAAGTTCTATTTATTTATTGACTCTTAAAAACAAACTAAAGCACACCTTAAGCAAACTATAGACACACTCTTTTTATTTGGTTTCCATCATTTTTAGATCATACCATAGTAATATATATAAAAAGACAAAGGCAAATTTTTATTTTGTTTTCTTAGTTTTGCATTTTCTCTTTTTTCAACTAATACAAATTAAAAAAATTAAATAAACTAAATAAAATATTAGAAAGAAAACTTACCTTAGGTAAATGGGGGCTCCTCCCCCAAGCTGGGTGTTGCTATGGTCCTTCATCGAGGCGGGTGGTCAATGTGGAGATGGCCAAATAAGTAGTTCCGGTTGTCATTCTCCTGTTGCTGTTGTTGCTGGATGGCGACGAGGCGTTGTCCTGCTTCTTCTTGCCACTGGGAATGTTGGTGAAGAGTGTTCCGGATCTCCTGCTAGTTCTCCTAGATGATGGTGAGCCTGGTGTCAAAACGAGAGTACTCCATTTGTTGCTCGTGATAACCTGTGGGATGGTCGTGGTAGCCACGGGCAGAGAAGGACATGTGTCCTCCCTAGTGGCCACTAGAGACCTCCTTGTAAGACAGATGGTGGTAGTAGTTAAAATTGTCGTCCTGCCATTGCCCACTTGGGCCCTATTGCCAGGAACTCTCTGAATGATGCAGAGAAGGCTGCTCCCACCCAGCATGCTCAGGTTGGTGCATACGGGAAGATCCCGACTAGTCCCAGCTAGCATGCTGACGATGGTGCACCTAAGAAGGTCCTGCTTGATCAAATCATGTGTAGTAGCCAGTGAAGGCAAGGCCTTCTTGAATGGGGTCATCTCCACGGTACTGAGGTTGTGGGTTGCGAGTGATCCTTCCAGAGGCACTCCTACGAGGTGCTTGCTCTATTTTTTGCAAATCAAAGACAAATGAATCTACCACATACAGACCGAGGTTCCTATCTGGTAATAGAAATTCATTTATGTTGTCCATATACATCATGACTATTTTCCCATCCATGCCCTTTTTTAACATGTGTGCATGATTAAAATAGCCATAATCAATAATCCATCGAGGATTGTCAATGTATGTAATAGAAGTGTTTGCTAGTAAACCCAAATTTCTAGCTATGCGGGTGACCAAAGAAGTGCACTCAACATCTCCCTTAAGTCTAGGAATTTCTGCCCATTGTGCCATTATGATTTTTACAGGTGAGACCTTCTTTCTTTTAACTATAGCATAGAGCAGTTTAAGTTCATCATTTATTACTGTGCGGAAATCATTGCTAGGAAAAAGAGAAAATCCTAGCCATTTGTGCATGAACCGCAAAGTAGGGTGGTGAATGTCATTGGTGCGAGGGCGGTAGCAAACAATTTCTGTTGATATCTCCCTCCAAAATTTATTTCTATCAAAGTCTTGTATAGCTGAGTCTACATCAATTGTGCACTGAGCAGGGAATCCTAGAAGCTCACTAAAGTTCTTCCAGGGAAAAGAAAATTCTTTCCCAAAGAACCTAAATGAGACTTCCGAGTCGGTGGTTTGTAAAGTGCATAAAAATTCAATAGTCAAAAGCTTGCACCCTGACTCATCTATTTCCCATGCATCCTCCCATCCTACGGCCTTGAAAATAAGTTCAAATTCGGAGTCCATACCTATGGACTGAAGTAGGGCTAGATCGAAGGCAGGGGTAAGGATGAAATCCTGGTCCTTTAGCTTCTTGTAGATGTTCTTCTCCCTCTCATCCCGGAGCTTGAGCTGCTTTTCTTATAAAAGAACGTTCCTCTCCACGAGGGCTAATCGGTACAGTGCTCCAACAGCGGGAGACGGAGGATCAACCTCCATGTCGGTGCTTGCTCGGGACAAAGAACTTCTTGTTGAACGGAACGATATCGCCCGCTTGAGCTTGCCAGCGATCTTGCTCATTTTCCTACAAAATAGACAAAAACAACACAACTCGTGGAATGGGATTAGAAAAATAAAAATGTTAGTGGTTAACAATTCCAAAAGTTAGTTGTCCAGAGGTTAGTCGTCCGAGATTGCCTAGTGAATATTCTAATCAAGATTTTGACATGTCTTCCACTCTAATTCTTTTTAATTTCCTCTCTTGATTTGGACAGCACTAACACTCTTAAACTCTATTTTTCTTGCTTAAATTTTAGCGGCACCTCTTCCTCTCTTTCTCAAGATTTTAGCACTACTTTCACACTCAAACTTTCTCACACTCTTTCTTTCTCCAACACTACTTCTATCAAAGGAAATTCAACTACAAAATTTTGAACTGAAATTTCGAGCTTAGGAGATGATTTTGTGTTGTGTTGGAGGTCGAGAGAAACAAGGAAGGAGTGGGGTTTATAGAGGGGAGAGGGGGAGGCCGCCCGGCCTAGTGGTGGGGCCGACCGGCCCCACAAGGTGGGCAAATGGCCTCTCCATTTCCTGATGGATCCTTTGCTTTGTGGTTAAGTTAGTGAAGTGCTCCTTTTGGTGGGAATGTGCTCTAGACGGTGCAGAGTGAAAATAAGTGGGAAATGAGGTGATAGAAGTGATGTATGGTGGTTATGGAGGTGATGGTGGTGGGTCCCAGGTGTCTGTGGGTCCCAGTGCCTATATTTCTACCGTATACATGTATAAAAATCCAATGTAAAATTACTTTTGTGAAACTATGAAATATGAGAAGATGAATGATGGTATTTTTAATATTTTTACGCCTCCACAGTAAATTATTTCTTATGGGGTTTTTACGCTCCGTAAAAATTATTTACATGGGGCTTGAATTTTTAGTATGCCATGATGAGAATTGTTTATTTCATTTTTCTAATGCAGGTTTTAAGAAGTAAATATGCCAAAGTAAAAATATAATGCGTAATATGGATAACTACCGAGTAACATCCCGGCGAGGATTCAGAATTTTAAGTCCACCGAACCTGACTTCTCCACTCGGGTTTATTCTTCAGGTGTATTCTTCGGTCTTGGAGATGAAGACCTTGATACTTGCTTCTCAAGACACTTCAAATTGGAGCATTATTCCGATCATGGCTTGAAAGCGAACCGCTCTTCCTTTCCGTTAATGTGGAATTTGATCTCTCCGGCTGCGACATCAATGTGCGCATTTATAGTGCTCAGGAAGGGTCTCCTAAGAATGAGTGATGTCTTGATATCCTCCTGCATGTCAAATACCACAAAATCTACAGGAACAAAGAAATTTTGTGTTTTTACCGAAATATTCTCAGCGATTCTTGTAGGGTAGCGGACCAATTGGTTGGCTAGTTGCAAACACATTGATGTTGGTGTGAGTGTTGAATAGTTGAGCTTGTCGAAGACCTTCTTGGGCATAACACTGACGCTTGCTCCAAGATCGCATAACACATTCTCAAAGTTCTGGCTCCCGATCGAACAATCGATAGTGGGACATCCTGGATCCTTCTTCTTGATAGGTGTTGTGTTTAGGATGGCCGCACTACACTCCTCCGTTAACTTGATTACCTTAGTGGAGGGCAGTGGTGTCTTATTGTTGAGGATATCTCGGAGATACTTCACGTAGGTAACCTGTATGGCATCTAGCAACGGGATATTGATATATAACTTTTGAATTACCTCTACAAACTTACCAAACTGCTCATCCATTTTGGCTTTTTGATTTCTACGTGGAAACGGTAGGAGGGTCATGTCATGAAAATCTTGTTGTAACTGTTGCTCTTGTGGCCCATTTTCTTCATCATCCTTCTTCTCCTCTTCCTGCACTACCACTAGTGTCTTACCTGTCCTTGTTGGATATGGAGGATCACGAGTAGACTTGCCACCTCTTGTGGTTATGGCATTAACCTTCTCAAGGTTAGTGGCAAAAGGCAGAGAAGCAACCAACTGGGATAATTGAGATTCTATCTTTTTATTATAGCTAAGTTGGTCTTGTATGGCAGAAGAAACATTATCTATTTTAGTGTTTATGTTTTCTAGGACCTTGTCATTAGAAGCAAGCTTTTTAGAAATATTCTCGTTAATCCTAGCTTGTTCGAAGATCAACTCTCTCAAGGATGGTTGCTTGGGATTAGAAGAATAATTACCTGGACACTTACCTTGGTAAGTTGACCGTTGTTGTTGATTCCATCCTTGTCTCTGTTGTTGTAGAGCAGAGTTGTTGATGACGATGTTTACATCTTCTTGATATTAAGGGAATTCAACCCCCAAATATTCCCCACATAAGTTTTGAGCATTGAATGCATCTTGAATGGCCTCACGATCTTTCTTGTAATTGTCTCACTGTTTGAGCCAATTCAACAGTACGTCCATCTTGGTTGACAGTGCACACACCTCTTATGGTACTTCTTCACTCTTATTGCATGATTGAATATTGCATGATGACCAGCCTTGATTAGAGGCTATCTTTTCCATAAGAGTTTCAACTTTTCCAAGGGTGAGTGACATAAATGATCCTCCAGCAGTGGCATCGAATTGTTCATGAGCTTTCTAAGTTAATCCATGGTAGAAACATTGCATGAGCAACCAATCTTCCATTCCATGATGAGGGCAATCTGAAACATATTCTTGAAAATGTTTCCATGCTTCTAGAATGGTCTCTCCTTTCTACTGTTGAAAGTTTGAAATCTTTCCTCTTAAGGCATTGGTCTTGCCTATAGGGAAAAACTTTTCTAGGAAGGCCTTTGAACACTTTGCCCATGTATTGATGTGATATTTATTGGTGTAGAACCATTGCTTCGCTCTTCCCATAAGTGAGAATGGAAAGAGGCAGAGTAGTATGATGTCTTGAGCAACGTCCTTGATGACGACCGTGCTACTTATCTCTAGGAAATTCTAAAGATGAGCACTAGCATCTTCATGTGCATTTCCGTTGAATGGGGTAGCTTGCACTATGTTGATGAGGCTTGGCTTGAGCTCAAACTCAAGATTATCGGTTTTTAAGTGTTGGTCCAGTGAGAATGTTCTTGGTGCTTGGAGCAGAGAACTCATGCAGGGTCTTGTCAGCCATAGCTTCAGAAACTGATGTTAAGCTACCTCTTTATTCGGTTGATTCTGATTGATACAAATTGTTGAATCACAACCAATCCTGCAATACCCTGTATAAGATATGAACAAAGACAAAACAAGGGTAAGCCTGCTAAAGCAAATATTATGATTTTATCAATAAGTATTTATTTGGTCAATTCTCTTAGCCATGTGCCCTTCCCCAGCAATGGCGCCAGAAATGCTTGTTCACATTTCTTAGCATCACTCTTAAATAAGTTGTCATCCCTAACATGATGCTAGAAATGCGTTGTTGGTAATTATGAGAACACTTGTAAATTATATATATGGTATCCGCAAGCGCACAAATAATATATCATTGTAGCATTTCACCTGGGAATATACCGAGTATCGTTATTTATATTTTATCCACAGGGAGGAGCTATGGGGTTGTGTTGGCATAGAGATATTGAGAAATAAGTATACTTTTGATAAAGCCACTCTCATGCTATGGCAGGGGTAAGTCAAGTGATAAATAAATGATAAGTGTAAGGTAATAATGGTGTTCTAGAGATAGAAATAGATACTCAGAAAATGTAGTAAGGCTAAGCAGGAGATTCGTTAAGAGCAAAAGATTCCTAAGTCATTACTTGTCTACTAAGTCTTTTGTACACCCAAGTATATACACTCTCATCTATAGTATAACTAACTTTGGATCTATGCATACGAAACATTACTAAGGAAGATTAAGAATAGAGCTTGTCTTCCTTCGCAATCACGTTCTATGTGCTCTACAAACGGGGAGTGGACTACAAAGAACTCAACGGGAGTGTCACATCCGTGATCTACCACATGACCCAGAGTGCAGAATGCATCCGTAGGCAAACAATATCTAAGCACCATGCTTACATAATGTCGACCACTTAACTCACTCGAGTACTGAGCTAAGAGCTTTGTGAACATATGCATATATTCATCATCAATCATAACTATATCAAGCATATTACTAGAGCAAACTAAGAACATAATAAATAACAACATAATATTGAAGTAGCATAAAGTCATAAATAAAGAGATGCAATGGTTATACCAGTCTCCAAACGGCAGATCCAGAATCCTAAGCATAGCCCAAACTCTACTTGAACCTTGCTAGCTAGTCTATACTAGAAACTTGAAGAATTAGAGATCTATTCTCTTCTCTCTAGAAACCCTAATTTATGGTCTACTCTTGACTTATGGCAGCGTGCCCTAGAGGGGGGGCAGGGGCTGGTTATATAGGCTAGAGCATCCAACGTGAGCCCTTGGATCAAACCGACTTAAAGGACGGCGTAGATGCATCCGAGGAGGCAGTGGAAAACTAACATATCAAGGAGGCTAATAGGTGGGTCCCCCAGGGGCTGGGCGGCCTCTAGGTGGGGCTGGCCGGCACCACCTGGTAGTGGCTTGGCCCCTGCTTCGGTGTGGAGTCCTCTCGAGTCTTTTGGAACCTTCTGGAGTTGATTTCGCTGCGGATAAGCATGATTTTATTTGACGATTTGATCCCCCTTGATGGTTTTCTGAAATAACCCTACTGAAAATATAGATTCACCAAAACTTGTGGAAATTGTCAGTTTAAACCCCTAAGTCTATATTGGTGATCCTTTTTATGCATTTATTCAAGTTAAGTTGACGATTTATGATGGATGGTAACTACCGTCAACAGGACCTCCTCCATCTTGACAAGGATCTACTGGAGTGGCAGACACAATAATCAGATGGAAGCTTGCTTCCTACTTACATGAGTGAAGAGGGAAATAAAATCTAAGAAATATGAATAAGGAAAGTGCGAAAGCATTACCTTTGCGTTTGATTCTTGTGGTAGTGAGCTCGAGCGGGCATGGCGGTGAGTACCACCTTAGTCACCGGTGGATCTATGGGGGCCGGTGAGGCATACCAATGCCGTGGCGCATAGCACTAGATTGTTGGCGGTGAGTGGCTGCAATAGGGAATAACAGCACTGAGGAGGAAATAGATAGGGTGGGGAAGCGGTCTTTGTAAGCTAAAGTAGGAGCTGCGGGAATGCAAATTTGAGCAAAACTTTGTAAATACGCGCGGGAGACTTGGGCGGGCATGGAAATTAATGTTAGCGGTGCCATCCTAACCGTCTAGAAGCGGCGGTGAAGGCTGTCGGCGGTGGTGATTGCGTGTTACGAAGATCTGTAAGTGCAAACAAGTCCTATTATGGGTTTTGGTGATAATGACCACATAATTAGGGGATTAATGAGATTTATTGAGTTGACAAGCAGGTAAAATGACAAAGAGGATTATAGATGTGTTGGTGGAGCCCCCAATTACAAAAGGACACGGTGACCGACTCAAAGGCGCTTAATTATTTTATATTTCGAATTTGAGTTTAGGAAAAGCCGCACTACAAAGGGGGATGCAATGCACAAGCTTCAATGTGTAACCATGTGCTCAAATATCTACCAAAATATCCTCAATACCTAGCCAAGATAGCATGCCTTTCACTCCATCTTTTTGGTTGTCTGTGGCCGAGCAACAGTGCTATTCAGTCGAGCAGTAGTGCCGCGTGAGCGAGGAGCATTGCCATGACTTAAAGTGACCATTGGGGCTAAGGGGGTATTTTATCCTCTCCCTCATCCCCTCCAACGGTTACCTCGCCCATTTTCATGACTTAGCAATAAGAGCAGCTCCTTTCTCTCCATTGCAAGGCTCCCAAGCTTCTCTCCCTTGATTCCCTTGCTAATATTTGAGAGTTTGAGCCTCCAAACTTCGATTGAGAGCTGCTCTAACTGATCTTCAACTCCTATAGATCATGGTTCACGTTCAAGCCAGTGGATTGCATCTATTACTCTTGGAGCTTGCTCCTAGCCGCCTAGAGCGTCGCCCGTGGAGCTTGCCAACTTGTGTGGCAGCCCCCGGTAGGTTTGTAATCACCTCAATCAGCTAGTGAAATCACCCCTCATCTCAAGAGTTCATTCTCTTGACTTGAGAACGAGGATAGGGTTCTACAAAACCCAAGCCTTAGTGGCTTCCTCAACAATGTGGACTTAGGCAAGCCTTAGTGGCTTGCTGAACCACAGGATAAATCGGTGTCTCACTTGTGTTCTTGTCATTTGCTTTGCATTGCATTATTTGTATTTGTGGTGATTCTAGGGTTTGGTCTCAATCTACTTGTGCATAAGCTTTCGACGTGATTCAAATGGTGGAATAGGTTCAATACTACCCCAGGAAGTTTAGTAATTTACCCAATCTAATTTTCCTTGGGTAGATTTTGAATTGTGATCTCGTGGGTCTATATGAGCAGCAGTGCTGCTTGAGTGACCAGCAGTGCTGCTCGAGCAGCAGTGTCGGTCCTTCGAGGAGCAGTGATGCTCAAGTTTTTAACAGAGCTTTTGAGTTTTAGTTTTGATAGACCTATTCAACCCCCCCCCATCTACGCTTAGCAGATCCTTACAAGTGCTATCAGAGCTAGGTTGCCTCATTGACGCTTAACTGCGTGAGGTATGGAGCCTGGAGAAGGATCCATCGGAAGACGACCCGAGCATGTTGACCCGAAAGACATGGATTTGCACAAGATGGACAATAGTGAGTTGAGTGCCTCAACAGCAGGCACTTTACTCCCTACAGTTGTCCTCTTCGATGTAGAGAATGCCAAAAGATTAGAAGAAAAGAAGCAAAGGAAAGAAGAAAGAAAGAAGAAAAGAGAAGCAAGACAAAAGAAGAAAGAAGAGCAGCAAACACTTGAAAAGAAGAAGCAAAGAAAAGTAGCTAAGAAGCTGAAGAGAGAAGAAAGAAAGAGAACAGAAGAAGCTAAGAAGAAGAAACTTGAAGAAGCAAAATCAAGCAACACTTCATCAAGTGGATTATCAGGTAGCACCAAAGACGAAGATGATGATGAGTCCTACCAAGTGTCCAAGGGTGGCGAGAAGGAGAGCAAGGGAAAGGGCAGCAACAGCAACAACAAATATGCAGTCGTATCCTACAATTATTCTTCTATGACTAACAATAATCGTAGACATTTCATCAATGTGCTCGAGGGCAAGTTGCCTTGTTTCGATGGGACCAACTTTGGCAAGTGGAAGCACTTGATGAGAGTTTATCTTATAGGTCTTCACCGGGCATTTGGGAGATTGTTCACAATGGTGTTGAGCCACCAGTTGATCCCAATAACCCAACTCAAGCCGAAATTTGCAACATTCATCTCAATGGTCAAGCTACAAGTGTGTTGCTAAGTACTTTGGATGGTGATGAGTACAATAGAGTGATGGGAGTTTTATGTTGCCAAGCAAATTTAGGATACTCTACACCTTGCACATGAAGGGGTTGACAAAGTGAGAAAGGCAAGAATTCAGTTGTTGATGGCTAAGCTCAACCGATTTATGATATTAGATGGAGAAGGGCCATAAGAGATGTTTGATATGTTGATGGTGATCGTTCTAAAGATTAGAGGCTATGGTGGTGACGAGCTTGATGATCACAAGGTTGTAAAAATCATGTTAGAAGCTTATTCACCTAGAAATGAGACCATTGTGACACTAATTAGAGACAAGAAAACGTTTGAGCACTTCACACCAAATAATGTGCTTGAAAGGATAATGACTTTTGATATGCAAAGAGAGGAAGCACTTGAGAGAAAGAAGCTTGGTAAGTATTTGTTTTGACAGGCCTATTCACCCCCCTCTAGGCTTAGCATATTCTTACAAGATTGCCTAACGACGGACGTGTCATACAGTCGCGAACTCTTGCTCGAGGGCTACCATCACACTACCGGTCGTAGAAGCCCACTTCCCCATCACACAAAATAAACATCGCAGCAAAGATAAGGAAGATCCCAAAAAATACATAAGTTAAGAACATTTCATATTTCATGTAAATAAAACATACATATTCTACGCAAAAATTCAGTACATAAAATAAAATCCTACAAGACTAGTTTTAGCGGGATGCGGATGACCTCCGTCGGGCCTTCTGCCAGGCCTATAGTAGGGGCCCTTTCCTAGGAGGTGCTCGGTCTGCTGTGTTAATTAAAAATATAGTTAGTTTCAATTGGTGATAGGAACTATGTAACTTAAAAATTGAAAGAAGGTTGGCCTGCCAGGAGGCGCGTATTTCACGTCGCTTGGCCTGCCAGCGTACCCAATGCATTCAAAAACATTGGAAAAGCAACCACCACAATGGTCATAAATTAGGAGTGCGATTCACACTAAGAAAATGTCGTACGAAACAACGATGTTGTGGGCTACGCCATTGAGATCGCGTCCGATGTCCAAGACCAAGTGGCACAGTGCACTGTGTGGCCAGACGATACTCTGTAAATAACCAGAAAACAAGTTCATCACATCAACTCCTCCGTAATCAATGTACGTCACGCCGCTCTGCCTCTCCAGCCCTCTGGCTCGCCGCCATCCACACGTCGTAGCTCCATCCATGCTGGCAATCATGGCAGCAAGGCGGCACCCACGTTGCTGACAACGCTCCCTATCGAGGTGCAAATTGAGATCGCCGGTCACCTCGCTGCGACCTCGGAGCGGCCCATGGATGACCTCCGCAGCCGACAGGTGACCTGCTCGTCCATGTACTGCATCTACGGTGACCCCACCATCGGCCAACGCATGGCACTGGATCAGTTCAGACACGGGAGGTAGTCGAATGACCACGTCAACTACTTCACCCTCCTTGCTAGCCTGACCCAAGTAGGCAACTCGGAGGCTTACTTCGTGGCCGGGATATAAACCGTATTCATGGAAAACCATAGCCCCCATCCATGCCTCGATGATCTCGCCCGTGCCGCCGATGGTGGACACAATATGGCAGCCTATCTGGTTGCCATATTCCTCTATAGGCACAATGGCGATGCCAGCGACGACGACACTATGAAGCGATACATAAGACGAGTCGAGAGCAAGGAAGAATCGCGGGCGGCGGCGGCGGGTGGCGGCGGAGACCAATGATTAGGTGGCTAAGCAACAAGGGGTGTCGACTATGCCACGAGGCAGCCACGAATGTGATCCACAAAATGACGTCGTGGCACAACAAGTGGTCGCCGCCGCTGGCACAGGTGCGCGGCGATCTACCATGCGCAAGCAGCGACTGAGGCGTTCCAAAAGGATGGGAAGAAAGGAATATGTTTTTTACAGCAAGGACTGTAGGCTTTCTGTGAAATTATTTTGTTCAAAAAGGCAATTGGAATAGGAAACTAATTCACTCTTTACATGTGAGAGTGAATTAGTTAGCTCTTGATTTTTCTGTTGCGAGAGTGAATAGGAAACTAATTCAATATAAATATTCTACTACAGTGCTTCTTCCTTCATTGTCTCACGGTCCTTAACTTCTTCCTCCTATCTATGTATGAAACAACTTCTAGGCTATCTAAAACTAATGGTGAATCACTGTATGAAATGGCAATGGGAGCTGTCACACCACCGTACTCCTCGCACTAGAGAAATAATCCAATTTGCAAACACAACAAAGATGGCACACTAGTTTAGCTACAATAATGACAACATCCATCCTAGAGGAAATTAACATGTCCATAGATAATCAAACAACATTGGTCCATTTAAACATGTCGTGATAGAGAGATACATCAAATGTAGCTTTATTTACTGCTCTCCTAATGAACTCGAGAACAAGGGAACATAAGGAAGATAGTATGGTCTACTCATGTCCTCTATCAGGACCCTACGTCTACCATACCTAATGACAAGGGCAGGGATGATATGAACTTTTCTGTGGTCCATGTCATATGTGATGATTGTTCTATCCTTCTGAACAAAGAAAATCAAATTCCATTCTGGGTGAACCGCAATCGCTGTGTAGTCCGCATCACAATCTAGGAAACCAAATTGAATATTAGTCTTTCCAAACACATTTAGCATGCTGATAGTATGCTTCAATGCCCATTCATTAGTACCATAGTCCTCAAGGATCTAGATTGAAAGCTAGGACATATTGCGACCACCAACAGTACATACACACAAGTGACCCTGAGCTTGATGGATGGAGGGTTCAGCACCACTAGGCCTACAAATTTTCCTCCATGTGTTTCCCTCCTAAAAGCCCTAGTTTGGTTTTGTATAATTGATGAAACCTATTGGACCAATCCTTGATCTAAGTGTGTAGACTAGATAGGATGGTCCAAGGCCAAGTGTTGGAGAGCAAGATGAAGTCCATGGTGATGATGATGGACATGTGGTGATGGTCAAGCTCTAAACTTGGAAAAGAAGAAAGAGAAAAACAACATGGGCTCAAGGCAAAGGTATATTTGATATGGCCATTTTGTTTTACCACTCAAGACACCAAGTAGGTGTGAGTGGATTTAGGATAGATAGTCGTACTATTAAGAGGGGAGACTCGTGGTTAAAATGGTTATCGAGTGCCACTAGGTGAAATCATTGTTGCATATGCATTATGACCTAGTGTGCTAACTTAACACCCTTGAAAATGCTTTGAAAATATGCTAACACACATGCACATGAGTTATACACAATGTGTTTAGCACTTGGGAGCAAGGGTGAAGAAGTTGGAGAAGAAAAGGAGGTGAAGAAGGGAACGAACTCTAGTTGGCAGAGTGACCGGACTCTGAGGGGTGAGTCCGGTCTGAACTCAACCCTGGCCGAGGGGCGCGCAACCTTGGCTCCGGACCCGGTGCTGAGGAGTGATCGGATGCTGATCGCAGGGTCTGGTTGGTGACTGGGTGATGTGGCGCAGCAAGGTGAAGACGCAGGAGCGACTGGACCTGGTCCGGTTCAGCGTCCGGACCCTGCGGGAGTTCGAAGAATTTTTTGTTCGCGAAGAGAGCGACCAAAACAGACCGGACCCACACTATGCTGGTCCGAACCCTGTGACTAGACTTAGTCTGAAGGAGAAAGATGTCTCAGGGTACTCTCTAAAAGTGACCAGACCCTGTGCGTTGGAGCAACTGGACCTAGTGGGGCACATCTGGTCTAGAGGAGCTAAACATGCGTGTGTGCTTGGACGTAGGCGCAAAGCGACTGAACGCTGCTTGGTGAGTCTGGTACAGAGTTTATCAGCACGCGTGTTTAGTAACCGTTGAAGATCGATGGCTGACGTTGAACGAGGACGTGTGGCACGCATCGAGTGACCGGACCTTGGTGAGTTGGTCTAGACCGGACTCTGGCTCAAGGTCCGATCGGTGTGCAGTGAGCCCTATGAAGCAGTATAACGGCTCTATTCTTTCGGGGCTCTATAAATTGTTGTTGGCCGACTCTAACTCAGTCTCTTGGAAATTTTGATCATACATACATTGCTTTGAGCTGAGCCAAACCTCTCCCACTCATTCTCTTGCTTGATTCATCATCCAAAGTGAGTTAGAAGTGATCCAAAGTACATTTGCTTGAGTGATTGCATCTAGTGGCACTTGGGGATCATTTTTCTGTGGTTTTCTTGTTACTCTTGGTGTTTGCCAATGCCTAGATGGCTTGGAGCAGTTTGAGGAGGATTGGCACGAGTTGGTGATTGTTCTTGGCCATCTCCTCGTGATTTGTGAGGGGTTCTTAGGCTTATTCCCCGTGGAGCGCCAAAATCCACTTTAGTGAATTGTGCGTAGCTTGTGGACCCCCATCTTGTGTTGGTTGTGTGGCACCCTATTGAGGGTTAAACGTGTGATGCCTATTAGCGCATGAACCTCCAAGTGGGTGAATCACTACAACAAGGACGTAGCTTGCCGGCAAGCAAGTGAACCTCGGAGGAAAATCATTGTGTCATCTTGTCTCCGTGGATTTCATTGATATTCATTGATTGATGTCTTGTCCGGCTTGGTATATTCATTCCTAGCACTTGTATTTACTTTCTTATATACTTGTGTAGTGCTAGTTCTAGCTAGTTGAGTAGTGTAGCTTAATTAGTGGTAATTATCTTTGCTAGCTTGCTCACTAGTTGTAGAGGTAGTGACTTATCCATTGTTTGATGCATAGAGATTATAGTCAAAAGCATTTGGTAGGTGGATTGCAACACAATCACTAGAGCTAGCGCAAAATTGCATTTACAGCCTTTGTCATCTAACCTATTGTTCTAGTGATTTGTAGATTTCTTATTAGGCTATTTAACTCCCTATAGCCATTTAGGACCTTTCACCTCCATATCCACAGCAAGTATTTGAGAGTGCCCCTCTGAGTACCTCCATATCCACAGCAATTACAACAAGTATTTGTTGGAGCAGAGAATTCACAGAGAGTCCTGTTAGCCATGGCTTCAAATTCTGGTGTTAAGCTTCGTCTTATATGGTTATCTTCTGATTTCAAAGCTGGAGTTTTCTTGAGTTTAGCTCTAGTTCTCCTGATTAATGCTTCTGGATCTTCAACATAGTTTGTCGAAAGGTCAAAACCAGTCATACATTACCCTACATAAGAAACACGAGTAGACAAAACAAGGGTAATCCTATTTGAGCAGAGGTCAATTGTTTTCCTCGATCACATCAATAAGTATAAGTTTATCAATACTTCCTTTGTCTAGCTACCTTCCCTAGCAACGGCGCCAAAAATGTTTGTTGGTGTTTGTTAACGTGTCACTTGTTTGAAGTACTCATCCACCTATTATAAACCTATATCTCCTAACTTTACTAGGTTTTCATCCCTAGTGATTATGCCAGAGATATGTATTGGTACTACTTAGTATTACTACTAGAATAACACTAAGCAGTTCTTTATGAATTATGTGACTAGAGAGAATATATATATATATGAATGAAAAGTATCCGCAAGCGCACAGATAATATACCATTGTAGCATTTTACCCGAGAGTATTTCAGGTATCGTTATTTATATTTTTACCACTGGAAAGGTCTAGCATGGACATATATTGATAACTTATACTATTGAAGGAGAAATAAACCATAGCCAATATTCCACTCACAACAGGGGTAAGTCATAAGATAAGAGATGTATAAATGATAAGTAATGAGAATAATAAATCACTCAGAGCACTCCTTTCTATAGCATTAGCATGGTCAGGTAAAATATTAGAGGAATAATTCTTAAGTTATTCTTAATTACAAGTCAAAGAATACATTTGATTAGTGCAATTACACCTAGTAATCATGGCTAAGATCATCATCATATCTACACATAAGGGATATTACTAAAGAAGATTGTGGGCAAAGCTCGTTCTACCTTCGTAATCGGACCCTACGTGCACCTATATTCGGGGAGTAGACTACAAAGGACTCAACGGGAGTGTCACATCCGCAATCTACCACATGACCCAGAATATAGGGTGTATCCATAGGTAAACAACGTATAAGCACTATGCTTACACAATATCGACCAGCCACCCCGTGTACATCAGAGTGAGCGCTATACGAACTTATGCATAAACACAATGATAAACTAGCTATACTGAATATATAATCAAAGTAGACGTTGAACATCATAATAAAGAACATGAATAAGATGAACACTGAGATTGTCATAACAATTGTAACTAGCATATAAAAACAATGGAGAAACAAAAGAGAGAGGGATACAAAGTTTATACCAAACCACACTCTTGATAAGATCGGGAATCCAAGCAAAGTCCTACTTGCCTCCCTCTAGATCTATCCTAACTAGCTATGCTATGGAGGAGGAGCTCTGAGGAGATTAGGGTTTCTATCTTCTCAAATGACTTGATGATTTATGATGCTGGGGGAGGCAGGGACTGGATTATATAGTCCTGAGGGTCCAACGTGAGCCCTTGGATCAAACTGACTTAAACAACGCCTTAGATGCATCATAGGAGGCGGTGGGAAACCGACATAGTGATGAGGCTAACATGTGGGCCCACAGGGGCCGAGCAGCCTGACAGTGGGGTCAGGCGGCCCCACATGTCATCCTCTGGTCCTCTACTTCAGTGACGTGGCTTCTGTACCCTTCTAGAGTCTTTCAACATAGGTACTACGGCGGAACTCCGTATTTTCCTTTGATGATTAGGTCCTCCTTGGCAGTTTTCTAATTAAACCCTGCTGGAAACATAGATTCACCAAAACTTATAGAATTTATCAGTTTAAACCCCTAAACCTTCATTGATGATTACATTTATGCCCTTATGCATGTTTAATTGACGGTTTATATTGGTTGTTAACTACCGTCAACAGCAGCAATCTGAGACAGCTACATTGTCAATGGGGAAGGGCAAGAAGGACAAGGAGGGGCATTCACTGGTGACGCTGGTGAAGTTTTGCTTGCCGTTATTGGTGTCATAGAAGAAGCCGGCCACAGTCTGGGGCAGCACCTTACGGTTGTCGGAGATGAGGCGGTTCCAGGAGCGACAGACACATTTGCACCATCACAAGGAGCGGGACGGGAGGTGGCAGAGAGTGTTGAGAATGACATCGTCTGTAAGGCTGGCCACTACGTTCCTCTTGTTGGAGGTCTCCTCCATTTCGAAGAGCCTACGATCATTAGTGAGCAGTAGAATGAGAGCTTCCTTACTAATGAGATCTAAAGAGGAAAATAATCCGACAAAGATCCATTAGTGAAGTGCGAAAGAATACCCTTGCCTTTGGATCTGGCGGTGGCGTGGCGCGAGGCGTGTAATGGTTCACACAAATTGCAAGAGAGGAACAATGCGTTGGCTATGTGGGAGGTGGCGGCGGCGCGGCGCGAGGCGTGAAATGGTTCACACAAATTGGGAGAGAGGAACAATGCGCCAACCTTGAAGATGGAGAAGTGGAAGTACAGGTGATGCAACTGTGTTTGGGTAGTTGGAAAATAACTCACGCTGAATTTACCACCGCTAGACCAAACAGTCCTGTAGGGCCGACGGCCATAACACCTATCCCAGACGGCTCAATTTTTCATGCAACGGAGGAAATGCAACCTCAATATCACTGCCGCATCTATTGTTAACTCGTTGGTGGTAGAAGTTTAAACTGCTGGATTCATTCCTTAGGATGCCTCGCTATCGGTCTAACCGACGATGGAAGTATCACACCGTCGTTTCTATCTTTACGGTAGTAAAAGTGGCGATAGTGGTATCTCAATCTTTAGTAGTGCTAGGCCACGTGGCGTGATGGGAGATAGAGCGAGGGGGCTCCGGAACGATGGCTTGGTCTAGCCGCCCCAACCGGACTAAGTCCAGAGCGTTTTGAGGCTCTCGGGAGCTCTCTGGACTGCTCCGGACTGGTCTGCGCATTGGTGCGGGCTGAGAGTCTAGAGCTCAGTCCGGGAGGTGGCTGAGCATAGAAAGTAGCCGTTGATCGCCAACGGTCATCTTCAAGCGATCGAGGACACATGGCAGAGATCTAAGCATCGGACCCTAGTATGGCATGGACCCTGGGTTCGGAGCCTAGGTTCGACGGCTCTTAGGCTGAGTTTTGAGCAATGGCTTTATTTGGCCTTTTGGCTATAAATAGGGGTGGTTCTCGGCCTTGGCTGACATTGAGCACCTTGGGGGACTTAGTGTCCATGCTTGAGTGTGTTTGGGAGCTCTCTAACTCACTTGTGCTTGCAAGAGTGCGAATCGATTGCGAGTGAGTGATTCTAGTGCGTTGCATTATGAGATTGCATCGAGTGGCACAAGGTGATCGAGATATAAGCTGGTGGTGCTTGTTACTCTTGGTGTTTGTCGGCACCTAGACGTCCTGAACATTGAGGGATCGTTGAGCGGAAGTGGTGATTGTTTCCGGCTCCGATCGGTTAATTATGAGGGGTGTTGTGCCTTCCCTGGTAGAGCGCCAAAGGCAACTCTAATAAATTTCTCTTGTCGTTGAACGCCCTCATTTGTGTAGGTTCTTACGGCCCCGAGTGCTGGGATAGGTGTGGTGCCTATTAGGGTGTGAACCACCAAGTGAACGGCCGACACAACGGGAACTAACTTGCCGGCAAACAAGTAAACATCGGGATAAAAATCATCGTGTCATCATCTTTTTGTAGATTTACAATCTCCATACACAAGCTTGTATTTATTTATTTATATATTGTGCTTGTGTAGTTATTCTTGTAACTAGTTAGCTTGAGTAGCTTGCTAGTTGCTCTCTTTGCTTGTGTAACTTAGAAGTAGCTCTCTTGCGTAAGTAGCTAGCTTGAGTAGTCTTACTAGTTACATTGCTTAGTTTGTGTAACTAAATAATTTGAGCTCTGTAATTTAACTTGTGTAGCCTTGTTATTGAGCATTGCTAGTGAGCTTAAGACTTTATGTTTTTGCATACTGTATGTGAAAGAACTTCCTGATTGCTTAAGTACTAGTTGCATATGTTTATGTGACCTTACTAACTAGAATCGATTAGGTGAGCTCTACCTAACCCAGCACCTTAGTTGCTTTATTAGAATCTTTGTAAAGTGCTTGAAAATTTAGATAGAGGGGTGTAATTTTGGCTACATCGATAATATAATTTCGTCCTTGTTTTGATTAGCCGGCGTAATTAATTTTTTTTAGAAATAATTATTCACCTGCCTCTGGTCCACCGTCCCGACGACAGACCGGCGACTTCTGTATCAAGATCGACTGGTTCGCTATCTAAATACTGCTACTAGTACCACCTGTATCGATTTGCTTCTTGATCCTTCAGGTATTTGCTTTTGTTTTCTGATTTCTTGTGTCCGACTCTGACAGACAGCCAGTAAAATGGAATTCTGTCCTCGGAGCCCTTGACGATATTGATAGGCAGCCATTTGTATTCCAAATTTTCAATACAAATATTGAAAAAGAAGTAGTCTACCAACTTTTCTTTGATAAGTCCACATGTTGATCTCATACATTACTCAGTCAAATCAGATAAAAAATCATGTTACCATCGGAAAGGCAGAGATAACAAAGACATTTAAAAAAAGATACACCCTAGCCATACGCATGCCACCAAACTCTATATAAGAACTATAAAGAGGATCTCATCCTCTCACATCTGAGGTAGATAATTCCGAAAGCCTTCTAGTCTTGTTCACACGACAAGATGATCACTCATGGCGATGTATGAACAATATATGGCCCCGTTCATTTCGCTAAAAAAATAAGTTAAAATATTGTTCCGGCTGATTTGTTATAAGAGAAAAACATTGTTCTGACTGAAAAAAGAAGTTGAAAAGTATGGATTATAAGAGAAGCGATCAGTATATACATATATGAAAAAAACGTATACGCTTCCAGCCTTCGAGAAAGCAAGTACGTTGTTGCTGTCCAGTATCCAGATGCTCAACCAAGTCATCCGTGATCTCACCAAAAGGCCCCTGCCGGCTGCCGCCGTGCGAGATCGCTTCAAGTCTGCGCCCGTCCATTCGCAAGGCCGTCGCATCTTCCCTAGTCAGACAAAGCTTTTGCCTTGTACTTAGCGGCCGGTCGCTGGCGACATCGCCGGACGCCCTTTCCCACTTTGGACCCCTGCCGGAGGGCTGTCAACTTCGCTCTATCTTCCGTGTCAGCCAGCTTAAACAACGCCTTGGTCCTCAAGTTGTCCCATTCCCTAACCTTCCTCTGATTGATGATCATGGCAAGATCAAAGTGGCCCCAATTACGATTCTTCAACGCTGTCTTGTCCCTCGCAACAACGAATCAGTAGTCCAATGATTGATATAGTGGCTCAACCTACCTGCTTGTAAAGCTACACGGGAGAATGCAAATTTTATTAGGAAGATTTTTTTTTCCATCATTTCATCATTAAGGGCAAGGATTTTTAGACGGGAGGTGTTGTCAGGAACTCTGAATATTTGGCTTCAGTCTGTCAGTTCAGTATACGGAATCAGGCTTCAGATAGGGAGTCGGCAAGGAAGAGTACCGGTTCAGCGGTTTCATTTAGAGCCACACATCAACAATCTGATGTAGATCTCACAAAGGCTTGCGAGATCGCTTGAAGTCTTCGACCGTCCGTCAGCAAGACAGCAACTTCCCTCGTTAGACAAAGCCCTTGCCTTGTACTTAACGCCGGTCGCAACTCGCAATCAGTCGCTGGTGACATCGCCGGAGGCACGACAAAGCTGAAAGTGCTAAGCAGAGAAGCTGTTGAAAATTTGACATCGACACCGTATTTTACGACGGCAATTCAGCTTCTGCTTGATAATATATATACACAGTGACAATGGCACACACGACGACATCACATCGCAGTACTACCCTCCTCCGTGCGTATTGCAGTTCGCTTCGCAGGGTGCACGCCGAGTTCTCGTTCGTATCCTCCTGTTGCTCGACATGGGCACGGGAGGTGTAGCGCTGGTCGCCGCCGCCGTCGCCGTGGTGGTGGTCACGAGGCTGTGGACGGTGCTGCTCCACCTGGTATGGCGCCCGTACGCCGTCGCGAGGGCGTTCGCGCGGCAGGGCGTCCGCGGGCCGCCGTACCGTGTCTTCGTGGGCAACAGCAAGGAGGTTCAGGCGATGCGGGCGGCGACGAGCGGCGACACGCTGGACCTCACCTCCCACGACTACATCCCGCGCGTGATGCCGCAGTACCGCGCGTGGATGTCACTCTACGGCAAGGTGTTCCTGACGTGGTCCAGCTCGACTCCGGCGCTGTTCGTGGGCAGCTACGACATGGTGAAGCGGGTCCTCTCCGACAAGTCGGGGCTGTACGGCAAGCCGAACCCGGGCCCCACCATACTGTCCCTGATGGGCATGGGCCTCGCCTTCACCAACGGCGACGACTGGTCGCGCCACCGCCGCGTCGTGCACCCGGCGTTCGCCATGGACAAGCTCAAGTCGATGACGGGGGCGATGGCGGCGTGCGCGGCGGAGGTGATCCGGGCGTGGGAGGCGCGCGCCGCCGCAAGCGGGGACGGGGAGGGGGTGACGGTGGAGGTGGGGCATCAGTTCACGGAGCTCACCGCCGACGTGATCTCGCACACAGCGTTCGGCAGCAGCTACCGGCAGGGGAAGGAGGTGTTCCTGGCGCAGCGGGAGCTCCAGTTCATCGCCTTCGCCTCCATCAACAGCGTGCGCGTGCCGGGCATGCAGTACGTGCCCACCAAGGCCAACGTGCGCCGCTGGCAGCTCGAGCGAACGGTGCGGGGCACGCTCATGGCCATCATCGGCGAGCGCCTCGCCGCTGCGAAGGAGGCGAGGGGCTACGGCAGCGACCTGCTCGGCCTCATGTTGGAGGCCAACGCCGCCGGCGACGACGGCGGCAATAGGCAGCAGGCCATGAGCATGGACGAGATCATCGACGAGTGCAAGACCTTCTTCTTCGCCGGCCACGACACGACCTCGCACCTCCTCACCTGGGCCATGTTCCTCCTCGGCACGCACCCAGAGTGGCAACAGCGGCTCAGGGAGGAGGTGATCCGGGAGTGCGGCGGCGCCGAGGTGCCCCTCCGCGGCGACGCCCTCAACAAGTTCAAGCTCGTGAGCCCCCTCCACCTTAAGCTTATTAAGCTAGCTAGCGCCAAGCAGGTGTATATCCGCACGGTGATCGCCTGCGAGCGTGCATGTGCATCACAGCCATGTTCTTATGTTGTTTCGCAGGTGACCATGGTGCTGTACGAGACGCTCCGGCTGTACGGCGCGGTGCCGATGATCGCGAGGCAGGCGACAGCGGACGCGGACCTCTGCGGCGTGAAGGTGCCCAAGGGCACCCTCCTGCTGATCCCGATCGCGATGCTCCACCGCGACGAGGAGGTGTGGGGCGCTGACGCCGGCGCGTTCAACCCGCTCCGGTTCCGGGACGGCATGGGCAGGGCGGCGGCGCACCCGAACGCGCTGCTGTCCTTCTCCTTGGGCCCGCGGTCGTGCATCGGGCAGGACTTCGCGATGCTGGAGGCCAAGGCCACGCTGGCGCTCATCCTGCGGCGGTTCGCCTTCGAGGTGGCACCGGAGTACGTGCACGCGCCGGTCGACTTCCTGACGCTGCAACCGTCGAAAGGGCTCCCGGTCGTGCTCAAGCTCTTGGATGTGTAGTAGAGAGGATTGGAAGCCATCCTTGTCACAAGTTCCATTTGAACTAAAGTAGGAATATAAATTTCCTACAACGTTCATGTGTAACCTGCCAAGTCATTAATTAGGCTTCCGTCCTCTGCGATTTGTTTCTTTAGTTTCTTTATCATATTTCACAATGGACCTACAATATTATGATTTTGTGAACAGTTTTACTCCTTTGCATTCTCGCCTGAAATTTAGCAATTGCATCAGTCACATGCCTCCCCACGCTCTTCCTTCCACGCGTCGCGCATGCGCGCCCGCACCGGAGACGAAGAAGAAGATGGCGGCGGCGTTAGGGTTCCAGCAGTGGCGGCGCCCTCTCTCTCTCTCTCTCTCTCTCTCTCTCTTCGACTCTCCCTCTCTTCTTCCCCAACTCCGTCGGGCTTAGAAGAGAAGGGCTCGGGGGAGGCAGGCCGACCAGGCTGTGGGAACGGTGGGAGGGTGGCTTAGGGTCTTGTTGGCGGCGGAGGCGGCTGAGTTAGGTCGAAGTGGAGGCGTCCATGGCCGGAGCTCGCCACGGAAGAAGGAGGCGGAGCTCCGGTAAAACCCTAGCGCGCCATGGCGGGGTGGTGGGCGGCGGCGGGGGCAAGGACAAGGAGGAGGGTGTGGCCGCCGGCGAGGTAGGTGAGGGTGAGGCGCGAGAAGGAAGAAGGCGCATGTGGGGTGTGAGAAAGAAGGAGGCACAAAGAGGAGAAGGTTGAAAATGACTGATGGAAAAACCAACTAGCAGGTACAAGCCATGGAGACGGGATATTTAACTTTTTAGCATTATAACGGATGGCAACTCTTGAGATAGCATTCTTATGATTGGTGCTATGGTTTTACAAGTAGAGAGAGAAATCCGATACGAAATTGTCACTTTTACACGCGTAGCATGCCTGTACCTCACTCCAGCGTCGAGTAAGCAAGCCCATATGAAATGTCCATCCTGCCCTTCCTCCTTCCTCCTTCCTCCTTCCCAGCTTTGGCCCACTCGCTGCTCTCTTGCTCGGCACACTCGAGCTCGTCGTCCTCAACATCGCGGAGACGGAACCAAAAGGTGCTGAACGACGAGGCGTTCGCCATTCTGGTGCTCAAGGTGCTGTTCACCACCTTCTACAAGCCAGCGCGGTGGACGGTGCCGTACAAGCACCGCTCGGTGGAGTGCGCGCCCGGCGGCGGCGACGCAGACGGCAGGCTACGCGTGCTGGCCTGCTTTGCTTCCACACCAACCGCCAGGGGCACCAGCTCCTGCTCCATCCCCTCTCTTCTCCGGTCTCCGCTTCCTCCTCTCCCGAATCTGGTACCCGATGCAAGCTCCAGCTGCCGTAGAACTCCATGTGCAGCGCCATGTACGTCCTGCCGACAGCCACATCCGCGAGGCGCCCTGCTCGTTCGCCATCCTCGTCGACGCGCTCCACCTGAGGCGACGGCGGCGCTCGGGCCCGGGACTCGTCGTCGCGAGGAACGCCAGCAGCACGGACCGCTCGCTCGGCGGCGGCCTGCAACGACCGCGACGGCGCGACATGCCAAGAGGCAGGCGGCAGCGAACAGGGCCGCCACGGGGCAAGCGCGTGCAGGTCGGCGCTCTGGATGTGGGCGGGCCAAGATGACGAGAGAAAGGCGCGGCCGCTGGCGAGCCTCCTTGCGGTGCGCCGCGCGCTGCAGATCGGCCTGGACCACGGACCAAGCGCGAGCACGACGGTGTCGGCATCCACCACGCCGTCGCGCCGCTTCAGCACGACGTCGGCGATGCGGCCGTCCGTGGCCACGACACGCTCCACCATGCCGATGACGACCTCGGAGCCAGACGGAGAGGTGTCAACGGGGCAGAAGCCGGGGTGGAGTCACACCAGTTGAGCGCCGCCGTGGTCCGCGGCGGAGGCGAGGTGGTAGAGGATGCCGGAGTCGTCCGCGTCTCCGAAGGCTGCCAGCCCCGCCCGCGGCGCCGCGGCCACGCAGCTCCGCAGGCCCGTGTCGGACTCCTGCTAAGCGGGCGGCGGTCAGGGAGTAGAGCGCGTGAAGCTGCGCAATCACAGCGTGCAGAACGCCGGCCTAAGCCGGGCGCCGTGCGCCATGCGCAATTTGCTTTGCGAGCCATGGCATCATGATGATGTCATATACATTCTTTTTTCCTTTGTAAAATAAAGAATAAATATCTTGAAAATACAAAGCTATCATGAGCCGTCCATCATTTAATCTATGGCAAAAAGGGGAGGGGCACGATGATCTTTTCGCATGAGACTGCTCACTCGGATCCTCGCTGGAGCGAGGTGTTGGCGTGCCACGCGACGCGAGCAAAAGCGGCAATTTCGTATCGAATTTTTCTCTCTGCTGCTAAATCTGTAGCGTCAATTTTAAAAATGCTATCTTAAAAATTGTCATCAATTATAATGATAAATAGTTAAATATCCCCACGAGACACACCTTTGTGAATGGATGGGCCAGGTCCAATCATCTTTTTTTAAGAATGAAGAGGCGGTGTTTTGGCTTTGCTTGTTTAAAGTCTCGTGAGTTCAGGCGGCGTGTCTGGATTGGCTAGTCTGATCTAACTTTTGTTGTCCTTATTTTCATATTGGATTTTTTTTTTCATTATAGTATCTGTAATTTTCTAAACTTTTCAGCATATGTGTCTCCTTTGGTATGTTGCTATAGACGACCTCATTTGGATCAGGGATGTCACAATCCTGTGTACTGATTTTCTCATCTTGTCTTGTTTCGATTTCCACTTCTCTGCCCCTTTCTGGTTTTATTTGAAGCATGAAAAAGTTAAGTATGAGTTACATAATGATTCAAATATACTTTTAAGGAGTTGAGCATACCTTGTCCAAATAACTCGTATCCATCCTCGTCGTTGTCTTGTTCATATATAACTCCTTCATTACCTGTATTGTAATCTGTGAGAAATTTGTGATGTATATGTTGTTATATTTTCTACTCTCTGAGTAAATACATGAGTATATAATATTGTGATTTTGTGAATGAATGGGCCAGGTCCGATCATTTTCTTAAAGAAAAAAAGAAGAGGTGGTTTGATTTTCGGCTAGACGCCGCCTCGTACTCCAACAACATTTCAACTATACCGCATCCTTCCGGTTCTTTGATTCTTTCGCTGTTCCTCGGGTTCCAGAACGAGCACAGCACTCGGTACAGGTAGGGATGGAAACGGATCGGATACGAACGCATATCACCGATATTACATTTGTTTTCATATTTCTGTCCGGATTCGGATTCAAATACGGATAGTGTTAGCTATGCCGGATAGGATATGATTGGGTATCGACATCATAAATATGCGATTTGAGTATTCGGATACGGATACGGTATCGGATATTGAATATCCGGACTCGGATATGGACAGATCAGAACTCCTCTAAACGGATTCGGTCTCGAATACGGTCGGAAAATATCCGTACCATTTTCACCCCGTACAGGCATCTTTCGAAAAGACAGTACAAAAGGAAAAGGCAAATAGTATGCATAGAACCTCTAATTTTAAATTGTGGTTGATTTAATTTTATTCTAAAATAAAACCTCTAATGTAACTATTTTTTTAAAAAAAGTTAAATGCATCAGCGGTCAATGAACTTATCAAAAGATACCATTGAGGTACACGAACTATAAAAACACATTTCTAGTCTATAAACTTATTGAATGAGGCACCACTTGTCAAAGGATACCATCGAGGTACACGAACTATAAAAACACATTTCTAGTCTATAAACTTGTTAAATGAGGCACCACATAGTTGGTATGGTCTTGAAATGAACCTACAGTGCACCTGCACCATTTAACAAGTTTAGACATGTGCAGAGCACTACTTAATAAGTTTATAGGAACTCACAAATGTGTTGTTTCAAAAAATTTGCGAACCTAAGTGACATTCGATGATAAGTTCAGGGACCGCTAATGCATTTAACTCTTTCAAAATAATATATTATCATCTACAAGACTACAACCTCATAGAAATACCCATCAAAATATATTTTATGAAATATCTAATAAAAGTAATTTAATATTGTTTTTTTCTTAACGTGTCCTTGTGACACGTGTTTTAGGTGATTAAAGTAAGAGAAATTTATTTAACTTATAATAATGCCAAACTAAGCTATATATAATTTATTAGAATAAAGCGAGAGCACGAGAGGATGAGCAGTAAACATCACTACAATCTTCCACAAGAAAAGGAATCCGTCGTGACCCAACAGGACTTCGTGGCGTAGCAGATGACTACAGCAGCAGTCTACAGAAAGTCCATCAGAAAAGCCACCGTTGCCCGGACGGAACTATACTACGGCCATTAGGAAGCAGATTTCGCAAAGATATATATTCCGTTTTCTGAAACGTCTTGTACTAGCAAGGAAACATAGAGGCGAAACCCTCCTCCAAATCTATCAATCTAAAGACAAGAAAGCGTGTGGCCAGGCTGCCCACACGGCGCCACGTCGCGCCGTTCCCGGCCGTTCGATCGGCCGCATCGACGGCCCAGATCAGGCGAGGCGCGGTTATTTTACGAAAAACCCCTTATGTTTTTGGGAAATCAACCTACATTCCAGAGGCCTTCTCATAATATTTTGCAAATAACACCTCAGATAATTTTCAAATCAACCCGCAGTCCAGAACGGATGAGCTCGGATTTTTTGCAAAAAAAATCTTCCTTTTATCAAAAATCAACCCGCACTCCAGAGACACTCTCAGCGATTTTTTCGAAAACCTCCTCAGATTTTTCTCAAATCGAAATATAGGCTCCCCTTGATTATATCTTTTTTTTCTCAAAAAATACGTGTAACTAGGTGACCGCGCGCATGACGCGCCCAAAGAACTAGTCCTTTTCTATAGGCTATAGACAACGAATGGAAGATGAAGCCACGTGTGCAAACCTCTAATTCCTTATTAAAGGTCTGGGCCTAGGGCCGAGCCATACCTCAATCCCTCCCAGCTTGGGATACGACGGAGATGTCGATTAGTTGCTCATCACATTCACACACAGCCGAGACGGAGATGGAGACGGAGACGGAGACGTTATAAAGCATGTCGTAAGCGGTCAGGACCTGTTCTCATTATCTCTCACGATCAAAATAATAGATAAAAATAGTAGAACAAATAAACATAAGATAGGAAGACTGTTCTTTATTTCTCTAAAAATTGATGATCGCAACATAAAGCTCCCACGTATATATAATCCAGCCAAGGTATAAGAGTTTGGTAAGATCTCACATACAAACGGACTAGGATTATGATTCATCTTTCTCCTTTCCTTTTAGGATAGAGTCCGAATGTTTTAGAACACTCTCCTTTGGACGATTACCATGATATGCACATGTCTCATTAAAAACTCCATCCGAAAATCCAATAGGAAAAATGGTTTTTGGAGAAAATAGTACATCACATTCGTTAATTGCATTGCACATGTTGTCTCGTTAAAAACCTTGTGTGAGAAATCTTAAAATAAAAACTCACATAGGAAAAAAGAGCATAATATTTAACCTTCTTGGTCATGTATACTTCAGGATATTCTGTACTTCATGAATAGATTTTTATCTTCATGATCAATGCATAAACTTCAATGTTTTAACAAAAATAATCTACTTGATCTTTATAATTGTCGGATACCACAAGAAGGGGTATCCTAAGCAAGAATAAAAAATGTCGCTTAAACCTTGCAAAAATCAAAACAAAAAAACTACCGCCAGGTCTCTACAGAATTCTCCGATTCGCTCGAGGCCTTGCGCCGAGGCTTCATACGAAAGGCCAAAGGCGCCCCGCCGAGACCCTCTCGCCGAGGCCTCGCCTCGAAAGGCCTCGGATGGGATGCCAATTCTCCGATTCGCTCGAGGCCGGGCTCGGCAAACATACTCGTGGCCTCCGTCCCGACCAAACTCCTCTGACGAAACGTCACGTCCAGATTAATGCGCCCAACTACTCCCGCAAACGTCAGCCGCACTCAGGTACAGTACGGACAGGACGACCGACGGGACAAGGGACCAGGCACAATAGGGGTTACCTGCCACTGTGCTCATCACTGTGCTATCTAAAACCTGTGCTAAAGACCAAGCAGCATGGAAGGTCAAGTCCATGTCCCTGTAGTCTCGGAAACCGCAGGAGAGCCCAACTGCTCGTCCTACGCCTCGTCCGAGACCCCCCGGCAGGGTCTCAGACGTGCTATTCCTTCTCCGCCTCGGCCGAGGCCGGGCTCGTCCCGCATCCTCGTCGTCTCCGCCTCAACTGCCCCTCTGGCGGGCCGTCCCATCCGTGTAAGTACCCCTGGTTGCGCCTATGTCAGCTACGATTGGCAGGGCATAGCAACAGGGGCGATGGGACGACGGTCAAATCTCCTTTTTTACCATTCCCCACTGACGGTGCAGGGACTACCCTGCTTTGCGGACACACGTCCTGCATTTTTCCACCTAAACCGGGTACGACGCTGACCATCGAGACCGCCGCATCGCACTCAGGTCACCTCCTAGGCCTCGGCAAAACAGGCCTCGGCGCGGCCGGCCACAAACACCTGCTAGGCCTCGGCGAACCACCAAGTCAAAAATTCACAAGGCACGACATGTCACCTACAGAGGAAGCCATGCTGACTAAACATCAACAAGGACCCCTACGACTTCAACAGCCTCAGGCATGGCCGGCATGACGCACCAGTGATCAAGTACCAATTGCCATTCCCGACACTGTGCTGCTACAGGAATAGGCCACAGTACTGGATCTTCCTTCCTCGCTAAGGCTCCACGTGTAGCCCTCTCATGTACTCCTGACTCCCTCCTTGTGGCTATAAAAGGAAGCAGCCAGGGCCATTTCTAGGGAGAGAGACCACACCGGCCCTCACGCACAAAACGCACTCACTCAATTCACGCACGCTCACACGCTGCCTGAGAGCAACGACTCAAGCAGTCCGCACCACTCCACGCCGAGACCTGGGACTAGCTCCCTCTCTCACCTAGCTTGTAACCCCCTACTACAAGCACTTCGATGCAAAGAATACAAGATCGATCTCCTAGACTGGACGTAGGGTACCGATTGCCTGAAGCAGTATAAGCCTTGTGTCTCTTTGCATCACCATCCGGGATTAGGGGCACGCAGTTCATATTTACTGGTTGGTTGAGGACCCCCCGGTCCGAAACACCGACAGTTGGCGCGCCAGGTAGGGGCCTCTGCGTGTTAGCGTGATCGTCCCAACAAGTTCCGGATGGCTGACCCCATACGTCCACTACGTCTCGGCACGGTGGTCTGGTTTGGGAGCCTAGAGTTCATGGCTCTAGGATGTGAGTACGATATGGTACTCCTCACACCCAGAGCCCCACCAGCCGGCGACGACGTCGCGCATCGGTAGCCCGGACATAGGCGGCGCCCGGGCCGCCACTCTCGTCACGCTCGCCAGGCATGACGCGAGCGGAACTACTCCGATGCCACGCGAACTCAGGGCTGCGCGCCCCACTCCACCGACATCCCTCGCCTGGCTGTCGGTACAGAGTCCCTGGCTGGGGACCTATCTAGCCTAAGCCTTGGCAAGGGAGAGGCGCCAGTAGCGTGCAGCGATGTCCCGTCGTCAAGCTTCGCCCCGCCGCTTCCTGAGGAATCGACTCAGGCGGAGCGGAACCCAGCGGTGGCACCATCCCCGTACCTCTTTGGGCTGACTAACATCACCGCTGCCTATGCTTCCGCTTACGCCTCCACGCACGCGGAGCCCTCGGGACACCACCAACGATTCGCCCTCGACTTCTTCGCCACAATCTCAACCCACACCCACACTGAATCCTCAGAGGAGGACGAGGTATGGGCCGGAGCGGACTTCTCCGGGCTTCGTGACCCGAGGCTATGCATCGCTTCTTGGCCGTAAGCGACTACTGCTTCGGCCACTCCGACTCCGATGATGAAAGCACTTACGATCCCACTCGAGAGTGTTTCCATGTCGGGCTCGAAATGCCAGGGGCAAGTGATGAGGGTGAAAGGGCAGGCAACCGGTCCCCACTCCGCCAAGGGGCGGGCGACGCCACACCCCCGCTCGTCGAATTCCAGGCGGCGCGGAATGTGAACATCGCCCCCGGGGATATCCGACGCCTTAGACCTAGAGCAGCTCTGTGAGCTCTAGGCAAAAGTCGACCAAGATCGACTCCTGCTGCAGCAGCTCCGAGACACTCTCGAGCAGGAGCAGCAAGGCCGCGATGATGGTGGAGGGGCCCGGTAGAGGGCCCATGACGTACACCGCCGCATCAACAACGACGAAGGAAGTGAGCAACCCCCAATCTTCAATCGCGCTAGCTAGAACATCGCGGCGGCGGCGATGCTAGTCCGAGCAATGCCCGAGCCCTCTACCACGGAGGGGCGATGGGTCCGTGGTGAGCTCCAAGACCTTCTCGAGACCGCCGCAGTACAGCAGGCCAAGAGCTCCGCGTCTCGACGATGTGAGAACATCTCAAAGCGGCCCTCGGTGCACGATCGCCTCAAGGCCCCCTTAGTCCACGACCGCCTCAGCGACCGACGCGAGGCGTAAGAGGACCATGATGTGGTCAGCAAGCGACGGTGCCATGACAACGATGGGCTCGCCCGAGGTTACCACCCACACCGAGGTGGCCGCTACGACAGCGGGGAAGACCGTAGCCCTTCTCCTAGGCCGCCTAGCCCTAGAGTCTTCAGCAAGGCCATCCGCGGCGCTCCATTCCTTGCCCGGTTCCGGCAACCGGCCAATCTCACAAAGTATAGTGGCGAGACCAACCCCGAGCTTTGGCTGGCCGATTACCGCATGGCTTGTCAGCTAGGTGGCGCGAACAATGACCTGCTCATCATCCGTAACCTCCCCTTGTTCCTGTCAGACTCGGCGCGAGCCTGGCTCGAACACCTCCCTCCCTCACAAATTCACAACTGGCGCGACTTGGTCAAGGTCTTCGTCGGGAATTTCTAGGGCACATACGTGCACCCCGAAAACTCCTGGGACCTCAAGAGTTGTCGCCAGAAGTCGGATGAGTCTCTCCGAGACTTCATCCGGTGCTTTTCCAAGCAGCGCACCGAGTTGCCCAGCGTCGGTGACTCGGAAGTTGTCCAGGCTTTTCTCTCCGGCACCTCCTGCCAAGACTTGGTCCGAGAGTTAGGCTGGAACGTACCAACTTCGGCGGCCGTGCTCCTCGACGTCGCCACCAACTTCGCCTCGGGCGAAGAAGCTGTCGGGGCCATCTTCCCCGATGGCGAAGCAAAGGGGAAGCGGAGGGGCGAGACCTCCGGGGCCTCGCCCTCCCATTTCTCCAAGAAAAAGAAAAAGGGGCGCCAGGAGAAGCAAGAGGCCCTTGAGGCTGATTTTGTCACAGCCGCGGATCGTAGGAATCCCCAAGGCCCCGGACTATTTGACGACATGCTCAAGAAGCCGTGCCCTTACCATCAGGGCCCGGTAAAGCACACCCTCGAAGAGTGCACCATGCTCTGACGCTACTACGCCAAGCTCGGACTTCCCGACGACGACGCCAGGAAGAAGGGCGCCGGTGACAGAGACAACGACAAGGACGACGGGTTCACTGAGGTGCACAATGCCTTCATGATCTTTGGCGGGCCTTCAGCGTGCCTCACGGCGCGTCAACACAAGAGGGAACGCCGGGAAGTCTTCTTGGTTGAGGTAGCCACTCCCCGGTACCTTAACTGGTCTCGGGAGGCGATCACCTTCGATCGAGAGGACCACCCCAATTATGTCCCAAACCCCGGGCAATACCCGCTCGTCGTCGACCCGATTATCGGCAACACCCGGCTCACCAAAGTGCTGATGGACGGAGGTAGCGGCCTCAACATCCTCTACACCAACACCATGGAGCTCCTAGATCTCGACCAGTCGATGCTCCGAGGGGGTGCCGCACCTTTCCACGGCATCATGCCAGGGAAGCACGCACAACCCCTCGGACACATTGATTTGCCGGTCTGCTTCGGCACTCCCTCCAACTACCGCAAAGAGATCCTCACCTTCGAAGTGGTTGGGTTCAAGGGAACCTACCACGTCATTCTAGGGCGCCCGTGCTACGCCAAGTTCATGGCGGTCCCGAACTGCACCTACCTCAAGCTCAAAATGCCCGGCCCCAACGGTGTCATCACCGTCGAGTCCACGTACGAGCATGCATATGACTGCAACATCGAATGCATCGAATACGCAGAGGCTATCGTGGAGGCCGAGGCACTCATCGTCAACCTCGACCAACTCGGTAGCGAAGTGCCCGACTCCAAGCGCCACGCCGGGACTTTCGAGCCCACAGAGACTGTTAAGCTCGTCCCGGTCGACCCCAACTGCTCCAACGGCCGAACGTTGAGGGTCAGCGCTACCCTCGACAGCAAATAGGAAGCCATGCTCGTCGACTTCCTCCGCGCGAATGCCGATATGTTCGCATGGAGCCCCTCGGACATGCCGGGCATACCGAGGGAGGTCGCCGAGCACGCCTTGGACGTCCGGGCCGGCTCCAGACCGGTGAAGCAGCGCCTGCGCCGATTTGACGAGAAGTGCAGGGCCATCGGCGAGGAGGTGCAGAAGCTCTTGGTGGCCAGGTTCATCAAGGAAGTATCCCATCCAGAGTGGTTAGCCAATCCTGTATTAGTAAGGAAGAAAAACAGAAAATGGAGGATGTGCGTAGACTACACCGGGTTAAATAAAGCATGTCCAAAGGTTCCATTCCCATTGCCTCGGATCGATCAAATCGTTGACTCCACTGCAGGGTGCGAGACCTTATCCTTCCTTGATGTGTATTCTGGTTACCATCAAATCAAGATGAAAGAGTCCGACCAGCTCGCGACTTCTTTCATCACCCCATTTGGCATGTACTGCTATAGAACTATGCCATTTGGTCTCAGAAACGCAGGGGCCACGTACCAACGGTGCATGACCCAGGTCTTCGGCCAACACATCGGGCAAACTGTCGAGGCCTACGTGGACGACATCGTAGTCAAGTCCAGAAAGGCCAGTAACCTCATCGATGACCTGGAGATCGCCTTCAAATGCCTCAGGGAGAAGGGCATCAAGCTTAACCCCGAGAAGTGCGTCTTCAGGGTCCCCCAAGGCATGCTCTTGGGATTCATAGTCTCAAAACACGGCATTGAGGCCAACCCAGAGAAGGTCTCGGCCATGACAAACATGGGGCCGATCCGAGACCTCAAGGGAGTACAGAGAGTTATGGGATGTCTTGCGGCCCTGAGTCGCTTCATCTCACGCCTTGGCGAAAAAGGTTTACCTCTGTACCGTCTCTTGAGAAAATCCAAACGCTTTTCCTGGACCCCCGAGGCCGAAGAGGCCCTCGCCAAACTCAAGGCATTACTCACCAACCCCCCTGTCCTGGTACCGCCAACCAAGGGCGAGGCCCTCTTGCTCTACGTCGCCGCAACGACCCAGGTGGTCAGCACGACAGTAGTAGTCGAGAGGCAAGAGGAGGGGCATGCTCTATCTGTCCAACGACCCGTTTACTTCATTAGCGAAGTACTCTCCGAAGCTAAGACACGCTACCCCCATATCCAGAAGTTGGTCTTCGCCATAGTCTTGGCTCGGCGCAAGCTGTGTCACTACTTCAAATCCCACCCGGTGACCATGGTGTCATCCTTCCCTCTGGGGGAGATAATCTAGAACCGGGAAGCCTTGGGTAGAATAGCCAAGTGGGCGATCGAACTCATGGGGGAGGCCCTGTCTTTTGCGCCTCGGAAAGCAATTAAATCCCAGGTCTTAGTCGATTTTGTGGTGGAGTGGACCGACACCCAGCTGCCACCTGCTCAAATCCAATCAGAATGCTGGACCATGTACTTTGACGGGTCTCTGATGAAGACCGGGGTAGGCGCGGGCCTGCTTTTCATCTCTCCCCTCGGAGTGCATGTGTGTTACATAATTCGGCTCCACTTCGCCGCCTCCAACAACGTAGTCGAGTATGAAGCTCTCGTCAATGGCTTGTAGATCGCTATCGAGCTTGGAGTGCGGCGTCTCGACGTGCGGGGCGATTCACAACTTGTCATCGACCAAGTCATGAAGGACTCGAATTGTCACGACCCCAAAATGGAGGCGTACTACAAACTGGTACGTCACCTTGAAGATAAATTTATGGCCTCGAACTCAACCACATTGCGCGGAAGTTCAACGAGGCCATGGACGAACTGGCAAAGATGGCATCGGCACGGGCCTCGGTCCCCCTGAACATATTCGCTAGAGACCTGCACAAGCCCTCGGTGGACTACATCTCGGCAACACAAGAAGGCCCACTAGCCGAGCCGCCCATAGGGCCCAAGGCCCCCTCTGTTACCGAGACCCCGGCCGCCGAGCCCGAGACCATGGAAGTCGATGCAGGGCCTCCCGAGGCCGATCGAGGGGCGGACTGGCGAATCCCCCTCCTTGACCGCCTCACTCGAGGAGTGCTTCCTGCAGGCAGAACTAAGGCCCAACGGCTGGCGCGACGAGCCAAAACTTACGTCGTCAACAACGGCAAGTTGTACAAACGAGGCCCATCTGGCGTCCTCCAACGATGCATCACCACCGGGGAAGGCCAAGCCCTACTTTGGGACTTGCATGCAGGAGCCTGCGAACACCATGCTGCGCCTCGGACGCTCGTCGAAAATGCTTTCCGCCAAGGGTTCTACTGGCCAACGGCGGTTGCCGACGCCACCAAGCTGGTACGCTCCTGCGAAGGATGTCAGTACTATGCGCGACAGACACACCTCCCGGCTCAAGCCCTCCAAACCATCCCCATCACATGGTCGTTCTTCATATGGGGACTGGACATGGTTGGGCCTCTGCAGAAAGCCCTCGGGGGCTATACCCACTTGTTGGTAGCTATTGACAAGTTTTCCAAGTGGATCAAGGCTCGACCGATCACTCAAATCAAATCCGAGCAAGCAGTATTGTTCTTCACGGACATCGTCCACAGGTTCGGAGTTCCAAACACCATCATCACCGACAATGGGACACAATTCACCGGACATAAATTTCTGACGTTCTGTGATGACCACCACATCCACGTGGTCTGGTCGGCCATAGGACACCCTAGGACGAAAGGCCAAGTAGAACATGCCAACGACATGATTCTTCAGGGCCTCAAGCCAAGGATATACAACCGGCTGAAGAAATTCGGCAAGAAATGGCTGGTCGAACTTCCGTCGGTCATCTGGAGCCTAAGGAATACACCAAGCTGAGCCATGGGGTTCACGCCATTCTTCCTGGTCTATGGAGCCAAGCCATCCTCCCCACTGACTTGGAGTACGGCTCCCCAAGGCTGCAGGCTTACAACGAGCAAAGCAACCGCACTACCCGCGAGGACGCTCTCGACCAACTGGAGGAAGCCCGGGACGTTGCGCTGCTACATTCAGCCAAGTACCAGCAAGCCCTACGACGCTATCAAGCCCGACGCGTACAAAGCCGAGACTTGAAGGTGGGCGACCTAGTGCTGAGACTGAGGCAGAGCAACAAGGGCCGCCACAAGCTGACCCCGCCATGGGAAGGACCGTACATCATCGCCCAAGTACTAAAACCCGGGACCTACAAGCTGGCGAACGAGAAAGGCGAAATCTTCACCAACGCTTGGAACATAGAACAACTACGTCGTTTCTACCCTTAGAATTTCCAAGCATTGTACAAACTGTTTTGCGGAATACAATTAAGAGGCGTTCTTTAGTTGTTCTAAATTTTCTAGAAACCCGCCGAGCCCATCGCGGGGCTCGGCATTACGATAACATCACAAGGAAGGCTCTGCTCTGTCTCTGTAGAACCAAGCCTCCCTCGGGGGGCTAGAAGGGGGGACCCCCCCTAAGTCCCATGCACCGTTCTTAAGTCGTTTTTCGAAAAAAATTCCTATGCCGAACTCTCTAGCGTGTTCTGACAAATCGATTGTGAAAGAACCTAAGGACCAAAAGACTGTCTTAAGGTCAGAAGGCCGGCTGAGTTGCGAGGCGGCCTACACCTCTGGCTATGGCTGGCACTCACTCACCTTCTGCCCAAGGGGCAACTTAGGCTCGAGGAAGTTTTTCACAAGAGATACGTTCAGTAACAAGACAGAGGGCAGAGGCTCGGAAATACGATAAGGAAAAACGATTGAAAAAGCATCAGTGCACGATCACTTCAAAAAGGCCTCAACAGCCGCCAACGTTATGATAGGACAACATAATCCCTAATCTAATTACACGGCCTCTTGGGCCCAGGTCACGGTGCAGGGTCTCCAGCATCGGCGAACGGTGGAGGAGGGACAACCTCCTCTTCAAACAGCCTAGCCAGCGCCGCGCCGGGACCCTCCGCCGCCTCCATCAGCTTCGTCACCACCTCGTCGGCCTCCTCGTCATCATCAGGCAGGACATAGCCATCGCTGATGGCTTGGAGGTCAACACCGACGTAGTGCAAGGCGATGACGGCTAGTGCGCGCTTGATGCCTGTATGCAGTGTCCCTCGGAGTCGCTCGCGCATCCGGTCGCTCAACGCAACCAGGCGGCTCTAGAGAGAGCTTCCTGACTGGACCCCCTCGACTTCTAGGGCCTCGCAAGCAGTACGGACGGCGCTCTTCAGCGCGTCATGCTCCCCGATTTCGGTTTCAAGCACCGCCTGCACTACGGCGGAAGCCTCGGCTGCCTGGGTGACTTCTTTCTCAAGCTCTGCGCCAAACGCAACGGAACAAGGTTGAGCACAAAAAAGTACAAGCCAGAGCAAGGGCGGAAAGTCTACGGAACTCACCCGCGGCCTTCTGCCCCCAGCGTCGGGCCTCGACCTGAGAGGCATCGGCTTTCTCCTTCCAACACTGGGCCTCGACCCGAGACACCTCGGCTAACTCCTTCAGGTGCTGAGCCTCGACCCGAGCAGCCTCGACCACTCTAGAAACCTCCCCCGCCAGCTCTATATCGCACCAAGGAGTTAGGGGCCGACAACGAGAAAAACGAATTAAACAAAGGGAACGAGACTCACCTTCGACATTTCCCCTCTAGATCACAGCCTCGGTCCAGGAGGCCTCAGCCACCATGAGGGCCTCATCCAAGGTGCCTTTCGTCAGCTGGTGCGCACTTTGCTCCGCCCCCCCCACCAAGGACCTTGCTCAAGGTCGTGGCTTCTCCAGCCTAGGACCTGGAGGTGTCCCGCTCACCGGCCACGCGGATCAGCTCCTCCTCCAACTCCTTGACCCGTGTCGCCAAAGGGGCGACCCGCTCCCGGACCGTAACCGCCTCGACCGTCGCATCGGCACAACGAAGGCGGAGGTCCTCCACTTCTGCGCTCCGTGCCGACAGGAGCTCGTTGGCGTCGGCAAGAAGCCCCTTTTGCCGCTGAAGTTGGTCCCAGACGTCCCTCTCCCCCCAGAGAAAGACCAACTTCCCGAGGGACCGGGTCTTGAGCTCCTGGGGGAAACAGAGCAGGGGTCAATCCCTACAAAGAAAACTCAGAAGAAGACCACCGCGTAAGGAAAAGAAAGTGCAAACTGGGTGACTCCGGGCAAATCGTCGGCCACCACGAACAGCGTCGTCGAAGTGACCGCTCCGCCAGCTGGCGGTACTACTCGAATGTGTCCTAGCGCCCGCCCTCGGCCGCGTCCTCGAGGGCAAACAGAGGCTCCGCCTCAGGGTCATCCCGGCTCTGCCACACCACACGCGGGTGGTCCCACCCGCGGGGCTTGGGTCGTACCCACGCGAGGGCAGAGCTTCCCTTGCCCGGGGTCGGAACTGGCTGTTCCACGGCACCGACCACCTCGCTGTCGGCCATCTCCCGCGCCCAGGAAACATCGTCGGAGGAGGTCGGAAGGACCTCTACCTCCCGGGCGCTCCCCGGCAGCAACGGCGGGCCTTGAACCAGGGGTGCCACCGAGGCTTCCACCACCTCCATCTCCACTTCCTGGGCCTCGGTGGTCCCATGGGCTCTGGCCCCCGCCATCGTGGCCTCGATGGGCGCGGGGGCTTGGACCTCCGCTGCTGCGGCCTCGTTGGTTGCCTCGGCCTCGGAGACCCTACAGGCCTTGACCTCGGTGGCCTCGGCAACCGAAGACACCCCGGCCGCATCCACCTCACGGCCCTCGCCTTCATGGGGCGGAGGCGCCCCCTCCCCCATCGATGTCGGGGTAGCCTCGACAGCCCCTCCTTAGGAGGCCGACTCCGTCAGGCCGGCTCTCGCCGATGCCACGCCGCGTCGTATGGCGGCTTGTGCCCCCGCCACCCAATGGGCGGTGGAGCCAGGGGTCACCTTGAACGCCTTAAGCGGCGCCAAAGAAGGCACCTCCGTAGGTCGCTTCCGACTAAAAACATAATACTTACAGGGTCAGGACGAGACGGAGGAACGAACAAAAAAACGCTGCGGCGCCACCTAAAGTACGCTTACCTCGACCGAGGCAGCAACCGCTTTGGCACGGTGACCCTCGTCTACAAAGGCGGCGGCGACGGCTAAAGCATGACCTCTGTATCCGTCGGCACCGACCGGTCCTTGACGGACCCCGGCGCCCCCTCAGTGCTCTGCGGGAGCAGTTGCGTTAGCTCCGCCGCCATTGGCACCACCGCTGCCGTCGAGCCCACCGGGCTAACGGCATGCTTGCCCAGTGCCTGCTCCTCGGGCGTGTCGGCCTCAGCCCCGAGGCGGGCAATCGCCGACCCCGAGGTGGCTCCTCCTCCTCGTCCTGGGAGCGCCAGGCTACTTGCCAACGTCCTGGGCGCCGTCTCCTCAACATTAGGAAGATGGTCAAGGGGATCCCGCCCCCTCTCGCCCTCGCCATCTCCGTCCGATGTGTCCATCTATAGTGATGGCGACGGGGACTCCTCCAGCGGAAGGCCGTCCCTCCTTTGCTACTGACGACGCTCATCTAGCTTCTTGCGCGCAAGAATCTGCTTCGTGCGCTTGGCCGCCTTGGCGTCCTTCCTTTTTTTTTGCGCCTCGGCGTGCGCCCGGTTGATCGCCCACCGCCTCGCGTCCTCGGGAACAAGTGGCGGGGAGGCTCGCACGTCCCTCATCCCCTGCAGGAACGGCAAACACGCATAAGGGAATGAGAAATAATGAGAAACGAAAAGAGCTCGGGGGCTGCAGCGGCGCGCGACTTACCAGCGAGAGGTACCCCCGTGAAGGATGCATCACGATGGTGGTCAGACCACCGCTCCGTAGCTTCGCGTCCACCGCCTCCCTCACCCGGCGAAGAATTTCCTCATCAAAGAGGGCGGAGGCAGACAGCCGGATGCCCTTGATCGAATCGTCCGGCCTCATCTCGAATAAGCGCCGCCGCCGAGCCATCAGCGGCAGCACCCTCCGGCTGTGGAAGGCGGCCACGACCATAGCCGCAGTAAGGTGGCGGTCCCGCAGCCTCTGCAGCCCCTCCAGGAGCGGCTGCAGCTTGGGCTGATCCTCCCTCGGGACGCCATATTTCCACCGCTCCGGGCTGCTCCCCACAATCCACCCAGTGTAGGGGGGAAGTCCGCCGTCGTCATTGTGAATGTAGAACCAGCTCATGTACCATCGACGGTTGGATGACGCGAGCTGGGCCGGGATGTAGAGGTGCTGACGATCCTGGCGCACTTGGAGAGTGCAGCCGCTGGCCCTCACCGCCTTCCTCGTGCCCGATGTGCCCGCCGGCTTGGTGGTATGCCCCTCCCGGAAGAGATGGAGCCACAACTCCCAGTGGGGAGCAATCCCCAGATACCCCTCACAGACAGCAACGAAGATAGCCGCCTGCGTGATAGAATTGGGGTTGAAGTTGTGGAGCTCCACGCCATAGTAGTGCGGGAGCGCCCGCATGAATCAGTCCGCAGGAACACCGAGGCCGCGCTCGTGAAAGGATACGAAGCTCATGACTTAACCATCACGAGGCCTCGGCTCCGGCTCGCCCAACGGAGCGATCCACTCTGGTCTGTTGGGGTCGGTCACCGGACGAAGGAGCCCACCGTCGACGAGCAACTGAAGCATCTCCATGGTGACGTTGGATGGATCCCAAGGGTTCGCCTCGATGACAACAATGTCACCGGCCATGAGTGCGGTGGAGGGCTCGACTATGACGGTGAGTCTCTCTCTCCCTTTCTCTCTCTTTACCTCGCCTCTTTCCTTTCTTCCTCCTGGGGCTCTCTGCTCCGGCGATGGCTCAAAGACGGCAAAGCTAATGCGGGCAAGGTAAGGAGGGGAGGAGCGAGGCTCGTTGCGTATTTATGCAGGGTAAAGGTGAAACGGACGGGCGATGAAATCGAGAAAGTTTCCCTCAGATCTGGCGTGGTTAATCCTGATCCAATTTTACCACCCATGTATCCACCTTTTCCTCATTAATCGCGGGAACAGTTACGTCCTGTCCGCTGATGCCACATCACATCCGACCGCTGCAGCAGCAGGCGTCGTTCCGCCTCCCCTAGGAAATCGCCTAAAAAGGCGCGCCGGCCGTTGTCGAACCGATGGGGGTAATATTCCCCCCAACCTATTCCTTTCAGGTGAAGGAACCGGGCACCGAGCCCATTACGGTCCAGCGGTTCGAAGGCTGGGCCCCTAAGGGTTTCGACAGCCACCCCAGGGCAACAGAGTTAGGGGCGACCGCGGGCGAGCCCGTACATGGCCGAGACCCGAGCAAGCGAAACACTTGGGACGCCCAAAGTCGCGTCCGAGACCAACAGGGAGTTCTCCGAATGGGATCCCACAGTAGGGAGCCGCCGAGCCCCCGGGGCCAATCGAACGGCCCTGGGACCCGATAGAGAAGCCCTCTGGTACTTTTGGAGTGCGTCTCTGACCGCTAGCTGACCCTTATCGAATGGGGCATGGGCCTCCACTCGGACTTACCCGATAGCAGCTCCTCGGAAGTGTCACCGCTCGCTCCCACCAAGGGTAGCCTGGCATATTCCACCCCTCCTTCCAAACAAAAAAGAAGCGCGAGGGTCATATAAAAAAGCCAGGGGGAACCCCTAACGGACCTCCCTGCTCTGGGCAGTGGCTAGGGAGCCCTTCCAGCAGATATGTTGAGGTCCCGCGACCCAGGCTCGCACCCGAGGGGGTCCCAGCCAACAAACCCTCACACGCGAGAGGCGTATAAAAAGTCAGGAGAGCACCTGATGGCCCTCTCACTCCGTGCAGAGGCTAGGGGGATCTTCCTGCAGGTTTGCTGAAACCTAGCGACCTAGGTTCGCACACGAGTGGGATCGGCAAACAACCCCCCCCGTCCGAACGAAAAGGATGTGCGAGGGCTGAACAAAAAAGTCAGGGGGACCCCTGACCGCCCTCTCGCTTTGTGCGGAGGCTCGAGGGCTCCTTCTGCACCCAAGACAAGGATAAGCGACCCAAGCCCGTACTCATACATTCGGAAAAAAGCAACAAAAAGGGCGCCGAGCCCGCTACGGTCCAAGGGTTCGAAGGTTGGACCACCGAGGGTTTCGACAGCCGCCCTAGGACAACAGAGTCAGGGACAACTATGGGCGAGCCCATACATGGCCATAGCCCGAGCAAGCGACCGCTCGGGATGCCCTAAGTCGTGTCCGAGACCTAGCAGGGAGTTCTCAAAATGGGATCCCACCGTAGGGAGGCGCCGATCCCCCGGGGCCAATCGAACGGCCCTGGGACCCGATAGAGAAGCCCTCTGGTACTTTTGGAGTGCGTCTCTAGACCGCTAGCCGACCCTTATCGAATTGGGCATGGGCCTCCACTCGGACTTACCTGATAGCAGCTCATCGGAAGTGTCACCGCTCGAGCCCACCGAGGGTAGCCTAGCATATTCCACCCCTCCTTCCGAATGAAAAGGAAGCGCGAGCGTCGTATAAAAAAGCCGGGGGGAACCTCTGATGGACCTCCCCGCAGAGGCTAAGGGGCTCTCCCTGCAACTTTACCAAGACCCAGCGACCCAGGTTCACACTCGAGGGGGCTCGGCAAGCAAACCCCTCCTTCCGAACGAAAAGGTTGCATGAGGGTCGTACAAAAAGCCAGGGGTACTCCTGATGGCCCTCTTGCTTTAGGCAGAGGCTAGGGAGCTCTTCCTGCAGATATGCTGAGGCCCCGCGACCCTAGCGCACACCCGAGGGGGTCTCAGCAAACAAACCCTCACGCGCGAGAGGTGTATAAAAAGCCAGGAGAGCATCTGACAACCCTCTCGCTCTGTGCAGAGGCTAGGGGGCTCTTCCTGCAAGATTGTCGAGACCCAGTGACCCGAACTCGCATTCGTGGGCCCAGCAAGCACGATAAAACTCCTTGCTCAAACGGAGAAAAAGGCCCCTGGAGGAATACTCCTCCAGGGCCTCGGGGGCTAAACCCGGCGGGTGCGCTCGCGCGCACCCCCCGGAACCACCAAGTACAAAACACGATCCCGGCAGGAGCTGTTGCGAACCAAGTCTCGTCGGAACCTCAGGAGAGTGCCCGCACTCCTCCCGAGGCTCGAGGGCTACTGTCGGATACCACAAGAAGGGGTACCCTAAGCAAGAACCAAAAATGTCGCTTAAACCTTGCAAAAATCAAAACAAAAAAACTACCGCCAGGTCTCTGCAGAATTCTCTGATTCACTCGAGGCCTTGCGCCGAGGCCTCATACGAAAGGCCAAAGGCGCCCCGCCGAGGCCCTCTCGCCGAGACCCTCTCATCGAGGCCTCGCCCCGAAAGGCCTCGGATGGGATGCCAATTCTCCGATTCGCTCGAAGCCGGGCTCGGCAAACATACTCGTGCCCTCCGTCCTGACCAAACTCCTTTGACGAAACGCCACGTCGAGATTAATGCGCCCAACTACTCCCATAAACGTCAGCCGCACTCAGGTATAGTACGGGTTGGACGACCGACGGGACAAGGGACCAGGCACAACAGGGGTTACCTGCCACTGTGCTCATCACTGTGCTATCTAAAACCTGTGCTAAAGACCAAGCAGCATGGAAGGTCAAGTCCATGTCCCTCTAGTCTCGGAAACCGTAGGAGAGCCCAACTGCTCGTCCTACGCCTCGTCCGAGACCCCCCGGCAGGGTCTCAGACGTGCTATTCCTTCTTCGCCTCGGCCAAGGCTGGGCTCGTCCTGCATCCTCGTTGTCTCCACCTCAACTGCCCCTCTGGTGGGCCATCCCATCTGTGTAAGTACCCCTGGTTGCACCTACGTCAGCTATGATTGGCAGGGCATAGCAACAGGGGCGATGGGACGACGGTCAAATCTCCTTTTTTACCATTCCCCACTGACGGTGTAGGGACTACCGTGCTTTGCGGACACACGCCCTGCATTTTTCCACCTAAACCGGGTACGACGCTGACCATCAAGACCGACGCATCGCACTCAGGTCACCTCCCAGGCCTCGGCAAAACAGGCCTCGGCGAACCACCAAGTCAAAAATTCACAAGACACGGCATGTCACCTACAGAGGAAGCCATGCTGACTAAACGTCAACAAGGACCCCTACGACTTCAACAGCCTCAGGCATGGCCGGCATGACGCACCAGTGATCAAGTACCAATTGCCATTCCCGACATTATGCTGCTACAGGAATAGGCCACAGTTCTGGATCTTCCTTCCTCGCTAAGGCTCCACGTGTAGCCCTCTCATGTACTCCTGGCTCCCTCCTTATGGCTATAAAAGGAAGCAGCCAGGGCCGTTTCTAGGGAGAGAGACCACACCGGCCGTCACGCACAAAACGCACTCACTCAATTCACGCACGCTCCCACGCTGCCTGAGAGCAATGACTCAAGCAGTCCGCACCACTCCACGCCGAGACATGGGACTAGCTTCCTCTCTCACCCAGCTTGTAACCCCCTACTACAAGCACTTCGGTGCAAAGAATACAAGATTGATCTCCTAGACTGGACGTAGGGCACCGATTGCCTGAACCAGTATAAGCCTTGTGTCTCTTTGCATCACCATCCGGGATTAGGGGCACGCAGTTCACATTTACTGGTTGGTTGAGGATCCCCCGGTCTGAAACACCGACAATAATTCTAATGGTTTACCTTTGAGGTAGATTTAATAAAAATATGCTCCCCTCGTAAAGCCAAAATTTGAACTTTATTGTTCAAACCAAACTTTTCATAAATATGTACTTAATTAATGGTATGCAGCACCCAGTACTATATCTTTCAAAAAGTTGACTCATAATTCTTCTATGAATTATATGGGTATAAACAAGAGCAATATGTTTCATGCATAATAACCACTTATTAGTTGTGCAAAACAAATAAATTTTATCCTTCAGGGTAATAAATCCTTTCAGAGGATTATAGGGGTAAATAAGCTAATATTCAATATCTTCTAGATAGTGTATCAAACTTATACTAGAGTTTAAATACTGATAATTCTTTCTTAGTTGATTTTCAAATTATATGTTCTACAAATCTTTGTATCACTAAATAATAAACACAATCTTGCATTTGGCATTAAGGGGATAATTCAATTGCCAAAATCATAATTATTCTTATACCTTCTATGGTATTTAGAGGATATCAATACTTCATTGCTAGCTTTCAATATGCACTTTCTGAGTGTTATATGACACCTTCACGGTGTTTAGGATTCCTCATTTTCTTTCACTCGGGTCTATATTCACTTCAGGGATTAATGGTGTTTATTCAATAATCAACTGATAAATCCTTTATGGATTAATTCCTTCAAGGATGTTCTCATTTTAGGTGAATTATATTTCTCTTCTATGAGATATATTCTCTACTGCATGAGAGATTATTATGAGATATACACAATGATAGTGTTATTCACTATAAAGTCATTCAATGACTCTATTCCTTTGAGGACATGCCCTTCTTAAGACTTCGATATTCATTCAGGAATATATTCTATCTTAGACTTCTTTAATACTTAGTATGAGATTTAATTTCCGTATGTTGTGATTTCTATTATTCAGGAACTATATGGATTTTCATAATCCACTTACTAACTGCATATTCATTTATTCCATTTGCCAGAGATATAGCAGAACATTTATTTCTTCTTAGTAGAAGATTCAACCTCAATTTCTTTCTTCATTGACCCGCTATAATCGCTATAGGCAACTTTGCCATGGACTTTGTTTTCCGGATGCGGCTTCTCATAAGAGAAACATTTGCAATTATAAAGGTACCGTTGTCGACAAATATTATTTTCTCCCAATATTCTCACAATGTGAGATTATTCTATCTCTTTGTTATTTCCCAAACAAGAGATGATTTATTTTTCTGCATACCCAACACTAATAATGCGCGCGCTTAGTGTGTTGGATTTCATCTTTATGATGATCCTCTTCATGTGGTGCTTAACCATCTTCATGAGGTATTCTCTTCGTGAGAATGGAGGAGTTTCTTCTTATTTCATTTGACAAGTATACACTAAACTAGAATCCACAGGCATCCCCATAGATTTTAGCTTAATAGTATATAATACTTAGTTTACTACTAGTAAAAATTTCTAGTTTATAAGTTCAAGTTACTCCTCTCATTTTTCAAAAATATCCGGTATATGCTCCTCTTCATGCTTCATAAGAGCATTTGTCAAACTATTGTTTGATTTAATGCGTGATAATATTCCTGCTTCAAGCTTCGAGGAATATTTTCTTTAGATCATTTTTCTTTTGTGGAAATAATATTTGGCATTCAAAATAGGCTTTCTCTCCCCCTAATGTCAATATTAGATCTTTATAGCATACTTCAAAAGATATCCCATATCATGGGCTTAAAATAATCAAATTTATGCATCTCCAACTACAAACGGAGGCCCATTCATATATGCTATGATGAAATTTTATAGGAAATATCTACGCACATAGTTAAATATGGGGGTTATTATGCAGCGAGCAAGAATACATAAAGTGCGCTTAAGAATATTCAACATTCCTATAAATTCAGAGATGTTCTCCCCCTTATTTGCACATATCATAGTTTAGAGAACTATTTCATTGTCGAGCTTCTTTATAGTTTAGCAAAAAAATTGATCCAATTACTCATATATAATAAAAAAATAGATCATATACTTCAAATATATAAAATACGTAACATTCAAACTCACATGGAATTTCTTCTAGAATTTTCTAATTGCCATTAATGCAAAAATCCCAAAATGCCTTTTCTTCTTAAATCCCAAATCATCAAAAGTGTGTTATCCACCATCTTAATTTCCCAATTATTCATCCCATTAATTGGGTTAGTCTCCATTGAGCTAATTTTATATTAACTCACTCCCCCGATCGTAGGCTAATCAGCCTTAGACCAATCGTATTGCTTATGCATACAATGCATTAAAAAGCAACATATTTATTACTTCAATAAAAACTTTTTTGGCATAACATGCTAGTTAACCAATTTGATTACGAGGGAAAAAAGTAGTAGCTACAAGCTACGAATATAGCTTCTATGTTAATATTGATGTAGGAGTGGAGATATGTAGTTGCAGTTCAACGAGAGCACAACATAGTGATACACATTCATGTGTAATGTGGAATGTTGGTATTCAATCCAGCATAATAAATAACAACAAAATACAAAGCTACAAGCTTGCTTGAAATTAGTGCAATGTAGAGAAAGTTAACTCGGACAGAAGGGATGCGGCTAGGACTTCAAATCCTAATACATGCACTTAAAGATAGATTTAGAAAGGCTATGCCTATTAAATATATAGGGGCTCTTACGTTTGTACCATTATTTTGTATCAAAATTGTGATTTTGCCCTTGTTTTTTTGACTTTGTGAATTTACCCCAATGATTTCAAAACAAAGCACCAGTTTGCCCCTACTCCGTCATCCACCCCTAAAGGTGTTAAACTTGTACAAAAGGACATGAATGCCAATGCGATTTTGCCCCTGTTTATTATGCCTAATTGTGATTTTACCCGGATTTGGAATTAGACTTTTTTCCCTGTGTGCACATAGCATTTTCCCTGTGGCTTAGAGTCTGACGCATGTGGCCAGTCAGAGGTCAGATCTGACCAGCACTGTGCCTGTGCACCGATCTATAGACCTATCATCTTTCTCCCTTTGGTCTACGAAGACCGGGTCTACAGAGAGAGAAAGAGACAGGGGGTGGGTCTCTGTACCAATGACAGGCGGGACCTATAAGGTGAGGTGTCGCTCGTCCATTGGCCAAGGCGACATGGCCTGGGGCGAATGGCCTCGGTCCGTCCTCATCCCCCTGTTGGCTCGGTCACGGGAGAGGCAGAGAGAAAGTGTGAGAGAGAGGGAGAGAGGAAAGGGAGAGAGGAGGGAGCAAGGCAGAGAGAGAGCGAGCGGAGCAGCTGTGCGCCGACGTCGGTCCGATGGGGTGGAGCAGAGAGGGAGAGAGGGTAGAGCAGAGGAAGAGAGCAGCGATGGCAGCTTCAGCGAGGGCGGAGAAGGAGAGCGAGCAAGCAAAGCGGTGGCGAGAAGCAAAGGTGAGAGAGGGAGCTGCGCGCCTACGCGCCCGCAGCGTGGCGCGCCTGCCGGCCATGCCGCGACGCCCGCCCAACGGCACCCGCCGTGCCGCGCGCTCGCACGGCCGCAGCGCCCGCCCAGCCGCGCCCCCGTCGCGGCCCTGCCGTGACGCCCACCCAACTGCACCCGCCACACCCACCGCAACGCCCACCACGCCGCTAGCCCGCCGGCCATGCCTCCCCTGTCGATGTCGCGCGCCCTGCCCAATAGGCACTGGTAGACACGGTGCGGATGGGATAACTGTGATAAGGGCATTTCAATCATTTCGCATCTGATTTTATGTGTTTTATTTTTTTTAAATCGTTTAATCAGCCTCTAAATAACGGACATCCAAACCAGGGGCAAACTGCTCCTTCATTTCAAAATAATAGGGGTAAAATCACAAAGTTGAAAACATAAGGGTAAAATCACAGTTGACTTCTGGACAGGGGCAAAAACACCATTTTCCCAAATATATATTATCCACATTTTCTTATGCCTTTACCTAAAAATCCTTCCATTTTCATGCCATTATTACTTCAAGTAGTAATATGCTTCATGCATCATCTATGAATAATCATTTCTAATGTTCCATAGAATCCAATCATACTTCTAGTATTCATTAGTTGTGGCATGAAATTCACATATCGAGCATACTATTCAATGTACAACAATTCAGGGTAGGACATAAACTTCTAGTTTCTGGGTTGAAGTATTAAATAATTAGTTTATGGATTATACTATCTCTTAGCTAAATTGGTCCTTCTAAGATCAATTCATATGCCAATATAGTCCAATTGTTCATGTGCTTTTAGGAAATTCAATTTCCCTTCTACCTACATGGTAGTAGTGCAAGAAGAACTATAACCTTCATGGTTAACTGAGACTTCTTTGTGGATAAAATTAATGCAAAACTTATTTAGATAGGCAAAAATAGGTAATTGTTTATATGCGAAACATATAATCTTATTTATTCCATGCAAAGTTAACACATATTACTGCATGTACGAATTGTAACTAAGAATATTAAATGCTTCATATTAGTCTTCAAGCTAATAAAATAACCATTAACTCTTCTACGAGTTTACAAAATCTATCCACTTAATTCAATGGGAATCAAAACTTAAAGCACCGCCACCACTAATACTTCAGGATAGTAATTCCAAAGACAAAATAAGTTTGTAAGCACATGATTTAAGTTCTTCTTCAAGAAAACCTTTAATATTCTAATTATTATCCATTCTTACATGTCTTAGCTTCTATGCTTGACATTTAGTAGCTTTACGCATGCTCTACTTCATAGTGGTGATATGTAATCATAATCCTTCTAGGAGTACATCATATGCAAGTCATATAACCTGATTCATAATGCTGTCTAAAAAATCTAACTCAACTACTTGATATCGAGTAATTCTGGATGATAAATTTAAATACTTCTAGCACTTCAATGCTCTTGGTCTTTATATTTCAAGAAATATTTCTTCTGGAATTAGAAGAAGTGAAAGTGCATTTGCCCCCTATGTGGGTTTTGGTGTATTGATAACATCCAAATTAGGGACTAATGTGATCTTAATAAGATATGTCGCAGCTATTAGTCCCATGAAAGATAAAAAGAGTTGATAAAGATGAAATGGTATCCCTCAATTCTTGAAGTTGAAAAGGTGGACGAACTCAAAACGCTCTCCAAAGGTTTTAATTTTGTTTTTGAGTTTAGGATCCACCGCACTATAAAGAGGGATTGTCAATGTTTGACCACCGATAGCCTGCCACGGGGTTCCCCGGGGCAGTATTGTTTGGGCTTCAGCGTATGCGGAACTCGACGGTGAACGCAAGAGACAGTCGATTTATCCTGGTTCAGGCCCTCAACTGTGGTCGAGTAATAGCCTTACGTCCAGTCAGCGTTAGCCCTTTGCGTTGTATTGATTGTGTGTTGTTGTGTTGTAGAAGTTTTGTCGGTTATGTGTAGGTGCTGATCTAGGGACCCCTGCCCTCCTTTATATACTCCAGGAGAGGCGGGAGTCCTAGTCGGTTACAAAGTAGAGATCCTAGTAGAATTATGTGTAACTAGTCCTAGTAGGATTACATGTAGAGAATCCTATTTGGACTATGTTTTCTTCTCTCTTCTCCGTGGGGAAACCTATGGGTCCCGCATCGACAAGCTCCCGAGCATTTCATGATTGAGCTTCAAGGGTCGGGTTGTTGTAGACTTGTTCCGGGTTCTTTCTTAAAGCGAGATCTTGATATGGTCTTCTTTGTCTTTTCTTCGGCTCATGTGCACTTTTGGACAAAAGTGCACTCAGTGAGTGTAGCCCCCGAGCCTCTTGCTTGTTGGGACAAGAAGCCAGAGGGTCCCTTTAGTCTTCTTGGTTGCTCCAAGTTCTTTTTTGGTGGGTGTAATTTTTCGTAAAAATTGCACTCATTGAGTGTAGCCCCCGAGCCTCTTCCTTTTGCTTGCAAAAGTTGGAGGGTCTAGATTCTTTAAAAAATTTCTAGGGTTATGTATCCATTATATAGTCCAGGAGAGGCGAGAGTCCTAGTCGGTTACAAAGTAGAGATCCTAATAGGATTACACGTAACTAGTCCTAGTAGGATTACATGTAGGGAATCCTAGTTGGACTAGGTCTTCTTCTCTCTTCTCCGTGCGGAACCCTATGGGTCCCGCATCGACAAGCCCCCGAGCTACACTCAGTGCGTGCAATTTTTATGAAAAATTGCACTCACTGAGTGTAGCCTCTGCGTTGTATTGATTGCGTGTTGTTGTGTTGTAGAAGTTGTGATCTCTAGGAACCCTGTCCTCCTTTATATAGTCAGGAGGTCAGAGTCCTAGAGATCACAACTTCTACAACACAACAACACGCAATCAATACAACGCAAAGGGCTAACGCCGACTGGACGTAAGGCTATTACTCGACCACAGTCAAGGGCCTGAACCAGGATAAATCGACTGCCTCTTGCTTTCACCGTCGAGTTCCGCATACGCTGAAGCCCGAACAATACTGCCCCGGGGACCCCCATGGCAGGCTATCAGTGGTCAAACATCGACAGCTGGCGCGCCAGGTAGATTCTTTAAAAAAATTCTGGGGTTATGTATCCCGCAGCCCCCGAGCCTTCTCCAAGTTCTTTTCTTTCATAAAGAAATCGGATGAAGGGTCTTAACGTGATGTCGTTTGTTGTAGTCTTGAGTACTTGTATTCTTGGTCTTTTGCCCTTGAATTCGAGCCCCCGGGTGTAGTTGAAGCAAATGCTGACCTACCGAGCTTAGCGTTTGACTAAGCCGTGATGTTCTTCCAGGTTGTTTTTGATTCATCCGGGTTGTTTCTAGACCTTTGGTTCTTGATGTACCAGATTGTTTGCACTTCGTCTAGATTTTTTTTGAACTTGTATGTACCTCATCCGCATTGTTTTTTGATCAATCCGGGTTCTTTCTGAATTTGTCTTTGGTACTTGCAGCACCTCTTCGGGGTTGTTTTCTGATCGATCCGGGTTCTTTCTAAGCGCTTGTCTTGGTTCTTGCCGCACCTTGTCCGGGTTCTTTCTAAGCGCTTGTCTTGGTTCTTCCAGGTTGTTTTGGACTAGCTCTCAGGAGCATGTTTTTCCTAATCTCATGGTACAGATTTAGCTCCCCTGCATGTTAAACACAAAAATATGTTGTAAATGACATTCCGGATATGAAGTCGGGAGCATGTCCCATATTTGAATAATCAATCAGGGGCGGGCCCCGCATCATAAAATGCATATAAACTCTTTTTTCGCGTCTTGCTCTTGCTAGGCCATGCAAATTCCTCAGGTAGTGTCCTGTTACGTTTAAGCACTTGAATCTCTAGTGTATGGTTCAGAGGTTCATTGATGTGACCATGTGAGCCTGGCATTCGGTTCAGAGGTTCATTGACGTGACCGTCCATGTGAGTAGACAAGCTTCACGGATTAAGGCATGTTCTACCTGAGGACTTTAGCGACCGTTAAGAGAAGACTTAGAGCACTATGTTTGCTCACATGATGATTTTACTTAGAGCACTATGTTTGCTCGCATGATGATTGTAGAGCATTATGTTTGCTCGCATGATGATTTTTTGTGTCTTCCCTTGCTAGGTCAGTTAATTTCCTGGCTAGTAGCCTGTTATGTTTAAGCACTTGAATCTCGCGTATGGTTCAGAGGTTCTTTGACGTGACCATCTGTATGGTTCAGAGGTTCATTGATGTGACCATCCATTCGAGAAAACAAGCTTCACGAATTAAGGCTTACTATCCGAGGAAATTAATAGCCGTTAAGGGAAGATGATATGGCCACAGAGGCATATGAATAATATCTAGAATGTAAAAAATTAAAGTGTCACTTAGCTTGGTTCATGGTAGAGTTGTTGACCACCGCAGCCGGGTAGTCGATCGGTGCACCGTTCAGCCTAGTAGCTGGTCACCGTAGTCGGATATCGTATCCGAGTTGTTTGCGGAGGTCGTGTGTTCCTTTCGCTTAAATTGTTTCCGAGTACTCGGACTCCTCGGTTGAGTAGTCGGTCTTGGCTTGCTTGCTATCTGGCTTGGACGACTTGTTTCTTGATTCAGCTTGCTTCCGTGTTGTGGTAGCAATCAGTCAGATGCTTGGTACTTGGCTGCTCGCGACTTGACAGCTTGCTTGTTGACGTAGTTGATTCAAGTACAAGATGATTCTCCGCATACAACCATATGTTGGCATAGTGACGGATCCGGACATGATGCATGCATGGGCACTCGCATGTCTCTTGTATCTTGTATGTATATGTGTATATATGCCTCAATATTTAATTGGCTTGCATGCTCGCCTCTCGATTAATGGTGTGGACTTCTTTCTTGCGTCATCAACATGTCATGGAGTCTGTAGAGCATGAATAAGTTGCTTGCTTTTTTTTTTGTTTGGATCCGTGATTGTAGTCGGCTTGCTTGCTAGTTTGCTCGGTGCAATCGGGCATGGTGCTTCCGGATCAAACTTTGGATATTGATGTGGTGGATGTCGAGACCGACATGGGGTCTGAATTTAAGAGTCCGAGTCATCATCGTGGATCGCTTGATCTTGTCTCTTGTGTATGAGTATATACACATATATGTTGGCCTTGCTTGCTTCCTCATCCCGGTCGTGCTCCTCCGTTTGATTAATTTGGTGAAAATTTTGTGTACTTGTCGTATCAAAGTAGAATTAGTATCCAAATTCGAGTAGACATCACCATGACTTCTTGTCGTAGTTGATGCTGACCGATCCTTCTTTGGCTTTGAGATGTATTGGACTCGATGAATTGCGGCGGTGTTGATTGACTTGTTCTAGGAAAGCTCGACTTGCATGTTGCTTGATCGCTTGTAGTCTTGAAAGCGCGCTGCTTGTTGACCCGGTCTTGGAGTTGGGATCCCATGCGGATGTTATCGTCCATGTTGACGAGAGTTGTCGACAAAAACCGCAGTGAGTTGTCGACGAGGCCGACGAGAACCGCGACAAATCTTGATCTTAAGGTCCACCGAGCTCTCGAACGCAAAGCGCCAAGATCCCCTACCTGGCGCGCTAGCTGTCGATGTTTGACCACCGATAGCCTACCACGGGGGCCCCCGGGGCAGTATTGTTCGGGCTTCAGCGTATGCGGAACTCGACGGTGAACGCAAGAGACAGTCGATTTATCCTGGTTCAGGCTCTCGACTGTGGTCGAGTAATAGCCTTACGTCCAGTCGGCATTAGCCCTTTACGTTGTATTGATTGTGTGTTGTTGTGTTGTAGAAGTTTTGTCAGTTATGTGTAGGTGCCGATCTAGGGACCCCTGCCCTCCTTTATATAGTCCAAAGAGAGGCGGGAGTCCTAGTCGGTTACAAAGTAGAGATCCGGATTATGTGTAACTAGTCCTAGTAGGATTACATGTAGAGAATCCTATTTGAACTAGGTTTTCTTCTCTCTTCTCCGTGGGGAAACCTATGGGTCCCGCATCGATAGGGATGCAAATTTAGTTGGTCTGAGGAAGATAGAGTGCTCAAGCATTAAATTAAAATCAAAAGAGAGACACCCTAGCACTCCACGAGCACGTAGATTATTTTTCTATGACTGTCGGTGTCGGAAGTTCCGACGTTAGCCGGAACTCCCGACAGTCGGAAGTCACGACTCTTGCCGGAAGTTCTGACTCCCAGTCACTTAGCCTGCGCGGTGACTGTGGACGTCGAAAGTCCCGACGTGAGTTGGAACTTCCGACAGTCGGAAGTCCTGACCCAAGTCGGGAGTCCCGGCATCGGTGGCTCTACTAGCCAGCTATCTACGCTCGTCGGAACTCCTGACCCAAGCCGGGAGTCTCGGCATCAGCGGTGCTGGCTGGTTATTTAATTGCGCACGTCGGAAGTCCCAACGTACGTCGAAAGTTCCGACCGTCGAAGTCCCGACGTTTGCCGGGAGTTCCGACATTGACTTGCACGCGTGGACTTTTGACCCTTTGTGAACAGTGTTTTCTGTTAACGTCGGACGTCTCGAGATCTGCGTCGAAACTTCCGACGTAGATCTGAACGGTTAGATTTTCACTTGGAGTATAAATACCCCTCTCTTCACTTCTAACCGTTACGGACTCATTCATAGTTGACCCACTTCATGCTCAACAGCTCCCAAGCAACTAAAGCACCCCTCTCCTTCCTCCTTTGCTCTAATCTTCGATTCTCTTAGGGTTTTGAGCGAAAGGAGAGTGGATTAATGAGAGCATCACTTTGGCAAGCTTGAGCACTTGATTTCTTTGTCAAGCCGATTGATTTTGCATCTATTACTCTTGGGGCTTTGCCCCTAGCCGGCTAGGCGTTGCCCAAGAGCTTCCATTTTTGTGGAAGAGTCTTGGGAAGTTTGTATTACCCTTTGATTTCTTAGTGGAAAGCTCAAGTGACCTTTGTGGTCGCTTTGAGAGAGGCAAGAAGGTGGAAAAGACTCCGACCTTGGTGGTCACCTCAACAACAAGGACGTAGGAGCTCCTTAGTGGGGTTGCCGAACCTCGAGATAAATCCTTTTGTCTCGTGTACTTGTTGTTGTGATTGCTAGAGATTACTTGTATTTGTTTGTCTCTTTCTCTCCCAAACTTCATTTTAGGGTTTGGACTCGATCTACGGTTTAGAGGCATTACGGCGTCAAGGGAGTGACCCAACATCTTCACCAAACCACTAGGAAGTGAGGTTGTAAGATTATTTATCCGCAAAGTTAAATTTGGCACTGCTTTTATAGTTCACGTAGGCGTCGGAACTGCTGACGTTTGTGCCGGAACTTCTAACAACATCGGGAGTTCCGACCCAAACGCCGGGAGTTCCGACATTGACTGACAAATTTGAACTTAGCATTTACAGTTAATATTTAGATATGCCTATTCACCCCCCCTCTAGGCATTGTTAGATCCTTTTAAGAGGTCTTATTTATCATCTCGTATTCTATGACTTTTAATCACAAAGCTTCAAGCTCATTGTATTTGTTTATATAGCAGCATTATATCCCATATGGTCATGTAGCTTGAAAATTCAATTTTCAATATTTCTGGCATTATACAATCATAATGTAGGATATCTTTAGAATTTCTCATTCAGTGAGTCCTATAAAACCTTCTGGATTTAGCTTGGTCACGTACTCATTATTTGACAGTAATATTAGGAGTAATGTTTAAGGTCCACTGCACTTCAGTGGCAGTAGAATATCCTACTAGGATTTAATAAATGACCATGCTACCCGTTCGCTTCGCTGAAAAAACAAGCCGAACCCTGTTCCGTGTGATTTGTTGTGAGAGAAAAACACTGTTTCGGCTGAAAAAATAAGCTGAAAAAGAAGGATTATAAGAGAAGCGAACAGGGCCATAATTCTGTCATTCAGGACAAGTCCAGGATATTCCTTCTTCATGAAGGTATGCATATGTTATTATTACCGGAATCATCATGTGCGTATGAGTTTACTACATGTAAACAAGTGGCAAAGTGTAAAAAGATAACAGATTGTTATACAAAAAATACTCTTAAAAGCATCCTAGCATTTTTTAGGATTATGGTATTTACAATTTTTTAGAATTAATACCCATTCATTCATCCCAAAAATTTATTGTACTAGAAAAAATAAATATGAGCCTCTCAAAGATGATAAGTCTAAGGTCTGCAGGATTTAGAGAATCCATATACCTTATACCATGTTTCTAGTGTAATCATTTAAGATTTTATTCTTGTAGTTACATGGTATATAGTTCATAATAATATTGCGCTAACATTTTTCAGAACTAAATTCAAAGTGTAGAATTTTTTTAGAATTAATGTACTATTTAATTCGAAAAAATAAATCTAGCCAAAACAACAATAATTAAACTACAGATTTAATGATGTATATACAAGTTCTTATATATGCGGGTATAAGATATATATAGTAAATATGCATAAACAGAGGGTCTAGAGTAAATTAATTAAAACCATAATTTCCAGAAAGCATAAGTGCAATTCTTCAAGAATAAACAATCGTCTGCATTGTTTCTACGGAAACATAGGCTTCTTCGCGAAAATTCAGCCTTTTCCTTTTTTCTACGGTTTTTTTTAGTCTGTCTACTGTACAACCATGTGTTTTATACAATTCTAACACATGAATTTTTTTGCACATAAGATTAAAATCCAACAGCCTCCATCCTTCTTCTATTTCTAGCCTTCTTCTACCTTCAGACAATCACAAGATCTACAAATCATAGATCACATATCACAAAAAATAATTTTTTTCTATGAAAGGACAAATTACAAGAGTGGTTGGTTCCATTGCTTGCCCGTTCGTCATGGATCGTCGCGTCGTGGGGCCTTGGCCGAGCGTGATTCGCATTCGCGTTCGCATCCTCTCTCTCCCTCTGGGCCTCACCTGACACATGACCACGTGCGTACCTGACACATGACCACGCCCGGGACACGGCTTGGCAGATCTGACGGACACAGACAAACCGAGGCAACGATCCGATGGACTAAAAATCCATATGTTTTTTTTTTTGCTAAAACACACGTGTGTTGTATAACATTTCTGTTTTTTTTACCATTGCTATAAGGCCAATTCCGCCACGTATTCTTCTCATCCCGTTAAAAACCTTCTTGGCCTTCTCCACTTCTTACGGTCCGATCCGATGTGGATTAGAGTTTTTTTTTCATAGTAAAACTCTAACTGCCCCTTATCTTACAGTAAACCGGTCCGTCACCACAGCTACATGCTTGCGCGTGAGCGACTACGGCATGTTTCCGAACTGCGAGGGTGGGGTCTAGATTGGCAGGCGGCCGACACATGACACTTGACAAGCCAGCTGCGAGTTGACTATGCGGTGCCATGATTGCCGTGATTAGCATGGTGGGCGGCCATCTACCGTCTACGACATACTGGCAGCGTGCCAGCAAAAAAAACGGGTGATTATACGAGGCACCGGTGGCGGTGGCATGCAAACCACAAGATCAATGGCCATGGCGAACAGAGAGCGTGAGGCACGGGCAGTGCACGGTTACAGCGCGTGCGTGCCGGCCGTGTGCGAGATTGGTGGCAACCGACGCAAGCCACCTGCAGGAGGGACTGACGGTGGCTGTCACGGCTGCAAGCCGGCGAGGGGCATCCTGTCCGCGAGCCGTGCATGGCATCCAGAGTCCGTGATTCATCTGGGGACGGCCATGGTGCCATGGCAGCATACCAGCCACATGGTCATGTGCGCTCATGCAGGAGTTTAGGTTCTGATCAACGTGATATCAAGTTTGCTGGCTACAGGACAGCCTTGATGCTCTTGTTTTTTTGTTAACAATTAACCCTAGAGGCAACTCACGTATGCACTGCATATACTAATTTTACGTACTACGTATACCGTAATTAGGAGCAAAGCAAAAGCCTATCTCGCTGGTCAGGACAAACGCAATCTACGAGATACGATTTCTTTTATACCTCATAGAGGGTACCAATTTGATCTACCTCACATGCCACATAGAGCAGTGATTACTAGATACATACTGCGTATGGCGTTTGGCACTATCGTAGAACTACCTACTTGACAGCGACGGTACATATCGATGCAGTGCAGAATCCTTGCAAGTGCAGGTTGCAGATCCGTTCCGCTAACAACATCGGGATGTCAACGTTGTCGAAGTAGTCGCAGCAAGGACATCGTCATGAACGTCGGCGTCGAAGATCGACAGCGGCTTCAACGGTGATGTCGACGTAGAACTTGTCGTGCTGATAACGTGTTATAAAACATGTTGCCAGCGGTTAGGACATTTCCCTCTCCGTCTCTCATGATCAACATAGTAGATAAAAATAGTAAAACAAGTAGACACAAAATAGGGAGACTGTTCTTTATTTATCTGAAAATTGGTGATTACAACATAGAGCTCCCACGTATATATAATTCTGTCAAGACATAAGAGTTTGATAAGATACCACATACAAATGGACTAGAATTAGGATTTTCTCCTTTACTTGTAGTATAGAGTTCGAATGTTTTACGACAGCAGACTCCAAACAGGGCCAGCGACAGCAACCGGTGCCTGTTCCAGAGGATCTTCACCTTACCTACTGCTGCCTATTTTGTTATTTATAACTTCCCCTATATCTCACGTGTCTGAAATTTTTTTGTTGCTTAGATAACATGCAATTTTATTACTATTATTTAGCTAAAAAAAGTTGTTCACTGTAGTTGTCCTTTTAATTGTATTAGTTGTCTTTTGCGAATTGTTGCCTGAAACTTACCAAAAATTCAGACAATATCGGCGTGCTGTGCAGTTCCGTCGCAAGTCCCGGTTTCGCTTGTGCAAGGATTCACATCATTGGCTTCTTCTATTCTACTACTGGGATTGGGAGAAGACATAGCTGCATGGGCTGGGCAGAGGGCAGGGCTCCTTCCTAGCTGGTCTGCACACTGCACTGCGTTCATTCATCAAGCACGGACAGCATTCACAACAGACGGATCTCTCAATCTGTCGTGATACACACTATCATCCCCACCAACTAGTACAGTACCACTTGCCAGGAGCCCAGGACGACGCTCTTGAGTTGAGGGAGAGCTAGCCACATTCTGGGACTTTTCCCTCGCGCTCTCTGTTTCTTTGCAGTGTTAGAATCCAAGTCTCCAAGATCATGGACATCACAAGTCTGACACTCTTACCCTGTGCAAGTGCAATGCAACGCACGTTTCATGACTCCTCTGCGTCTGCCATGGGCCTACCGCCTACCATGATATATTACCACGTGCCGATATGGTGATGTGCTTGGCCTTGTAGTTCCAAGTGAGGAGATATACTAGAAGAAACGGCTCTTCTCAAGTCTCAAGAAACAAAAGAACATCGGCATGCCAATTGCCACCACCACCTTTGCCCGGGGCTAAGAAAAAGGCACATTGGATTTGGCAAGAGAGAAAGGCATGGTTCTCATATTTCAGGAGCAACATCAAGAGAGAGACGAAACTAATTAAAGTTGGGTTCTATTCGCATTTCCGGATTCGCTCTATGCAATCATATATCCGGATAAAGGAATCCAAGAACCTATCAAGCAGCAGCAGCTGCGGCAGCAGTATCATCATCATCATGCGCTCAATCATCGTCAACCAATTATGCGCCAAAAATATCAGAGAGAGATGCTAGCAGCCAAGCACAATTGCCAGTTCATGTGACAGCTCTGCTACATGGAGATTGGAGATAAAAAGGAAAAGTTGAAGTTTCTAACCAAACCTTTTTAGAACAATGAAAATTGGTACGAAGTGGACCTCTCTGTACTTGACATATGATATGATTTGATCTTTTACAAAAATCATTTGTACACACTTTTTTCTTTTTCTCATTTATGCTATCATCGCTGGAAGTAAAGAACATCAAACAGCAGGAAGGAGAAAGAACCTTAATCGCAGCGAGGAGCTGGTTGAGGACGATCGTGGTGATGAATTGGTGATGGACACAACACCCAAAATTGGTTTGAAGAACATCAAGGGGGACCTTAACTGCAGCAGCAGGACGACGATGATGGAAAGAACACCACCGAAACTGGCCAGCCAATTCCCTTCACACAGCAAGCAGTTCCGTCCATCCAAGGATACACCTGACAGACATGGGAATGAATGCCAGATTGGAGTCCACACTGCCTGCAGCCAAGGCCGAACTGGGATGAGATCCATACTCTACTCCCAACCCGAAACGGTGGTCATGACGGGGGAGGAGCAGCGAGGGGCTGCGGCTGCGGGCCGGCGACAAAGGGGTGCTGCAGCAGCTGCGCGGCGGTGAGCCGCTTGGCCGGGTTCTTCTGCAGGCAGCAGCTAATGAATCCCCTGAACTCGGGCGAGGCGGTGGGCGGTGGCTCGGGCGGATCGGAGTAGCAGATAGCGACCATGAGCGCGGCCCAGTCCCCCTGCCTGCCGAGGTTCTCCCCGAAGGGGAACCTGCCCAGGTAGAACTCGAGAATGCTGAGGCCGAAGCTCCAGATGTCGCCGGCGTATCCGTCGTAGCTGCCGTCGTTGAGGTCGGTGTTGATCCGCTCGGGGCTCATGTATGCGATGGTGCCGACGGAGGAGTTGCAGGGGTCCATGGTCTGGTTGAGGATGCGCCCCACGCCGAAGTCGGCGATCTTGACGCGGCGCGCCGAGTCGATGAGGAGGTTGGAGGGCTTGATGTCGCGGTGCACGATGTGGCGGCGGTGGAGGTAGGCGATCCCGGACAGCACCTGGCGCGCGACGTCGGCGAGGAACGGCTCGGCGGCGATGCGGCGGCCGTCGAGGGAGCCCCCGTCCATGTACTCGAGCAGGATCTGCAGCTCCCCGCCGCGCTCGTACATGCCGTGGCACCGCACCACGGCCGGGTGCTCGGCGGTGCGGAGGATGGCGATCTCGCGCGCGATCTGCCGCCGCACCGCGTCGTCGTGGTTCCCGTACAGCACCTTGAGCGCGAAGGGGCGACCAGTCCCGCGGTGACGCACCATCCACACCGTCCCGCCGGCGCCGCTGCCGACGCGGCGCACGCGCTCCAGCTCCGCGAGCGGGGGCGGCTGCTGCTGCGCCGCCGCGGCGGCGGGAGCGGGGACGACGCCCGGCGGGGTGGGCCCCCCGGAGAAGGCGGGGACTGGCGGGAGAGGGAGCGGGACGGCGAGGGAGGTGGTGACCTCGCGCTGGGGCATGGGGAGGGTGAGATCCGGGCGGCGGCGCGCGCGGCCCGGCGTGCCGGGCTGCTGGGTCGGCAGGCCGCCCGGACGCATGGCGTGGGCGGGTTGGGGAGGAGTTCGTTAGGCGGGGGGTGGTGGTGATGGCGTCTGCGTGACTGCGTCTCGGTTCTTTCTTCTCCTCCCCGCTGCCGCTCGGGGTTTGTCGTGCGGCGCTGCGGTGCCCGTTTATTGGAGCACACAGCCTGATCGCTCATCGGGTTGGGGAAAGGGACGGGAGGGAGCCCGGACCCCGGAGGCGACTACAGTAATTGAGTTGCTGTTCCTCACGAGGCGACGACCTCGCCTGACGGCAACCCGAACGGAGATGCGAGGCGATGCCGGGCCCCCTAGTGCGAGCCTGGGTCGTTGAGTCTCGGTAAGGTTGTAGAAAGAGTCCCGAGCCTCTTGCACGAAGTGAGAGGACGATTAGGAGTTTCTCTGGCTATTTATGCGATCCTCGCACATCCTTTTCGATTGGAAGGAGGGGTGGAATATGTCAGGCTACCTTCGGTGGGCACGAGCGGTGACACCTCCGGTGAGCTGTTATCGGGTAAGTCCGAGTGGAGGCCCATGCCCCATTCGATAGGGGTCGGCTCACGGTCCAGGGACGCACTCCAAAAGTACCAGAGGGCTTCTCTAGTGGGTCCCGGGTCCGTTCGATTGGCCCCGGGGGCTCGGCGCCTCCCTACGGTGGGATCCCATTCGGAGATTTCCCTGCCGCTCTCGGACACGACTTAGGACATCTCGAGCGATCGCTTGCTCGGGCCTCGGCCATGTATGGGCTCGCCCATAGTTGTCCCTGACTCGATTCGTCCTAGGGCGGCTATCGAGACCTTTGGGGGCCCAGCCTTCAAACCCCTGGACCATAACGGGCTCGGCGCCTAGTTCCTTAGTCTGGAAGGAATCGGCTGGAGGAATATTCCCCTCCCATCAACTGACAACGGCAGGCGCACCTTTTGAGGTGGTTTGTCGGGGCTTGCTGTTGCTGCGGTTGGATGCGACGCAGTGTCAGCGGACAGGACATAACTGTGGCGATTAATGAGGAAAAGGTGGGCGCGTGGGCGGTGAAATCGGATCTAGATTAACTGTGCCTGGACTCGAGGGAAACTTCCTCAATTTCGTCGCCTGACCATTTCATCCTTTCCCTGCATAAATATAAAACGAGTCTCCTCCCTCCCCTCCTTACCTTGCCCGTATTTGCCTTTTCTACCTTCGAGCCATTGCCAAGAACAGAGAGCGCCAGGGAGAAGAAGGGAGAAGAGCGAGCGAGAGAGAGAGAGAGAGAGACTTACCATCGTAGCCCTCATTCTCCATCACGCAATGGCCGGCGGCCCTCCTGTCATCCTCCCGGTGGATCCTTGGGGTCCGTCCGATGTGTCCATGGAGACGCTGTAGTCTCTCGTCGACGACGGCCTTCTCCGCCCGATCACCGACCCCGATAGGCCGGAGTGGATTGCTCCGTTGGGCGAGCCGGAGCCGAGGCCACCCGCAGGGTACGTCGTGAGCTTCGTGTCCTTCCACGAGCGTGGTCTCGGCTTACCGGCGGACCGATTCATGCGAGCGCTCCCGCATTACTACGGCGTGAGCTGCATAACTTCAACCCCTAACTCCATCGCGCAGCGGCCATCTTTGTCGCCGTCTGCTCAGGGGTGGCTTGGGCATTGCCCTCCATTGGGAGTGTGGCTCCATCTCTTCGACCTTCTTCCGGCATATACCACCAAGCCGGCAGGCATGGCGGGTATGAGGAAGACGACGAGGGTGGCGGTCTGCACTCTCCAGTGCGCCAAAGCGGCAAAGACCTCTACATCCCGCCCAAATTCGTGTCATCCAATCACCATTGGTACGCTTTTTCTGGTTCTACCTCCAAGAACGATGAGAAGATGGGAGAGCCCCCCTATACTAGGCGAATCGTGGGAGGACTGTCCAGGAGAAGTGGGGTATATGGCGTCTGGGGAGGATCATCTCCCAAGCTGCGGCCGCCCTAGAGGGGCTAGAGAGGCTATGGGGGGCCGCCTTCACGGCGGCCGTGGTCGTGGCGGCCTTCCATCGCCGTGAGCATGCTGTTGCCGTGATGGCTCGGCAGCGCGCGCATTCGACATGAGACTGAATGAGCCGATCTAGGGCATCCAGATGTCTACCGCCGCCCTCTCTGACGAGGAAATTCTACGTCGGGTGAGGGAGACGGTGGATGGGAAGATGAAGAGCGGTGGTCTGACCCCCATCGTCATGCACCTGTCGTAGGGGTATCTCTCCCTGGTAAGTCACGCGCCGCTGCAGCCCCCAAGGCCTCCTCGTTCCTCACCATTTTCCCATTCGCCACTCCGAGGCGCTCACCGCTCCCCTCCTAGAGGGGATGAGAGACGTGGGGCGAGCCTCCTCGCCGCTTTGTTCCGAGGACGCGAGGCGAGCGGCGATGGCTCGGAATGAAGCGCACATGAGGCGCAGAAGAAGAAGAAGGACGCCGAGGAAAGGCAAAACGCACAAGGAAGATCTTGAGCGTGAGCAGTTGGACCAGCGCCACCGGCAGCAGAGGCGGGGCGGGGCGGTCTCTCGAAGAGCCTCCCGTCTCCGTCGCCGTCGTTGTCGGCGAACTCTTGAGTGAGATGACGATCTCCCCGATGTTAGGGGAACGGCCCGGGGTGTGTTGAGGCGGCGGCCCAGCGCCTCTAGGAGGACGAGAGAGGGGACGCCGGGGTCGCGTCGACGCCGGTCCAGGTCCGAGGCCAACACGCTGGCGCGGGCTTTAGAGGAAGCGCGTCACTGGTGGGCTCTGGCGGCGGTAGGCAGGAGCGGCGGCGATGGGGGTGCATGATGGGCGGCGCCCGCAGAGGGTCGAGGGGCGCCGAGTCCGACGAGGGTCAGCTGGCACCAGTGGATACCGGGGCCGTACCTCTGCCACCGCCACCGCCGTTGCAGAGGAGAGTCACGGTGCCGAAGCGGTTGCAACCCCCCTCGAGGTGAGTGTTTTTTCACCGACGTTCGTATCATCTCCTGCTCGCTTCATGGTCATATGCTGACCAAGTGGGTGTTTTGCCTCTAGTCGAAAGCGTCAGGTGGAGGTGCCAGCCTTGGCGCCGCGCAAGGCACTCAAGGTGAGCGCCAGCTCCACTGCTCAATAGGCGGCGGAGGCACAAGCCGCCGTGCAGCGTGGTGTGGCGTAGGCCGGGGCCGACCTGGAGGGGCCGGTCGCTCAGGAAGAGGCTCCCAGGGTAGCCACAGAGCAGACAGAGGAGGAAGGGCCTACGCCGCGCGTTGTCGAGGCCCACGAGTCCGATGGGGCCGGGGCGCCCCCGGTCGCCGAGGCCCCTGGGACTTCCGAGGCCGAGGTGGTGGAGGCGAGTGCGGCTGGCCCAGTGGCCCGGGATACGGAGACGAAGGTAGGGCAACCTTTGGTGCCACCCCGCCCAAGGCCTGCCGCCGTCGCTAGAGAGCGCCTGGGAAGTGGAGGTTCAGGCGACCCCTTCCGATGGCACTTCCTGGGAAAAAAGGGCCGGAAGATGCCGAGGTAGCCAGCACCATGGAGCAGCCAGCTCTGACCTCCAGCGAGGGAAGCGCGACTCTCGTGCGGGTGTAGCCTGAGTCCCGTGGGTGGGATCACCCACGTGTCTTGTGGCGGAGCAGGGACAACCCTGAAGGGGAGCCTCTGTTCGACCTCGAGGATGCGGCCGAGGGGGGGCGCTGGGGCACCTTCGAGCAGTATCGCCAGCTGGCAGTGCGGTCGCTGCGAATGGCGCTGTCCATCATGGATGTCGATCTGCTTGGCGTTACCTAGGTACGCGTCCTCTTTTCTCGTGCGGCGTCGTCTTGCTCTGAGTTTCTTGGCAATGCATGACCCCTATTCTGGCTATCCAGGAGCTCAAGGCCTGATCCCTTGGGAAGTCGTTATTCCTTCGTCGGGAGAGGGACGTCTAGGACCAGCTCGGGTAGCAGAAGGACCTGCTTGCCAATGCCAACAAGCTTCTATTAGCGTGGAGCGTGGAGGCGGAGGACCTCCGCCTTCGCTGTGCAGATATGAAGGCCGAGGTGGCCACGGCTTGGGAGCAGGTCGCCCCTTTGGCGGCACGAGTCAAGGAGCTGGAGGAGGAGCTGACCCGGGCAGCCGGCGAGCGGGACGCCCTCTTATCTCGGGCTAAAGATGCGATGGTCTCTGCCAAAGCCGTCGCTGCGTAGTTAAGTGAGGAGTGGGGCGCACATGCGCTGACAAAGGGCACCCTGGACGAGGCCCTTAAGGCGGCTGAGGCCTCTCAGGTCGAAGTCCAGCGCTGAAAAGAGAAAACCAAGGGTGAGTCCCGTAGGGCTTTGCCCCTATCTAGCCTATTTTTCTTTCACGCTTAACCATATTCTGCATATTCTAGCGCAGTGTTGGAGAAGGAGGCTTTCCGGGCGGCTGAGGCCTCAGTCATAGTGCAGGCGACACTCGAGGCCGAGATCAGGGAGCACGACATGTTGTAGGCCGCTGCTCGTGCTGTCTGCGAGGCCCTGGCTGTTGAGGGGGCTTAGTCAGGTAGCTCCCTCAGGAGCCGCCTGATTGCGTTGAGTGGCCAAGTGCTCGAGCGACTTCGGGGAGCACTGCACACGGGCGTCAAGCGTGCCCTGGCTGTCGTTGCCTCGCACTACTCCGGCGTCGACCTCAAGGCTATCAGCGATGGTTACGTCTTGCTTGAGGATGACGAAGAGGCTGATGAGGAGGTCACCAAGCTGAAGGAGGCGGCTGAGGTCCCTGGTACGGCGCTAGCCAGTCTGTTTGAAGAAGAGGTGGTTCCCCCCGCGCCAGCCACCGATGCTGGAGATCCTGAGCCTTGACCTGGGCCCAAGGGGCCATGTAAATAGATTAGGATGATTGTCGTAGCGTGACGTTCGTGGCCATCGAGGCCTTTATAAAGTACTCGTGCGTTCGCCTTTTTAATCATCTTTTATTATATTTCTGAGCCTCAGCTCTGTGTCCCGTTTCTAGACAAGTCTTTTACAAAAAACTTCCTCAGAGTCTCAGCTGCCCCTCTGGCGAAAGGTGGTGAGGGAGTTGCCGTAGCCTAGGGGCATAGGCGGTCTCATGGCTCGGCCAGCCTTTTGCCGTCGAGGCACGCTTTCGGTCCTTAGGTTTTTCACAATCGATTTGTCAGAGTACGCGAGAAAGTTAGGCTTAGAAATTTATTCAAAAACGATTAAAAAATGGTGCCTAGGACTTAGGAGGGGGTCCCCCCCTTCTAGCCCCCGAGGGAGGCTCGGTTCTGTAGAGGCAGAGCCGAGTCTCCCTTATAACGTTATCTCAACATCGATCCCCCGGAGAGGGGGGGAGTTTTCTCGAAAAAATAGAACAACTAAAGAATGCCTCTTTAATATATTTTGAGAAACAATGTATACAATGCTTGGAAGTTTAAGGGTAGAAACGACGTAGCTGTTCTATGTTCCAAGCGTTGGTGAAGATTTCACCCTTCTCGTTGGCCAGCTTGTAGGTCCCGGGTTTTAGCACTTGGGCGACGATGTACGGCCCTTCCCATGGTGGGGTCAACTTGTGGCGGCCCTTGTTGCTCTGCCTCAGTCTTAGCACCAGGTCACCCACCTTCAGGTCTCGGCTTTGAATGTGCTGGGCTTGATATCGTCATAGGGCTTGCTGATACTTGGCCGAGTGTAGCAGCGCAACGTCTCGGGCTTCCTCTAGTTGGTCGAGGGCGTCCTCGCGGGTAGTGCGGTTGCTTTGCTCGTTGTAGGCCTGTAGCCTTGGGGAACCGTACTCCAAGTCAGTGGGGAGGATGGTCTCGGCTCCATAGACCAGGAAGAACGGCGTGAACCCCGTGCCTCGGCTCAGGGTGTTCCTCAGGCTCCAGATGATCGATCGGAGTTCGGACAGCCATTTCTTACCGAATTTCTTCAGCCGGTTGTATATCCTTGGCTTGAGGCCCTGTAGAATCATGCCGTTGGCACGTTCTACTTGGCCATTCGTTCTAGGGTGTCCTACAGCCGACCAGACCACACGGATGTGGTGGTCATCGTAGAACGTCAGGAATCTATGACCGGTGAACTGTGTTCCATTATCGGTGATGATAGTGTTTGGAACCCCGAACCTATGGATGATATCAGTGAAGAACAATACCGCTTGCTCGGATTTGATTTGAGTGATTGGTCGAGCCTCGATCCACTTGGAGAACTTGTCAACAGCTACCAACAAGTGGGTGTAGCCCCCGAAGGCTTTCTATAGAGGCCCAACCATGTCCAGTCCCCACACGGCGAATGGCCATGTAATGGGGATGGTTTGGAGGGCCTAGGCCGAGAGGTGCGTCTGCCGCGCATAGTACTGACATCCCTCGCAGGAGCATACCAACTTGGTGGCGTCGGCAACCGCCGTTGGCCAGTAGAACCCTTGGCGGAAGGCGTTTCCGACGAGTGTCCGAGGCGCAGCATGGTGACCGCAGGCTCCCGCGTGCAAGTCCCAAAGTAGGGCTTTGGCTTCCTCGGTAGCGATGCATCGTTGGAGGACGCCAGATGGGCTTCATCTGTACAACTCGCCGTTGCTGACGACGTAGGTTTTGGCTCATCGCGCAAGCCGTTGGGCCTCGGTCCTGTCCGCAGGAAGCACTCCTCGAGTGAGGTGATCAAGGAGGGGGACCCGCTAGTCCGCCCCCTGGTCGGCCTTGGGAGGCCCTGCATGGATTTCCATGGCCTTGGGCTCGACCATCGGGGTCTCAGTAATAGAGGGGGCCTCGGGCCCTACGGTGGGCTCGACCGGTGGGCCCTCTTGTGCCACCGAGGCGTAGTCCACCGAGGGCTTGTGCAGGTCTCTAGCAAATATGTTCGGGGGGACCGGGGCCCGTGCCGATGCCATCTTCGCCAGTTCGTCCGTGGCCTCGTTGAACTTCCGCGCAATGTGGTTGAGTTCGAGACCGTCGAACTTGTCTTCAAGGCGATGTACCAGTTTGTAGTACACCTCCATTTTGGGGTCATGACAATTCGAGTCCTTCATGACTTGGTCGATGACGAGCTGCGAATCGCCCCGTACGTCGAGACGCCGCACTCCAAGCTTGATGGCGATTTGCAAGCCATTGATGAGAGCTTCATACTCGGCTGAGTTGTTGGCTTGGCCTCCACGATAGCCTCGGCGTACTCGATGCATTCGACATCGTAGTCGTATGCATGCTCGTACGTGGACTCGACGGTGATGACGCCGTTGGGGCCCGGCATTTTGAGCTTGAGGTAGGTGTAGTTCGGGACCACCATGAACTTGGCGTAGCACGGGCGCCCCAGGATAGCGTGGTAGGTCCCCTTGAACCCAACCACCTCGAAGGTGAGGATCTCCTTGTGGTAGTTGGAGGGAGTGCCAAAGCAGACCGGCAAGTCGATGCGCCCGAGGGGTCATGTGCGCTTCCCCGGCACGACGCCGTGGAAGGGTGCGGCACCACCTCAGAGTCATGACTGATCGAGCTCTAGGAGCTCCATGGTGTTGGCATAGAGGATGTTGAGGCCGCTGCCTCCATCCATCAGTACCTTGGTGAGCCGGGTGTTGCCGATGATCGGATCGACGACGAGCGGGTACTGTCTAGGGTTTGGGACATAGTTGGGGTGGTCCTCCTGATCGAAGGTGATCGCCTTCCAAGACCAGTTAAGGAACTGGGGAGTAGCTACCTCAACCGAGAAGACCTCTCGGCGTTCCCTCTTTCGTTGACGTGCCGTGAGGCACGCTGAAGGCCCGCCGAAGATCATGAAGGCATTGTGCACCTTAGGGAACCCATCGTCCTTGTCGTTGTCTCCGTCACCGGCACCCTTATTCCTGGCATCATCGTTGGGAAGCCCGAGCTTGGCGTAGTAACATCGAAGCATGGTGCATTCTTCGAGGGTGTGCTTTACCAGGCCCTGGTGGTAAGGGCAGGGCTTTTTGAGCATGTCGTCGAATATTCCAGGGCCCCTGATGGGGCCTCGTGGGTTCTTGCGATCAGCGGCTGTGATGAAATCGACCTCAAGGGCCTCTGGCTTCCCTGGGCGCCCCTTTTTCTTTTTCTTCGAGAAACGGGAGGCCGAGGCCCCGAGGGTCTCATCCCTCCGCTTCCCCTTTATGTCGCTATCGGGGAAGATGGCCCCGACAGCGTCTTCGCCCGAGGCGAAGTTGGTGGCGATGTCGAGGAGTGCGGCCGCTGAGGTTGGTATGTTCCGGCCTAACTCTCAGACCAGGTCATGGCAGGAGGTGCCGGAGAGAAAAGCCTGGACAACTTCCGAGTCGCCGACGCTGGGCAAGTCGGTGCACTGCTTGGAGAATCGCTGGATGAAGTCTTAGAGAGACTCATTCGGCTTTTGGCGACAACTCTTGAGGTCCCAGGAGTTCTCGGGGCACACGTACGTGCCCTGGAAATTCCCGATGAAGATCTTTACCAAGTCACGCCAGTTGTGGATCTACAAGGGCGGGAGGTGTTCAAGCCAGGCTCACGCTGAGTCTGACAGAAACAAAGGGAGGTTGCGGATGATGAGCAGGCCATCATTCGCGCCGCCTAGCTGACAAGCCAAGCGGTAATCTGCCAGCCACAACTCGGGGTTGGTCTCGCCGCTGTATTTCACGAGGCTGGCCGGTTGTCGAAACTAGGTGGGGAATGGGGTGCCGCGGATGGCCTTGCTAAAGACTCAAGGTCCAGGCGGTCCAGGAGAAGGACTACGGTCCTCGCCACTATCATAGCGGCCGCCTCGGTGCGGGTGGAAGCCCCGGGTGGGCCCATCATCGTCGTGGCGTCGTCGCCTGCTGACCGCATCGTGGTCGTCTGGCGCCTCGCATCGATCGCTAAGGCGGTCGTGAACTGAGGGGGCCTTGAGGCGATCGTGCACCGAGGGCCATTTTGAGGTGTCCTCACACTGTCGAGACGTGGAGCTTTCGGCCTGCTATACCACGGCGGTCTCGAGAAGGTCTCAGAGCTCACCGTGAACCTGTCGCCCCTCCGTGGTAGAGGGCTCAGGCATCGCTCGGACTAGCATTGCCGCTACCGCAATGTTCTGGCTAGCGCGATTGAAGATTGGGGGTTGCTCACTTCCTTCATCGTTGTCGATGCGGCGGTGTACGTCGTGGGCCCTCCGCCGGGCCCTTCCGCCATCACCGTGACCTCGCTGCTCCTGCTCGAGAGTGTCTCGGAGCTACTACAGCAGGAGTCGGTCTTGGTCGACCTTTGCCTAGAGCTCACGAAGCTGCTCCAGGTCCAGGCATCGGAGTTCCTCGGGGGCGGCGTTCATGTTCCGTGCCGCCCGAAGCTCGACGAGCGGGGGTGTGGCGTCGCCCGCCCCTTGGCGGAGCGGGGAGAGGTTGCCTGCCCCTTCACTCTCATTACTTGCCACTGGCATTCCAAGCCCGATGTGGAAGCACTCTCGAGTGGGATCGTAAGTGCCTTCGTCATCGGAGTCAGAGTAGCCGAAGCAGTAGTCGCTTGTGGCCACAAAGCGGTGCATAGCCTCAGGGTCGCAAAGCCCGGAGAAGTCCGCTCCGGCCCACGTCTCATCCTCCTTCAAGGAGTCAGTGTAGGTGTGGGTCAAGGTTGTGGTGGAGAAGTTGAGGGTGAATCATCGGTGGCGTCCCGAGGGCTCCACGTGCGCGGAGGCGTAGGCGAAAGCGTAGGCGGCGGCAATGTTGTTCAGCTCGAAGGGACACAGGGATGGTGCCACCGCTAGGGTCCGCTCCGCCTGAGTCGATTCCTCAGGATGTGGCGGGGCAGAGCTTGACGACGAGACGTCGCTGCGGGCTACCGATGTCTTTCCCCTGCCCAGGCTTAAGCTAGACAAGTCCCCAGCCAGGGACTCTGTACCAACGTCTGGGCATGGGATTCCGACGAAGTGCGGCATGACACCCTAAGCTCGTGCGGTGTCGGGGTAGTCCTGCTCGCGTCGTGCATGGCGAGCGCGACGAGAGCGGCGGCCCGGGCGTCGCCTGCGCCGGGGCTGCCGATGCGTGACGTCGTCATCGGCTGGTGGGGCTCTGGGTGCGAGGAGTACCATATCGTACCCACATCCTAGAGACATGAACTCTAGGCTCCCAAACCAGACCACCGTGCTGAGACATAGTGGGCGTATGGGGTCAGCCATCCGGAACTTGTTGGGACGATCAAGCTAACACACAGAGGCCCCTACCTAGCGCGCCAACTGTCGTTGTTTCAGATCGGGGGGTCCTCAACCAACTAGTAAATGTGAACTGCATGCCCCTAATCCCGGATGGTGATGCAAAAAGACACAAGGTTTATACTGGTTTAGGCAATTGGTGCCCTACGTCCAGTCTGAGAGATCGATCTTGTATTCCTTGCACCGAAGTGCTTGTAGTAGGGGGTTACAAGCTGGGTGAGATAGGGAGCTAGTCCCAGGTCTCGGCGTGGAACAGTGCGGGCTGACTGAGACGTTGCTCTCAGGTAGCTTGGGAGAGCATGTGTCTACGTGAGTCTCTCCCCCTGAGTTCGTGAGTCCTCCCCCCCTTTTATAGTGGAAGGAGGGACAGGGGTGATACATGTGTTCGCCATGCGGTGAGCGGAGGTGGCGTGCTGGAGTCCTATAGCTTACTACTGTAGCGGCATGGTCAATGGAGTGGTCTTGTCCTTGATGTACTGGAGCTCACCCTGGGCATTCGGTCAGACCGAACCGATCGGTTCGGTTCCTCGGTCATTCGGTCAGTTCGGTCATCAGAAACCTGGGACCGATCGGTCTTTGCAAAAAACGAAGACCGAGGAAGTTCGGTCTCGGTTAGTTTGGTTCGGTCTCGGTCACGACCGAACTAACCGGACCTGAGTAGCAGCCACAAACAATAGCAGAATCTATAGCAATTTTCAACAGCATGCTTGCTATTTGAAGGCAAAAAAATAACAACACAATATATAAAACAAACCACACATTATTATGACAAGTTCTAGCACACAACTTTCTCAGTTCTCACAAATCACAATCACACATAATGACATTACGAACGAAGTCTACAGAACTACGGTCAGTTCGGTCACTTCGGTTAACCGACACATATGATCGAACTTCTATCGGTTACTTCGGTTAGTTGGGAGCCAGGACCGAACTCATGACTGAACTTTTCGGTCTCGGTCTTTTCGGTCTCGGTCTCGGTCTTTTCGGTTCGGTCTTCGATCTAAGGTTAATTATGCCCAGAGTTAACTGGAGCAACACGCCGGTCACACCTGATTTCGTATGACGTGGGTGCTCCAGTGACAGCTTGACGCGGGGTATGGCCGACGTTGTGCTGGTCCCTATGGGTTGACGGTGAAAAAAGAGCCGAAGCTCAGTTGGTGCCGAGGCCGAGCCATCGTGGGGGGCTCAGTGGGCGCGAATCCTGAGGCTGCCGAGACTTGGAAGTGGATTACCGAGGCCTTGGAGGGAGCAGTTGGTCTCATGCACCAATTCCGAGGCTACATTGACCTGTGCCTGCTTCCCCACGTCGTGCTGCTCCTGGAGCAGGAATTAGGCAGCATAGTGCAGTATGGATGCCAGGCATGGGTGCAGTGCCGAGCACAGTGGCTAGTAACCCCTGTTTTGTCCTATCTCACGTCCCGTCGGCCACCCTGCTGTACTGCGCCCACGTGCGGCTGACATCGTGGGAGTGGTTGGACGCATGACGTTTTGATGGAGAAGTTTGTTGAGGCGGAGGCGACGAGGTTGTTGCCGAGCCGGCCTCGAGCGAGTTGGAGAATCGGTACTTCGTTCGAGGCTTCACTCGTGGGGCCTCGGGCGAATCGGAGAATCGGTAACCCGTCCGAGGCCTTGCGGAGCGGGGCCTCGGCATGAGAGGGCCTCGGCGAGGGGGCCTCGGCAAGGGGCCTCGACGAGGCGGTGAGTGGTTGCGACGTGGGCTTCGGGCGAGTCGAAGAATCGGCCGAGACCCTGTGATTGTCCTTTGGCTTTGATATTTTCGAGGTTTTAAGCAATCTTTTCGGTTCTTGCTCCGGGTACCCCTTTTTATGGTATCCGACACTAAGCAGTACAGACCCATGTTGCATGCTCCCTTTCTAGTGTTGCCCTCCATCCTGTTGGTAGACATGGCATATGAAGCTAGGCGAAGGGCTACCGCTGCTGTGGTTGTTGCAGTGGCTGCTTGGTTTTTCATGTGGTTTAGGAGGAGAGTTGAAGATTCTCGCTCAGTCACCTATAGTCCCTTGGCTGAGAGGGACAAACAGAGGATAAACAACCTTAGATACATCTATGACTCTGATGATATGCACTGTGTCAACCTTCTTAGAATGAGGAGGGCCCCTTTTTTCCAACTTTGTGACCTTTTCCGTAGTAGAGAGCTTGTCACTAACAGCATACATGCATCTGTTGAAGAACAAGTAGCCATGTTCTTGCATGTTGTTGGTCACAATGAGAGGATTAGGGTGGTTGACCTTACCTTCAGGAGGTCCGCAGAGACAATTAGTAGGTTCTTCCAGAAGGTGTTATATGCGGTAGGAGAGCAGAGGTATGAATTGATTGTCCCTCCTGCTACCAATGTCCATCCTAGGATCCTTGGGAGCAGAAGGTGGTACCCCTATTTCAAGGTTGGTACCCATAACTTGTCATACATAGGTCTCATGCATTATCAGTTTAGTGTTAATGTTCACTTGCACTTATGTTTTTTTCAAATAGGACTGTATAGGAGCAATTGATGGTACTTATGTATTATCTAGAGTACCTATGAAGATGCAAGTTGTCTTTAGAGGCAGGAAGCACACCATCACTCAAAATGTGTTGGCAGCCGTGGACTTTGTAATCAGATTCATCTCAGACATTTCAGATGCTGTTATTGTTCTTCTAGGAGTTCCTATTTGGTCAATGATGCAAACTATAGCAATCTGAGGTGGTTGTGGGTATTCTTCCTGTTGTTGCTTTATTGCCTTCTTGTGTTTTCTCATGTCTTTCATCAAACCGTGGGATACGTCGATTCCTAAGCAACTGTTGTAGGCATGCCTACCGAATGGCTGGGATGGACGTGTCCCACGGTTCCATGGGAGTCATGAACTTGCCTTAGCAATTTGTGTTCTTATTTGTCACCTGGGATGATTACAGTTTACATTAGATGAGGCCTACGTTTTTTTGTGCTTCTAATGTCAACCATTTTTTGACTGAGGCTGATACAATTATGAGATCATTTTCATGCCTATGAAGATAACAGTGTTAGCTTGAGTAATGGATTAAGCACATTGTTGACCTTGGACTTGTGAGGTACTGGAGCATTGTTTCTTCTATCTTCTGCTTATGCTTCTCATGGTTGTAATCAAACCATGTGAGACATCCATGCCCAAGCAACAATTTGGACAATTTCGATGATCCGATGGTCGAAATTTGGATGCCTCTCATGGTTTCATGACCTATCATGATCTTGGTTTTCTACTATCTGTTTGAGGTTTGTCATTGTCTATGTTTCTTAAGCTCCAAGTTCAAGGTCAAATGAAAAGGCAATTAAATCTGAGGCAAATCGATTGAACTACCCCTCATCTTATCAACATCTTATACTTGCTTTTATATGTTTTAAGGGGCAAATGGCTTGGTATGTTGTGTACCATGGAAGAGTTCCTGGGGTATATGCAACCTGGGCTAGATGCAATTCACAGGTAACTGGTTTTAAAAACAACAGCTACAAGAGCTTCCCTAACAAAGAAGAGGCAGAAGCACCATACTTAGAGTTCATGGGTTGTGAAGATGATAAAGTTTTTGTCAATCCTCCACCAAAGGTGCTCAGGAACAAACTGGTGTTGTTTGTTGTGGCTATGGGACAGTGTTTTCTGTTGTTGGTGCTTCTGTAGTTCGTTCTTGCTCGTTGCTACAACTGTTTGTGATGCTCAAAATGCCATGGCTTGGTATGTTGCCTATCGGGGAAAGGAGCCTAGGGTCTATGCCCTAAAATGCCTCCTTGCAGTGCTTCGGGCAACCAATCAAGCCCTAAAATACCTTGTGAGGAACTGTGACTTTTGTTGTTCATGATTTGTTGGGGCCTTACTTTCTTTTTCCTGTGATGTCAAAAATTTGTGATATGTTGATGATGAAGCACCTCATCGCGGATCATCGATTTGGTCCCATCCAAACCAAAGATCTTCAAGCCTATGTTGTTTCTAGTTCCATGACAGAATGAGGTGACTGCAGCTTTGATATTCTTGTCAAGCCTATGATGATAACTAAACCGCCATGTGTACTGGATTACAAATACCTGATGACCTTCAGCTTGTGAGGCACTGGAACTCTGGTCTTATTCTATTTGGTTTTCATGTTTGTTTGTTACCACTGTTGTGTGTTGCCTTCTATGTTTTTTATGCTCCAAGCTCAAGGTCAACCGATGAAGAACTATTATCTGAGGCCAATATGTGTCACACCCAATTTTAAGGATAAAATTGAATGCACAAAACTCGTGTGTGCCCAGGAATCAATCACACACACAAGCTGACAAATTACATAAAGTATCATCACGGTGTCTCATACATCAGAGTTATAATAAAACTTAGTCTTATACATCACAAATGGAATAATAAAAAGATGATAAAACTCGTGGCCGTCTTCACAGGAAGGTCAACTGGTTGACCACAAGCCTAATAATCCTCCGGAAAATCCTCATACCCGTTGTTATCTCGTTACCCATCCGGATTTTTATCCAAGTAAAGAAAATAAACAAGTGTAAGTACATTTCGTACTTAGCAAGCTAACATGGGGTTATGAAGCTCAAAAGGTTAGACTCGTTAAGCTGCAGTTAGCATTTTTAATAGGTCAAGCTTTTATTCTCAAGTATTATCAAGTTATGCTTAAGCTCCCATTTAATTCCCATAAGAACATATATCGGAGTCATATGTACCATATATCATCACTAAACAACTTTATAAGATCATCATCAAGTATCCAGTTATTCTCGTGAGTTTTTTCCGTCATTTCGTAATCGTGAGCACACGGTGTTATAACAGATTTGTTACCTCTCTGCAGAGGTGGTGCACATTCACCATGAGTCGTGATCCCCATATGCCCGGGTTAATTACTCCCATGTCACTTCCAAGGTGAGCCAGGCAGGGTACACTATGAAGCCATTTCATAGGTTTCCCTAACAAGTTAGGGCCGCTAGGTTTCTTGGTGCGGATGTAGGAACCCCCTTTCCTATGGCACATATCCATCATGGCTATACACATAGGAACAGAGGCAGCCCTATACCCAACGTGGCAAGCCCCATTTGCGCCAAAAAAGGTAACCTCTAACTAGCTAGAAAATGTCCTATTCTTGAGCTAAAGTCGAGCCATATGACTCTCCCGGTTGTAATCGTCATCCCCATTTTTGCCGACAGATAAGTCCTTATGGAGGGCCGGGAGCAACATGAACAAAGGTCATTTGCACTTTCGCCCTATGGAACAGTTGTTATAAATCAAGTTATACTTTTAGTTCCATAGATTCATTCATCATCATGTAGATCATGTTCAGTTAGAGCACTAGCAATCTACCCATATGCAATTACCCAATAGGAGTCAAGGGAACAAGTCATCAATTGTCTAGAATGTCCTTAGGGTTATCAAAATTAGACACATGCACATGAGTAATTGATTAAAGTGAAATAGGACATCAAGGAAGGCCCATGTTATACTTGCCTTGGTTCACAAATTCGTGCTGGTCCTGCTGGTCGTCGAAGAGTTCTTGGTCTCCAACGTTTTCCTCACCGTCTGAACGCGACCAACACGGCAACATACAACATTCCAAAAGCATTCATGCAAAGCAAACATTCCTATCATTAGAACAGTACACCAACAGTATTGAAAACAAGATAAAATGTTTGTAAAACTAATCTACGTTTCGCTACGATCACGTCAACGCGAAGTTCACGAAAAACGGAGCTACAATGCGAAAGTTATGATTAAAACGGGTTTTCCAAAAGCCCTATATTTAATTAATTCTAATCATGAAATTAAAAAGTTCCAAACTTGACTAACAGTAGCTCCAACATGTAGCTTATGAAATTACGAAGCTAACACGATTTGAATGGGTCAATTCGGAGTTAAAACGACAATTCTATAAGCGAAACAGTTCGAATGGCATTTCTGTAAATACTGAAAGCGTACTTTTGACTTAACAGCGAAGTTTACGCTTTCTAAACAGGAATGCGTACTCGAGGAAATACGCTAAGGACGGCGGGTTAGGACTTAGAAAAATCCAGGGACTCTTTAGCAAATTTACCCCCGAAGGGGTATCTTCTATTTCCGGCCGTTGATCGCGCGATGGACGGTTCGGATTAGCCTGGGGGGTTTCGGCCGGCCGGAACAGAGACTCCGGCGAGGCAAGCCATGGCCGGCGGCATGGAGCTCGCGGACGCTTGCGGAAAGGGCGCTAAAAAGCCACGAAACTTGAAAAGAAATGCATGGGGAGAGAGAGGGGACCACGGCGAGCTCACCACGGCCGAAAAACGGAGGCGGTGACGAAGCGAGGATGGCGGACCACGGTGAGCAGCGGACGGCGGCGTTCTGTGAAGACCGGCGACCAAGAGTTAGCGATTGAAGGCGAAAAACAAGAAGATAAAGGCGGCAAGTGGTTCGTTACATCACGGCAAAGCTCGGCTGAGGGCCAGACGCGACGGCGAGGCGACGGGAACGGCTGCTCGCGCACGGTGGATCCGACGAGTGCTGCGGCGGTTGTTGCGGCTTCTTCGGCCCGAGCAAGTGCGAAAGGAGAGCGGGGAAAAGGCAGCAGGGGTGCGCGGAGGGTCTCGGCTCCTATTTATCGAGGCCGAGGAGCGGAGGGGGACGCTCCCACGACGCCAGTCGTGGGCGGCGGTTGCTGCAGCGCCGGGCGCGGGCGGTTGCCGAGCCGCGCGGGGAAGGAGACGGCGCCGACAGGTGGGGCCCGGGCTGGCAGCGACTGGGCGCGGGGGGGGCGTGGGCGGTTGGCGGCCGAGTGGGCCGGCGGGGCTTGCTGGGCCGAACGGCCGAGGCGCGCGACCGGGCTGGCACGGCTGCGGGGCTGGGCTGCGGTGCTGGGCCGCGGGGAAAGAAATGGCCATGGGGCCGAAAGTCCAGGAAGAGAGGGAAAGAGGAATTTTTCCTTTTCTTTTTCCAAACAAATTTTCCAAAAGCATTGTAAATACAAATTTCAATTAGATTTTGAACTCATTTGGAATTCGAATCAAAACCATTCATCTCAAAATAAATATGCAACAGCATGTATGCATCACTTGCAGCTAACCTTATATTTGATTTTAGTTTTCACAAAATTATTTATTTCCTATATTTCAATGCTCACCAAAATTGCTTAAATAAATCAATTTGGTTATTTTTAGAAAATGCAAATTTAGGGTGTTACAATATGTTAACCACTGTCTGTTCATACATGGGTGGTTTTCCCTCTGTTATCTGAGCTCATCTTTTAAATTGTTAAACGTGGAAAGAACTGCCTCTTACCATTGTTGTTGTATTATTTTGTAATATCTCTTATGCTCCAAGGTCATAGTTGATGATGATACAAATTGATCTGAGGCAATGTTTGTGTTCCCATGCTTGTTCTGATAAAAATGGTGGTAACCTCACCAAAGTGATACATGGGTGCTCACACCTTGTGCAATGCGCCAAACCAAACACAACTAGCAGTACCAACTCATTCCTCAAATTGGTGTAAGCTGGCAACCAAACAAACTGACTGTCATCCAGTACCAATCCCAAAGTTGCAACCAAACACACCTAGATGAATGGTTTCAGCCTGCATCACACCACCCAGGACCAGTCCTCCATCCTAGATACCCTACCCCGAAGAAACCAATCACGCCCTTATTGCTCGGGATTATAAGGAATGCTAACGGTTTCGGATGCACTGTCCTACCGTGTCAAAGGTATGCGATGTTGATACATGACCCATACATGTACTGTGTCATCCATGTTCGTACTCACAACAGCCTATTCGCTGTGTGTCGGTGTAGAAAGTGACAACACGAAAATATTTGCAGTTTTACCGTACGTTGTAATCAGAGGTGGCCTAGCACTAAATGACACAGGGTTTATACTGGTTCAGGCAACGTGCCCTACGTCCAGTTGGAGTCGGTCGGTGACTTTATTCCTGAGCCTAGGTGTTCAAAGTTTGCAGCGGGGTTACAAACGAGAAGGAGAAAGATGGGGGTACAAGAGGTCTGGTCGGACTCCGGTTGAAAGGGTCGAGAGTGACGGGAGCCCCGCTATGAGCTAAGTGTTCAAGCGTGTGCTTGTGGTTTGAACCTGACGGTTCTGTTGTTGTGTGCTAGTGAACTTGATCGGTCTAATGAATCTAAGTGAACTTGAATGAATCAACCTATTATGTTGGAAGAGAGCGCATCCCCTTTTATAGATGAAGGAGATGGCCTTACAAGTGGGAGGGAGGGAGTACGTTCGCTGCTAAGTCTTGCTGCCCACGCCGGTGGGTACAAGATGATGCTAGACGCCCACAATGTACGTGGGAGGTTGTGTCGTTTTCTTCAGGTATGGCAGATGTCGGTGCCTGCTATACTGTTGATGCTCAGAGGCATGTGAGGGGTTTTACCATGTTCGCCCGGTACGGTAAATGCCGGCGCCCATAATACTGTCGATGCCCAGAGGCATGTGGAGGGAGCCTTACCGTATGAGAGTTAATGGCGCCCACAATACTGTAGGGGGGAAATGTCAGCGCCTACAACACCGTTTGGGTTCTATCGTGCCAGGGAGATTGTAGAGTACTGTTTCTGTAAGTGTACAGGGTATGGTCCCCAGTATTGCGGTTTGACTTGTGCGCCCTGCATTACTTCCTCCGTCCATTTCCTGATCCTTATCGAGCGGGCGTCCCCGATCGGTGGGTCCCAGTTGGCTCTGATCGCGCCAATCGAAGAAGAGCAGTGAGCAAGGGTTCGGCGCACCCCCGGTCGGAGACACAGGTCGGAGTTAGAAGTGGCGTTTGGCCAAGCCTTCCGGTCGGATAGGCCGTTCGGAGGCGGGCTGGAGACCAAAGCGAGCGCTCCGGTTGAAGAGAAGGGCCAGAGTCAGAAGCGGGCGTCATTCCTCCTCGGCTAGGCCTTCTGGTCGGTGATTGGATCGTCCTTCTAACCTATCGTTCAGGTACTCAGGCTGGCCCATGAGTTGCACGTTTGTTTGCAACGTTGTTCGCTGGGCTGAGCCTTTGTTGGGAAGCCAATACGTGAGGGACCCCGGGTTTATGAACCCGACACTGTGTTTAGGGTTTATCAGCCATGAATTATTGTTTCTCTCTCATAATAAATCAATTTTCGTTGACTTATCAGCCGTAGAAAACATCAGCCGAACAGCTCCGTATACTCTTACGTGCCTACCTGACTTGCAAATCCCCCTTGACACATAGCGGGTGTGTGATAAGAAGTGTAAAAATCTCAGGTTCAAGACCTAATTCAGGGAGAATCTAGCAACGCGCACCTGGCCGGTGATGGCCAATTGAACCCAGGCCCGCTTTCACAAAACGTGCTCAAAATTCGAATGATCAGCTAGTGCCGAACAGCAGGAAAGGTTGGACGACGCGACGTGTCAACACATGAAGTCTTTGGTGATCTTCCTGTGATCAATGATTATAGGATTAAGTCCACTTTTGGCCCCTCAACTATCATGTTGGTCTAATTTTGACCCCTAGCTACAAAACCATCTAGTATCAGTATCCCAACTGTCAAAACCATTCACTTTTAGCACCTGGGCGGGGGCAAGGCTATTTTGACCGACGTTGAGCGATTTTGACCACGCCACGCTGGCGTTGACCGCCACGTAGGACGCTAGCCTGCATCTCAGCAACATGTGGGGCCCGCACCCACCGCGGATGCTGGGCTCGACGACGTCACCTTGCCTCTGCTGCCAACCGTGGTGCCCGACACCACCGGGGTTGCTGCTGCGTACTACGCAGACACTGCGGCAGACATGCACGCGATGCAGCACAAGGAGGCATTGCCCGACTTCGTGGCGGCGCTGGTAGCGATGCAGCGAGAGGAGGAGGAGGAGGCCATTGGCGGCGACACAGTGGAAGGAGAAGTGGACATGCATGGAGCGCGCGAGGTTGGCGAGGCGGACCTCGATGTCGGGGAGGTTGTCGCGGCCGGGTGGGGAGGGCGAAGGCAGCGACCTTGCCCTCCATCCACCCGAGCACCAGAGCAAGGGAAGGGAGAGGGTGAGCAAGAGAGGGAAAGAAGAGAGAGAGAGAGAGAGAGAGAGAGAGAGAAAGGGAGTCAGAGGGAAGGAGGGTGCAGGGCGAGCGAGATGGAGCAGGGCAGCGGTGTTCACGGGGCAGAGGGATTACAGAGAGAAGAGAGAGCATAGGAGATGGGAAGGCAGGTGTGGGCGAGCAGAGCAGGGTGGCGGCGTGATGATGGCTCATGGCCATGGCTCCACCACGGTGGAGGGCGTTGGACGACTCCGTGGCAGTCTTGGGCTACGTCGGCGCGGGCAGGGAGATTTTTACCGACCGCCATGGCAGGTCCTCTTCCATGAACTTCGGCCACGGGCAGAGGTGAAGGCGGCGGGCAGAGGACACATCTCCTCTGTCGGCCACCGCGGCCTGCTCCCCGCGCGCAGGCTGCTCCATCCACCACGGGCTGCTCCTCATGTGGAGTCATGGCGTCATGCAGGAAGGCAGCCAGCCCAGGCAGCGGCGGCGGCGGTGGCGGACAACGTGGAGGTTGCGGAGGCGGATGACGCATGAAAGCATCTAGGCCCCTAGTTGGGTTTCGATGATTAATGACAATACATGATTACTATGACTGACGTGTGTTTTGCAGAGGCAATTAAGTTAGGTCATGGTAATGGAGATCAATTGGGCAATCATGGTGGTCATGCCCCTATGATGGAAATCGTTTCAATTTTCAAAGGATGGATGACAAGGTTAAGGATAGACTAGTTCTAAGTGTCGTTTGGAGTTGAAGAGACACTTAGAGTAGTTTAGGACTTTGCTTTTCCTTTGGCCGTACTATTAAGGGGGGTATAGACGGGTAAATTGACCTAGGTGAGTCTAGTGAGTTAGGTATGGTGCACACTTATTAAAACTAGCACTAGGTAGCTCCAAAATAGCCCTTAGATCCAATGGAGCAAACTTCATTCACATATGATTGAGAGTTGGAAGTGAATGGATGGTCAAATTCTGACCGGACGCTGGCTCCGGTGTGACCGGACGCTGGCTCAGAGTCCGATCAGTTCATTTGACCAAGGTGTTTTCATCTAGTGCGACCGGACGCTGAGAGATGAAGTGACCGGACGCTGGCTCTTAGCGTCCGGTCGACTCCAATAAGGTTCCAGAGAGGGAAAATCACGACCGGACACGTCCGGCCAGTGCTGATCGGACGCTGGTCAGCGTCCGGTCACACTTTAAACACTGGAGTTCGGGGTGAACTGACCGGTGCGTTCGGTCAACATGACCAGAGCGTCCGGTCACCCCGTAGAGGCACATAACAATTCATTTTTCAGCCATTGTTATAAATACCACCTCCACTCATGTGTGGGGGTACTTTTTGCTCATTCCAACAGCTGAGAAACACCTTTGAGAGTGCCAAGAAGAACAAGGTCTTAGTGAGGTGATTGAGATTTGAGAATCACAAAGAGAGCCCCATTAGTGAGATCAAGAGTAGCAAAGTGTGCATCCACCCTTCTTATTAGGCTTGTCGTGGTCAAGTGAGAGTCCGTGCTTATTACTCTTGGTGATCGCCATCACCTAGATGGCTTGGTGGTGATTGGGAACTTGGTGATCATCCGGAGAGCTTGTGGATGACCCAACTCAAGTTGTGAGCGGTTGTGGGTGATTCACCGCGATGGAGTGTCGAAGAATCAACTCGTAGAGAGCACTTGATCCTTGCACGGATCAAGGGGGAGCTACACCCTTGCGCGGGTGCTCCAACGAGGACTAGTGGGGAGTGGCGACTCTCCGATACCTCAGCAAAACATCGCCGCGTTCCTCCTTGTCTCTTTACTTTGAGCATTTACTTTGAGCAATTCAATTCTTGTTATTTACATTCCTAGAATTGCCATGCTAGAGTATGATTGGAACATAGGTTGCTAAACTTTTGTGTGTTAGATCAATAGAAACACTTTCTAGGTACAAAGGGGTTAATTGGGCTACCCGTAGGATTTAATTATTACAAAGAAATTTAGAATTAGCCCAATTCACCCCCTCCTCTTGGGCATCTTGATCCTTTTAAATGGTATCAGTGCCTCATACTCACGTATTTAGGCTTAACCGCCTAGTGAAAGATGTCTTACGGGGATAGACCTCCTCCTATGTTTGAGGGAGATGATTTTTCATATTCGAAAATCTACATGGAGGCGTATCTAGAAGCTCTAGATGTTGGAATACTTATAGCCACCTCATAAGGTTTCCCAAAACCTCGGGATGCCCCACACCCACAAGGCGATGAGTTGAATTACGAAAAATGGAATGCAAAGGCTAAAAACACCATATTTAGAGGCCTTTGTAAAGATGTGTTCAACCAAGTGAGGAACCACAAAGACGCCCATGCACTATGGTCAGACGTTTGTGCGCTCCATGAGAGAACAAAGAGTGAGCGTGAGGAACGCTATCATCTTGTCATGAAAAAGCTTAACTCTTTTGAAATGCTTCCTAAAGAATGTGCTAATGAAATATATTCACGTTTGAATGTTCTTGTAGAGGAAGTCAATGGGCTTGGACTTACTCAAATGCAACCATCCGATGTTGTAAGAAAGATCTTGAGTGTCCTCCCCATTGACACATATGGGCATATTGTGACTGTGCTTCATCAAGGTGATCTTTCCACCGCTACACCAACACAAATCTTGGGAAAGATCAATGCTCATGAGATGTATATGCACATCACGCCACAAGATGGCTCATCCTCTACCAAGAAGAAAGATAAGGACTTAGCATTCAAAGCTAGTCAAGAGAAGGGCAAAGCAAGGCTTGAGTATGAGAGCTCAAGTGATGATGAAGTTGATGATGCAAGCCTTGCTCTCATGGTGAGAAAAACCGCCAAGATGCTAAAGAAGCTAAACAAGAGTGGCATCAAGTTTGATGGCAAGAAGAAGAAGCTCTTCACTAGCTCTATAAGGAAGCCAATCTCCGATATGGATTGCTACAATTGTGGAGAACTTGGTCATCTAGCTCACCAATGCACAAAGCCCAAGAAAGATAAGTTCAAGAACAGGAACAAGGGCAAGAAAGATGACTCAAGTGATGAAGATGAGAAGAAGAAATACAAGCCATACAAGAAGAGAGATGACAAGAAGGACTTCCACAAGAAGAAGAGTGGAAAGGCATACATCGTCGGTGATTGGCTCACGGACATTGATTCATCTAGTGGCTCATCCGATGATGATAGTGACAACGAGAAGGTGGCCGCCATTGTTATTGACTCTTCATCATCTTCACCGCCACCATCGCCATCATCCTCTACACACCTATGCCTTATGGCCAAGGGTGAACGCAAGGTATCAAATGATGATGAGAGTAGTGGTGATGAACATGCTAGTAATGATGATAGTGATAGTGTTGATGATGAATATGAATCACCTTCTTATGATGATCTTGTTAAATTGCTAAATAAATACTCCAAGATCATTATAAAGACTAGAGCTAAGAATGACAAGCTAGAAGCTAAAAATGATTCTCTTTTAGCTAAATGTGATATAGCCGAAAAGGGTAGTGTTGAGCTTAGAGAAGCAAATGAAGCTATGTCATCCAAACTCAAGGAGCTCAAATCTTCTAAGAAATAGCTTAAAGATAAACATGATAAACTTGAGAGGTTGCATAAAGAGCTCATCACTAGCCATAATATGCTAAAAGATGAATATACTACTCTTAAGATTAATCATGATAATCTTGTTATTGCTCAAGAATATTTATTCAATGAGCCACATGATGCTATATAACAATGTTGTTACGATTGATATAGCTACATCATGTGATGATTTGATCGTTGAGAGCATTGAGCAAAGTTCTAGTAGCAAGGGCAAGCAAGTGGTTGAGGCCGATGATTATGATGAGTTTGTCAAGCTCAAGAATGACAATGAAAAGCTCAAGAAAGATCTTAAAGAGATCAAAAACCACAACACTATTGTGCTAGAAACTCTTGATCATGATGGTGAGTTGATGCTTGAAAATGAGAAGCTCAAAGAAGAAAACAAGAAGCTCAAGGAAGAGAAAAACAATGATGCTCTTAAGGAAGAGAATAAGGAGCTCAAGATGGAAAAAGAGCATTTCAAGATTGGTTTGAGCAAGTTCACTAGAGGCAAGTATCTTCAAAGTGAGCTACTAATGAACACCATCATGAAGATGGATAGAAGTGGCATTGGGTACATGGCAAACAAAGAGAAGAAGGCTCAAACTCAACAACAATAAAATCCAAAGCCAAAGAAGTGTTTTGAGTGTGGACAAGAAGGCCACTTTGCTCATGAGTGCCAAACTCTACCACCACAACCCTTGCCCAAGCATGCTAGACCTTTTGCCTTCAATGCTCACTACATGCTTAGAAAGGATTCTAATGGGAAAATAAAAGTCATGTTCTTAGAACTCCCAACAAGAATAGGCCTAAGAAAATTTGGGTTGCAAAGTCACTTATTGAGAAGGTGAAGGGCCCTCAACAAGTTTGGGTTCGTAAAGCTTGATCTCTTGTGTATAGGTGAACTACAAGACCGGTGGAAGTCATTGGGTTATTGATAGTGGTTGCACACAATATATGACCGGTGATCCTCGTATGTTCACCTCACTAGATGAAGAAGTAGATGGACAAGAAAGAATCACATTTGGAGATAACTCAAAAGGCAAGGTTAAAGGATTGGACAAAATGGCAATATCAAATGATCATTCATTCTCAAATGTGCTATATGTTGCTTCATTGAGTCTCAACTTGCTATCCGTTGAACAATTGTGTGATCTTGGCTTCCAATGCTTGTTTACCGAGAAGGAAGTTGTTGTATCTAAGAAGGATGATGAACAAGTGATATTAAAAGGATTTAGATACAACAACCTATATCTAGTGGACTTCACCTCCGAAGATGCAAATTTGAAGACTTGCCTATTCACCAAAAGAACACTTGGGTGGCTATGGCATAGAAGACTTGCTCATGTTGGGATGAACTCACTCAAGAAACTAATGAAGAATGATTTGGTGAGAGGGTTGAAGGATGTGAAGTTTGAGAAGGACAAGCTTTGTAGTGCATGTCAAGCCGGCAAGCAAATTGCAAATACGCATCCAACCAAAGCTTTCATGTCAACCACAAGAGTACTAGAACTCCTTCACATGGATTTATTTGAACCAACAACATACAAGAGTTTGGGAGGAAATCTTTATTGTCTTGTGATTGTTGATGACTATTTAAGGTATACATGGGTATTCTTTCTTCATGACAAATCCGAAGTTGCATCTTGCTTCAAGAAGTTTGCCAAGAGAGCACAAAATAAATTTGAAGTGAAGCTCAAAAAGATTAGAAGTGACAATGGGAAGGAATTTGACAACACCAACATAGAAGCCTATTGTGATGAAGTTGGAATCAAACATAAGGTCTCCGCCATATATACTCCTCAACAAAATGGTGTAGTTGAGAGGAAGAACCGGACATTGATCACTCTTGCAAGAACAATGCCTGATGAGTACAACACCCCCGAAGCTCTATGGGCGGAAGCCATCAACACCGCATGCTATGCATCCAACTGCCTATTCCTTCAACAGTTCCTTGGCAAGACACCTTATGAGTTGCTCAATGGGAAGAAGCCGGACATCTTCTTCTTTAGGGTGTTTGGTTGCAAATGCTACATCTACAAGAAGCGGCAACACCTAGGGAAGTTTCAAAGACGTTGTGATATTGGTTTTCTTGTTGGTTACTCATCAAAGTCCAAAGCATATAGAGTATTTAATCATGCCATCGGCTTGGTTGAAGAAACATATGATGTGGAATTTGATGAATCTAACGGCTCCTAAGGAGCACATGAGAATCTTGATGATGTAGGTGATGAACCATTAAGGGAGGCTATAAAGAACATTCCGGTTGGAGACATCAAGCCTAAAGATAATGAAGATGATGTACAAGAGATTGATCTACCTTCTTCATCAAGTGTGCCACAAGATGGTGATAAAGATGGGAGAGTAGAAAATGAAGACACTTATGTCTCCCGTGAGCAAATGGTGGTACAAGCACAAGATGTTGATGCTCCACAACCTTCTCCTCAAGTGGTCAATAGAAGAAATACACCTCTAATACAAGATCATCCACAAGATCTCATCATAGGGAGTCCATCAATGGGTGTAATGACTCGCTCACAAAAACTTGCTTCATTTATTGCTCATCACTCTTTTGTCTCTTGCTTTGAGCCTACTAAGGTAGAAGAAGCTCTTCAAGATCCGGATTGGATAAATGCCATGCATGAAGAGTTGAACAACTTCACCCGCAATGAAGTTTGGACTCTTGAAGAGCGACCAAAAGGTGCAAGAGTCATTGGAACAAAGTGGGTGTTTCGCAATAAGCAAGATGATCAAGGCGTTGTTGTGAGGAACAAGGCAAGACTAGTTGTAAAGGGGTTCTTTCAAGTTGAAGGTTTGGATTTTGGAGAGACCTTTGCACCGGTTGCAAGACTAGAAGCCATTCGTATCCTCCTTGCATATGCATCACATCATGAAATGAAATTATATATCAAATGGATGTGAAAAGTGCATTTTTAAATGGCTTTATTAATGAACTAATCTATGTTGATCAACCTCCCGGGTTTGAAGACCCTAGATATCCTAATCATGTTTATAGGTTGTCCAAGGCATTATATGGACTTAAGCAAGCCCCAAGAGCTTGGTATCAGCGTCTTCGGGACTTCCTCATTGAGAAGGGCTTCACCATTGGGAAGGTCGACACCACACTATTTATCATGAAGCTTGATGGGCATATCTTCATTTGTCAAGTGTATGTTGATGATATCATCTTTGGATCATCAAATGAAGATTCTTGCAAAGAGTTTGGTGAATTGATGTCGAAGGAGTTCGAGATGTCAATGATTGGTGAGCTTACATTCTTTCTTGATTTTCAAGTCAAGCAAATGAGAGAAGGGATTTTCATCTCTCAAGAGAAATATACAAATGATCTTCTCAAGAGATTCAAAATGGATGAATGTAAGCCAATCAAGACATCAATGCCAACTAATGGACATCTCGACCTAGATGAGAGAGGTAACATGGTTGATCAAACTCTCTACCACTCTATGATTGGTAGCTTGTTATATTTAACCGCATCTAGACCCGACATCATGTTTAGTGTGTGTATGTGTGCTAGATTTTAAGCTAATCCTAAGGAAACTCATTTAATTGCCGTTAAAAGAATCCTTAGGTATCTTAAGCACACACCAAGCATTGGCCTTTGGTATCCTAAAGGAGCTAGATTTGAATTAATTGGCTATTCCAATTTGGATTATGCCGGATGCAAAGTTGATAGAAAGAGCACATCCGGAGGGTGCCATTTGCTTGGTAGATCACTTGTGTCTTGGTCTTCCAAGAAACAAAATAGTGTGGCCTTGTCCATCGCCGAAGCGGAATACATTGCCGCGGGTGCTTGTTGTGCACAAATTCTTTATATGAAACAAACTTTGCTAGACTATGGTGTAGTTCTAGAAAAAGTATCTCTTTTGTGCGATAATAAAAGTGCGGTAAAACTTGCAAACAATCCGGTTCAACACTCTCTCACCAAGCACATAGATATCTGCCATCACTTTCTTAGAGATCATGTTGTTAAGAATGATATTTCATTGGAAGGTGTAAGGACCGAGGATCAATTGGCGGATATCTTAACTAAACCGCTAGATGAGGCAACATTTTATAGATTGCGGAATGAGCTCAATGTTCTTGATTTTAGCAACTTTACTAAAAGATGAGCTTGTGTTGTCCCTTGCATTGCATTGTAATATACAACATGTTTAATCTTTTGTAATCCATATAGGGCTTGTCTAACATGGTTAAGATAACCACCGAAAAGCGAGTGAAAAAGCTTAACCTTGGATCAAACTTGACAAGCAACTAGATTTACTTTCAAGTATTGCATTGCAAATGCATGAATGTTGTTTTGTCGTTTATCTTCAATTGCCCTCTTATTGACTATTTTCTTAAAAAGAATTATAGCCTAAGGCAAAATGTTTTTGAAAAACATGAGGGTTTGAGAGAGGTCACTCACATCAGTCCCAATTGGTGTTTATTTGGATCTTATTGGAGTTGGGACTTGATTGGAAACATGCAGCACGAAGGACTTTGAAGATTTGTCGAAAAAGAGGACGGACGCTACACCGGACTCAAGTCCAAGATCCCGTCGTTCACTAGAGGTGAACTGCCATCGAGAAGGAGTGACCGGCATCGAAAAAAGTGTTCTCCTGGGCGTCCGGTCGGAAGGTGATCCAGTCGTCCGGTCGATCGAAGACGATAGGCGTAAGCTTGCACCGGACTGGCCGTGGTCCGGTTAGTTGGGATCGGACGCGTCCGGTCGCGATTCGTGGGATTTGGACCTCTCAGCAATCGACCGGGCCGGGTTGGCAAGATCCGGCCGCTACCACCAGAAAGTGGTCGGTCAATAGGGAACGTCGGGATTCAATCTCTTCTTCTCGCTTCCTTATCTGTTGCATCGGGAACCCTATTTTATCGCGCAGCTACCGAGCTTTTGCCCTCGGTTGCTCCAGCGCCTTCTCTAGCCGCCGACTTCACCGCGTGCCTCGCCTCAAGACCTCCATCGCCCGAGCCACCGTGCCCAGCCTCCCAGCGCCTTCGCTCGCGCGCCACACTGCAGGTGCTCCAAAGATCGCTGCCCGCGTGCCACCGCGCTATCCTCTCCCATGCTGCCATGACCGCCAGCACCGCACCAGCCCGTGCCCTCTACTCCACCCTCACCGCAGCCAAGCTCTAGTGTTGCAGCATCGCCGTGCTCAAGCCCTAGCACCCGCACTGCCATCCATTGTCTCTACACAGCCGATCTAGAGCTACATTGCTTCGCCGCAACCCTAACACTAGAATTCCCGGTGGTTTCCCTCGCATGTCGTTCCTCTGCTTCTCGGTCGCTGGTTCGTCAGGTAGCAAGCCCCATTTCAATTTTATACCTAATTGCTTGCTTTCTTAGGGTTTCGTATCTCTAGATGAATAATTAAAATTATTTGTATATCCTATCTATTCTATCATGCAGCGAGTCGGTGCTGTTGAGGTCCTATTTGCAGTTGTCAGTCAACTTGGGGCCAAGCTCGCGAGTACGGATCGAGGCCAAGCCTCGAAAGTGACAGTGGGTAGTTGTTTCTTACCAGCGGCAGTTGTTTTCTCAGATCCATCAGATGGCTCGCGTGAAGAATGTTGGAGGTGGTCCAGGTGATGAGGATCCAAGGCGTCCGCCTCACTTGCCTGTAGATCCAAAAGGCAAGGCGACAAAGAAGCTGGCAACAAGGAAGCACAAGTATCCAAATGCAGATACAGCCAGAGCAGCCGCAGTTGCAAAGGCCGCAGAGCGTGCCGAGAGAGGAGGTGCTCGCAATGGTGTTGTTATTGCAGATCAGCAGCTTCCACCAGCGACAAGAGAAGCACTTGAGCAGGTTGAGCGCCGTCACGGTGGTCCAGCTGCGACTGTCATGGTTGCAGGATGGCGTCTTCCTATTGATGAGAGTCAGCCTTAGGGGGAGTCACAGCAGGAGCCACAGCCAGCAGAGCAGACTCAGGAGGGACAGTAGGCCGAGGAGACAGAGCAGGCACCTCAGCCATAGCTTCGCCGCTCTGGTCATACCCGTGCTCCAGTCACACCGAGGGCAGATACACAGCGGAGGGGTTCTTGTCCACCGCCTAGACCACAGGGTCCACCTCTAGTGACACATCTAGATCTGAGGGCCGCCACGACCAAGCAAGTGCAGCAGCTCAGGTTTGTGGACTTTGAGCAGTGGTTCCCGCCGAGGAGGGATGATAGAGCTTCAGAGGGCTTCTACACACCACTGCAGGAAGACTTCTATAATGCATATCTTAACAGTGGTGCACTATTTAGGTCACAGAGGGTGTGCAACATTGAGTCCATAGTTGCAGCAGCCGGAGAGCATATTCGCCCCTACCTTGCATATCTACCAGGGCTGATAGATTTACTTGGACGGATAGGCTTATATATCTCATTTTGGGTCCGTCAGTTCTATGCTACTCTCTGGATTGACCTGCAGCACAGATATATTCACTTTGCATTCAGAGGCAGAGATTACAAGCTGACGAGCACTAGGGTTAGGGAGATTCTTAGGCTGCAAGAGCAGCCCGTCAGGCTACATGAGGTTTGCTATGGACATACAGCACCTCCCAGATGCCCTCATGGCGGCATGGTACCTCCTACAAATCTAGTCCGCCACTGCTTCAAGGAACCTTTTGGTGAGGGGTCGAGCAGGACTCCCAGTGATCTCACTCCTACAGCTAGAGTGCTAGATGCTATTATGAGGAGGACCCTGATTCCGAGGATGGGGTATCGCAAGGGCTTGACTCGCATACAGCTATGGCTTCTCAACTCTCTGATGCAGCAGACAGTGTTTGACATTTGGGATCTCCTTCTATCAGAGATGGAGGATACTATTGCTGAGGGGTTCAGAGGTCATCGATAGTTGTCCTATGCCATTGGATCACATTTCTTATTCATAGGGCAGTTACAGTGAGGCCGCCTGAGATGCTAGCTGAGTACAGTGGTGCTACGATAGAGTTCCCTGTATACAACCTAACTCAGATGATCCGCCATAGTACACCGAGTGCACCTAGCCAGCCGCGCCATCATCCAAAGGTGCCAGAGACTACAACCCAGCAAGATGATACTATCAGGGGCATAGCAGCTATTGAGGAGGAGCAGTTAGATGCTTAGCAGGAGGGATGGTTGAGAGCGACCCTAGTGACAGCTCAGATGAGGACTATCGGGACATTCCTCAGATGCTTGCACATCGACATAACCATGAGCCCGATAGCTCTAGTTCAGCTCCACCTGCACCGCAGACAGACCCCGCTCTACTTGCTATCCTTGAGCGGATGAGGCAGGATCAGGCTCGCCAGCCATAGGAGATAGCCACCACTTTTGCACAGTTCCAGACTCGGTAGGACGAGTTCCAGCGACAGCAGCTAGCTATGCAGCAGTAGACGTAGGCTCTACAGCAGCAGCAGCAGCAGCAGACCATGCATCAGCAGTAGATTCTCATGCAGCAGCAGCTACTTGGGTTTATGCAGCATGTTGTGATAGCTATTGGGGCTCCACCGCCACAGCCTTTGCCCCAGCTTGGTCAGACTGCCACCACTTCTATGACTCCAGCGTTACAGCCTAGTGGGCTTCAGAGTTAGGGACAGCCACCAGCATAGTTTGCTTCACCTATAGAGCAGGTGACCTAGTGGTTTGCCTCGCTCGTGGTAGCCCCGCAGTTCACACCTCTTCATACGGGCTTCACACCGGCTGAGACGTCCTCGCCGCTAGTGCCAGAGACTATAGTGTCCAGGAGCCTTGGTGCTTCCTTCAGTGAGTTGACAGGGCAGCCTACTCCCCCATATCTATATGTCCCAGGTCCTTCTACAGTTGCACCTATTACCGGGACTATAGAGATGCTCCCTTCCTCAGTGGCATCATCAGAGCCGGCTGCTACAATCATACCAGCACAGCCTACAGCAGCTCTAGTCCCTGATCTGACCCAGACTGCTTCAGCATCACTTCTAGCTACAGAGGGTCAGACAGCTCAGAGCTCAGGATCAGATGACGATGGCACGTAGTTCTAGCTCGCTCCTCGTACCTCAACGCCCGGCTCATCCGCTGTAGCCCCGCCGACTGACCCTTAGGTTTTGGTGTTTGACGTCAAAGGGGGAGAGAGATCGAGTATGTTAGACTTAGGGGGAGCGACATATCTAGGGGGAGCTTAGTTTATCTATTAGCTTATCTATTACATTTGGAGTTTTTATGTGTGATACACTATTATACATTCGTCGTGTGTTTACTTTTTATGCATCAAACTATATTTATGTGATAGTGATATCTACATGATCGTGATATATGACATGTGTGCTCTCTATTTTGAATCATTTATATGTCATATCACTTGTGTTGTGCTTATTTGCTTTTGCTTCCGCGTTTTACTCCGATGCAAATGAGCTTTATTACTTGTACTCATGCTTATTTCATATCTTTTGAGTACATCATGTTGGCTTGGGTCATATAAGCTTGCCTAACACTTTTGTTCTTATTGCCAAAAGCTTATATGAACCAAGCATATTAAAAACCTCATCTCTTTCATATACTCGAGGTGGTATTGTAATCAATCACCAAAAAGGGGGAGATTGAAAGCATCTAGGCCCCTAGTTGGGTTTCGGTGATTAATGGCAATACGTGATTACTATGACTGACGTGTATTTTGCAGAGGCAATTAAGTTAGGTCATGGTAATGGAGATTGATTGGGCAATCATGGTGGTCATGCCCCTACGATGGAATTCGTTTCGGTTTTCAAAGGATGGACAACAAGGTTAAGGATGGACTAGTTCTAAGTGTCGTTTGGAGTTGAAGAGACACTTAGAGTAGTTTAGGACTTTGTTTTTCCTTTGGCCGTACTATTAAGGGGGGTATAGACAGGTAGCTTGACATAGGTGAGTCTAGTGAGTTAGGTGTGGTGCACACTTGTTAAAACTAGCACTAGGTAGCTCCAAAATAGCCCTTAGATCCAATGGAGCAAACTTCATTCACATATGATCGAGAGTTGAAAGTGAATGGAGGGTCAACATCGACCGGACGTACTGGCTCCGGGTGACCGGACGCTAGCTCGAGTCCAAATCCATTCATTTGACCAAGGTGTTTTCGCCTGCACGACCGGACTGGGACGAGAGATGAAGTGATCGGACGCTGAGAGCCAGCGTTTGGTCGACTCCAGTAAGGTTCCAGAGAGGGAAAATCACGACCGGACGCGTCCGGTCACACTTTAAACACTGGAGTTCGAGGTGAACTGATCCGTGCGTCCGGTCAACATGACCGAGCGTCCGATCACCCTGCAGAGAGGCACATAACATAACGTTCGTTTTTCAGCCGGTGTTATAAATATCACCTCCACTGTATGTGGGGGTACTTTTGCTCATTCCAACAAAGTGAGAAACACCTTTGAGAGTGCCAAGAAGAGCAAGGTCCTAGTGAGGTGTTTGAGATTTGAGAATCCCAAAGAGAGCCCTCATTAGTGAGATCAAGAGTACCAAAATGTGCATCCATCCTTCTCATTAGGCTTGTCGTGGTCAAGTGAGAGTCCGTGCTTGTTACTCTTGGTGATCGCCATCACCTAGACGGCTTGGTGATGATTGGGAGCTTGGTGATCATCTGAAGAGCTTGTGGATAACCCAACTCAAGTTGTGAGCGGTTGTGGGTGATTCACCACGATAGAGTATCAAAGAATCAACCCGTAGAGAGCACTTGATCCTTGTGCGGATCAAGGGGGAGCTACACCCTTGCGCGGGTGCTCCAACGAGGACTAGTGAGGAGTGACGACTCTCCGATACCTTGGCAAAACATCGCCGCGTTCCTCCTCTCTTTATTTTGAGCATTTATTTTTGAGCAATTCAATTCTTGTCATTTACATTCCTAGAATTGCCATGCTAGAGTAGGATTGGAACATAGGTTGCTAAACTTTTGTGCGTTAGATCAATAGAAACACTTTCTAGGCACAAAGGGGTTAATTGGGCTACCCGTAGGATTTAATTATTGCAAAAAAATTTAGAATTAGCCCAATTTACCCTCCCCTCTTGGATAGCTTGATCCTTTCAACGCGGCAACGGCAGCGGTGGCGTCGGTGTCGGCCAAGGCCGATGGGGCGTTGGTCGAGCGCGGCCTGCGGCGGCCTGAGGACGCGGAGGCCACGCGGCGGAGCGCACCGCCGGCCGTCCAGTAGCGGCGTCAGGCGCGGTAGAGGTGGCGCGCCTGACGCACGTTGTAGTTGTTGAAGTAGCAGAACTTGGTCTCCCGGCTGCCGCATCGCGGGCACGGCAGCGGCTCGCTGCCGCCGATGCCCCCGGCGGCCACGGGCGCCTGCTGTAGGGGCAGAGGCGGCTGCGGCGGGGATGGAGGCGGGGGAGGAGGAAGGACCGTCGCCGTCGTCGGCAGAGGCGGCGGAGGGGCGGCGCCCTCGTCCACAGCGCAGTGATGCGCGTCGGGGTGGAGGTCGGAGCAGGAGGCGGGGCCCAAGGTGGGTAGGGGACGCCGGCCGACACCAGGTTTTATACGGGTTTTATCCCTCCCGTGCGGACGTCTACGTGGCAATAACGCCAGCATGACGGGTCAAAACCAGGTACGCGTCGGCATGAAACAGCCATAACCGTGTCTAGATGCCAAGAGTGAACGATTTTCAAACTTGAGGTTTTCCTGAACCAGACGGTTTTGTAGTTAGAGGTTAAAATTATACCAACATAATAATTGAGGGGCTAAAAGTGTACCTAATCCATCATTATAAAGCACACAACTCTACCGAAAGAACACGTGCGATAAAAGATTTATATGCGGTCCGTGCACGCACCTGTGCCCAGAAAAATGGCAAAGATCGATGGACTGCAGAACCTGTCGACCTCACTTTCCAGTTTCTTACACGGGGATAATGGGGTGCCTTTCAGGCCAGGGTGATCATCTGCTTCTAAAGTGCTAGCAAGATGAACCTGACCATGCGGTAACAGTCAGTGGCGACCCTGCAACACTCGTCGCTCTAACTACAGAACTTCCACGAGGATAATTCAAATACAATGTACTTGGTTACCACTGATGACGCAAAACGTGACGGCATGGATGAGCAAATGTAAAAGCTTTGGCTCTGGATTTTCTGGGTTAGATCTGACGAGCAGGTAAATTCTTTTAAAAGAACATTGCAGATACATTAATGTAATTAATAAATTTCCTCACCCAGTCACCCATACGGCAACATGGGCAGACGACATCGGAACAGATAAAAGACCAATTCACCACAGTGTGCCCTTAGGTACCAGCTGTTATCTGTCACCAAGAAGGCGAGACATGTATGGGCAACCTGGTTCAGAGGCTGTATGCCCCGGGCTTGCGGCTAACGTTAACAGCCATGGACTAAGATTGTTTCTTTCTACCAATCCGCTCATTGCTCCAAGCAACGTCCACAAAAGAGGGTGGTAATAGAGCAAGAACTGATGCAGATAAGGCAACTTATATCGACGATGCAGCAGATGCCTGCTCAGAAGTGTCATCCTGTCAGAACCACATGAAATCATTATTAGAGTTGAGTTATGCAGATAACTTTAAATAAGGGTAACTCTTCAAATGTTATTGCAGTGGAAGCAAATGCAGGAAACAGAACATTCAAATGGCGATCAACTAAAGCTATATCCTGAACCAGCCTGTGTTAGTTAACTAAAACGAGCTGCAGCTTTGCACATTCAGATATACACTTCAAGTGAAGAAGACTTAGTTCCAAGAATAGTCTGCGTGTTAAGTAGCTTATATTTCATTTCAGATGTGCAAACATGCAGTTTAAAACGATTTATCAAGAAATCAGTTTGTGTAGGTCCAAGTATGGGGTCCTGATAGAACTAAATAGCCTAGAAAACAAAAGGAAGTTTACTAAAAGCTCCAAGCAAAATAACAACTGCAGAGAATATTTAGTGTTACATAGTGTGTCCCACACTAATGCAAAAATAAAGTATCAGATGAAGGGCCACTATGTCTATAGATACTTTTGCCTTCGGTGCATACACCACAATAAAATCTAGCATAATGTCTATTTAGGCATGCAAGCACCTAATGTTAATTGGAAATAACAAAGCAATCTTGAGAAATAAGGTGTGCAGAACACTAGTGGCTGTTATAAATCCAACAGGTCAGTATAAATGATATGCGCTTCAACACAACAAAATTAAAAGTGAATAGTGCACACGGGAAAGTTAAAAGATTATTATAAACCTGACACAGTACTCTGGATTACTTACTGTACAATTGTAGCCTTCACTGTTATCTCAATCATAGCTTGGGCCATATGTGGCTACAGGTGGCCCATATGAGTATCTCCATTGATCACATGCTGAGCATTTGTCAAGCTTAGTGCTGTTCTCTAGAGTACAAAATTTACAAGACCAAGTCATGTACTTCGCCTTTGCAATTTTGGGTTTTGTGGTACCACAAACTTCACAGATTGGTGCCAGAGGCTGCAGAGGTTCAGATTTTGTAATGTGTTAGAGAAAAGCATGCTAATAACTATAAGTAAAATGTGTAGTAGAAAAAAAAATATGGAAGAAGTGAAGACTAGATGTAAGACCAAACCACAAGTATATATACCACAGAATGAGAAAAGAAGTATAGTTAGGCAAGCAAATGTGACTACAAGGTAATGTTTTTCTGGGACAAAAGAAACTTTCAACACTTTGCAAGGATGGAACTATGTTGGTGATTTTGGTAGCTTAAATTGGAATTTGGCTTATGACAGTCAAATTAAATATAGGTGATGACCAGTACACTAGGCTGCTAGCTATAAGTCATGAAACCTGAAGATAGAAACTCTCTGCATAAATCACAAACAGCAGGTTTCCCAAAACTAAACACTTAAACAGGCATACAGTTATCATGCAGTTCAATACTAGGCCGAGTATGCTACTATTATGAGTGGAGTTATACATTACAGGAAATGCCAAACATTTTGATAATTCCATGATGTGACTAGCAAATTACTATAAGCTCAAGAAAAATGAGAAAATATAGGAGGAACTTGCAGTAATAACAAGAAAGGTACCAAAAACTACATGTTAGGGGCTTGTTTGGCAGGGGTAGTAATGTTAATTCATCCTTTCTGGCCTCATTCAAGGATCTGGAGCTAACCTGCCAGACAAACACCCACACGGACAGAGTGGCTCTACAGATAGAGTTGTAGAGCTGTGGAGCTGTAACCTGTAGAACAAAGCTGAAACTCTAGCTCTAGAGCCCTGCCAAACAGGCCCTAGAGCTGTACATCCATAACCCTCACCAACTGAGCTTGGCTCAGAACTTATCAACAAGCACCACAATAAATACACATCTGAAGCTCAGACATGCATACTCTAATCTAAACAAGCATTTAATTAAGATTCTACAGGCTTATCATGTTCAGCATATGCATATGTATTAATGAAATGGATGAATTTCAAAGATAAATTTAAATGGATCAGAATGAAAAAGATTGTTTGTCCTACTATAACATCTAAGAGATTTCTCCTATAAATTTTCTATATAGAGTAAAAAAAATGAGCCATAATCCATGAATAAACTCACAGTTTTGTAGGTGAAATGGATATTTTAATTCGGCACTTTGAAAACTTGCCTGGTTCAGAAGAGTGCAAGCACCACATTCCCACTTTGAACTATCCAGTGCATCACTTGTTGTCCTATCATCTCGTGCTGCTCTATGAATTCCAGAAGAAGTGCTGGGCTCTGCAAAAGTGTTGGAGCAGCTACCCTTCGAGTTTTTTCCATCCCTTGTCACCAAATTTGGTGATTCTTGAAGAATAATAACATCATCCGAATCATCAATACCAGATTGATCATGCGATCCACACCACAAATCATCATACATTCTCCTTTCAGCCGCCATTGCAGCAGCTTGTACTGGACTAAGTGCACTCATAATTTCACTATTTCCACCCAACTTTCTTGGTCCAGAAGGCAATAGAGCTCCATTCCTTGCCCGCTTCTGTGCAGCAGCTAACGTAGCTTGCCGCAGAGATGGTGGTGGTGGATGTACTGTAAATCCACCTACTCGCCTTCCTGTACCATCAAACCCTTGTCCTGTTCCAGTGATACCCTTTGAAACAAGTTCTTCGCATTCCTGAAAGATTTATCATAAACAACAGAAGGATCATTATTAAAAAAATATGGCACCACATGAGAAAAACTGAAATTGCATTCAAGAGCACAAAACTGACACAAAGAAAATGACAAATGACAGAACTAGATGTGCTTGGTCACAAATAAGGTACAAAGATACAGCAAAGCTCACTCAAGTACAATAAAAATTACAGATTCACTACCTCAATCTTACGTGTCACCAAATATAAACTTGAGTTAAGATCAATTTAGTAATAGAAACCGTGGTCCTGAAACATAACAGGATTTTCATTTGTTTTTTGTAAGGATTTCAACAGAAGTAAAACTCCATTCCAAAGACCTTGCCAATTGCCACAACTTTTCCCCAAATATAGTCCAGTGTCCTTACTACATCTTCATTCTGATTTGAATACCCTCATTTCGCGTTATTGTTTGGCAAACACAGGTAAAGCTCTTCTCTTCTCCCCACTCCACTCCCAACATCTCCAGAGTTTATAAACCATTACGAAGTAAAATAATAGTCGTATGTCTATGATACAAGTGGGGTAATAATCATATGGATTGATAGAGACAAAGATGTTCCCATTGAATTAAGTTTGGATGTTGCACAGAAAAAAAAAAACAAGTTCCATCTATTTTAGTTTTTTATAACCATAGTAGGACATCCAATCAAATATCAATCTAGGTTAGATGTACTAGAACTAAAAATCACTTTAAATTTCTAAGTACAGCATCATTACAAATAATCATAATCCTTTTAAGAGGAGGAAAATTTTGACATGTGCAACAATGAATCATTCAATCAGGGTGAACATTGTCTTGGGATAGTTTAAACCAGAGCAATACATTCACTTGTGCGCATATGCAAAAACCATTCCATGCCAATATATAAAGCCACCAGTATCCCACATTGTGTAAGCAGCAGCACAAAAGCACAGAGCAGCCGACGCACCTTGCGGAGCTTGTAGAACTGCGCATCGTGGGGCCCGCGCTGGTTGTGGCAGAGCTCGTGTAGCATGGTGTCGAGCACCTCCTCGTAGGGGATGAAGTCATGGTCGCGGCCGGAGCGCCGCAGCCGCAGCTTGACCTCGACGCCCGCGCGCCGACATTGAGCCCCAGCAGCCTCGGGTTCCGCGGCCTGATCAATCACAACACCACCCCCCCGGCACGCACGGGGTCCATCAATCGGGGTCGGAGGCGGAGAAGGGAGGTTAGGGTTAGGGTTCGTGTGGGACGCTTACGAGAACTCGGAGAGGACCTTGACGCGCCACTTGTGGCGGCGCATGATGGGCTGGACCTGCCTGGCGACGCGGTCGAGGGTCGCCCGGGCGGCGGCCGCGTCGGGCTTGGTCTTGAGCGCACGGACCTCCCACACCTTGTGCAGGTCGCCCACCTCCATCGCCCCCGCCGCCGCGGAATCGCCGATTACACGCCAACGCGGCGTGATTTCAAATGGGTTGGGGGGCTTTGGGGCGGATAGGCGAGCGGGCGGGAAGCTGGGCGACGTTTATGCAGAGCAGGGGGGGAGAGGCCGTGCGCAGGGCTGCACGGCTGCAGAGGCGGGATTCGATTGCGTTGGGGTTCGAGAGAATGGAGCAAGTTTTTGAGGTGGGGAAAGAGAAATCAGAGATGCAACTGTTTGGGATTTGTTTACACAGGTCACAGTACACGCAGAACCCTACGGATGCATTGTTTTTGAGAGAATTGTTTGGAGAAGCAAACCGTGGATTTTTAACGGAATTTTTATTGATGCGCACATTCTGTATTTCGTTTGTCTCGACGTCAGGACAAAGTTTGGTGTATCTTAAAAACTACTCCCTTCATCACAAGTTACAGGTTATTTTAACTTTCTTGTAGTGCTGAGGGACAATCTGATTCCTCGAACGGACGGTCCGACTCGAATATTCAGATAGTCGAAAAACTAATTAGACAGGCAATCTATGTATATCGACCAGCAACCTCCAGCTTAAGTACCTAAGTAGTACTGTCACCGTATTGTCTCTGTTTTCATTCCAAGTTATGTCTCAAGTGTTTCTACCTCATTCATGCATGCTCAGTGTAACTCATATGAATCATGTTTACTTATGTTACATTGCACTCATATAGGAACTGAAGCACCTGAGGAGACGAGACATTGAGCAGGAAGTTGAGTTCGTTGCCAAACTCGAACCAATTGAACCCCAAGTTGATCCTTAAGACAGGCTCCTAAGCATCATGTTTCATTTATTAAATTGCATAACTTGATTACGTTACTTAAGATGCATGTTTACGTATGTAGGCCTATAACCTATCATTTCACTCTTTGTTCATTAACGTACATTGGAGTGTTGGTTGATTGCTTTCTAAGCCGTAATCCATGCTTAGTTTGCTTTGACTAGTAGAGGGGGCATGCAATGGGTTTCTCACTTTTCACATGAGTTAGGAGTTGACTATTGTAGCCAATGAACAAATAGATGAGCATGATCTAAAAGATGACTAAAAAATGATTAATGTGACTGAGGCTTGGCAAGAGGCGGGGTCATGGTGAGCAGAGGCTTAGGCGACATGACTTAGTTGAGCTGGTTAAGGGTTGTTGCATTTGTTGTAGTGAGTCTTGAGGACGTCTCATGCATACCGTAAATCATGTATGAGCATGGTAAGCCGAGTATAGTGCTTGATTGGGTAATCCTATGGATTTGGTGTGATTTAAGGCGAGTGGTAGCTAGAAAACTAGTACTCCTGACTATCTCGATTGTTTGTTGCCTGACTTGGTCGGGTATAGGAAAGATTGAGGTAGTGAGTTACCCACTATAGACCTACGGGTCATATGGACGGTGACCCTAAACTCTTGTGGGTACAAACGTAAAGTTGTACACCCCTTTTTTAAGAGATGGTTTTTATCATCTCAAAATGTTGTGCTATTTTTCTTCAAAAAAAAATGTTATGCTCTTAGTTATGAGCAAGCTATTGACTTCTAGTCTCGAAGTAGACTTGTTGGTGCAAAACGTAGCCACCCATTCTAGGCTTTTTTTATCCTTTCATCTCACTTTGATGTGAATGATAGTAAACTTATCGTATCAATATACTTTCGCTTTGATGTGAATATTAACCGAGTATGCCCTTTTAACTAAGTGAGCTGCAGCTTAACTACTCACTTAAGTAAGAATCGGCTGTGAGCTATATAATGGAGTCATTATGCAATTGATCATATGAATTTTATGCGTACTGGATAGTACGGATGGCATGGCTCCAAAGATGACCGAATTAGTCATATTAAATTAAGTACAGTGATACAGTGAATAGATAACAGATCGATTTTAGTATGATTGATCGGAGGGTCCTTGCACATAAACTCTAGTGCATCGAGTATATTTTGTTTGAACTCGTGAATCGAGTATTCTTGTTTGAAACCCAACCTAAAGTGACACACATAGAAGGTATGACTATGCGAAGAAAGAAGAAGATGAAGTCGCAAATAAAAGGGACGTATCCCTCCTCCATTTCAAAAAAGAATGACATTCTAGCTTTGTCATAAGTAAACCATCTAAGATTTAATCAAATTTATTAAAAATACCAATATTTATATTACTAAATAAGTGTTACTAAAAAAACACCAATATTTACATTACTAAATATATGCATCGTTTCACCTACTTATATATCATAAACATTAATAAACCTTTTTTTATGAACTAGACAGAATAAATTTAGATAATTTGGCTTAAAACGAAACTAATGTATCATATTTTTTTAAACGGTGGTACTAGCTATAGCATGGGAACTAGGAAGACAGACAGTGCATTTCGCGAAGTAGTGGATTGACAGGAGTAGTGGGTGACCAAAGAACTCAACTGTTCATCGTAGAAATATAGAATTATTGTGTGTGCAAAATTTATGTAGCCGTCCTAGCTCAGTCGGTAGAGCGCACGGCTTTTAACCGTGTGGTCGGGGGGGTCCGAATCCCATGGACGGCGTTTGAGTTTTTTTTTCTTTTGTCCTTCACAGAAAACATCTCATAGGAAATGAAAAACTTGATTTCTTTTGTCCTTCACAGTCCCACGGACGGCGTTTGGTTTCTGTTTTTGATTTTTTTTTTCTTTTGACCTTCACAGAAAACATCTCATAGGAAATGAAAAACTTGATTTCTTTTGTCCTTCACAGAAAACAACTCATAGGAAATGAAAGCTTGATTGATTACCCTACAACTTTTCTTTTGCCCTTCACAGAAAACCAGCGCGTTCGGATGGTGTGCTCAACAGTAGATTTCGGTTGGTTTTGGATAATTGAATAGTATTCTGTGAGAGAGAATAAGCTGAAACAAACCAAGACTATACCAGCCGAAGTGCCGAACGCGCTGAACATCTCATAGGAAATGAAAACTTGATTTTTTTTTTTACTAAATGAAAACTTGATTGATTACCCTACAACTTTGTTGGTTTGACTGCATTGTCTGCACACTTGCACAGGCTTTCGCGCCTGTGAGTCGACGCTGCACTGCTTTGAGTGCTCTGTGCTTTCTCCCCAGAAGAACCGTCGACTGCCAGCATTGCCTTCTCCGCAAGAAACATGTAGATTGCCTCCTCCCCAACGGCATGTACAGTAGAGAGACAGCTGCGGTCTGTAAAATTTACAACATAGATGGTTGAACAGATAGTTCGTACAACCCACAGACAGTTGATGTCTATTTGGCTGTCCATAAACCGTTTAATGCTTGCATGTTGCCATAATCACTTATGAATATCAATCATATATACCATTGTGTTGCTAATTAGTGCAAAACAAATCTTTCAAAATAAATCATATATATTATATATATAATGTAATATAATATAATATATTTCATCATAAATCAAATATAACATGCGTCTTCTTCCTCATCATAAACCAAATATAGCATCTAGAGATGGATGGTTCACATGTTGCCTGTATAGGGTACGTATAATTGTATTCCAGGTGTATTTCTTCTTTTGTTTTTCTATAGGAAAACGGCAAGGTGACATGGGTGTGACCTTGCTCGTCCATTAAACAGCACGGCAGGCACAGAGCACACAGCAATGATCAGTATTTTTCAGAAATCTAACTGGTTGCAAGAACAAAGAAAAATATTCTGCCACTAACACCAAGAATCACAAGAAGTTCTCCAACAGAATCGTTTTGAGACAGCAAAAAATATTGATATTAGAACTGACAGGGGAATAACAATTCATATCTCGTCAGAACAGTTCTTTTCGTCAGAACAGATCTTCACAAGGAACAAAACAACAAGATTGATGACTATAGAACTCGCTGGTGGAGGAAGCCGTAGTCAGATCGACCATCTGCTCATGCGCCGTTGCTGCCTCATGGTCGCTGCAGATTTGGGGAGGGAAGGAGCTGCTGTTGCGAATCGACAGGGCAATGGAGAAGAACTCGCGCGCGCGGAGCAAGAGGAACTCGTGCCAAGTTTGGCCGCAGGTAGATCCCCACGCGCGACGCTAGGAGACGACGTCCCGTACAACGGCGCTTCTGCCGTCGCGTTAGCCTCGGAGCACTCGCCGCTGCCGTCGCCTCACGAGAGGACGGCTTCCCTTTCTCGCTTCATTAAATGCCACCGAAGGGGGTGTTTTTTGCAAATATACATCTCTACAGACGGCACTCCGACGTCCGTTGTACGTGCCCTGAGAATAACCTCTCCATTCGATCTCACCCTTTCCCAAGAAAACATATAGACTGGAATTTTTGGTGTAAATAACTACTAGTCCATCACCCGTCGCGTAAGTCGGCAAATCACCTAGTTAAAGCGCTGATAAAAAATATGTGTTCAATCTTTGCATAGAAATAATTGCCCTATTTATCTGGCTGATAAGCCATAGCTGAAAGTACTGTTGGCTGATTTATTGCGAGAGAAAAATAATATTCGTTGGCTGAAAAAGTACGGCTTATAAGCCAAGCGAACAGGGCGAAAATTAGGGGAAGCCCTCGCTCGCGTCGGTGATTCACCTGGTTAAGGCGCTGGTAAAAAATATATGTTCAATTTTTGCATGGAAATAATATTAGAGGAAGGAGTTTAACATAGATATATCATGCACAGAAACTGAAAGATTTAAGTTCTTTTTATATGGTGCAGGACACATGTACTCTGCATACTTTTCAGATCATGGTATTGTCTGTGCGTGGTAATCATAGACACAGCACTTTCAGATCATACACATATCTGAATTTTGCACTGGGATGGAGTCTATTATGAATTTATGAAATCTTGGAGAGTAACAATGCTCATACATTTAAGCAAATTTGAGTTCCATTCCAAAAGAAAACAAATCATAGCAGTGCAAAACATAAAAAAATAAAAACTCCACTCTAACCCAAGGGAAATAATCTTTGCTCTCACTCTTGCTATGCTTGCTCAAATTCCTGTACCTTCTGCCAACCATTCCAAACATCTGTGTTTTAGAATCTATAGTTTTTCACTAGCCACTGTATCCTATTTTAGTTTTTTTTTAATTCGTCTATTTTGCATTCCTTTGTTGCAGACAAGCCCTTGCTGTCAGCAAAGAATTGTTAGATAGTTGACATAGATGTACTTCGTAGTGGGCTTCTCCTAGCGTTTTACGCGAAGCTTCTCAGGCGTCTCTTGTTCTTTCCAGCAGCATGTGCCTCACCCGCAATGACAGGGTTAGTGCTATTTATAGTATAGTGTGATATTACAATACCACCCAAGAACACTGAGAATGGCAATCAAATTAGGCAACTACCATAAAAACAACCGGTAAATATCAATTGCACCTGCATTTATGTTTTTTCCAAAAAAAATATCTTCATGGGGTTCATAGTACAGGATGGTCATTTTGACCAGCATGTAAGACACAGAAGCCATTATCATCATGTAATGAAAACATCACGATCAATTAAAGAAAGAAACCTAGGCAATAGTTAAAGGAGGAAGAAGCAGTAGACAACCTGGGGCTACTCCAAAAATGGTGCCGATCATGAACAGATAAAGGGATGGCAATAAATTTCAGTAATTCGGCCCTACTGATATCGCCAAATTCATAACATAAGTTCTTATACTTCAAAAATGGCAAAAAAAGGAAAGAAAAAAAGGTTTGGCATGCTGCTAAAGCACATTCATTCTGTATTTTGTTATTTTAATGTACACCTGTATATTTTCATATATTAAGGATTTTATTATGGATCTGGTACATTTAACTTCATGGAGGTCTAAATCTGGAAAACAATCCCATGACCTTTAGTTGTTAGGAGCATTCATGCATATATCCTATGAACATGCTGCTAGGACATGTACCTTTGTAGTCAATGTAGGCCACATAGAAGGTTGAGGAAGTCGGCCATGTAGGATTCAGTACATGTGGCCAATAGATATAGACACAGAGAACATTGACATATAAGAAGGCTGTCATTGCATCTTTGACACCACGGCATGCGCCGCCAACAACAACCTCCTCACCGCCATGACCAGGTCTTGCTGTTGCTGCAAAGAACTGTAGTGAGCTTACTCTATTTTAGATTATAGAATTATGTATGCGTGCTAAAGAACATAACTATGATAACAATATCTGTGCAAAGCCAAGGGTGCTATAAAGTTATTCCATGGTGATGCACATCTCTGGGATATGGTAATATATTAATAAAAGATTAGGGTATTCATGGAACTCTGTCAGTGTCATGCTATTGAGAACTAAAAACCAAAAAGTTAGTCAAATTAAATCTGTGAAGCGAATAGCAAGTCATTATTATACAGGTAATAAATGTTTCTTTCGTTTTATAAATTTTAATGTGGATAGAAACTAAGCACAGTTGTCCCCCGCTAGACATCTCCTGTGTATGGCAATGACAATGTAGTTGATAAAAGAAAAGGCATATGTATGAAACCCTCTCTCAGCAAACATGTATTTAAGAATCAGAACCAAAATACAGAATGATGCTATAATTTTCATTTTAGGAATGGACAACTATCGCGGGCTGCACATTTCCTGTATATGCCAATTCTATAAAGCTCACCTGCAAAATGGGAGTGAAGGAAGGGCCCAAGGAGTCAGCCCCAGGCCAGTGGCAGAGGATTCTTCGAATGACTCATGTTCGGTATACTAAAACCTGCTATGTCAGACCTCTCATTTCCACTGAACTAATTGTCACCACTGCTACCTATCACTGAACTAATGGGTTAACTATATATGAAAATGTCAACTATCACTCTACTAATTCTCATTATATAGCACATAAATGGCATTTCTTCTCACTGAACTAATAAATCTATATTAAATCAATTTATCCCTCAAGATAAAGCTTAGGACCAGCCTTACCTCGTGATTAGAAGAGGGCGAAGGCAATCAGCGATGCACTTCTTGAGCATGTGCACAAGCTTGATAACGGGCTAGGCATAAAACTGGCATGGGATATGCATTTCCTCACACTGGCTTGTGTATGTGGACTTTTAGGCAGATAGTTTAAGCCTGACAAATAGGTTATGTATAGATATAGGTGACCAAGTAATAATTGGAACATGCTGCAATGTTATGGGTATAATCAGTAAGCTAAGGTGGGAACATCTATTCCATAATTATGAACCATACTTTTAGAAACAATCATGCAAGGTAAGAGTCCATGCAGGTTCTTGTTAATAGAACACATGTGAACCCAAAAAAATAGCAAGAGCTGCATAGGAAATTCACTAGGTTCGTATCCTGTGATATCCACGATTTTGTGTTGAACACCGATAGCGGGGCAACCCTTACAAATAATGTGATTCAAGGGAAGACAGTGATATGATAAAACAAGGAACGAAGAATGGAAGAATAATAAAAGTTCCCTACAGAACTCACCCAAATGCTGCAGGATGGGTTTAGACTATTTCTGCCAGCAGCACTCGCAACATGCTAGCCAACCTATGTGGGAATTTTTTTTATTTAATCAATCAGCAAAGTACTGAAGGGCAAAGCAGGAAAAAGGAAATATGGAAAATAGATGTTAAAATATAGAAATAATAATAAATCAAAGGAACATACAGGAACAGGGCTGGCTGCAACCGGAAGATTGTCTGAACCACAAGCGCCTCACGAAAAGGACATGAACTGAACATGTGAAGTATTGAAAAGCATAAACACCAACGCAAAGAGATAAATCAGGTCAAGCAGACCACACCACGGATAGCTAATAATTCAGTAGTAGATGATACATGGTTATGGAATCTGGTACCTTCAATAGTTGGGATACCCATGTTCCATGTATGATTACGGAAACAGCTATAACTCTTTGTTTGTTAATAGCCGAGAAAACATAGCCAGATAGTAAGGTTGCTAAGTAAGGATTTTTGTAACTATGATTGAGCAAACAAATATTAACTCTATCTGTCCCCCTTGTTTATAGCAAATAATAGAGGTATATGACAAATTTAACATTTAATAAATCCCAAATCTGCACTGCCTAGGCAGCAAAGGTCATAGCACCTGAAAACCGTTTTCACATATGTAGTTTACTTTATAAATAGCAAAATAATATAAGTAGTTGCAAGGCTATTTTCCATTTGTATGTATTCACCCAAAATAGAATCTAACATTCGTGGAATATAAAGTGATGGCCATAGTGATGCCTATCTATTATGTCTGCATTTTTTTTTGATAAGTCGACGGGGTGAGGGGAGGAGAGAATCCCCGACCTGGATTATATTAATGTGGTTGTTTGCATTATGTTAGAAGACTGTGAATTCATGTGAGAGGTGGCTAAAAAATGCAAATAAGTACCTAATTGGGAGGCTGCTTTTGTACAGATCCTAGAGAATTGGGGATGTTGCTTTGCTTGTCATCCTGGTACTGCACCCTGTACGGTTTGGAATACGAAGCCTCTGCCATTTTTTTGCAGTAGAGTAGCACCGCCCTTGCTAAACCTGCAAATGCAGGGCTACAGAGACCTTTTCCAAGATTCACATATAGCTTCTTTTGGTTTCTGTGTAAAATAGGAGCAGAAATGTTTATGAGCATTGAGGTAACTATCATATTAGTCTACAGTGATCTGGAGCTCATAAAAGTTTAGGTATAGATAATTATTGCTACATAATTGTAGGCACTATGCTGAGACGTAAAATAGAGATTAGAAGAGAACTTGTCACTATGAAGGAATCTCAAGTAGGCATGTACTATAAAGATAATATAATGAGCATACATTTTTGTTAACTGATATTGTAAAGATGATACATATGGGATGTATGCAGGCAAGGAAAACAGCACAACGAAAAAAGTAGAAGATAGTTTTGCAAATGGTCGTGCAAAACAACACCTTTTTTAGAAAAAAAAATCGAAGCAATCCGATCTTTTGATGTTAAATAGTGACGACAATTACCATTATGTGGTGTCTATGGACAATAAAATTGATGGAGAGCGAATTTTTATATAGATTCATAATTTAAACCAACATGGCTGTGCATTCTCATTGGTGTCTCAATGTTGCCATCCTACTGAATCAATGAAAGGGTCCAACTGAAATAGACTTTACTAAATTGATATATAGAAAATCAACATCCACACTGGCGCCAACAAACACAGAAGAATGCAAAAATACAAGAGGTACCATAGACAAAAATCTAGAGGCATATTTTCATGTATATGGATACAATTTTATTATAACGTCGAGTCAGATTACCATCTATTTTAGTTGTAGTACCTGTCATAGGAGGAGATATTATGGTTTCAAGGTTAAAGCGCAGTGCCACGATAGAAAAAGGATGCCACAAAGATTTCAAAAAAAAAATAATACTATGATAGGGGAAGAAAGCAGCATAAATGATGGCACCTTCCTTTCCCCAATATGTGCAAACAACTAGTACGTGGTAGCAAGATGTAGAATAATTACCTTACAAGATTGACATGTATGTATAGATGATTGCAGGACCACCGATAGCAAAGGCAACTAGAGTTGTGCCTAATAGGAAGCATTGAACCACAAATCAGCCACTGTTATGGACCGGCAACAAAATATCTCATCAGTGAAATTAATTTTCTTTTACTGAGACTATTCTATTCTTTCATTTTAATTTTGCAAAACAGAAGAGATATGTTGTAAGCATCATCAAAGCATGGCAAGGTAACACATGGTAATATGATGAAATATGTTAGACCAATCTATAATATAAACAACTGTACTGATACTTTTTAATCTTACACTTTAATTCTACTAATATGACGGCATCAGCAATGAGAGCCAAAAGAGAAATCAGTAGCCAGTCATGATCACGGCATGAGCAATGAGAGGCAAAAAGAGAAACCAGCAGGCAGTCAGCTTTGATCACCTGGAATATAGCTTGCAAAAAGATCATCAGATATTCAGATATCACTTTCAAACTAGTTGTCCATCAACATATTCTATGGTCTTCTCATACTGCAACTAAAAAATTGGCAGGAAACATCTTTTATGCTTTTAATTTAGGCCCTTTGAACCACCAAGCAACATAAAAATCAGAAGAGAAAATATGTCAATTTCAGTTTCAGACTGGAACATGGCAACTAAGATGGTGTAGACAAAACAGAACCTATAAATGATTTTACAACCCTAAAAAGGAATTCCATATATCCATCTTCCCCTCGGCACCCTAAGTGCCACAAGATACTTAATTGTTCAAAAGATGTTTCTATCAATTCCTAAGCATTACCTGAAATCATTAATCAAATAGAAAGGCTCAAAAAAATAGATACCGCATTATTATGTGTTATTATCCATGAGGTGATCATGCAGCCAACTGCTTGCTAACCAATTTTTAGATGGTTGATGTTGCTGTTCATCTATCTTTTTCTCTCTTATGGATCATCCCCACCAAATAGGGTGAAAGGGCGAAATTAATTCTTACATCTTGAACTTGGCAACAATCAAACTAGACAAAGAAGAAATCGTCACAGGCAATAAACAATGCCTCTCTTTGGTGCCTGGAAACTACACAAAGCAGAAGAGGTAGGAAGAAATGCACGAAAACAGATGCAACCATTGAGCATTGCTTTAACTATCATTGAACAGGTACAAAGATAGTGTCAACTTGGGCATGATGGTTGCTTCAGTTGTGAGCATTGCCTCAATCATCAAAAAAGAGAAAGAGATATAATGTGGAAAGGTAGACCATGATAATTGCATAAAACATCAAACATAATTTATGCTGCAATCATCACAGCACTAGCAATTTGTCTCAAAGCAAAACATAACAGGGATAGGAAACCGTATTCATCACTGTACATGACCAAAATGGAAACAATAAATCAAAAACCATTGGTACATTGTCTCAATCTTTATCCTACACTAAGAAATCAAACAAATATCACAGGCATGGTCATGTGCTTAGGTCTATTGCATAATACCTACCTGCTCTCAAAATCCAGTGGAACCCAGCAGGCCGCAGCCTACAAAACAAAAAAAATCATAGTTAGATTGGTAAGAGAAAATGGGAAGAATAGTAGACCTAGGGGGGAATTGATCTTAGAACAATAGATGTAGGATAAAATCAAATAGAGTAAGGATAGAGAGGGGAGAGTAAACCAGCGAGCGGGCGGATCGAGGGAAAGCACAGCCGCGCCAACCGTCTGCAGGAGCTCGTGTGGTGGGAGGGGGGCCGCCCGCGCCGGCGCGCCGCCTGCACAGGCGCCGTCGTCTCGCGCCCATCACTGCCTCGGGAGGGAAGGAGAGAGAAAGGGGAGAGAAACGGAGGGGTAGGCAGGTGAGGGAGATATTTTCCCCTCCAACCAATCACACGTGGACACGCGATATGCTACAGTAAAGCGGCGGTGGGGTAAAGGTGAACCACAGATCGGAAAATCAACGCTGTAAATTTTTTTTGCTATCGTGGAACGTCTGGTTGATGACCAAACTAACCTGCTTTGATAAGAGTAGATGTGTATGTCTCATCTCATAGGGTAAACTAGGGTTTGTTTGATAATAGTTGCTAATTCTTGGAAGCTAATTTTTAGCAGGAGGCTGTTTCATCAATCTGCTTATAGGTGGTTGGATAGTGAGCTAAAGGTGTATATGAACTATTAGAAATCGCAAACCTTCTAATGGAACTAGTAGTTAGCAACCCTTCATCAGCTAACAATTAGCGGATTTATCAGCAAGTCTGTTTGGATTCTCTAGTACTAATTTTAGCTGCTAATTTTTAGTACTAAACCACATATATCCTGTCTATTGACGCATTAATTTACCCAGCAGGTCAAGACCGTTCGACTGGTATTAAAGCAACCACAATGTGCTCCAGTCCATAGGGACTAAATTATTCCTTATAGACTGCCTAGAACACTGTGGAAGCAACAGTAGAACAGTCATAACAGAAGTCCTATAAACCACCCATAAACAATAAAAAAAATATTCTCCCTCCTTTTCTCTGGATTCTGGTTGTTGCCGCTCCAGCAGGCTACCTGCGCCGCCCGCGAGCCGTCCCGGGCCCTCTGTGTCACCGGCGAAGACCTTCCCCAAGCCATGCGCGCCACCCTCGAGGTTACTGCCCCGGCCATTTGCGCCGCTTGCGAAGCCGTGTGTTCGGGCCATCTGCGCCGCCTGCGAGGCCATGCCTGACCATCCGTGCCACCTGCGAGGCCGCCGCAGCCATCCGCGCCGCTCACACCCACCATGGAAGATTGGAGCCGGAGAGAGGAGAGAACGAGCGACGCGCTAGAGCGGAGTTACGAGATGAAGATGCGCGTGCGCCGTGAGAGGAGCAGGCTGCGGGGAGAAGATGATGTTCGTTAGTTGGGATGGGGTTTTTTATTTTTATGTGGGCCCTAATTTATGGACCGGACATTATAAGCCATCCGTGCGCCGACTTGTTCGTTTGGGCTGGTTTGGCTTATAAGTCATGGCTGAAAGTACTGTTGGCTGGTTTGGTGTAAGAGAAAAATACTGTCCATTGGCTGATAAGCCAAATACGACCAAACAAACAGGCTGATGGATGATGAAATAGTAATAGGCTATTTATGGTGGGCCCATTTATATGAACTAGTTTGCCATATACATTGAGCTTGCTCTAAGCCCATGTTTAGTTGGGTGAAAGTTGGAAATTTAGCTACTATAGCACTTTCGTTTTTATTTGGCAATTAGTGTTCAATCATGGACTAATTAGGCTCAAAACGTTCGTCTCGCAATTTCCAACCAAACTGTGTAATTAGTTTTTTTTCGTCTACATTTAATGCTCATGCACGTATCGCAAGATTCAATGTGATGGGTATTGTAGCACTTTTTGGGAAAACTTTTCACGAACTAAGGCCCTGTTTAGTTCCCAAAAATTTTCACCCTAAAGTCAGTCTGTTCGCTTGTTGGTTTCAGCCAGCCCAAACCAGCCAGCCAACAGTATTTTTCTCTCACAAAAAACCAGCACCAGCCAGCCCAAACCAGCACCAGCACCAACCAGCGAACAGCCCCAGTGTCATATCGAATCTTGCGGCACATGCATAGAGTACTAAATGTAGACGGAAAAAAAAACTAATTGCACAGTTAGGTGAGAAATCGCGAGACGAAACTTTCGAACCTAATTAGTCCATAATTAGACATTAATTGTCAAATACAAACGAAAGTGTTACAGTAGCCAAACCCAAAAAGATTTCGCCAACTTAACGCGCCCTAAACAAGGGCTAAAGCAGCATGCCGCATCGCAGCAGCAGGTGACTGTGACTGGTATGGCGTACAGTACCTTGTGAGGGAGAAGGCAGCCAGCAGCACTCCGTTTCTACATGTTGGGGCTTACAACCTCTTGAAGCACAAGAAAAGTCTGGCTTCTACTGCAAGCTTCATTTGGGGTCTCTGGACAAAGGGAACTCGTGGTCTACAAGCTTCAAAAAAAAAAAAAAAACTATGTCCTCTCCAGTGAAATGACAGATTTATTTCTTGTGCTTTGCTTTGTACCTTTGCAAAGGAGCTCCGTTATCAGGTCACTATGTTGACTCTCCTGCCGTAGCTAGGTTGCTACAAATCTGTTCTTTGGGAACAACGTTTCCAACTCTTTATACTCTGCTTTAGGGTTTAATACATCTTCGAGTCCTTATAAAAAAAGTGTAATGCTACTTTTGACAAATATAATCGAATTATCAAAGAGTTTTCGGTCGAAACTTTTCGTGGTTATTTGGTGCTAGGTTTAGTGCAAACGTATACAGCAAGCTTGTCGTCCTAACTAACTGCAGAGGCTCCAACATTCAGTGACGCCATGTCAGCTCTGGCGAGATTGGGGATTGTGCTGGGTACCAGAATGTGGTCAGTTGTGCACATAGCTTGGTTTTGGTGAGTACAAGATAATGGTCTTTAGCACTCTGGAGCAATAAGCAAACGTGCTGACTGCTGACGGCAGGATCAAAGCATGTAGATTCTGCAAAACTTGTGCATCCCCTCAAGTTCGCTTTAGTGTGTAAACTCTAAATTCAGGTCCTCGGATAACCATGTAGATTAGCTGAAGCAGCTGATGAGGCTTCTCCGAGTATACAACAAAGTTATAAAAAAATAAATTAGGATAGTCTAGTTAATCATCCTTTACTCTAAGAAAAAGTATTTCTATTTGTCAAAAAGAAAGAAAAAGTATTTGTACATCATTTTTTTTGAGAATTCTACGTCATTTTTTTCTGGGGTAAAGTCCAATTTACACCCTCCAACTTTTATGAAAGTCCAGATTTCAACCTCGAACTTTAAAACCGGATAACTTTGGCCCTCCAACTCTTGAAACCGTTCAACCTTCAACCTTCTGCTCGGTTTTGCTGGTGAACAGTAACTTTTGATATTTTCAGGAGGCATCGAAATTTTATATTATTTTTTCGAGCATCTTAACGTCCTCAAATGAAAAAACTCAAAACTACAAAGTTGTAGATCTCATCGAGGTCTACAATTTACATATAAAAATTATCTTCATCCGACATCGTATTGAAGAGTTTTCTATTTTTTGAAATTTGAGTCTCATCACGCGACAAAATATGGTGCTGAAATTTTTTATTATTTTTTCGAGCATCTTAACGTCCTCAAATGAAAAAACTCAAAACTAAAAAGTTGTAGATCTCATCGAGGTATATAATTTACATATAAAAATTATCTTCATCTGACATCGTATTGAAGGGTTTTCTATTTTTTGAAATTTGAGTCTCATCACGCGACAAAATATGTTTTCTGAAATTTTATATATTATTTTTGAGAGCAAATTTCCTCAAATGAAAAACCCTTCAATACAAGTTGTCGGATGAAGATAATTTTATATGTAACTTTAGATCTTCATGAGACTACAACTATTGTAGTTTTTCTATTTTTTCAAATGAGAGACGTTAAGATGCTTGAAAAACAATATAAAATTTCAGCATCATATTTTGTCATCAGCGTGATGAGACTCAAATTTCAAAAAATAGAAAACCCTTCAATACGATGTGGGATGAAGATAATTTTTATATGTAAATTGTAGACCTCGATGAGATCTACAACTTTGTAGTTTCAAGTTTTTTATTTGAGGACGCTAAGATGCTCGAAAAAATAATATAAAATTTCGACGCCTCTCAAAAATATCAAAAGTTACTGTTCACCCGCAAAACCGCCCAGAAGGTCGAAAGTTGAACGGTTTCAAGAGTTGAGTTGGAGGGCCAAAGTTATCCGGTTTTGAAGTTCGAGATTGAAATCTGGACTTTGGTGAAAGTTGGAGGGTGTAAATTGGACTTTACTTTTTTTTTTTTTAATACAATCGTAAAAGCCAGAAGGGACTTGAACCGCTCTTTTTTGTCCGGGCCATCTAGTAGGCCGTGGCCCAATCAGCCCGACTTCTCCACATAGGCCCAGCCCACTTGAGAGGGTTCCAGGGAAACCCTACCCCCCCTGGTATATAAGCCACCGCGCGGCCGCCACTCCTCCCCCAACCTGTGCGCCACCACACACCACACACACCCGGCAGGGAGACCCTCATCGGCGGCGGAGACCATGGTGTCCTTGAAGCTTCAGAAGCGCCTGGCCGCAAGTGTCCTAAAATGCGGGAAGGGCAAGGTGTGGTTGGATCCCAATGAGGTCTCCGAGATCTCCATGGCCAACTCGCGTAAGACCACCACCGCTTGCCCCCCCGTCTCCTCCCCCTCCGTCCAGTCCGTTTTTTCTGCAAGTCGAGTCAGTCCGTCGACGAGCAAGCGCGTCCGTCCATGGACGAGCTGTTCATCCCTTGACTGCTCAGTGGGCTGCGTTGGTGTCTTAGGTAGATCTGTGTTTCTGCGCGTATCTTTTGGGCGGCGCCAATGAACTGCCGCATCATCATGCGGACCGCGCCCCGCTTCCTCGGCCAAGGGCCTCTGGATCGACTCGGGAGGCTTGACCCGCTGTCCACCAGCGTGGTGCCGCGTTGATTGTTGATGTAGCTCAGGTTCGTGTCCGTCTAATATACCGGGGCAGTTTAGTTTGTGCGTATAGGGATCGATGGAAAGGAAATCTTGTTCCGTTTGCGTTCGGTGGCTGCAGGTGTTCATATTAGGTCACTGCGTCCGTGTGCCACCTCATCTAGTTGTGTTGGTTATCTTATTGTACAGGATGTTAAACTGTTAGATTGTGCCTATGTTGATTTTGCTGTTATAATTTATTTCCTGCTACTAATGTACAGTAAGTTGTCTGGGAGTTTTGTTGAAGATAATGTTTGCCAAGTGATGCAACTGTGCATAAAGTTTATTGTGTATTTTGATTATTTTGTGCACAGATGATTTGCAAAGAACTGTTTATTTAGCCATACATATTCTGTTCATGCTGTATTGCAAACCGTATGTTCTGGCCTACTTGTTTTATTACTTTGATTTTGGCTAGGATTGCTATTACTTGCTTTCATGCACTGCCGATGATTTACAAGTATGCTTTTATGTTAGCCTGAGGTATTGTGCTCAGGCTGTTCTTGCCATGCATATGTTTTTTTTCCGATTGGTTTAGTACTGAGATTGCCATGCATGTATCTAAAGTTATGTGATTTGATGAAGGTGAAATAGTTACTACGCACAGACTTGTAGTTGTTTTCTCTTTTTTTTGTGCTCATTCAATGTTGAGTCTTATGCTTGTACTTTTGTTTGAACATTGAAATCTTAAATTTGTTTTGCTACTGAGTGACAGAAGGTACATAAGTATGATCATTTTTCTGCAATACTTGCAGGACAAAATATTCGCAAGTTGGTTAAGGATGGCTTCATCATCAAGAAGCCGCAAAAGATCCACTCCAGGTCCCGCGCAAGGAGGGCCCATGAAGCAAAACAGAAGGGCAGGCACTCTGGTTATGGTATACTGCTGCAGCACTTGTTTACTCTGTTCGTTGCCATGTGAATTTATATGTGAGATCTCTGTTTTTTCGAGTCCTGCAATATAAGCTAATCTGATCTGCCTGCAGGTAAGAGGAGGGGTACCAGGGAGGCTAGGCTCCCCACCAAGGTCCTTTGGATGCGCAGGATGCGTGTTCTCAGGCGCCTGCTGCGGAAGTACCGCGAAGCAAAAAAGATAGACAAGCACATGTACCACAGTATGTACATGAAAGTGAAGGGTAATATGTTTAAGAACAAGAGAGTGCTCATGGAGAGCATTCACAAGACAAAGGCAGAGAAGACCAGAGAGAAGACTCTCTCTGATCAGTTCGAAGCTAAGCGGGCGAAGAGCAAGGCCTCTCGTGAAAGGAAAATCGCAAGAAGGGAGGAGAGGCTGGCCCAGGTAAGATTTGAACATGCTGAAACTTGCATATTTTTGCATTGTTATAACTGCTGATTTGTAATGTCGATGAATGGTAATTAAATTTGCTAACACTCATTAGTTCTATATTGATCTGTTAAAAAAAAGTATGCTTGATTTTGTTTGATCTTTATGTTGTGTATGATTGGGCATGGGTTTTAGTGTACTACTTTCATTGTCTTCCAGAGTCATGCAATGCCTTCTAGTTTGTTTTAAACTGTTAGATCTGGTGCATGTTTTCTGACCGCTTGTGGCATTTTGATGTACCTTGCTCTTCTTCCATTTTTCAATTGTTTGGATTCTAAATGCATGTTTCATCATTGTGTAGGGCCCAAGGGAACCCACGGCAGCACCAGCAGCAGCTCCTGCCCCAGCTGCAGCGTAAGTGCCTTGGAACTACTTCATCCTAGTTTCCTTGGATTAGATGATCATGTGTTTGTTGACATTTTTTTGACACTCCAATGCCACAGTGCACCAAAGAAGGCTAAGAAGTGAAGGAGTTGTCTGAAGCAGTGGCATTCTGGTACCAGGACTTAGCCTAATTTTGGAGCGCCTCAGCCTAATACATCTAAGCTGTCGTGTCTGAGACATCATATCTCGTTTGTTATGTTGGATAATTTATTAGACTTGTTTATCCTAAGTGCCTTTGGAACAAATTATCACAGAATATGGTTATGCTTTTGCGAAACATAGTTCTTGTTTGCTAGTTTATCTTTGATCTGGCCGTTGTGGCTCGCACCTGTGCTGGTATGCCCTGAGGCATAACCTGATCTGAAAGGTGAACTGCAGATTACGCAGCTTTCTAGTGTTTTCTGTGGTGATTTATGAGCACTGCGATGTTAATCTGAATACGTGCTCAGTGATTTGTTGCTGCCGTAGATGCAAGCGATGTCTTTGCCGACGGCGCTGCTTATACAAAACCTTATTGTGACTACGATGCTGGGCCTGGGAGATTGCCTTCGACCTGTGAGCGGCAGCATTAGCTGTAGTTGTAAATGCAAGGCCGCCCCTTGTGGTTAGCCCTTGCAATCACAAGTTCTATCACAAGTTGAAAATTGGCTCGACAACAGCATTCTGACGCCGATGATGAACTGAAATGGTGGAATCGCCCAGGGCTTGTCATTTTGGATAAATGATGCCTGTGAACGCTATGATATGCATTTTGTAATGCTCGTGAATGCTCTATCGCAAGTGAGTTGCTCAATATCCGCTGCAAATGGGAACGGGGAACCTGAAAAAGTGTGATGTCCATCTTACAATTAATCGAATTCAGAAATCAAGCTTGGCAATAAAGGTGCAAAATTCAGCCGTGATGCCCTCATTTCATCCGTGTAGGCGATGTGATATTATATAGCTCAGCGAAGGGAGGATATAAGATCAATTTTTTTTTTGAATTTTCGGAACAAAACCTACTGTCTGGAAAGGTATGAACGTTGAGACCTGGAACAGGCAGGGTTTCTTAAACTGCTCCTTCCCATACTTGTGAAGTAACAAGCAATGGTGAGTGGCGAACCTAATCCAACTTGCGATTGTATCTACTACAGATTGACATAATTTTACAGTAAGGTAACCAATATCTAGAAGTTAAATAGACAAGACAAATTTACATTGTAGCCTATTTTGCCGGAACCCAAAATGGAGACACTATAGCTCTCGTTCAGCTTGAACACATTCCTGAAGAATTCTCTACATGCACATACAATCCACACATACTCTTATCTTATATCAGCTAAATTGTCATTGTGATCTCTGCTGAAAGCCATTGAAGCTGAATATAGCATAGCTTGACCCAACAATGTCCCGATGAGAGGTTTTCAGGGTTTCAACAATTGTACAACATTGTAACTGCCTCAATTAGTTCTTTGACCTGTGCTGAATGTCCACCTGTTTTCTTAACAAAAATTGTTTGCACAAAGTCAGCCACAAACAATTTCCGGATAAAAGTTATGGAAGATCTGCCGCTAGGGCCCGCCGAAATCTGCCGCAAGGGGGACCGCTCATGTCGATGCCGCTCGCTCGCTGGGGGTCCGAACTCCCCCACCAGGTCGACGTCGACCTCCACGACCCAAGTCGACGGGGATCCGCTCAAGTCGACGTCGACCTCAAATGGCCAAAGTATGCGGATCCAAGAGCCTGAGCACGACGGGGAGCCCTTTCGACGGCTGAAGCGTCAGGAAGTCGGCCGGCGCGTGCACGTACTCCGGCGCCACCTCGAACGCGAACCGCCAGAGGATGAGCGCCAGCGTGGCCTTGGCCTCCAGCATCGCGAAGTCCTGTCCGATGCATGGCCAAAGTATGCTGGCACCGCTACTGAAGATCATGGAGATCAGGTGGAGAAGGAGGCGCCTCAGGATGATGGGCCGCGAATCAGCAGGCGGGCTTCGAAGCCGAACAAGAGCTACACTGGGCCGGATTGGGCATAGGAGGGAACAGGCCCATGTAACGGGCGGGTGCGTGTGCATCCTGTAAAAGGAGAGCGTGGAGAGGAAGGCAAATTGAGTTTGATCTTGTAACCAGAAACCCGTCCTGTGGCCTGGACGACGGCGGCGTCTGGCTCATTGCCGACGACCGATGTTCTGAGATTCTACTCCACTACAACTATCATACTGATTCCGGTGACAATTTGGTACCAGAGCCTTATCGATCCACCAATTTTGCCCCAATTTTTTTCTCTCTACCTCGTTGCTTCGATCTGGCGCCGTGATCCCCGACGGCAGGCTCTCCTTGTGATTCGGTCTAGCAACGTTGATCGTGAGGATCCATAGGTCCGTGCCGAGGTTGGTGTGATCAGCAGCGGCGACAGAGTTGAAATCCTGGCAACCCACTCCTACCTCACCCGACGACAGATGGCCATGGCGTCGCCGGTCAGATCCTAGCGATTCTGAGCGAGAATTCGAAGGGAATCAACGAGCTCAAGACCTCCATGTCGGAGATGCGTACCTTGCGCTCAGAAGTCCTGCAATGGGAACCCGATGTTGACCACCGCATTCATGCACTGGAGCATGCCATTCTGGATCTCGGCGAGAAAGTCGAGCAGGTGCTGGAGGCTCTTCTACCTCAAGTGCAGTCGAAGAAATCCACTGACGCGGAACAATTGGGTACTGTCGCTATCTCTCCGCTCGCTGCTGTAATTCAGGAGGACGGGAGGATCACTTCACCTCTCCGACTGTCAAGGTGCCGAGCTCCGCGCATCTGGAGCTTCTCCCGCCTCGGGCGGCATCTGGGTCGTTAGACCACGGCAAGGGATCCATTCACCGGGGGCCCGACTTCAGGGCGGTGTACATCGTCGCCTCGGACCCAACCCCGGTCACAGGTGCGACAAATCCTTCAAAACCTTCTACGGTTACTTTCAATCCTGATGGATCTGTGCATCGTGATCGGCTCATATACACCCCTGTTCATCCACCCATTTCTAATTTAGAGTTTCCCACCTTTGATGGCTCCAATCTGTGGCAGAACCACCTAAAATAACATGCTTTCGGAGGCGCTCGTCTTCCACTAGACACTAAGCACCCCGAAAGTTAGCTACATCGGACCGTTCTGTCGAGCCCACCCCAAGGGAGAACTCGACTCAATCCACGTTTGACCTCCAGAATCCAATAATGAGTACGAGTTTACAATACTTAGTCCATTTCATACAACAAGAGCTCTTGAAAATTATTTATTATAATACCAGAGTTCAGAGTACGATAATTAAACATCGGAATAAAAATAAACATCTAGCGAAAACGATACAAGGATCCGTCTGTGCCCACTAAAAGAATTCTCCACACAAGAGTTACTCCTCAAGCTGCACCTACAACAGGGGTAAAATAAACCCTGAGTACACAATGTACTCGCAAGACTTACCCGACTAGAGGGAATAGTTTTCCGACTTCAAGGGGTATGATAGGCAATATGGGTTTGCTATTTTCTTTTTGTTTGCAGAAAGCATTACTAATAGCTTATCCTTACTGTCAAGTTTTATTAGCAGTCATGATTGTAGCAGAACCGCCCAAAATAGCACGTTTACGGAGGTGCTTATCTTCCACTAGACACTAAGCACCCCGAAAGCAAGCTACAGTGGACGGTATCCGTCGGGCACACTCTAAGCGAGAACCCGAAAGATCCATATTTTTTTCAAGGATCTAATAATGAGAACGAGTTACAAAACTTGTCCATTTCATACAACAGAGTTTCTTAAAAGTACATAATTACAACACCAAATGTCAGAGTGCGGAATGATAAACATCGGAATTTAAAATAAACATCTAGCGATAAGAACGAGGATCCGTCTAAGCCCACCAGAAGAATCCTCCACACAAGGGTACTTCTCATGCAAAACTTGCAACAGGGGTAAATAAACCCTGAGTACACAATGTACTCGCAAGACTTATCCGACTAGTGGGAATAATTTCCTGACTCCAAGGAATATGATAAGCTTTATGGTTTGCTGATTTTCTTTTAGCAGAAAACAATACTAATAGTGAGTCCTTATTTATGTTATTATTATCAGCCGTATTAAGTTATTATCTATCCAGTCTATATAAGCACCGGTTCTAGGGCTACAAAATCTACAGCAAGTACATAATAATATAGTGAGCCTATTGTAAAATTTTTATAGCTATAGCTATCACCAATTTCGCACAAAAATTCCTACAAATATTAATCTATATAATACTAAGCTCTCTAGTTTGGATTTATGAGCCCATTACTATCACAGCTAACTGTAAACTAACTACACTAACAGATAGATGACATTTTTGTGAACCTAACAAACTTAATTTCACTATTTTTGGACATCTACAAGATTTACTATAATTTATTAAAGTTCAGCTAGAAACTATATTGAATAAACATTTGTAATTCGCTGGAAATTGGAAAACGAATTCACAGTGTGGCCTAACTCGCACGTGGCTCGGCCTAGCGCGGCAGCGGACCGAGGACGGCGCGGGCAGGCCGGCCCATGGCGGGGGCACGGGCGCTAGCGCGAGCTGGCCCAGGCGGGAGCGCAGGCCGCGGGCGCGAGCTGGCCCAGCAGGCGAGGTGCGGACACGGCTGGCCTAGGCGGCTGCGCGGACGCGAGTTGACAGAGCAGGGCGTATTTCTAATGTATTCGGGATTTATTTTCCTACACGAAAGCGGCCCTAAAATGGGTGTGACGCAGGGATGACGTCAAGCTGATGTCAACAAGCTAAGAGCAGCAGTACGCAACGGCGGCTGCTCTGCTTGCTCTGCTCACCAGCGCGAGCGTGGTGCGGTGGTGTTCGCCGGCGAACAGAGCACGTCGGTGTGCTATTCGCGGCGCTGCTACTAGCTCAACGCAGAAGAGCGCGATGGTGCGGATGAGCCAGCTGACCTTGCCGAGCTCACGCTGGAGGTCCACAAGAGGAATGTCCCGCACAACCTCACCGCAGGACGAACACTCGATGGCACGACTCCGAACGGAAGCTAGCTACCCGAGCTCGATGTGTGTATGGCTAATTGGAAAACGGTGGAGTGGGTGAGGCCAATTTCAGGAGCGACGCCTCCGGACTTATGGCGGCCGACGATGGCAAGAATTCAAATTGGCGCCCTGACATCGTACTACCGCACAGTGGTGGGTTAGGCACGAAGATGTACTTCCATGCGACCACCCAACGTACTCGGCAACAAGGAAGGGGCCAGCGCATGGGTTTGGCTTGGCACGGCTCGGCCGGCCGACGACCTTCCAGGCGACGTGGCGGGAACCCTTTGTCATGGCCTTGCTTGCAAACGTGAGAATGAGGCAAAGCAGGATGAGCCCACGCGCGTGCAGTTGCGCTGCATCAACGGGAGCAGTGAAGGCCATGCAGGCGGTGTGCATGAGCGCTCGAGAGAGTGGCGACATTGGTTCGGACGAGCCGAACACGCAAGCAGGCACGGCAGCGGCAGTGTCCCAGACGGATGTGACAGAGGAGGCAGCATTCAGGTCCGCTGGACCCTAGTGCGCGTGTGTGTGCACGCAAGTCGAAAGCCAGGCACACAACAGGGGAGTGGACCGGGCGGCAGTAACGGCCGGACGTCCAGCGAGCGGTGACATCGGGTGGGCAGCGCGTCAGGCCGAGTACGGCATGCATGAGCTGCGCCAGAGCGGGGCAGAAAGGTGGCCAGCGTGGCAGCGCAGGGGTCACGCGCGTGGTGTGCTTGCACAGGCGTGGTAGTGGGGACGCGGCTAGCGCGGCAGCGTACTGGGTAGGCCAGCGGTGGTTCCAGGCCGAGCCGAGGTGGTGACCGCACCCGGAGATGGACAATGTGCCGTGCACGCTTTTTAAAGTGGCTCAAAAACTCAAAGCGATGCTCCAAACGCCAAACCAGTTGTTCTATGCTCCAGAGGGTATATAGGGCTATCAAACTAAGCTAAAACACCTTGCCATGACTTAACCCGATCCTCCTGTAAAAATGCCCGAACTTTGCTTCGTCAACACCTCTCTGACTTAAGAAACGACTAAGTCCTTCGTTCGGATTCGCGTCACTTTTGGTTTCCAAGCTACCCACTAAGCTAGCTAGTGACTCTCGATCCCGACCGCGAGTAATTCCCCATCTAAGCGATACAACGTGACATACCATGTAACATTTGGTTCACGTTTCAAATGAACGTTTCAATTTCCAAAATTGATTTATACCCTAGATTACACACATTCACATACAAGTAAGATGCTCATGCAGTGTTTTGCAAAAATAGTACAATGTAACACCGAGGGTGTTATAAATCTACCCCCCTAAAACAAAATCTCGATCCGAGATTTCATGTGCCTAGTGTGAGAAGGAGGTAGGAAATATATTTTGACGCAGCAACTAACTATCAGCACCAAGGAGGAGGTGGGGGGTAATGCTTCAATAGGTAACTCTCTTGCTCCCACATGGCTTCATCCTCTGAATGGTTTTGCCATTGCACTTTATAAAACTTTACCACTCTGTTCCTGGTCACTCTTTCTTTCTCATCCAAGATTTTGATAGGATGCTCAACATAAGTCAAATCTGGCTGGAGGGGAAGCCCTTCAATTTCCACAGCTTCATTTGAAACCCACAAACATCTCTTCAATTGCGATACATGAAACACATTGTGTACTGCAGATAAAATATCTAGAAGCTAGAGACGATAAGCAACTGGGCCACACTGCTCCAACACCTGATAAGGACCCACATATCGAGGGGCTAGCTTTCCATGGATGCCAAATCGATGCACCCCTCTCATAGGAGACACCTTGAGATACACATAATCTCTAGCTGCAAACTCCAAGGGCCTTCTTCGCTTATCGGCATAAGCCTTCTGTCGGCTTTGAGCTGCTTTCAAGTGACTCCGAATAATGCTCACTTGATCTCGAGCCTCTTTGATGAACTCAGGCCCAAAGTACCCGCGGTCTCTCACTTCAACCTAGTTGAGTGGTGTCCTACACTTTATTTCGTATAGAGCTTCAATTGGTGCCATGCGGATGCTTTCCTGATAGCTATTATTGTAAGAAAATTCAGCTAACTTCAAGCATTCATCCCACTTCTCTAGAAAAGAAATAGCACAAGCTCTCAACATGTCTTCGAGCACCTGGTTCACCCTTTCTGTTTGGCCATCAGTCTAGGGGTGATAAGCTGAACTGCTGAGGAGACTAGTCCCAAGACACTCCTGGAGTTGCTCCCAGAAGCGAGAGACAAAAACCGATCCCCTATCAGAGATGATAGTCAGGGGAACTCCATGTAGGGTCACAATCCGATCAAAGTATATCTCCGCATACTTCCTGGCTATATATGAAATCTTCACCAGAATAAAATGAGCAGACTTAGTGAGGCGGTCAACAATGACCCAGATAGAGTTATAACCATTGGTTGTGCGGGGTAAATCCATAATGAAATCCATGAAAATATCTTCCCATTTCTACACAGGAATGGGCAAAGGCTGCAAATATCCTGGAGTACACATATGATCTGCCTTAACTCTACCACAAGTGTCGCACTCCACGACGTGCCGGGTGATGTCCTGCTTCATGTTAGACCACCAGTACAAGTGGTGCAGATCATGATACATCTTGTTGCTGCCAGGATGAATAGACAGCTTTGAATGGTGGGCTTCATTCAAAATCTTCCTTTTTAGCTCTTCATTGGATGGAACCACCAGTCTATCCTTGGATCTCACCACTCCATGCTCATCAACACTAAAGTGAGGGCCACGCCCTTCGGCCATCAATTTTCTTATGTGGGGAATTTCTTCGGGGTCTTTCTTTTGCTCCCGAATAATCTGCTCCAATAATTCTGAGGTCAATGCAATGTGAGCCAACACCTCTGCGTGGTTGAGAGACAAAGATGTTTCATCAACCTGGTGTGACTTTTGGCTCAAAGCATTAGCCACTACATTGGCCTTTCCTGGGTGATAATGGACTTCTAGGTTGTAGCCCTTTATCAATTCTAACCATCTCCTTTGCCTCATATTCAGCTCAGACTGAGTGAAAATATACTTGAGGCTCTTGTGATCTGTAAAGATATGCACTTTGTTGCCCAACAGATAGTGCCTCCAAATCTTTAGAGCGTGGACAACTGCAGCTAGCTCGAAGTCATGAGTGGGGTAATTCACCTTGTGCTTCTTCAGTTGGTGCGAAGCATAAGCTATCACACGCCCATCTTGCATAAGCACACACCCTAATCCCATCTTCGAGGCATCACAATATACAGCAAAGGGCCTATCAATATCTGGTTGGGCCAACACAGGAGCAGTGGTCAGGAATGTCTTCAGAGTTTGGAAAGCTTCTTCACAAGCTGGGCTCCAATCAAACTTAGCTTCTTTTTGGAGTAGCTTGGTCATTGGCTGGGCTATCTTGGAGAAATCAGGAATGAAACGTCGATAGTATCCAACTAGACCAAGGAACTGACGAATCTGGTGCACAGACTTGGGAGACTTTCAATCCAATACATCTTGCACCTTGCTAGGATCCACTGAAACGCCGTCAGGTGTCAACACATGCCCCAAAAACTGCACTCGATCTAACCAAAATTCGCACTTGTTGAATTTAGCATACAGCTTGTGCTCCCTTAGTCTAGCCAGCACTATCCGAAGGTGTTGGGCATGCCCTTCATCATTCTTGGAATAAATCAGTATATCATCAATGAACACTACCACAAACTTGTCCAGCTCTGGCATAAAAACTGAATTCATCAGGTACATGAAGAAGGCCGGAGCATTGGTAAGACCAAAAGACATCACTAGGTACTCATACAACCCATACCTAGTAGCTAAAGCTATCTTTGGTATATCATGTGGCCTGATCTTGATCTGATGATAGCCTGATTGGAGGTCAATCTTCGAGAACACCTTGGCACCAGCTAATTGGTCGAACAAAGTATCTATGTGGGGCAAAGGATACTTGTTCTTAACTGTTACCGCATTAAGAGGGCGGTAATCCACACACATCTGCAAAGTACCATCCTTCTTCTTCACAAAAATAGCTGGGCAACCCCATGGTGAAGAACTAGGATGGATGAAACCTTTTTCCATCAACTCTTCCAGCTGCTTCTTCATCTCAGCCAATTCCCTTGGAGCCATGCGGTATGGGCGTCTGGAGATAGGGGCAATACTAGGCTCTAGCTCAATAGAGAATTCTACTTCTCTGTCCGGTGGCAACCCAGGAAGATCTTTAGGGAAAACATCTGGGAACTCACATACTACTGGAATGGAGGTAAGATCAGGAGAGGCTTCAGCATGGACAGCAACAGGTAAGACTGGATCTGAGGGTACAATAAGAGACATCCTATCCTCAGAAGAAGGAAGCCGTAACTCCACACTTCTCCGCTTCATATCCAATACTACCCCATACACCCGCAACCAGTTGATTCTAAGAATAGCATCAATGCCTTGCCTAGACATTACCATAAACTGTAGGCGGTAAGTGTGGGTGGCTAATACCAAGCTTACTGTATCCGTTCGGGTATTGATGAATATTTGCGAACCCGCAGTACGGATCTTATAGGCATACGGTATAGCCATAAGTGGTAAGTTGTCCCGCTCTACAAACCCCATACTCATAAAGGAATGTGATGCACTAGAATCGAACAACACATAGGCTGGATGGGAATCGATGGTAAACATACCAGCCATCACCGGTTCCTGTTGCAATATCCGCTCAACATCTGTGAAATGCACCTGGCCGGATCTGCTGGGCACTTTCTTCTAGATTATGGTCCTCCTGACAAGCCTAGAGTTCACCGATGGTTGAGCGGACTGAGCTGGCTGGTTCTGGGGACACTCTCGGGCATAGTGGCCATCTTTGCCACACTTGAAGCAAGCACTGGGCTTGTTCCCAAACCCCTAATGAGGTGGGACCTACTGTCCCTGAGACTGCTAGGGCTGCACCTGCTACGGGGGTGCACGGTACTGTGTGGAGGAAGTTTGAGAAGTCTGCTGGGGCTACCGAAACAAAGGCCCGCCTGATGATTGATAGGGCCCCGTCGGACAACCTAAACCTTCTGAGTGTGAGGGTGGCTAGAAGACCCTGCTGCCACCCGCTTCCTCTTCCACTCTACCTGGGACTCCCGCTAAAAGCCCTCCATGGCAATGGCGGCATTCATCAGTGCCCCAAAGGTCTGATAGTTCGCCATGTACAGCTTCTCCTGAAGGATGGAAGAGAGACCGTGAAAGAAGCGGTCCTTCTTCTTTTCGTCAATGTCCACATGAATGCCAGCATACTGGGCCAAGTGATTGAACTTATTCACATAGTTCATCACTGTCATACTCCCCTGGCGCAGCTCTAGGAACTCAGTCACCTTTCGGTTGATGACACCAGCAGGAATATAGAACTCTCGAAATGCTGTGGTGAACTCCTACCAGGTTGCTGGATGATCAGGCTACTCCATTGCATGGAAGGTATCCCACCATGCACTTGCGGACCCCAAAAGCTGCTGCGCTGCAAAGCGTACCTCCTTCTCGTCGGCCACGTTGAGAAGCAGAAACTTCTGCTCCAGAATGCGAAGCCAGTGCTCCGCATCCAAGGGCTCATCAGACGGTGTGAAAGTGGGTGGGTGAGTCTTGAGGAAGTCCTGGTAAGAGGACGGTCCCTCAGGACGGTGGGCACCACCCCCGTTGCCCCCGTGGCCTCCGTGGGCGAAGCCCGCGACAGCTTGTGCCATTATCTCCATGGCACGGGCTGACTCTTGACGAGCAACCAATAGATCTACCATCATCTCAGCATGAGTCATTGGTGGTGGTGGTGGCAGTGGCAGTGGTGGGAAAGGATGAGGAGCTAGAGGTGGAACCTCCTGACCCCCCCGCTGCCGTGCTCAATGGCTCGGCCACTGTCGCCTTGGCCTTCGCTAAGACCATGAGCCGCCCTAGAACTGGTGCTCCTGTGTTCGGACCTTAGATTCATCTATAAGAGATATGAACCATCCATTAGAACACCCTCCCGATCCGAATCAAGGGATTAGAGAAATGGCAGCACATTTATTAAAGCATTCCTTTAGTTAGTCCTATCAATTTACTAACTCAATTATATGTGAAGGGGGATTTCAGTTTGAGTAAGATGCTATTATTATGATGCATGCTTCGGCCTATACGTTCACTCAAGCCGAAATGTAGCGGCATTCGTAAATTTTTTGGCACATCGCACACTCACTTTCCGTATACTAAGCGATTTCTTACGCAATGTAAGTCAATGTACTTGCAGAAAATTGATTAGACAAAACCAGTGTCGCTATCCTAGATAGACCATATTGCTAGGGCTTATACTTATTTACCTAATATAATCACATCCTACTTTTCGCAAAACTTTTGTTGGTCAAATTTTAAAGTTTTGAAAAGGAGTAATGAAACTCGCAACCATTATTGGCTCTGGTACCATCTGTGGCAGAATCGCACGAAATAGCATGCTTACGGAGGTGCTTGTCTTCCACCAGACAATAAGCACCCCGAAAGCAAGCTACAGCGGGTGATATCCGTCGGGCACACCCCAAGGGAGAACCCGAAAGATCCACATTTTTCCCAAGGTTCCAATAATGAGAACGAGTTACAATACTTGTCCATTTCATACATCAGAGTTTCTTAAAATTACATTATTACAACACCAAATGTTAGAGTGCGGAATGATAAACAACGGAATTTAAAATAAACATCTAGCGATAAGAACGAGGACCCGTCTGAGCCCACCAGAAGAATCCTCCACACAAGGGTACTTCTTAAGCATCACCTGCAACAGGGGTAAATAAACCCTAAGCACACAATGTACTCGCAAGACTTATCCGACCAGTGGGAATAATTTCCTAACTCCAAGGAATATGATAAGCTTTATGGTTTGCTGGTTTTCTTTTAGCAGAAAGCAATACTAATAGTGAGTCCTTATTTATGTTATTATTATCAGCCGTATTAAGTTATTATCTATGCAGTCTATATAAGCACCTGTTCTACTTTCAAGCAAGAGTTGAGCAATCAGTTCCATTTCTTCTCCTTTCAACTTTCAGTTCTTACTACGGTGCTAAACATGAGACAAGCCGTACCAGATCGCTCGGTGATTCGCGAATCAATGTGCCCAGCTGGGTGCCCCGAAAACACACGCCTCGCTTGTACCCTAGGCACAAGCAGGACTAACCCATCACTCTCATGTCCCGGGTGTCCAGGTCCCCGTCCAAACTTGGACTCCAAGCCCCCACTCCTGAGTTCCGGACTCAGTGTGGTGCAAGGATCTCCACCATCTCTGCCTCCAATCAGTCGGTCCGGAAAGAGCTGGATCCGCGACAAGAGAGCAACAAGTCTTCCCTGCGCCCATACCCAAGTATGCGCTCGGGACAATAAATTTGTGACTTGCCCACGATGCCTTATGCAACGACCGGTCCTTAATCGACACAGGCAGGGAAAAAGTGTAACCAAGCTATGCCTTATTGGCCGCAGGAAACAACCCCTTACACCCACCAGTACCCAAACCATATCCCTGCCCGGTCACCGTTTTCCTTTCCACCATTTTATCATGAGTGATCATCTTTATCACCTACTTGTGAGTAACGGCAGGTTACTCATGCTACCGATATCCTGAGCATAGCAGCTACTCGACCTGTACTAGTAGGACTCATAGGTAGATATATTTATGCATGTAGTTTCCATAAAATGCCTGTAACATAAATGCACATCATAGATATATATTCAGTGATAATTTAAAATAAGGGTTATGCACCGGGGCTTGCCTTGGGCAGGCGACGGGTTAGTAAGGTCAGCACCAATAGGCTCCGGGGCTCCCTCCTGCATGAGGATCTCCTCCTCGTACTCCTCAATGACCTCCTCGTACTCCGGTTCGTCGACGGGCACGAACTCAACCAACTCGTGATCTACATGCATGACATGATAATGCAATACTTAGTAATATAGCAACAGCAGCTCTTAAAACAAAAGTACATCTGTCTAACTACTAAGCTAGTGCTACCGACCACGATACTAAGCTATCTCTTGTTACCGACAACAAGTTTGAAGTATGGCATTCATTATTATTATAGCAACTACAGGTATTCTTACTCCTAATGCTGATTTACGCTATATATGATAAAGCAAGGATAATGACTACTCTATTTAACAACCTACTCTAGGGCTAAAAAATATATAGCAAGTACATAATAATATAGTGAGCCTACTGTAAAATTTTTATAGCTATCGCTATCACCAATTTCCCACAAAAATTCCTACAAATATTAATCTACATAATACTAAGCTCTCTAGTTTGGATTTATGAGCCCATTACTATCATAGCTAACTATAAACTAACTACACTAACAGATAGATGGCATTTTTGTGAACCTAACGAACTTGGTTTCACTATTTTTGGGTATCTACAAGATTTACTATAATTTATTAAAGTTCAGCTAGAAACTATATTAAATAAACATTTGTAATTCGCTGGAAATTGGAAAACGAATTAACAGCGTGGCCCAACTCGCACGTGGCTCGGCCCAGCAAGGCGGGGCGCGCGCGTGAGCGCGGACGCGAGTGTGGCCCAGCAGGCGGGCATGGACACAAGCGTGGCCTAGCGCGGCAGCAGACCGAGGCCGGCGCGGGCAGGCCAGCCCACAACGAGGGCGCGGGCGCTAGCGCGAGCTGGCCCAGGCAGGAGCGCAGGCCGCGGGCACGAGCTGGCCCAGCAGGCGAGGGCGCGGACACGGCTGGCCCAGGCGGCTGCACGGACGCGAGCTGACAGAGCAGGGCGTATTTCTAATGTATTCGGGATTTATTTTCCTACACGAAAGCGGCCCTTAAATGGGTGTGATGCAGGGATGTCATCAGGCTGATGTCAACAAGCTAAGAGCAATAGTATGCACCGCTGGCTGCTCTGCTTGCTCTGCTCACCAGCACGAGTGTGGTGCGATGGTGTTCGCCGACGAACAGAGCACGCCGGTGTGCTGTTCGCGGTGCTGCTACTAGCTCGACGCAGAAGAGCGCGATGGTGCGGATGAGCCGGCTGACCTCGCTGAGCTCGCGTTGGAGGTCCACGAGAGGAACGCCCCGCACAACCTCACCGCAGGACGAACACTCGACGGGACGACTCCGAACAGAAGCTAGCTACCCGAGCTCGATGTGTGTATGGCTAATTGGAAAACGGTGGAGTGTGTGAGGCCAATTTCAGGAGTGATGCCTCCGGACTTATGGCGGCCGGCGATGGCAAGAATTCAAATTGGCGCCCCGACATCATACTACTGCACAGTGGTGGGTTAGGCACGAAGATGTACTTCCACGCGACCACCCAACATACTTGGCAACAAGGAAGGGGCCAGCGCATGGGTTTGGCTTGGCATGGCTCGATCGGCCGATGACTTTCCAGGCGACGTGGCAGGAACCCTTTGTCGTGGCCTTGCTTGCAAACGTGAGAACGAGGCAAAGCAGGATGAGCCCACGTGCATGCAGTTGCGATGCGTCAATGGGAGCAGTGAAGGCCATGTAGGCGGTGCGCGTGAGCACTTGGGAGAGTGGCGACATTAGTTCGGACGAGCCGAACACGCAAGCAGCGCGACGGCGGCAGTGTCATAGATGGATGTCACGGAGGAGGCAGCATTCAGGTTCGCTGGACCCTAGTACGCACATGTGTGCACGCGAGTTGAAAGCCAGGCGCACAACAGCGGAGCATACCGGGCGGCAGTAACGGCCGGACGACCATCGAGCGGCGATGTCGGGTGGGCAGCGCGTCAGACCACGTACGGCGTGCACGAGCTGTGCCAGAGCGGGGCGGAAAGGCGGCCAGCGCGGCAGCGCAGGGGCCACATGCGTGGCGTGCTTGCATAGGCGTGGTAGTGGGGACGTGGCTGGCTTGGCAACGTGCTGGGTAGGCCAGCGGCGGTGCCAGGCCGAGCCAAGGTGGTGACCGCGCCTGGAGATGGACAATGTGCCGTGCACACTTTTTAAAGTGGCTCAAAAACTCGAACCCGATGCTCCAAACGCTAAACCAGTTGTTCTATGCTCCAGAGGGTATATAGGGCTATCAAACTAAGCTAAAACACCTTGCCATGACTTAACCCGATCCTCCTCTAAAAATGCCCGAACTTTGCTTCGTCGACACCTCTCCGACTTAAGAAATGACTAAGTCCTTTGTTCAGATTCGCGTCACTTTCGGTTTCCAAGCTACCCACTAAGCTAGCTAGTGACTCTCGATCCCGATCGCGAGTAATTCCCCGTCTAAGCGATACAATGTGACATACCATGTAACATTCGGTTCACGTTTCAAATGAACGTTTCAATTTCCAAAATTGATTTATACCCTAGATTACACACATTCACATACAAGTAAGATGCTCATGCAGTGTTTTGCAAAACAGTACAATGTAACACCGAGGGTGTTACAATGATTACTTCATTTGCTAACCATTCTAGGTAAGCACCTGTTCTACTTTCATGCAAGGGTTGAGCAATCAGACCATTTCACCATCTTTCATCTTTCAGTTCTTACTATGGTGCTAGACCATAGCCAAATCGTACCATCTCACGGAAACAACGATTCGCGAACTGATGTATCCCAGCTGGGTACCCCAAAACACACGCCCCATTTGTATCCCAGGCACAAACAAGACCAACCCCTTCCACTCCTGTCACGGGGTTTAGGTCTTCGTCCAAACTTGGACTCCAAGCCCCCACACTTGAGACCTGGTCTCAACATGGTGCTTAGACCTCCACCTTTCCCCGCCTCCAATCAGTTGGTCTAGAAAGAGCGTAATGAGCCTTCCCACTCCCATAAGCAAGTATGTGCTCAGGATAATAAGTCTATGACCTGACTACCATCCACAGCAACGGGACAATCCTCAATCGACACGGACAGAGAAAACAGTGTAACTAAGCTAAGCCCTTTGACCACAGGACACAACTCATCACACCCACCATAACCCATACCATATCCCTGCCCGGTCTCCATTTTCCTTTCATCATTTTTATAAAAAATAAGGGTTATGCACCCGGGCTTGCCTTGGGCAGGCGTGGTGTCAGCTTAATCAGTCGTCGGTGGCTCCGGGACCTCTTCTTGCATGATAATCTCCTCCTCATACTCCTCGACGATCTCCTCGAACTCGTGATCACCGATGGTCACGATCTCCGCCAACTCATTCTCTAAATGCATGCGATGATGATGCAACACTTAGCATTTAGGCAATAATGACTCTTAAACTAAGAATACACATACTAAGCTACTAAGCTAGCTCTAATGACTAAGGTACTAAGCTAACTACCATCTTCATCAAGCAAAGTGTTGGTTCAACTAACAAACCCTTAGCTTGGCAATTTAAGGATATATCTTTATTTCTACTAGTGATTTAATGTATATTGAAACAAAGAGAATTTAACTACCCTAATGCTTAGTCTATTCTAAAGCTACAAAAATTACACTGAGCACATAATAATACAATGAAGCTACTATAAAAATTTTAGGACTAAAGCTATGACCAATTTACCACAAAAATTCCTATAATAATTAACTTAATATTATTAAGCATTCTCAAATGATTTAATAGCTCCTAATGTTAACACATATAAACATGAACTAAATACACCAACAAATAGAGCATAATTTTAGGAATCTAACAAAATTTGTTTCACAATTTTTGGATAGCTACATGATTTTATATTAATTACCAAAGATCAGCTCAGAAATTAAATTAGAAAACTATTTACTAATTCCTTGGAAAGAGAAAACGGATTCTCCGCGCGGCCCTCGTCCACGGCCGGACGTGGCCTTATCAGCACGGTGGCGAGAAAAGCGCCAAATTGGAGCTTGGCAGTGCCTTCTTCATGGCTGGGTGGGGTCAGGCAGCGAGAGAACTTGATGGTGAAGCCGTAGACGTGCTGAATTAAATGGAAGTGATCACTCGGTGGCCAATTTAATGGCGCGGCTCGACGGTGGCAGAGTGGGAGAAAGAGAGATGAGGCGGCAAGTGGGCTCATCTCAGTCTCACCTTGGCGGGATGTGGCCGACATGATCTAGGTGTTACACACGCGGACGCAATCGGACAGGCGCGTGCGTCCATCGACTGGCATGGCCCACGCGGGAGCAGTGCCATTAATGGCAAGGCGACGACGATCTTGGCCACGTGCGCGTGGCATCTAACTAGGCTAGCAGCGGAGTATAGGCACAAGGGACAGCGCGGACGCAACGGTGATGTGAGGACACCGGCAGCGCGGCGAGGCAGGCTGCAGCGCCGCCCGGCCATGCGAGCAGCAGCAGGTGGGGCAGGGTAGTCATCGGGCGTGGTGGCCAGCGGCTAGCAGTAGGCACTGTGACCAAGCCACGACCAAGCCGCAGCCAGACTGAGTGTGTCCATGGCCGGTGGGCGTGCAGCCATGCGCGGTGACCACGCGCGCAGGGCTAACGGCCCGTGCCTGAGTGCATGAAAGAATTTTAAAGCACCCGTAAAAACTAAACGATTGATCTTGGAACCAAGCCACCTTCACCATGCTCAAGGGAGCATATTAGGCTACCCCTAAGAACTAAAACATAGTACTACTCTTTAACTAGATTTCTTGAAATAAATTCACAAACCCGGTGCTGTCAAACTATTTTTAAACTTAAGAATTTTCTAAGTCCTTAAGCTAGTTTTGATTTCAAGTTCCATTTCTAAGCTATTGGAAACACTAACTAGCAATGTTATTTTTCTACAGCAAAGGTTGCATTGCCATCTACAAAGTTTGTACTTCAAGCTTTATTTAGGTGCCACATATATGTTCTATAGTATTTTTGCTCAATAAAAATTGGTTTTCAATCCTACTTGATATACATGAGCAATTGAATCAACTTTCATTTAACATTTTTATTAGTCATTTTAGGTTATAAGAAATTTATCTATACACTTTATCACATGCATTATCACATAAACATGATGCTCATGACATGGTTCAGTAGTTTGTTAGGGTGTAACACCTAGGGTGTTACAGCTCTACCCCCCTTAAATAAAATCTCTTCCTGAAATTTCATATGAGTGCCTAGTGTGGGAAAAGAGATAAGAAATAAATTTCAATTTACATAATTACCTTGGTGAACTAGAAAGGAGATGGGGATAATGCTCCAGAATATAACTCTCCTATTCCCAAGTTGCTTCATCCTCCAAATGATTTTGCCATTGGACTTTATAGAATTTTACCACTTTATTCCTAGTGACTCTCTCTTTTTCATCCAAGATTTTGACAGGGTGCTCAATATAAGAAAGATCAGGTTAGAGAGGGAGTCCTTCAATTTTCACCACTTCGTCGGGAACCCTCAGACACTTCTTTAACTGGGAAACATAGAATACATTATGGGCTGCTGACAAAATATCCGTGAGTTGGAGACGGTAAGCAATAGAACCACACTGCTCCAAAAATTTATAAGGTCCAACATAACGAGGAGCTAACTTCCCACGGACTTCAAACCGATGCACACCTCTCATCAGGGATACCTTTAGGTACACATGGTCACCAACTTTAAACTGGAAGGGCCTTCTCCTCTTGTCTGCATAAGCTTTCTGACGATTCTGTGCAGCTTTCAAATGACTCTGAATAACACTAGCCTATTTTCTTTCTTTTATGAAATCAGGTCCAAAGTAACCATAGTCACCCACATCCACCCAGTTAAGAGGTGTCCTACATTTCTTGCCATACAAAGCCTCAAAAGGTGCCATTCAAATGCTCTCTTGATAGCTATTGTTATAGGAAAACTCAGCTAAAGTCAAGCATTCATTCCACTTTTCTGGATAAGAAATGGCACAAGCTCTCAATATGTCTTCAAGTACTTGATTGACCCTTTCTATCTGACCGTCAGTTTGTGGGTGATAAGCTGAACTACTGAGGAGACGAGTAGCAAGACATTTCTAGAGTTGCTCCTAGAAACGAGAGACAAAGACTGACCCTCTATTGGAAACAATGGTGAGAGGAACTCCATGTAGGGTCACAACCCGATCAAAATACAACTTGGCATACTTCTTGGCTGAATACCTTGTATCCATCAGGAGAAAATGAGCGGACTTGGTAAGGCGATCCATAATGACCCAAATAGAGTCATACCCCTTTGCCGTGCGCTGCAAACCCAGAACAAAGTATATGGAAATATCCTCCCATTTCCAAACAGGGATAGACAAAGTGTCGGGTTCATAAACCCAGGGTCCCTAATGAGCCCGCTTCCCCACAAAAGCTTGGCCCAGTAGACGACATTACAAACGATGCACAAACTCCTGGGCCAGCCCAGATACCTAACAATAGGCCAAAAGAGCGATCTAGTCTCTGACCGGATGGCCTGGCCAAGGAGGGGACGACGCACGCTTCCGAGTCCAACCCGCTTCTCTGACCGGAAGGCCTGGCCAAGGAGGGGACAACACTCGCTTTTGACTCTGACCCGCTTCTCCGACCGGAAGGCCTGGCCAAGGAGGGGACGACGCTCGCTTCTGACTTTGACCCGCTTCTCCGACCAGGAATACACCAAACCTTGGCTTATGGCTCTTCTCCGACCGGCGCGGTCAGAGCAGGCTGGGAACGACCGGCCGAGGACGCTCGCTCGGTGAGGACCCAAGAAATTAGTTGGAGCAGATAAGTTAAGGTGCTCAAGTCAACCACAATACCGAGGACCATACCCTGCACCCCTATAGGACAGTACCATCAAGCCATGCCAGAAGAGTGCTTCCCAACCTTTTAGACATGTCAGAACATGAACAGTGTTGTGGGCGTCGACATTTGTCTTATAGTATGGTAGGCGCCGATATTAGCCATACCAGAAGAACACGATGGAGTCTGCCACATGCATCTAGGCGTCAACAGTATTGTGGGCACCGACAAACTGTCTTGTACCCGACGATGTGGGCAACAAGACTAGGAAACACACACTCTCTCTCTCTCTCATAACTTATAAGGCCGTCCCCTTCACCTATAAAAGGGGATGGGCTCTCTCCTAAAAGTCGGATCATTCTAACTCTCTCTGCTAGCTTTGGACATTCTGAGCACTTGAACAGCTTCACAGCTCTAGAGCGGTGGCCAGTGCGAGCAGCAGCAGGTAGGGCAGAGTGGTCACCGAGAGCGGTGGCCAGTGGCGGGCTGGGCCAGCGGCCAAGCCATGGCCAGACCAAGCGTGGCTTTGGTCGGTCGGCGTGCGGCCACGCGTAGTGACCTCGCGCCCAGGCCTGACGACCCGAGCCTGAGTGTGTGCATGGATTTTAAAGCATCCGTAAAAACTAAACAATTGATCTTCGAACCAAGCCACCTTCACCATGCTCAAGAGAGAATATTAGGCTACCCCTAAGAACTAAAACATAGTACTACTCTTTAACTAGATTTCTTGGAATAAATTTGCAAACCCGGTGCTGTCAAACTATTTTTAAACTTAAGAATTTTCTAAGTATTTAAGCTAGTTTTGATTTCAAGTTCCATTTCTAAGCTATTGGAAACACTAACTAGCAATGTTATTTTTCTACAGCAAAGGTTGCATTGCCATCTACAAAGTTTGTACTTCAAGCTTTCTTTAGGTGCCACATATATGTTCTATAGTATTTTTGCTCAATAAAAATTGGTTTTCAATCCTACTTGATATACATGAGCAATTGAATCAACTTTCACTTAACATTTTTATTAGTCATTTTAGGTTATAAAAATTTATCTACACACTTTATCACATGCATTATCACATAAACATGATGCTCATGACATGGTTCAGTAGTTTGTTAGGGTGTAACACCTAGGGTGTTACAGCTCTACCCCCCTTAAACAAAATCTTGTCCCAAGATTTAATGTGAGTGCCTAGTGTGGGAAAAGAGATAAGAAATAAATTTTAATTTACATAATTACCTTGGTGAACTAGAAAGGAGATGGGGATAATGCTCCAGAATGTAGCTCTCCTATTCCCGAGTTGCTTCATCCTCCGAATGATTTTGCCATTGGACTTTATAGAATTTTACCACTTTGTTCCTAGTGACTCTATCTTTTTCATCCAAGATTTTGATAGGGTGCTCAATATAAAAAAGATCAGGTTGGAGAGGGAGTCCTTCAATTTCCACCACTTCATCAGGAACCCTCAGACACTTCTTTAACTGGGAAAGATGTCTTGGGAAACATACTTTGATGTTTATGGTACTAATCCTAGTATTTGGGTAAGATGTGCTACCATGCGTTTGGTTGGTTCTGCTGCTTTGTGGTACCAAACTATGCAAGCTGCTATCAACAAGATGTCTTGGGAAACCTTTGTAACTACTCTCTGTAATAGGTTTGATAAGGATGAGCATACTCCTTTGATTCGACACTTTTTCCATATCAAACAAACCACCTCTGTTATAGATTATGTTGAACAATTTAGTGATCTAGTCCATCAGCTTTTGGCTCATGATCCATCTTTTCCTCAAACTATTATAACCAATAGGTTTCTGGATGGCTTAAAAAAGGAAATTAAAGCAGTTATCATGATTCATAGGCCTCAGGATTTGCATACTGCTAGTTATTTGGCACTTTTGCAGGAGGAAGCCATGCAAGATCATGTTCTTAGAAGAATTGAAATTGGGTCTTCTTCTAAGAAGACTTCTCCTAACAATGTCAAACAGCCATTCCAGTCCATCACTAATCCTCTCAGAGTTTTTGATGGTAAGAAAATTTCTGATCAAGCTAAAGCAAAGACAAGTGATGAGAAGTTATCATCTCTGAAACAATACAGAAGAGCCAAGGGTTTATGTTTTAAATGTGGTGAAAAATGGAACCCACAACATAAGTGTCCCATTGCAATATCTCTGCATGCTATGGAAGAATTGTGGAACTGTTTCTCTGATGGCTCTACATTAGAGACTCCATCTGTTACTCAAGAAGATTCTGATTCTGGTGAAGACCTTATGGCTATTACAATGCAAGCTTTGAATGGTACTGAAGGCAGTAAGACTATTAGGCTAAGGGGATTCCTAGCTGGGTAGGAGGCATTCATGCTTGTTGATTCTAGAAGTTCCAATTATTTTATCAATGAGCAGTTGTCCTCTAAGGTATCAGGTTGGCAAACTTTACCTTCTCCTGTTCATGTTACAGTAGCTAATGGTGCTGAGATACTCTATGCTTATGAACTGCCCAATCAGATGTGAGGCATTCAAGGCCATACTTTTCAATGTTCCTTCAAAATTATTCCTCTGGGTTGTTATGATGCTATACTTGGCATGGATTGGTTATCTTCCTATAGCCCTATGCAGATACATTGGGCCAAAAAATGGCTTCAATTTGAGCATGATGGCAACTCCATTCAACTTCAAGGCATCCAATCTCACACAACTTGGGGTCCTCCAATTTCAAATGCTCAGTTGCAAGCTATGCAGAAAAATGATGCTATTCTTAATTTAGTTGAGTTATATGCTGTGGATGATACAAGCAATCAATTTGGACCTTTGGCTCCACCGCCGTTGAGCTGACGCTATTTAGAGTGGTTGGGATGGATACCTCTAGGCCTCCACACTTTGACGGCACTAACTTCCCCTACTATAAAGCTAGAATGGCTTGTCATCTTGTGGCGGTAGATTTGGGTGTATGGAGAGTCACTCGTGACGGGATGAAACCCATTAAGAATCCCGATAAACCCACAAAGAGTAAAGAAAATAAATTCATTTCAATGCTAGAGCTAAAAATTGCCTGTTTGAATCTTTTAGCATGGATGTGTTTAACCAAGTGTTCACTTTAAATACGACATATGAAATTTGGTTAAAACTCCAAGAGCTCCATGACGGCACAACTAATGTCCGAGAGCAAAAACATTGTCTAGCTAAACAAAATTATGGTTCCTTTAAAATGAATAATGATGAGCTTGTTCGTGATATGTATTCTCGTTTAAATCTAATTATCAATGAGCTCAATTCAATAGGATTAACGAAGCAAGATGATGCGGACATCGTGAGGAAGATCATCTCCATGCTACCACAAAAGAAATATGCAAGCATTATCACCATCCTTCACAACATGGAGGACCTGAGCACCATGACCCCAGCCATAGTCATTGGCAAGATAGTGGCATTTGAAATGTCATGCAAGATGGGTCAAGAAGAAGCATCTTCATCAAGCAAAGGCAAAGCTCTCGCATGTAGTGAGAAAAAGAAGATGAAGGGCAAGCAAGTTGAGACAAGCTCAAGCTCAAGCTCCTCAAGTGAAGATGAAGAAGAAGAAGATGATGATGATGATTATGATGATGATGATGATGATGATTGAAGTGATGATGATCAATCTTCCTCCTCCACGTCCGATCTTGATGAAGAATCAATCAAACTTATCAACAAGGTGGAGAAGATGATCCAAAGGCTCAATGTCAAGGGTGTGCCCATCCAAATTCAAGATTTTATCTTCACCAATCAAAGAAATGAGCAAAGAAAGAAAGGATGCTATGGATGCGGCGAGTTGGGGCACTTTGTGGAAGTTTGTCCAAACAAGCCCACACCCAAGACAAAGAACAAGGCATGCAAGGAAAAAGCCCTCACAACAATAAGGTCATGGGATGATTCTTCAAGTGAAGAAGAAGACCATCACAAGAGGCGAGGGCACAAGCACTCATCATCAAAAACCTCACGTGTGTGCCTTATGGCACAAGGTAACAAAAAGCCTATCCCTAGTGATAGTGACAATGATAGTGATGATGAGCTACCTTCTTATGATGAAATTGTGCAAGAAAATCTTAACTTTGCTAAAGTTTGCACTAGTCAACAAAAGAAGCTTGAAAAATTAAAAGAAAAACTAGATAGCTCACAACAAGCTTATGCTACTTTGCTTGAACAATATGAAACTTTTGTCAATCTTAATATGGAGCTATCCACTAAAATTGAGCAACTTGAGACTAGTGCAAACACAAATAATTGCACAATCAATGATAAGCAACTTGTAAAGAAAAATGAAAAATTAAAAGAAAAGTTAGCTAGCTCACAAGATGCTTATAAAAATTTGCTTGCTAAAATGGAAACCATGTTCAAACATTGTGATGAGCTAACTAATAAAGTTGCTAATCTTGAAGCCATCGGTACAACCCCCATCGAGGCACCCAAAAAGAAAAGTTCCATCTTTAACATGCCTAAAAAGGATGCATCTACTTCTTGCAATGATTTATGTTTAGACTCACCCTTGTGCAACCAAGTTTGTGTTGAGAAAGTTGTTGTAGAAACATGCACACAAGAGGTTGCAATGGAGAATGAGCAACTCAAGCAAGAAGTGGCTCGCCTCACCAAGGACTTGACTCAAGTGAAAGGCGAGACGGAGCAAGCCCAACTTCATCAAGATGACACCGTCAAGGGAGTGAAGAAGCTTGATGAAGGACAAACTGTGATTTGCTACGTATGCCACAAGGAAGGCCACAAGTCCTATGAGTGTAAGGTGAAGAATGGGGGAGGAAAAAAGAAGAAAGAGAAAAACAAAAAGCAAACAAGCAAGCTCTCAAACACCTACACCAACAAGGTGGACAAAAAGGCCTCCACACCTTATCTCTTGAAGAAGAAGAAAAATGACAAGGTGGTGGCCATCAAGGTGAACAAGCAAGCCAACAATGGGGCCAAATGCATTTGGGTGCCAAAGGAGATCATTTCTAACATGAAGAGCACCAAGAAGGTTTAGATCCCGAAAGGGAAGTGAGAAGTCCGATGGACTTCGAGGAATTTGGAGACTTGGTAAAGGATGGGTGCATTTTATGGGGTGCATCACTATGGACAAGGTAATTGCCAAGTGGGTTAGTAAATATTTTGGACCCAAATTCCCCTTCCCATGTTAGGTAACTAGATTTAATTTCTTGCAATCTCAATTAGCATCTAGTTCCTTTTCATGCCAAGGTTTGCATTTGCATGCTTAAATCTTTTGTCATGCATACACTAGGTAAATCATATGGTAGGCTTGCTCGGTTTTACTCTTAACCCTTGGAGCAAACCTACATGGTTTAAATTGTTTAGGAGCACGGCACATAGCTTGTTTTACAATTGTTCATCTAATATGTGCCAAAGTCCAAATTGTAGATAATTTCTCCCGAATATCACTTTGGAAAATGATTTTCACATTCATGTGATGTCATCTTTCATGTGGTATTTTTTATTCTAAAATCAATGTGCATGTCTCCTACAAGTATTCCATACTTGTGTGCACAAATTTAGGGGGAGGTTACTCTACAAGTTGGATGCTTTGAGACTAACACCTTTTCAAGCTTATCATGTCTGTAGTAGTCTCATTGCAAGGAAAATGGAGTCTCCAGAGTTAAGCATCATACTTCAAATATCCACCACCTATTGCAAGTGGTATAAATCAAATTGGTTTCCACATGTGGTATTTCTAAACCGATATCATCATGTTGATTTCACTTTGATATTTAGATGCTTTCTCCATGCATTATATAGATTAAACTCCCTTGAGCATTAATTTGCCAATTATGCATAAACTACATTCTCCATCATATGTATGCATATATTTAGGGGGAGCTTAGTCTATGTAATGTGAGAGTCAAATTTTGTGACCTATTCCACTCCACATACAAAGGATCAAAAAGTTTGAGCCTCCCTTATGCTACTAATGTCTTCCTTTTCGGTGTTTGATTCCAAAGGGGAAGAATTTGTAGGACCAAAAGCAAGCCCGATCATAATAATTTACAAGTGGTAATGGTTCGAGAAAGTAAGGATAGTGGATTATGGAGTTAGGGGGAGGCTTAAATCCATAATGCCACATGGGAGCATTTGCAAGGGCAAGATAAGTTTCCAAAGATGTTTACATGTGGTATCTTTTAGCATCATATAACCTTGCCCTTTGCATTGCATCCTAGCAAGGAGATAGTTTTTTTTAAATTCCAAAATTCTTATTATTTGCTTGCTTTGGTCGTGTTGTCATCAATCACCAAAAAGGGGGAGATTGTAAGGAAAATGGACCCTAGGCCCATTTACTTTGGATTTTGGTGTTTGATGATCAACACAACCAAATTGGACTAATGAATTTGCAAGTAATTGTTTTGTAGTTCAATAGGGTGCAAGACATGACTTGGACGAAGGCAGCATGATGATCCCACGATCAACACCTTAAGAAAGACCCTAGAAGCACAAGAGAAGACCCAAGATATCAAGTAAAGTCCAAGCACGAAGATGGGAACCAAGCCAAACGCAAGATCGCAAAGGAACGAGCTCAGCAGAGGTGACCAGACGCGGCCCTATGAGGACCAGACGCGTCCGATCAGTTGCTCGACAACAGCAGGTGTTAGCAGCTATGACTGGACGCTGAGCGAAGTAGTGACCGGACACACAGATGACACTGTTCTTCGTCATGGCCATGTTTCTAGCGTGACCGTATGCGGTGGCACTAGATGACCGGACGCACAAAGTGCAGCGTCCGATCGAGTCCAGAGAGGTTCTAGAGCAGCGCCAGCGTGACCGGACGCGTCCGATCAAGTGAGACCGGACTCGGCCCAGAGTTCGATCAACGCGCACACTCCAATGGTTGGGACGTCCGGACACATCCGATCAGGACGACAACAGCGCCCGGTCAGTAGTAGAAAGCTGGGTTTCGCCCCCAATGGCTGCTTTCTCTGTGGGGCTTATAAATGGACCCCCAACCGGCCATTTGAGATGTGGGGAGCTGAGGAAACATATCAAGGGTGTTGATACACCATTTTAGTGATCTCCACTTGCATAGTGCTTAGTGATTGATTAGGTGATTAGCATAGGTGCTTTGTGAAGTGCTTAGGTTGATTAGACCACCGCTTATGCGCTTGCTCTAGGTTTAGGCCTAGCGTTTGGTGAGGTTTGCACACCGCGCGCACCATTGTTGTACATCGGAGGGGCTTGTAGTCTTGCGAGATCACACCAATCGCGTTTGTGGTGTGGCCGCCACCATGTACCAAAGGGAACAAGGCCCGTGGTGTTTCGGTCAGAAGCTTGATAGTGAAGATGGCGGAGAGCGTTCCGGAAGAGGCTTGCCAGAAGGCACACTGGAGACCCACTTTTTGCATGTGGAAGGCCCGGGGCTATCCACGGAGTTACCCGACTAGGAGCTTGGCCCTTGGGAGGGATTCCTTATGAGGGGCTCCAACGAGGACTAGGGGGAAGCTTGCACGCTTCTTAATACCTCGGTAAAAATACTAGAGTCGTCGATGAGAGTTTGCATATCTCTACCTTACTTTTTAGCTTCCGCATTTACATTGTTTGCATACCTCCTTTTGTGGTAGAGATAGCAACACACTAGCAAAACCGTAGTTGCACATTTAGATAGTTTATCTTTTGCATAGGTTTTGACTAGGTGAAATTAGAGGCCATAGTTTAGAGTAGATTTTTAAGTTGCCTAATTCACCCCCTCTTAGGCGTCACGGTCCCTTATAAGAGCATCTCTCTCACATTACTCAAGTTTTTCAAACTTTTCTTCAACACCGGTTTTGTGTGAAGCTTTCCAAATGTTCCTTTGCTAAACAAAAGCTTCATTATCTGGGTTATCTGATTAGTGTTGAAGGTGTGGCCACTGATCTAAGCAAGGTTCAAATTATTGCAACATGGCCCATTCCAACTTCAGTAAAGGAACATAGAAGTTTTCTTGGTATGGCTGGGTACTATAGAAAATTTGTCAGAAACTTTGGGATGCTAGCTAAACCACTCACTAACTGAAGAAAGGAGTACAGTATGTCTGGACATCTGAACACACTGCTACTTTTCAGGCTTTGCTGCAAACTTTAATGACTGCACCTATTTTGGCTCTCCCAAATTTTTCCAAGACCTTTGTGATTGAAACATATGCCTTTGACAAAGGGATTGGAGCTATTTTGCCACAAGGAGGCCATCCTATTGCTTATGTTAGTAAAGCATTAGGTGTCAAGGCTCAAGGACTATCAACTTATGAAAAAGAAAGTATGGCCATACTCTTAGCAGTGGACCATTGGAGGCCCTATTTGTTACAAGCTGAATTCATTATTCAAACTGACCAGAAAAGTCTAATTCACCTTGATGATCAGAGACTTACCACACCTTGGCAACACAAGGCTTTGACTAAACTATTGGAGCTCAACTACAGACTAGTTTACAAACAAGGCAAGGATAACAAGGTAGCTGATGCTTTATCTAGAACAACACATGGTCCTGTCCATGAGTTATCAGCCATGGTATCTATGCAATCTACTTGGCATCAAGATTTGCAATCTTCTTATCTCCAGGACCCCAAATCAACTCAGTTACTCCAAGAATTGTCAGTTAGTTCTCCCTCTAGACATTTCACACTGGTGGATGGTATTATTTATTTCAAATCTAGAGTTTGGGTTGGAGAGACTACAGTTTTGCAAAACAATATCACCCAAGCTTTACACTTAAGCCCAATTAGTGGCCACTTAGGTGCAGAAGCTACTTATCAAAGGATCAAAAAACTGTTTGCTTGGCCACACCCGTTCAGCAGTTTATTTCTACATGTTCTATTTGTCAGCAGCAAAAACTAAGAAGGTAGCTTATCCTGGCCTTCTAGCTCCTTTACCAATCCCTGATGGAGCATGGCAAATAGTATCCTTAGATTTTATTGAGGGTCTCCCCAAGTCAGACAAATACAACTGTATTTTGGTGGTGGTGGATAAGTTTTCCAAATATGCCCATTTCTTACCATTGTCTCACCCATTCACAGCATTTCAAATTGTTTTGGTCTATATGACTCAGATTTATAAGCTACATGGTCTTCCTAAGGTGCTGATTTCTGACAGAGACAAAATCTTTACAAGTCAAGTTTGGAAGGAGCTCTTCAAGTTAGTCAAGGTTGATCTGCATATGAGTACAACTTACCATCCCCAAACTGATGGGCAAATGGAGAGGGTTAATCAGTGCCTTGAAACATACCTAAGATGCTTTGTCCATGCTACACCAACCAAATGGTCTTCTTGGTTGCCATTAGCTGAGTTCTGGTATAATACCTCTCACCATTCTTCTTTGGGCTACACACCATTCAAGGTTCTATATGGACATGATCCTAACCCACTTGGTATTGATGTGGTGGACTCCTGTCAACATGGTGATCTTAACAATTGGCTCCAGGAGCATGAGTTGATGCTTCAACTTGTTTGCCAACATCTCAACAGAGCTCAGCTTAAGATGAAACACTTTGCTGATAACAAGCATTCCTTTCATCAGCTTGTAGTTGGTGACTCGGTGTATCTCAAACTGCAACCTTACATACAAACTTCATTGGCTACTAGATCCTCCAACAAGTTAAGCTTTCGTTACTTTGGGCCATTCAAGATCACTAAAAGAATTGGCTCAATGGCTTACAGGTTGGCTTTACCTGAATCAAGCTCCATTCACCCTGTATTCCATGTTTCCCAATTAAAGAAGGCCATTTCTGCATCTCATCAGGTATCTACTGAATTACCTAACCAATCCATTCAGTTATAGGTTCCTCTCCGCATTTTGCATCGTCGCCTCCACTGTCAACTGGATCAGGTTATTCCATAAGTCCTGATTCAGTGGTCCAATCTTTGATCTCAACTGTCCACTTGGGAAGATGAAGCAGCCCTGCGCCAAGATTTCCCATGGGCTCTGGCTTAGGGACAAGCTGTTTCTCAAGGGGGGAGATTGTCACCAGTGCTAGTACCGCTACGAAAGATCATGGAGATCAGGTGGAGAAGGAGGCACCTCAGGATGATGGGCCACGAATTAGCAGGCGGGCTTCAAAGCCAAACAAGCGCTACACTAGGCTAGATTGGGTATAGGAGGGAATAGGCCCATGTAATGGGTGGGTGCGTGTGCATCCTGTAAAAGGAGAGCATGGAGAGGAAGGCAAATTGAGTTTGATCTAGTAACCAGAAACCCGACCGGTGGCCTGGGCGATGGCAGCATCTGGCTCATTGACGGCGACTGATGTTCTAAGATTCTACTCCACTACTACTATCATACTAATTCCGGTGACAGTGCCCTTGGGCACCTTCACGCCATAGAGGTCAGCGTCCACTGTCGCCTACCTTGCAATCATCGGCAATGCGCCGTATAGCCAGAGTGTCTCGTACAACACCATGGTCACCTATGAAACAACATAAGAACATGTCTGTGATGCACGCTTGTCGGTGGTCACCGTGTGCATATACTCCTGCTAGCTAGCTTAATAAGCTTAAGGTGGAGGAGGCTCGTGAGCTTGAGCTTGTTGAGGGCATCGCTGCAGAGGGGCACCTCGACGTCGCCACACTCCTGGGTCACCTCCTCCCTAAGCCGCTGCTACCACTCGGGGTGCGTGCTAAGCAGGAACATGGCCCAGGTGAGGAGGTGCGAGGTCGTGTCGTGGCCGGTGAAGAAGAAGGCCTTGCACTCGTTGATGATCTCATCCATGCTCATGGCCTGCTGCCTAATCTTGCCATCGTTGCTGCCGGTGTTGGCCTCTAACATGACGCTAAGCATGTCGCTGCTGTAACCCCTCACCTCCTTCGCAGCGGCGAGGCACTCGCCGATGATTGCCATGAGCATGCCCTACACCATACGCTCGAGCTACCAGCGACGCACGTTGCTCTTAGTCGGCACGTATTGATAGCTATAAGTCTTGTGCTTATCTACTTAGGATGCTTACCAAGAGTAGTTGGTGCCTGTGTCAGCACCCTTATCATCTATCTTATCCTACTTTAGCATCTACTTTAGTAGTTAGAATTTGTTGTAGCTTTCTTAAGTTGCAAGCAAGGTACCCTGTATGTATCCCCAACCTACCATGGTTTGTGGCAAGGCTAATAAATCACAAATCTAGCCCCAAACCTATGTTTTGGTTCTAACAAATGGTATCAGAGCCTAAGTTCATCAAGGTTCTACCCCTACCCATCCTAACCCCGTCGCCATGTCTAACCGTAGCCACTCCCACTCTTCGGTCGAGTCCACGACCTCTGCTGCGCGACTCGGTAGGCGGACGCTCATGCAGTTAGGGAAGCAGATGTCAGAGCGGCGCGGCTCACAGAAGCAGAGAGGAGGGAGCGAGAGGCAGCGGTGCTACAAGCCGTAGCGGCCTAGGCGAAGCGGCTCACGGCCACAGAACTCGTGGCCAAGCGGTCTATCACAATGGCCAGGGAGGCGGCTACCCAGGTGGCGGCGGCTGCAGCAGCGGCCCTACGCATGGAGGCGGGCCCAGACCAGCATGACTTTGAAGGCATAGATAGGTGTGGCATGTACGGATGTGGTTGGGCGGCTCACGATGTGGAGGCAAATGCGGACACGGATGGCCTCGACCTCGCATATGGACGTGACACGAGCAGACTCCACTACCGCGTGCTGGATCCTTGGATCGAGTGTGACCTGGAGGCCCAGCGGGACTGAGAGCGCGCGGCGTGCGAGCGGGCTTTGCGTGACTTTGAGCTAGACCAGGGTGGACGTGGCTTCGACGCACGCGGCCACGGCAGACGCAACCTGGACGACGACTAGTAGGGTGGACGGGATGTTGGTGCACGGAGCCCTCATAGGTGGTGCTCCTCTGCTTCCTCAGACCGGCACCGTGGTCACCGTGGCTAGCCTGGCTCCCTCCCATCATCTAGACCGTCTTCAAGGATGCCGATGTCGGCAGTAGATGGCCCATGCTCACCAAGACCAACTACACTGAGTGGTCCATGGTGATGAAGGTGAAGATGCAGGCGCGGCGCATGTGGGACGTGGTACGGTATGATGACGCTGACTTCAACGAGGATCGACGAGCGTTGGAGGCGCTCCTTGCTACTGTTCCACCAGAGATGCATTCCTCCCTCGCAAACAAGGAGACCGCTAGGGACGCTTGGGATGCCATCACCATGGCATGTATCAGCAACGACCATGCCCAAAGATTCACACTACAGAAGCTATGTCAGGAGTGGGAGAACCTAGCTTTCAAGCTGGGTGAGGACATCGACGATGTCACTCTCTTCCTCAACACCCTGATGTAGCAGTTGGCGTGGTATGGCAATGATGACATCAATGAGGAGAGAGCCATTGAGAAGTTCCTTCATGTCATCCCTAAGAAGTACTCACAGGTCACCATCATTATCGAGATGTTGCTGGACTTCTCCGAGCTATCGATCGAGGAGGTGACGGGTCACCTCATGGCCGTCGACATCCGTGAGCAGCTACCTCCCTCAAAGCCGGTCACCATCGGTGGCAAGCTTCTCTTCACTGAGGATCAGTGGCTTGCCCACTAGTGGGAACGAAAGAAGGGAGAGGCCTCGGGCTCTTCGGCTTTGGGTTCGTCGAGTAGCCGCAAGCGCCGGCCACACAAGTAGCACAAGGCATGTGGTGGCGCTCCTGATGAGGCCGACAGCTAGCGCAAGGCCACCCATGATGACACCTACAAGAACTGTGGTAGGACCAGCCACTAGGCCAAGGACTGCCAGCAGGCGAAGCGTGGCGGTTAGGCACACGTCGTGCAAGCGCAGGAGGGTGATGAGGCGGCTCTATTCTACATGCAAGAGAGCATTGAGCTGCACTCACCTCCCGTGCCAACCGCCGCTGCGCTCCTTCACCATGAGGAGCCATGGGCCCCAGTCTTCCTCGGCAATGGGTCCAGCGGTGACAAGTTCGATGGCTAGTACCTCAACATCGGCACCACCCACCACATGACCGGGCGGCGGGAGATCTTCTCCAAGCTTGACTCCGGTGTTTGAGGCTCTATCAAGTTTGAGGATGCCTTCGCTGTGGAGATTGTTGGTATTTATTAACGCACACAGATAAGATCCGCAAGCGCATGGATACCGCTATAGCTTTCACCCGGAAGTATTCCAAGTATCGTATCCATAGGGAACCATATGAGACTAACTATGATCTAACTTAACAAGTGGTAGCAACAAGGTTAGGATATACAGGAGTGTAGAGAGGATAACTGAGGTTCTCTAATTCTAACTTGGGTAAGCTATGTCTTCTACTATTCAACTAGGGACATTACTAGGGAAAGACACCAGCAGAGGATGCTTTCCTTCATAACTGGGTCCTACTTGGCCTACAGACGGGAGGTGGACTACAAAGGATTCAATGAGGCTATAAGAGTCACCCTCGCGAGCTACCACCGATCCAGAATGCAGGGTGCATCCACGATTAACCTAAGTCTAAGCACCATGCTTACACTTACGCTTAATACTTTACTCCTAGGAAGAGAATAAAGCACTCAAAAGAGTCACAAACCTGATGAACAATATAAACAAAATGCTTAGTTGAATTAGAAGTTGATTACCAGAGGAATCTCAGAGGCAAGCTTAGATAGAACTTGGATTCGCCAAGTACAAGCCATAGAGAGAGCACTGACATGCCGACATTTCCTCCAAACTCATCCCTCACTCTCCATCTCACTATTATTTACAACACTAGATCCTATAGAGGACTAATCTTCTCTTGATAGCTGGCTCCTAACGAGGAGAATATGAATTAGGGTTTCAGGATGTCTCTAGGGAGGGGGGTTAGGGGCTTCTATATATAGGCCGAGGTGGAGTAGGGGGCAAGGAATCAAGGTGGGGTAGGGGGCAAGAAATTGCCACATCATCGATCTGCGTCAATTCCCTCGATCACCGTTGGATGAACCTACCTTGATTAATGGCGGAGATGGACTCTCAAAGGCGGTGGTGAATCGACATTCGAAGCAGAGACCGACAGGTGGGTCCCATGGGTCGGCCGGCCTACAGGTGGGGCTAGCCGACCCCACATGTCAGCCCCTCAGGGTTTGCTTTGGTGGGTTGCCATCTGGAGTGTTCTAGAGTCTTCCCACATATGTTTTGTTGCAGATAAATGTGATTTACTTTAACGAATAGGTCCACCTTAATGGTTTTCTGATTAAACCCTACTGAAAACATAGATTCACCAAAACTCATGGAATTTATTAGTTTAAACCTCTAAACCTATGTTTAGTGATGGAATTAAGTATATGTGCAGGTTATGTTGACGGTTTATGATTGATGCTAGTGACCATCAACAAGCTCCCCCAAGCTTACCCTTTGCTAGTCCCTGAGCAAAGCTAAACTCAGCAATGGATCAGGAGTTGCTACAATGCTTTCACGCCTCAAAAGTACACATGTGTTCAATCAAGAATTCTCCTCCGAATTAGAATAAACCGATCTAACTTTCAAACTTATCCATATTACCTTCAACCATAGGGCTTCTTAGCCTTCACTTGGGTCTTGAGCAATTGAAAGACAGAACGATCAAGTCAAGCACTATGTCTCAAGTTTTATGTTCTACCATTGTTCTAGAGTTTTATAAGTTTTCAAAATAAAACTCAGAGATTCCATTGTATGACACTGTCAAGTCTCTCAATATATGTGGTATTTGTGGATCCTCACGAAGGCAATAAAGATGTTATGTCTTTTTCTCTTCCTACCACTAAGGCTTATGTGGAGTTCATAGGTAGGGAGAAAGCTAGAGCATACTTGTAATGCATATATTGTAAAGTCAAACAATGGATCCAAAGAGAGTTGAGTCATACAATCAAATCATGATGTGCATGTGTGTGGATATATATGGTGGCTAACCTAATTCTACTTTGCTCCTTTGAAAACTTATCTCTCTTTTGAAAAACTTGAAAACATTTGCTAGATAACAGGGGCTATCTTATTCATCTCTTTTTTTTCATGCGGGCATCTAAGTACCCATTGTTTTTAAATATCTTGGACACTTTTCTCAACTCTCTCTTTTTCTTTTCTTTCTCTTTTTTTTCTATGAATAACTTTTGCATAGCCCCATGCCTCTTTTCTGCAATAGAAACTTTTGAGAGATAGCAACAAGAACTTAGAGCATTTATTTGGTGGATGGAAAACCTATCAAGCATATTTTTGTGTACACCCCCAGTGTAGGAGTAGAACATTTTTTGAGTGGATCTAAATGGAAAGCATGTTTTTACTCCCAGTGTAGGAGCAGCAGGTATATGTGGTTTGTACGTGATCTTAATTTTAAGAGCATGATAAACCTCTCATAAGGGTCAATAAAGCTTGACAAAACTCAATGTAAAAGCAAGTAGCATATATGTGGAAGTTTTCCTAGCCTAAATAACACGTATGGCTCTGGTGGTAATTCAAGCTTTGTCATACAGGAACTCATCATGTAGCATTTTTGTGTTTTTAAAAGACAAATCTCTAGAACTTTGATGCCACTTGGAACAAGATAAACAGCAGCTCAGACCTTCTCATATCATATCCTTCAATTACCTAGACTTAGATCAAGCATATTCCACCCATGAGTTTCGAGTTCAGAGTAAATCCTTATATCAAAATAGTCTTATCCAAAACTCGAGAGAATTCAAGGCTGAAAACTAGGTACTTGAAAGGAATTATAATAGAGCAACTATTCATCATTTCCATTTAAGAGATTATTTTGAGTCCTCTTTATTTGCTAACAACTCTTAAAAATAAATTAAAGCAAACTAGACACACCTTTTATTTTGTTTTCAATTTTACTAGATCACACATTATTACTATAACTATATATATTTATTATAAAGATATCTTTTTATTTTGTTTTTAGTTATTCATCTTTTTAATACTAAAAACTAAAACAAAGGGGAAAGAATACTTACCTGGATACACGAGGATGCTTCTCCCCCAAGCTAGCTCTTTTGGTGAGGGTTCGGTATTGTAAGTCCTTCAAACCAGACTTCTCTTTGTGAAGTTCATTGATCAAGTACCTCGGTTCGCTCTGAAGATGAGGATTCTTGTGATGACGCCTCTAATGGTGATGCCACCTTCTTTCGCCCAACCTGTCTTGGTTTTGAGTTTGTATTTTGGTTCGACAGGTTTAGAATCTTCACTTGTAGAAATTGGGGAATAGACTATCCCCACACTTTGCTTGAAGTGTGTCCTACTCATAAGACAAGGTAGAGATCAAGTGCATGGGCTCTGTTGGTGGGAAAACACCAACAGAACCAAAATTTTATTCATTCTTCTCTAACCTTAGGCACATCAAACAAGATGAAGTTGATGTTATGTGCTTTGTTCAATTGTAATATGGGTGGTAAGATCAGAAGATTGAGCTTGAATGTAGCATTTTAGTACATTTGGCCAAAATGGTTGAATTGCTTAACCTACTGAAGGATTGTCTTTTTCTACATAATGTATCAATCTTTACATGATTATGACTACCATCTTCCAGAGATAAGATGTGCACTTTTTTAACTCATTTGGTTAAGACTATGAGATCAAGAAAGTGGTGTTGGGAACATACTAAACATGTTGAGTTAATCAGGTTGGACCAAGTAGAACTGTAACTCAAACATGTTTGTTTCTTATTTGTGTGCCTACCAAAATCAAGGAAAAGTTTTTTTAAAATAATGACCATTTACCTTAAGATGTTACCTTTGTCATTGGAGCGTGATGACACCATATGATAAAGGGTAGATGACTTGTGATGGTCTTTCCCTTTTGCTTGAAGTTTTTCCTTGTTCTACTAGCTTCGTAGCTTGAGCCATTCATGAGCTTCTTGTTTCCTAGATTGCACCCTTTCTTTCTTATCCTTTTGTCATATCATCTTTTTGCTCTTTGATCTTGACATCTTGGTCCTTGTTGTCGACGTGCGAGTTGGTCCTTTTGAAGATAATGAAAGCAGGCATATTCTGTCTAATACGAGGTGGGTTGCATCCTGCTTCTCATCAACATCCTAGCTAGAGTCTTAGGAAGACTCAATGCTAAGTTGTCTTTGATGTTGCTCATAACCTGTCGATTTGTTCGTCCACTTCCTCAGCTTGATTCATCTCCGATATGAATTCATCCCTTGACTTACACAGATTGGATTTGAGAGTTTCTTGAAGGGGTTAGTCCAACAAAATATCCAGTGTCTACACAAGCAATTTTTAGTTCAATAACCAAACTAGACTCTATGTCTAATTTGACTAAGGGAGGCTATTGAACCTCAGCACCACGCTTAATTTAAATGCCTATGGAAGTATGTGCGGTACTTTCAAACCAAAACTTACTATGGCAGGCAAAGGTAGCATAAAAGCATTATAGAGATTTATTCAATTGGAGATGAAAGAGCGTGATTGTTATTTAGAGAATTGAGCATGGCTTAAAGGTAGAGACAACCAAGATGAATTAGCAACATGGCATACGATTTTTTAGATAAGCCCATCCCCCACACTTGAATTCTACAAATGCAAAAATCGAGTTTGGATGGATGTGATTAAATATTGCATGATAATTGGTTGGACATACCATGCGTCATCATCCTTCATTCATTTTGCTTCAAACCTGGAACGGTTAGTGACAAAAATATCCGGAGGAATATTTTCACAATTATATTGCTATGGTCATTTCACAAGGGCATTACAGCGAAAGGTGAAAACTCATGTTATCTCCCGAAAGTGCTTATTTTGGGACAAAAGCTTGTCCTTGGGAAACCTTCGAATTTCTAATTGGTGAAGTGGTTTCCCCTCCAACACCAACATTTGTGTACCTATCTCAAGATTCATGCCAACGAGATTTGCAATATTTATGATAAACATATGCATCTACAATCACCCTTTCAAAGTCTTTATGAACAGGAAGCACGAGGGGGTTGAAGATCTCGAGTGTGGCAATGTTAGAGAGACCAATTGATTCAGGAGATTTCTCATGCGAGAATGGATTTAATGATGTGCTCATGAAATAACTTTCATGCTTGTCTATGTCATCTTCCTTTTCAAGCTCCAAGGGTGTTTCTTCATGAATGTCTATAGGCGGAAACATTGTCTTCATCATTCCATGCCTATGACATTCATTGGTCATTTTATTGTCCAAGATTTCCCTCGGATTGGTGACTCACGGGGTGATCTTATCTAAAGCCTCCTCCAAACTTGGATGAGTCATGTTTATTAAAGAGATTGATTTAAGCTCACCGTTTGGATCTAAGCCAGGTTTGGATTCTACCCATAAGGCTTCGTCCTTGTCCATCCATTCTTTAGCAACAACATATGAGTTCTTAATACATTCCAGCCATTATAGTTGCTCTTCTTGGTCATCCTTATGGTCTTCATGACTCCTATGCTTTGGTTGTCTTAGTCGATTTCTACGGTCATCATGAGACTTAGGAGAAAGAGCATAAGAGGGATCATCGGGATCAATGATGGATTGAGAGATGGGTTCAGATAAGACATCTAATGTGGTCATAGAAGGGGAGAAGATAGGATTAGCTAAATGACTCAACCCTCCTTCTATAGTATCACTTGACATACCACATTTGAGTTCTTCCCAATGTCCTATATAGAAATAAGGATGCTTTCTAAGACATCCCTTCTTGAGAGGATTTCAATTATATTCGCTCGAATGACTCTTGTGTAGCAGAAAGTTTAAACTTTTCCCAAAATCAGCATAAAAAAGATCATCCTTGATTTCAAAAGAGGATTCCAAAGGTTGAATTTCTTCTTCCCTTGGAGGATTTTAGGGTATAGATGGTTCGGGATTGACAGCTAAACCTTGGGATTGAAGTGGTTGTGATTTAGCTATCAAAACTTTCTCTTCTAGTTCAGGAGATGATTCCTTCTCTTCCTCGAGGAGTTCATTATGCATGCTAGTGCAGGGAGTTTTTCCACTAATCTTATCAAGCATAGACCTTGCTTTACTAGCAGATAGATGAAGGAAAGCTCCTCTAGAGGCTGTATCAAGGGATTCCATGGAATCCTTGCTAAGACCCATATAAAAATGTTGAAGAAGTATAGGGTCTTAAATGGCAAGGTCCGCGCCAGTGGTGATGAGGTCATTAAAACGATCCCATGATGCGCCAAGAGATTCTTCTTCTAGTTGTCTAAAATTTAGAAGCTCTTTTTGAAGGCTAACCACTTTAGAGATTAGAAACAAACGTAAACAAAATTTAGAACATAGCGTTTCCCAATCTCCTTACATACTTCCTAAGGTTTGACTATACCATTGTTTAGCTCTTCCCATCAAAGAGAACAAAAATAACTTCCATCTTAAGGTCTTGTCAGACATGCTAGTGATACGCAAGCATGCATAGGTCTGTTCAAACTCCTGTAGGTGTGAATATGGATTTTCACTGCCTTCTCCCGAGAAGGATTGTTCCCGAATCAATTTTGTAAAACACGGGCGCAGCTAATAGCCAGGTGTTATGATAGGGTCTGAAGATTTTCGTGGCTTTAGGCTTGCACTTGTGGGTTTAGCATATTGATAGATAGGAGTGGAACCCATAGTGAAAAGGAAAAGAATAAAAGATAAAAGATAAAAGATAAATGATACAAAGTTAAGTTAAGTTCGTAGTTAATTCAGCAACCGTCTCCCTGGCAACGGCGCTAGAAAGCTTGTTGGTATTTATTAACGCACACAGATAAGATCCGCAAGCGCACGGATACCGCTGTATCTTTCACCCAGAAGTATTCCAAGTATCATATCCATAGGGAAACGTGTGAGACTAACTATGATCTAACTTAACAAGGGGTAGCAACAAGGTTAGGATAAATATGAGCGTAGAGAGGATAACTAAGGTTCTCTAATTCTAACTTGGGTAAGCTATATTTTCTACTATTCAACTAGCGACATTACTAGGGAAAGACACTAGCAGAGGATGCTTTCCTTCGTAACCGGGTCCTACTTGGCCTACAGACGGGAGGTGGACTACTAAGGATTCAACGAGGCTATAAGAGTCACCATCGCGCGCTACCACCGATCCGAAATACAGGGTGCATCCATGATTAACCTAAATCTAAGCACCATGCTTACGCTTACGATTAATACTTTACTCCCCCTAGGAAGAGAATAAAGCGCTCAAAAGAGTTGCAAACCAGATAAACAATATAAACAAAATATTTACTTGAATCAGAAGTTGATTACCAGAGGAATTTCAGAGGCAAGCTCAGATAGAACTTGGATTCACCAAGGTGCAAGCCATAGAGAGCACCGATAGGTCGGCATCTCCTCCAAACTCTTCCCTCACTCTCCATCTCACTATTATTTACAAGACTAGATCCTATGGAGGACTAATCTTCTCTTGATAGCTGACTCCTAACGAGAAGAATATGGATTAGGGTTTTAGGATGTCTCCAGGGAGGGGGATAGGGGCTGCTATATATAGGCCAAGGTGGAGTAGGGGGCAAGGAATCGCCATGTCATCGATCCGCGTTTAACTCCCTCGATCAGCGTTGGATGCCTTGATCAACGGCGGAGATAGACTCTCAAAGGCGGTGGAGAACCAACATTCAAAGTGGAGACTGACGGGTGGGTCCCATGGGCCGGCAAGCCCCACATGTCATCCCCTCAAGGTCTGCTTGGGTGGGTTGCCTTCTGGGGTGTTCTAGAGTCTTCCCGCGTCGATTTCGTTGCGGATAAACGTGATTTGCTTTAACGAATTGGTCCTCGACGGTTTTCTGATTAAACCCTGCTAAAAACATAGATTCATCAAAACTCATGAAATTTATTAGTTGAAACATCTAAACCTATGTTTGGTGATGGAATTAAGTATATATGCAGGTTATGTTGATGGTTTATGATTGATGCTAGTGACAGTCAACAGAGATCAATGGTGTCGGCTCCATCGTCTTCACCTCCAAGACCAGCGAGCACCGGCTGCTCACCGGTGTCTACTACATCCCCGCACTGAGGAACTCCATCATCAGCTTGGGACAACTAGATGAGAATGGCTCGCGTGTGGAGATCGAGCACGGGATCCTGCGCATCTGGGATTGCCATCAACGCCTTCTCACCAAGGTGAACAGAGGCATCAACCACCTCTACGTCCTCCATGTGCAGGTGGCACAGCTGGTGTGCCTTGAAGCCTGCCACGACGACAACCCCTGGCGGTGGCACGAGTGCTTTGGGCACCTCAACTTTGAGGCCCTGAAGTAGCTCGGCAACAAGGAGATGGTATAGGGCATGCCACGAGTCAAGCACGTGGAGCAGTTCTACGACACCTACGTCCTCACCAAGCAGCGGCGGCTCCCCTTCCCCCACTAGGCAAGCTTCTGTGCCAAGGAGAAGCTAGAGCTCATGCACGGCGACCTCTGTGGCCCCGTGACACCGGCCACACCTGGAGGCCAGCGCTTCTTCCTACTCCTCGTCGACAACATGTCCCGCTACATGTGTGCGGTCCTGCTCGACACCAAGGCTGTCACAGAACCGACCAATTTATAAGAGTACAAGTACGAAAACAATCGCCGAAACGATCAAATTCTCGAACTTGCGCCCATATAAACCCGGTAGTCAACTGAAGTCACGACGGATTTCAAACCAACTTGCATACAACCAAGATCACGATAATTCAACATAACATATAAATGCGTTACAACATTTCGCATGAGCGTTCGCAAATAGATTACATCAACACGAGTCATCGTTATTACAAAACAAGTCTTGTAACATAAGCGGAAGCAAATAGTTTAACTCACACACACGAGTTCAATACGAGTACCAGTTCTTTGATCACATCCCACAAAAGCATTAGGATAAGATAACGAGAAGATCATGCCGTGATCTAGTCTTCATCACCGAAGGGTGGAGACAATACTTACGAGAATCCACGATAGAGAAGGTCATACGCAACAAGAGGAATAAACCACGAGTGCGGGAATGTACTCAGCTAGACTTACCCGAATGAAACCAAAATAAAAGACACCAAGGATCATGCATAGCTTTATTTTGTGGATCTGGTGACACTTTCATTTGCGAGAAAAGCATATGTAATCTTGATTAACTTTTATCACGAACTAGCGGTGACTTTAAGCCATTAACTTTTGTCATCTATATTAGCTTTTGTACTAATCAACCACTTGATTAATATGCAAACATTAATAACCATAGCAGGTATAATTCTCGGCAACATTATCATTATCATCTTCATTATCCATTTAACCATATCGTTAAATTAATTGAATCTCGTTACTTGTCATTTGCTCAAGTCAAGTTCTCACTATCCAGGGAGAGGCGGCGATTGAATCGATTCCTATCCATTTGGAGGGTATTCCTAACACAAACCCTGCTTCCCCGTCGAGGTCGCAAACAAGTCACCTTTGGTACAACTCGGGAGAAAAGTAACAGAAAAGAGCGCGGGTCCGGGCCGCCTGCATTCTCGAGAGAACCACTTTCTGCCGGGAAGTACAGGATCTCAAACCCGACTCCCCTTGGACTTATGCCAATGGCTCTCCGCACATCCTTACTACCTCCGAGAATGCATCCAACCCCCACGGTTCCCGCACTGAGTTGAGCTACTCGGCCAGCGGTCGGAACGACTTATCCGGCCAGCTAAGTGTTAGGCTGCGTTCAACATGACATGAGGACGTCTGGCGTATCGGTCCTTAAGCGACGACAGACGGAGTCACTATGTTCAAACCTACACAAGACTCCGCCGGTCTTAATTCATTATTCACATGGTTCTTTTCCACGATAGCAAATATAGCCAACCGTGATCCACCTCATCCTAAATCTCGCGGTGTGGAAATCACGACTTCTACCGCACTAAGCATGGCTAAGCATTTAACCCGTTCACGAACTTAAATAGGATTCGGTGCGATATCCGGACAAGGAGGGATATATAATGCAGCAATTGGTTCCAACCAATTCCTATACTTAATGCATCATCAACAATAAAGATACTCAATATATTTGTAAAGACATGGGAGACTTATAATGCTCGGGGCTTGCCTTTTCGGGGAAAGAGGGAAGGGTGGTGATCGGGGCACTCGGGCAACTCCTCGGCGACGGTACTGCTTCTTCGACTTCCTGCACCTCGGGCTCCTCCTCCCTGGTTGGCTCCCTCGAACTCCAGCAACGTCACTCCCTCCGGCACACCTATTGCATGAATGCGCAAGATAAATATCATGGATGCATATATACGAATGTCGGGGATGCTCGGGAATGCACATGTTATTTGTAGTTTGCATATTTCAACTTAAGCCCTATTCAAATCACTTTACTTACCAAGTTTATACAACCTAATGTATAATTGCTCATCTTCAGTTAATGACCTAGCACCTGCACCTAAGCATATTCTCAAGTTAGGCTGACCCCCAAACAATTAACGATTACGTTGCAACACATTCAATCAAGCATTTGTATTTCAGCAAATGAAGACTATATATATATCGGTACATTAAACTAGCCATAACTGGAGATGTATAATTCCAAATGACATGAAACAAGACAATCTGGAAAGCTTATGAAATTGTCTACAATTCATTTTTAGACCTCAAAGCATGATTCAAACCTTTACCAGGTCGAATTCATCAATCAACAGAAGTCTATCCACACAAGGCAGAGAATCAGCAAAAACTGCAACCTAACTTTAAACAGCTGTAGTTTCTAAACTACTGGGCCAAATGCCCTCAAATTTTGACAGGAGCTAGATACATAAGTTACCTACAACTTTTGTATTCAACACAAGCACAGAAAACCACATTATCATGGGGAACTTTCCAAAGTCCCCAGATCTGTCCAGAGGGACATAATGCCAACAAATAATTAGCAACTTATGATGTAAACATATAATTAGACAAAACCAACTTTACTATCTTATCACACATATCCTAAGAACACCAGAAAGTAGGATGTCCATTACCAAAACATTTCTTTTAATCCCTTTCTTAATTTATTTAATTAATTAGGGGAAATAGTAAACCTATATGAAAACTGCCCCATTAATTCTACAAAATTACAGTAGACACTACATACTCTAAGTAGACTACCATAAAATTTCACACCATTTGAGCAAGTATAAAAGCCTACACAAAATGACAAGGCATAATGGCTTAAAATGGCATAATTAGGAAACCCTAATGAAAAGTGTCAAGCAACAGATTTCATATTTTTCCTTGCATTCTTAAGGTACTGGGATACTACCTACCAATTTTCATGGCCATTGGATTCATAAATAAATTACTAAAATTTACACAAGAATTACCTGATGATAAAAGGAAAATCTATAACTCAAAAACTACACATGCAATGACTCTCAAATTTTAACCAGAGCTTCTACTATACAAGACTAGCTCACCCACAAAATTTCATAATTTTTGGATCACAGAAACTCAAGATATGATTTAAACAAGTTTGCATGCATTCAAAAACACTTTTCAAGTTCCTATTTAATTCACCCAAAATTTCTACATAATATGCTCAATATATATTTTTCTTAAATACTAGACCTAACAGTGAGTCTAACAAAATTGGAAGTACTCAATTTGGATCTACTAAACTCAAGATATGGATTTTACAACATTGCATTCAAATCTGTAAAGCTGAACTATCTTTAAGAACAACGACCAGCGGCGTGTGGGACCGGTGTCGGCCGACCCCACCGGTCGGTGGCAAAGCAGAGGAGGAGGCTGCGGCGCACGCGGAAGGCAGGCGGAGCTCGCCCGACGGTGACCTCACCGGCGACGAAGCGGCACCAACGTGACCGCCTAGACTCATCTGCGTCGATTGGCACCCTAACCGCAAACCCTACCGACCTCTAGGTACCCGACCCGGCTTCGGCGGCTCGGCCATGGCGCCTGACGGCGGCGCGTGGCCGTGTTCGCAGCTGGGCTGGCGTGTGGTGGTGACATCATCACCCAAGCATCGGCGCATGACGGGGAATACGAGGCGGGCTAAGAATGGAGGAGTGTGGTGCGGTGGTGCGGCTGGCATGGTGGCGCCATCTCCGGCGAGTGCGACGGTGCGGGAGCGCCGGCGGCGGCCTCACACGAGGTCGAATGACCGCGCGGAGATGACGACGAGCAAGAGGGGATCACGGCGGAGCTTTGGTGAAGGTGTAGTGCGGCGTTTTTGCGGTGGTGAGTCTTTGAGAGCTTGCCGAAGCTCACGGTGGCAATGGGGCGGTACGCTTGCTTGGGCGCAGCCGCTGCGGTGGAAGCGAAGAAAAGCGAACTGGAGCGGGTGAGTGCGTCCAGGCGGTAGCGCGGACGGGTTAATGTCACGGCCGGCCGCGCCGAGCATCCATGGCGCGTGGCGGCGCACTCGGTGACGGCGGCGCAGCGGCGTACGCTGTGGCCGTCGAGTTCGATCGCATGATCAACTGTAGCAGCGTTCCGTGAATCCGAACCCATCCGACCAGCGTTACTTCGTCGCGTTGGCACGGCTAACACGTTGCTCCAAAGTGAAATCCGTAAAGATGAAAGTTGTAGATCTATATTAGGGCTACAAATTTGGTTTAGCAATCAACAGCCAGTTCTCCACGGATCACGAGTTATATCAAGCCAAAGTTGAGGTCATGCAAGCTGAAACTCGGTTCAACACTTAGAAATTTTTGAGTTTCTAAAAGATCTCAAAACTGACTTGTGGGACCTTTTTGAACATGTTGTGCACATTTTCATGAGATGGCTTCTAAACAAAGTTTGTTCCTTATTAAATTTACTACAACTTTGCTTTAGGTTGCTCAAGCATGCATAGACTCTAAGTTACACTTTTTAAACAGTCAAACTCAGGAGTTCTAGGGGTCCAATTTGGTCAACCATGACTTGGAAACCTAATTAGGCAAAATGATCAACATGAACATTGTTCCTAATGACATTCTAGGTGTAACTAAGTTACTTAGGAGGATCATTAGCCACACCACACATTGGTCACACAAGAATCAAGCAAGGTATGTACTGAAACAATGAAAAACACATGAAATGTTGCAAGCTGTTTCATAGTCATGTTTCACTTGTTTCATGATCTTGTTGCATAGCACTAACTAACCTTGTTTTACTAAGTGAGTGGCACATGTTGCACTTAAGTGTTGCACACTTTACATTTCATAAAAGAAACAATACATGGAAATACACAACATGTTGCAATGTTTGAAATCATGTTTCATGTGATATAAGTTCAAGAATGGATGCATGATGCTCATGTTCATGAAATGTAGTGCAAATGTGGAAGCCAAACACACTGGGGTGTTACAGCCCTCCCCTTATAAAAATCTCGTCCCGAGATTTGAAAAGCGTACCATTGTTGATAGAATTCCTTATAACCATCCTCAAATAATCTTCCCTTTCCCACGTTGCATCGCGTTCACTACCCTGATTACTCCACATGACTTTGTAGAACTTGACCACCCGACTCCTAGTCACTCGCTCCACAGTGTCAATCACTCGAACCGGCTTTTCTTCAAAAGTCAAATCAGATTCTAACGCGATATCCCCAGTGGAACACGCTCTTGAGGGACACGAACACATTTCTTCAAGCGTGATACGTGAAAGGCGTTGAAGATAGCACTCATCTCGGGGGTAATTGAATCTTGTATGCTACCTTTCCACTTTGTCCAATGATTTGAAATGGGCCGACATATCTCGGCGCAAGCTTTCGCTTCACACGAAGCGTTGGACACTTTTCATAGGTGAAACCTTCGGATAAGCGAAGTCTCAACTTCGAACTCAATAGGTTTTTCTCGTCGATCAAGATAACTTTTACGCCTAGCTTGTCTGCGGCCATGTGAGTTTGGATAATACGGACTTGTTCTTGACTTCTTGAACAAAATCAATTCCATAATATCTCCTTTCACCGGCTTCTACCCAGTTCAGCGGGGTTCTACACTTCCGCCATACAAAGCTTCAAGCGGTGCCATCTTGATGCTTTCTTGATAACTATTATTGTACGAGAATTCAGCTAGGGGCAACCATTTTCCCATGAACCCTTATTTGAGATGACACGGGCTCTCAACATATCTTCTAAGATTTGATTCACCGCTTTCGGTTTGTCCATTGGTTTTGCGGATGATAGGCGAGAACTTCTTACTAGCTTAGTTCCTAATAATCCATGTAAGTGCTCCCAAAAGCGGCGGTGAACTGTGGTCCTCTATCGGATACAATAGTACGAGGATTCCATGAAGGCGGACTATCGATTGAAGTACAACTCGGCATAATCGATCGGGACGGAAATCAATGCGGACAGGAATGAAGTGTGTGAGACTTAGTCAGACGGTCTACAATCACCCAAATAGAGTTAAAATTCCTCCGAGTAGTAGGGAGTCCAACAATAAAATCCATACTTATCTCCTCCCATTTCCAAACTGGAATAGATAGTGGTTGAAGTAATCCGCCCTTCATGTATACGAGCTTTAACTCGACAACAAGTGTCACACCTAGCCACATAAGCGGCTATCTCCTTCTTCATTTTAGTCCACCAATAACGAGGCTTCAAATCATGATACATTTTACTCTTGCCGGATGAATAGATAATTTAGAGGAATGTGCTTGAGATATGATTTGATCTCTAAGCTCTCTATCCTTCGGAACCACTAACCTATCCTTGAACCATAACACGTCATTTTCATCTACCGAAACTGTTTGGTTTCTTGTTCTTTCATCTTGCGCAGCGTGGAATACACTGGATCGGTCTTTTGTAGCTCAATAATTCTACTTTGCAGTACAAGCCGAGCGGTGATGTTGTGAAGGATTGCAGGATGCATGAGCCGTGACAAATGACAATCACCTTCAATCAAAAGAGTGACAATGCGATTTCTGCTCAAGGCATACGCAACGACGTTTGCCTTGCCGGAGGATGATAGTGCACTTGGAGATTATAATCCTTGATCAACTCGAGCCATCTTCGTTGGCGCATATTCAACTCGGGTTGAGTGAAGATGTACTTAAGACTTTTGTGATCGGTGTAGATGTTGCACACATTACCAAGCAAATAATGTCTCGGGCTTTCAAAGCATGAACAAGCTGCAATGAGTTCTAAGTCATGCGTAGGATAATTCACCTCATGCTTCCGAAGTTGGCGAGAGGTATAAGCAATGACCCTACCCTCCGCATAAGAACACCTCCTAAGCCAATGCGATGCATCACAATACACATCAAAAGGTTTCTCAATATCCGGTTGTGCAAACCGGAGCCGATGTTAGAAGAGTTCGCGAGGGTATGGAAAGCCGCATCACACTCTGGAGTCGGACAAACTTCATGTCTTTTTTTGCGACAAGCGAGTCATAGGCTTGGCGATTTTAGAAATCCGGGATGAAGCGGCGATAATAGCCCGCCAAACCCGAAAACTCCGAACCTCATGCACCGAAATGGAGAGCCTTCCAGTCTAACACTTCTTGCACCTTGGTGGGATCCACCATAATTCCACCATCGGACAACACATGCCCGAGAAAGCGGTACTTTTATGAAGCCAAAATTCACATTCTTTGAACTTTGCATAAAGCTTGTGTTCACGCCTTGTCTAGTGAGAACCACTCGCAAATGTTCAACATGATCTTCTTCATTCTCGAGAATAGACCAAGATATCATCTATAAATACCACCACAAATTTGTCCAACTCGAGGCATAAACCGAATTCATTAGATACATGAAATGTGCGGGGCATTGGTCAATCCGAGCGACATAACCGGATACTCATACAGACCATATCTTGTAGAGAATGCGGTTTTGAGATATCCTCGGGCGAATTTTGATTTGATGATAACCGGACCTCAAATCAATCTTGGAAAAGACTTTTGCTTTAGACAACCGATCAAACAAGATGTCTATCCATGGCGAGGGTACTTGTTCTTAATTGTGACTGCATTCAAAGGCCTATAATCTACACACATGCGTAGTGGTGATCCTTCTTCTTCACAAAGATAGCTGGACACCCCAGTATGATGAACTAGGACGGATAAGGCCTTTTCAGAGAAGTTCACTTAATCGGATCTTAAGTTCAGCTAGTTCATTGGGAGGCATTCTATAAGGTCTTCTAGATATGGGTCTTTGTGCCGTGTAGCAACTCTATCTTGAACTCTACGTCCCGATCCGGAGGTAATCCAGCAAATCCTCGGGAAAAACATCAGGAAAGTCACACACTACCGGGATATTTGCCATAGCCTTTGCTTGCACCGCATTAGTTTGCACAAGAAAGATTGATGTCCCTAGGTAGTTGCACGGAAAACCTTCACGATTCATTGGGATCTACGAGCATGACTACTCTAGTCGATGTATCAATAAGCACCCGTGCTTGCTCATCCAATTCATTCCCAATATCACATCGATACCAGCCCGGTAAAACTACGGATCAACTTGATAACTTTGTCCCTCTATCTCAAGTTATACGCCCTCTACTACGAGCTTGGTGGGGATGGTACCCTTTGGCAGCCCTAATACAATAACCCTCACCCTCAACGGTGTATGTTTTTACGCACAAACTTGGATGCAAATGCGGGACTAATAAAAGAATGTGAAGCACCGAATCAAATAGTACAAGCTGCGGGGTGTTGGTCAACGAGAAACTTACCGACGGTGTTCGCCTCCCCGAAGGAATATCAGCAACATTTGTATAGTTCACTGGCCACCTTGATTGAAATTCTTCTTAGGGTAAGGACACTTCCTCGCCTGATGGCGGTCTTGTTGCAATTCGGCATGGCATATTGCTTGGCGGAACATTGGAGCTTCCTTGTTGGTAGTGCCCTTTGGAAGAGCAACCAGTAAAAGCCTTGCGAAATCCAGTCCTCCCTGGATTCTTCTTACGTGGTGGCGAAACTTAGCGGTGGCGTTTTGGTGGACGGAATGGAGCCTTATGTGTGGACGGGAGCCTTGGATTGTGAGGCACTCGCCTCATAGGCCCTTTTACGACTCTTTGAAGCGACATACATGACATTATTGTTCTCTTGGGCTAGAGCATCACTAACAAACTCATTGAAATGCGCACACTTGCAATTTCCCATGGTCTTCATAAGTTTGGGACTCGGTCCCGCTTGAAACTGCGATTTTCTTGGCATCGGTGTCCACAAACTCCGTAGCGTACCTTGCAAGGTTATTGAAAGCCTGCGGTATTCGTTCAAGCTCTTGTTCCCTTGGGTTAACTTCATAAACTCTGTATGCTTGATCGCCATGAGACCGGGAGGAATATAATTTCCCAAAGCAGACTTGAAGGCTGATCCCAAGTAATTTGGGCATTAGCGGGCATAGTGGACCGATGATGGCTCCACCAAATACCGGTGGCCCATACTGGCTGGTGAGATGCGTACTCGTCTTGACACTCAGACTCAAGCGGAGCAAAGCGGAACTTCGCTCGAGAGTATTCAACCACTCATCGACTTGCAGAGGCTCCTCGGCCTCCTTGAAGATCGGGGTTTCGTGTCAAGGAAAGCCTTGAAATCATTGTATTGATTTGGTTACGGTCCTTGACGGACATTCCGATCCTCACGGTTTGCCATCGGCGCGATAGCCTCGGCTAGCATCTACCGACTTTCAACGATTATCTGCATTAGCTCGGTGGTGTGGGTGGTGGTGGAGGAGGTGTTTGCTCCTCATCTCCATGGTTACGACCATGACGAAGATTGTAAGCCATCTCGCAAAATGTATAGCCAATGAGCAGCGATGATGTGGAAATTTGTAGATGAATTGTATAATTATGCCACACTCGACTCCAATGGAGGAAATGAACTTATACTATCACAGAGGCACAATCATTCATCCAATCACACAACTTCTCAAGCGCATCAATTGACACATTAAGGCGATGAACTTAACCACAATGAGATAGATAGCCCATACAGACGGAACTTGGCAAAGGCTCAAATATGCGGAGCATAGCATGTTCAATAGGTTACATCAAAGCCCGAGGGTTCCAAAGCGACAGCAAAAGATAACTTAAGGTTCGATATTACATCCCAACGATTAACTTATTACAAAGCTACTCGTTCATGCACGAGGATCAACAAAAGACTAGCTCCAGCGTATTAGCTAAGTAGTAAGCTAACTCGCATCGTCGTCCTCGAGTCGATGTCGAAGATCTCTCCTCCATCTTCATCACTAGCAGGCTCTAACTCCTCATCTTCCTCCTCGTCATGTGGAACGTTTTCAGGTCCATTAATCTCAACGTCATCACCTTCACCATGATGACACGGAACCCATCTCATCCTCCTCGGTGGCGGGGAGAGGTGAAGGCGATTGTGTAACGGTGAACCTCCTCATGAAGATTGTCATTGTACCCTTCTGCAGCCGCCAAGCTCACGCTCGAGTTCTACTGTCGGCGCTCTCGGCACATTCTCCTCGTGCGGGCTTCATTCCGTTGGTTCAACATGTGAACCAACATACGCTCCACGATTGCGGTGAGCAAGCTGTCAACCTCTGAACCTCGAGTTCTCTTGATCCCGTTCTGCGTGACTTGCTCCAGCAGCTGCTTTGAGCTGCGATCCCTCTCGTGATCACCGGGCTAGCTAGCTCGCCCTCGGCCTTTCCTCCTCGGTAGGCTCGGGGCCGGGGCTCACGAGGAGCTAAGCGGTGACGAGGTGCCCTGCCTCCAGCCGGACTTGCGGCGGTGCGTTTCGTCATGGCGCCATCTGTAGCAAAAAGTTACAACGTAAGGGGGAATCATTTAAGGGATACTGAAATTTAGTTATTCGAGACCATCAATTTTAAAGGAGGAGAATGCAAGAAATGCCATGTATGATTGAACATGATGCATGCACGATCCGTGACGTCCTCACAAACCTAAAATAAAATTTAAAGGCTAGCGAAATATACGGTGGCATACATACGTTCTCTCTCGTATCACGGTAGCTAGTCGATCTACAACGATACGTTGTCGGTGTACTACTGAAAATTTCATTTCAGCCCGAAGAATTCCCAAAAAGGCATAAAAGCAAGCATTAAACTAAATACTTTCATACATACATCCCGGATGTATATACTCTAACATCCTGACTACCCAACAGAGATACCCACAATTAAGTACTCTCATAGATACATGATTAAACATGTAGGTATGCGAGCAACCACAACTACTCTCCCCTAGACCGAGCGGTTGGACGGTCATGCTCTCACAACTCACCCTTACACAGGCGTAGAGGCAAATGATCCAAACATTACCATTCAAGCGAATGGCACCCATGCAATAGCACGCCGCATGGACAACGAAAATAGAAACAATCATTTCCCAAAGTTAGTAATTATATAAGCCACCTAAAATCCTTAAGTGGGCTACAAAGGATGTGATCACTGGTACACTATAAAATTTCAGATTTTTGAACACTTACATATAACTATAAGTTATAAAACAGTTTTCGCAACAAAAGCTTTTGTTTTTAAATACCCGTATGACATGTTTAATGTTGAATCTAGCTCGATGCCGGTTGTCACAGAATCGACCAATTTATAAGAGTACAAATACGAAAACAATCGCCAAAAAACGATCAAATTCTCGAACTTGCGCCCATATAAACCCGGTAGTCAAGCTGAAGTCACGACGGATTTCAAACCAACTTGCATACAACCAAGATCACGATAATTCAACATAACATATAAATGCGTTACAACATTTCGCAGACGTTAGCAAATAGATTACATCAACACAGAGTCATCGTTATTACAAAACAAGTCTTGTAACATAAGCGGAAGCAAATAGTTTAACTCACACACACGAGTTCAATACCAGTACCGATTCATTTGATCACATCCCACAAAAGCATTCAGATAAGATAACGAGAAGATCATGCCCGTGATCTAGTCTTCGTCACCACGGGTGGAGACAATACTTACAGAATCCACGATAGAGAAGGTCATACGCAACAAGAGGAATAAACCACGAGTACGGGAATGTACTCAGCTAGACTTACCGACGGAAACCAAAATAAAAGACACCAAGGATCATGCATAGCTTTATTTTGTGGATCTGGTGACACTTTCATTTGCGAGAAAAGCATATGTAATATTGATTAACTTTTATCCACGAACTAGCGGTGACTTTAAGCCATTAACTGTCATCTATATTAGCTTTTGTACTAATCAACCACTTGATTAATATGCAAACATTAATAACCATAGCAGGTATAATTCTAAGCAACATTATCATTATCATCTTCATTATCCATTTAACCATATCGTTAAATTAATTGAATTCCACGTTGTTGCATTTGCTCAAGTCAAGTTCTCACTATCCGGGAGAGGCGGCGATTGAATCGATTCCTATCCGGTGGAGGGTATTCCTAACACAAACCACGCTTCCCCGTCGAGTGGTCGCAAACAAGTCACCTTTGGTACAACTCAGAGAAAAGTAGAGAGAGAAAAGACGCGGGTCGGGCACTGCATTCTCGAGAGAACCACTCGCGGGAAATACAGGATCTCAAACCCACGACTCCCCTTGGACTTATGCCAATGGCTCTCCGCACATCCTTACTACCTCCAGAATGCATCCAACCCCCACGGTTCCCGGCCTGAGTTGAGCTACTCGGCTTCGCGGTCGGAACGACTTATCCGGCCAGCTAAGTGTTAGGCTGCGTTCAACATGACATGAGGACGTACAGCGTATCGGTCCTTAAACGACACAGACGGAGTCACTATGTTCAAACCTACACAAGACTCCGCCCGGTCTTAATTCATTATTCACATGGTTCTTTTCCACGATAGCAAATATAGCCAACCGTGATCCACCTCATCCTAAATCTCGCAGGTGACAGGAAATCACCTGACTTCTACCGCACTAAGCATGGCTAAGCATTTAACCCGTTCCTGAACTTAAATAGGATTCCAGTGCGATATCTGGACAAGGAGGGATATATAATGCAGCAATTGGTTCCAACCAATTCCTATACTTAATGCATCATCAACAATAAAGATACTCAATATATTTGTAAAGACATGGGAGACTTATAATGCTCCGGGGCTTGCCTTTCAGGAAAGAGGAAGGCTGGTGATCAGGGCACTCGGGCAACTCCTCGGCGACGGCTGCTTCTTCGACTTCCTGCACCTCGGGCTCCTCCTCCTGGTTGGCTCCCTCGAACTCCAGCAACGTCACTCCCTCCGGCACACCTATTGCATGAATGCGCAAGATAAATATCATGGATGCATATGTACGAATGTCAGGGATGCTCGGGGAATGCACATGTTCGCTGTAGTTTGCCTATTTCAACTTAAGCCCTATTCAAATCACTTTACTTACCAAGTTTATACAACCTAATGTATAATTGCTCATCTTCAGTTAATGACCTAGCACCTGCACCTAAGCATATTCTCAAGTTAGGCTGACCCCCAAACAATTAACGATTACGTTGCAACACATTCAATCAAGCATTTGTATTTCAGCAAATGAAGACTATATATATATCGGTACATTAAACTAGCCATAACTGGAGATGTATAATTCCAAATGACATGAAACAAGACAATCTGGAAAGCTTATGAAATTGTCTACAATTCATTTTTAGACCTCAAAGCATGATTCAAACCTTTACCAGGTCGAATTCATCAATCAACAGAAGTCTATCCACACAAGGCAGAGAATCAGCAAAAACTGCAACCTAACTTTAAACAGCTGTAGTTTCTAAACTACTGGGCCAAATGCCCTCAAATTTTGACAGGAGCTAGATACATAAGTTACCTACAACTTTTGTATTCAACACAAGCACAGAAAACCACATTATCATGGGGAACTTTCCAAAGTCCCCAGATCTGTCCAGAGGGACATAATGCCAACAAATAATTAGCAACTTATGATGTAAACATATAATTAGACAAAACCAACTTTACTATCTTATCACACATATCCTAAGAACACCAGAAAGTAGGATGTCCATTACCAAAACATTTCTTTTAATCCCTTTCTTAATTTATTTAATTAATTAGGGGAAATAGTAAACCTATATGAAAACTGCCCCATTAATTCTACAAAAATTACAGTAGACACTACATACTCTAAGTAGACTACCATAAAAATTTCACACCATTTGAGCAAGTATAAAAGCCTACACAAAAATGACAAGGCATAATGGCTTAAAATGGCATAATTAGGAAACCCTAATGAAAAGTGTCAAGCAACAGATTTCATATTTTTCCTTGCATTCTTAAGGTACTGGGATACTACCTACCAATTTTCATGGCCATTGGATTCATAAATAAATTACTAAAATTTACACAAGAATTACCTGATGATAAAAGGAAAATCTATAACTCAAAAACTACACATGCAATGACTCTCAAATTTTAACCAGAGCTTCTACTATACAAGACTAGCTCACCCACAAAATTTCATAATTTTTGGATCACAGAAACTCAAGATATGATTTAAACAAGTTTGCATGCATTCAAAAACACTTTTCAAGTTCCTATTTAATTCACCCAAAATTTCTACATAATATGCTCAATATATATTTTTCTTAAATACTAGACCTAACAGTGAGTCTAACAAAATTGGAAGTACTCAATTTGGATCTACTAAACTCAAGATATGGATTTTACAACATTGCATTCAAATCTGTAAAAGCTGAACTATCTTTAAGAACAACGACCAGCGACGTGTGGGACCCGGTGTCGGCCGACCCCATCGGGTCAGTGGCAAGCAAAGGAGAGGAGGCGGCTGCATGACAGCGGAAGGCAGCGGAGCTCGCCGACGGTGACCTCACCGGCGACGAGAGCGGCACCAACGTGACCGCCTAGACCCTCTGCGTCGATTGGCACCTAACCGCAAACCCTACCGACCTCTAGGTACCCGACCCACGGCTTCGGCGGCTCGGCCATGGCGCCATGGCGGGCGTGGCCGTGTTCGGCTTGGCTGGACCGGCGTGGGTGGTGACATCATCACCCAAGCATCAGCGCATGACAGGGGAATACGAGACGCGGGCTAAGAATGGAGGAGTGGTGCGGTGGTGCGTGCGGCTTGCATGAGCGCCATCTCCGGCGAGAGTGCGACGGTGCGGGAACGCCGACAATGGCCTCACACGAGGTCGAATGACCGCGCGGAGATGACGACGAGCAAGAGGGGATCACTGGCGGAGCTTTGGTGAAGGTGTAGTCGCAGCGTTTTTGGCGGTGGTGAGTCTTGCTGGAGCTTGCCGAAGCTCACAATGGCAATGGGGAGCGGTTTGCTTGCTTGGCGCAGTGTGGTGGAGGCGAAGAAAGGCGACTGGGAGCGGGTGAGTGCGTCGGGCAAGCGCGGACGGGTTAATGTCACGCCGCCGCGCCGCCAGGCATCCGCCCAGCGTGGTGGCGCGACTCGGTGACCGGTGACGCGCGGCACGCGTGGCCGTCGAGTTCGATCGCATGATCATCTGTAGTAGCGTTCAGTTGAATCCGAACCGGTCGGCAGCAAATACAGCCGTCGCGTTGGCACGGCTAACACGTTGCTCCAAAGTGAAATCCGTAAAGATGAAAGTTGTAGATCTATATTAGGGCTACAAATTTGGTTTAGCAATCAACACCCGATTCTCCACGGATCACGAGTTATATCAAGCCAAAGTTGAGGTCATGCAAGCTGAAACTCGGTTCAACACTTAGAAATTTTCAGAGTTTCTAAAAAGATCTCAAAACTGACTTGTGGGACCTTTTTGAACATGTTGTGCACATTTTCATGAGATGGCTTCTAAACAAAGTTTGTTCCTTATTAAATTTACTACAACTTTGCTTTAGGTTGCTCAAGCATGCATAGACTCTAAGTTACACTTTTTAAACAGTCAAACTCAGGAGTTCTAGGGGTCCAATTTGGTCAACCATGACTTGGAAACCTAATTAGGCAAAATGATCAACATGAACATTGTTCCTAATGACATTCTAGGTGTAACTAAGTTACTTAGGAGGATCATTAGCCACACCACACATTGGTCACACAAGAATCAAGCAAGGTATGTACTGAAACAATGAAAAACACATGAAATGTTGCAACTGTTTCATAGTCATGTTTCACTTGTTTCATGATCTTGTTGCATAGCACTAACTAACCTTGTTTTACTAAGTGAGTGGCACATGTTGCACTTAAGTGTTGCACACTTTACATTTCATAAAAGAAACAATACACAGGAAATACACAACATGTTGCAATGTTTCGAAATCATGTTTCATGTGATATAAGTTCAAGAATGGATGCATGATGCTCATGTTCATGAAATGTAGTGCAAATGTGGAAGCCAAACACCTGGGGTGTTACAAAGGCAGTAGTTGTGGACGTCATCAAGCGCCATCAAGCTACGCACCAACAACAGTAGCTGAGTTCGTGGCGTACTACGCCGATGAGGGGATCCAGCGCCACCTCTCCGCACTGTACACCCCATAGCAGAACGACGTCGTTGAGTGCTGCAACCAGACAGTGGTGGCCACCGCTCGTGCCCTCCTCAAGTGGAGAGGGATGCCGGCAATCTACTAGGGTGAGGCTGTGATAACTGCCGTCCATCTCCTCAACCGCTCTCCCATGAAGGCCCTTGATGGCAAGACGCCGTACAAGGCCTAGCACGAGCGCAAACTGGTGGTGAGCCACCTCCACGTCTTTGGTTGTCTCACCTTCGTCAAGGAGCTCAACCACGTCGGCAAGCTCGACGACCGGAGCACGCTGGGAGTCTTCATCGGCTATGTGGAGGGTGTCATGGCCTACCGCATCCTCGACCCTATGACATAGCGCGTTCGCATCTCTTGGGACGTCGTGTTCGATGAAGGGTGAGGCTGGGCTTGGTACAAGGTTGTGGACGATGGCTCGACTTTGACTCTTGGAGACTTTGTCGTCGACTATGTCCACTTTGAGGGAGCCGAGGGAGCTAGCAGCTCATCTTCACTGAGCTCGTCCACCTCGGCACTCGGCTTGCCATCAGCTCCGACGAGTTCTCCACTACCTACAACACCAGTGAGTCCTCCACCACCTATACCACCGGCTACGCCTTGTTCTCCTACACCGGCTCCCTAATCTCCTGCATCGGTGCTCACACCTCCGAGATCGGCACTAGCAGCTTTGGACCGTGACGAGCAGCTTATGGTGGAGTTCGCCACTCCGCTGTCCAATGATGAGGATCACGTCAATGCCTACCACGACGATGAGCCACTGCGCTACCATACCTTGGACAACATCTTCGGTGATCAACCCGTCCCTAGACAGGTGATGCACGACTTCGGGGTAGAGCTGCACCTGGTGCACGAGGATGGTGAGCCCTGCTCATTCGCTGAGGTGGAGGGAGACGCGGCATGGCCGCCACGATGCAGCTGGAGATGGATGCGGTTGAGCGGAACCGGACGTGGGAGCTGGCGGATCTTCCTGCCGGCCACCGCGCCATCACCCTTAAGTGGGTCTACAAGCTCAAGAAGGATGAGGCCGGGGCGGTGATCAAGCATAAGGCACGTTTGGTGGCGCGTAGGTTTGTCCAGTAGGAGGGAGTCGACTTTGACGACGCCTTCATGCCCATCATGCGGATGGAGTCCATTCATCTCCTCCTCGCGCTAGCGGCCTAGGAGGGTTGGCATGTGCACCACATGGATGTCAAGTTTGTCTTCCTCAATGGTGACCTGAAGGAGGAGGTCTACATCCACCAGCTGATAGGATTCGTCATCCTCGGTAAGGAGAGCAAGGTTCTTTGCGTGCGCAAGGCCCTCTACGGCTTGTGGCAGGCGCCCCAAGCTTGGAACGCCAAGCTAGACTCCACTCTCAAGCAAATGGGGTTCTAGCAGAGTCCTCACGAGGCTGCAGTCTACCGGCGGGGCAAGGGAGGTAATGCCCTATTGGTAGGCGTCTATGTAGATGACTTGGTGATCACCGGCATCAAAGAGGCCGAGGTGGAGGCGTTCAAGGAAGAGATGAAGGCCAACTTCTAGATGAGCGACTTGGGCCTTCTCTCCTTCTACATGGGGATCATGGTCCACCAAGACAGCTCCGGCATCTCCCTTCGCCAGACCACCTACGCCAAGCACATCGTCGAGTTGGGCAGGCTCACCGGCTGCAACCCAGCCTACACTCCCATAGAGGAGAGGCTGAAGCTGAGACGCGACAGCACGACGAAGGAGGTCGATGCCACACACTACCGGCGCGTTGTGGGCAGTATTACGTCAGTCGGTTCATGCACCGACCGATGACGGAACATCAGCAGGCTGTCAAGAGGATCGTCCGCTACGTTGAGGGCACCACCGTCTACGGCTTGCACTACCCGAGGTGTCCCGATGCAGAGCACTTCATCGGGTACAGCGACAGCGACCTCGCTGGCGACATCGACACAAGCAAGAGCACCAGCAGGACACTATTCTTCCTCAGCAAGTGTCTGATCAGTTGGCAGTCGGTCAAGCAGCAAGTGGTGGCTCTGTCTAGTTGCGAGGCGAAGTATATCGCTGCCACAACCGCTTTGACTCAAGCTCTCTGGTTGGCTCAGCTGCTGGTGAAAGCTCTAGTTTGGTTTTGGTGAATTGATGAAACCCTAAGTGCTAACCTAGTTTATCAAGTGATCATGAAATAGGTAGCACATTCCAAAGGGGGAGAGGGTTCGAGTATGCTAGCTTTAGGGGGAGCTTAGTATTATATTAGCTTATCTATTACATTTGGAGTTTTTATGTGTGATACACTATTATGCATTCATCGTGTGTTTACTTTTATGCATTAAACTATATTTATGTGATAGTGATATCTACGTGATCGTGATATATGACATGTGTGCTCTCTACTTTGATTTTTTTATATGTCATATCACTTGTGCTATGCTCATTTGCCTTTGCTTCCGTGTTTTACTCCGATACAAATGAGCTTTATTACTTGTACTCATGCTTATTTCATATCTTTTGAGTACATCATGATGGCTTGGGTCATATAAGCTTGCCTAACACTTTTGTTCTTATTGACAAAAGCTTATATGATCCAAACATGTTAAAAACCTCAACTCTTTCACATACTCGAGGTGGTATTGTCATCAATCACCAAAAAGGGGGAGATTGAAAGCATCTAGGCCCCTAGTTGGGTTTCGGTGATTAATGACAATACAAGATTACTATGACTAACGTGTGTTTTGCAGAGGCAATTAAGTTAGGTCATGGTAATGGTGATCGATTGGGCAATCATGGTGGTCATGCCCCTACGATGGAAATTGTTTCGATTTTCAAAGGATGGACGACAAGGTTAAGGATGGACTAGTTCTAAGTGTCAATTAGAGTTGGAGAGACACTTAGAGTAGTTTAGGACTTTGTTTTTTCTTTGGCCGTACTATTAAGGGGGGTATGGATGGGTAGCTTGACCTAGGCGAGTCTAGTGAGTTAGGTGTAGTGCACACTTGCTAAATCTAGCACTAGGTAGCTCCAAAATAGCCCTTAGATCCAATGGAGCAATCTTCATTCACATATGATCGAGAGTTATAAGTGAATGGAGGGTCAAATACTGACCGGACGCTGGCTCCGGTTTGACCGGACGTTGGATCAGGGTCCGGTCAGTTCATTTGACCAAGGTGAAATCGTCTGGTGCGACCGAACGCTGAGAGATGAAGTGACCGGACGCTGAGATCCTGCGTCCGGTCGACTCCAGTAAGATTCTAGAGAGGAAAAATCATGCTGACCAGACGCTGGCCAGCGTCCAGTCACACTGTAAACACTAGAGTTCAGGGTGTACTGACCGGAGCATCCGATCAACATGACCAGAGCGTTCGGTCACCCCGCAGAGGCACATAACAGTTCGTTTTTAGCCCATGTTATAAATAGAACCTCCACTCGTGTGTGGGGGTACTTTTGCGCATTCCAACAGCTGCAAAACACATTTGAGAGTGCCAAGAAGAGCAAGGTCCTAGTGAGGTGACGGAGATTTGAGAATCCCAAAGAGGGACCTCATTAGTGAGATCAAGAGTAGCAAAGTGTGCATCCACCCATCTCTTTAGGCTTGTCGTGGTCAAGTGAGAGTTCATGCTTGTTACTATTGGTGATCGCCATCACCTAGATGGCTTCGTGGTGATTGGGAGCTTGGTGATTATCCGGAGAGCTTGTGGATGACCCAACTCACATTGTGAGCGGTTGTGGGTGATTCACCGCGACGGAGTGTTGAAGAATCAATCCGTAGAGAGCACTTGATCCTTGCGCAGATCAAGGGGGAGCTACACCCTTGCGCGGGTGCTCCAACGAGGACTAGTGGGGAGTGATGACTCTCCGATACCTCGGCAAAACATCGCCGCGTTCCTCCTTCTCTACTTACTTTGAGCATTTACTTTGAGCAATTTAATTCTTGATTTTACTTTCATAGAATTGCCATGATAGAGTAAGGATTGGAACTTAGGTTGCAAGTCTTTTGTGTGGTAGAACAACTAGAAACACATTCTAGGCACAAGGGGTTAATTGGGCTAACCATAGGATTTAATTATTGTAAAGAAATTTAGAATTAGCCCAATTCACCCCCCTCTTGGGCATCTTGATCCTTTCAATTGGTATCAGAGCCTCGTGCTCACGTATTTAGGCTTAACCGCCTAGTGAAAGATGTCTCACGGGGATGGACCTCCTCCTATCTTCGAGGGGGATGATTTTCCATATTGGAAAATCCGCATAGAGGTGTATCTAGAAGCTCTAGATGTTGGAATACTTAGAGCCGCCTCACAAGGTTTCCCAAAACCTCGAGATGCCGCACACCCACAAGGCGATGAGTTGAACTACGAAAAATGGAATGCAAAGGCTAGAAACACCATTTTTATAGGCCTTTGTAAAGATGTGTTCAACCGGGTGAGGAACCACAAAGACGCCCATTCACTATGGTCAGACGTTTGTGCGCTCCACGAGGGAACAAAGAGTGAGCGTGAGGAATGCTATCATCTTGTCATGAAAAAGCTCAACTCTTTTGAAATGCTTCCTAAAGAATGTGCTAATGAAATGTATTCACGTTTGAATGTTCTTGTAGAGGAAGTCAATGGGCTTGGACTCACTCAAATGCAACCATCCGACGTTGTAAGAAAGATCTTGAGTGTCCTCCCCATTGACAAATATGGGCATATTGTGACCGTACTACATCAAGGTGATCTTTCCACCGCTACACCGACACAAATATTGGGAAAGATCAATGCTCATGAGATGTACATGCACATCACACCTCAAGATGGCTCATCCTCTACAAAGAAGAAAGAAAAAGACTTAGCATTCAAGGCTAGCCAAGAGAAGGGAAAAGCAAGACTTGAGTATGAGAGCACAAGTGATGATGAAGTTGATGATGAAAGTCTTGCTCTCATGGTGAAGAAAACCGCCAAGATGCTAAAGAAACTCAACAAGAGTGGCATCAAGTTTGATGGCAAGAAGAAGAAGTTCTTCACAAGCTCTAGAAGGAAGCCAATCTCCGAGATGGATTGCAACAATTGTGGAGAACTTGGTCATCTAGCTCACCAATGCACAAAGCCCAAGAAAGACAAGTTCAAGAACAAGAACAAGGGCAAGAAAGATGACTCAAGCAATGAAGATAAATATGAGAAGAAAAAGAACAAGTCATACAAGAAAAGAGATGGCAAGAAGAAGGACTTACACAAGAAGAAGAAGAGTGGAGAGGCTTACATCGTCGATGATTGGCTCACGGACATTGATTCATCTAGTGGATCATCTGATGATGAAAGTGACGACGAGAAGGTGGCCGCTATTGTTATTGACTCTTCATCATCTTCACCGCCACCACCACCATCATCCTCTACACACCTATGCCTTATGGCCAAAGGTGAACGAAAGGTATCACATGATGATGATAGTAGTGGTGATGATCATGCTCATAATGATGATAGTGATAGCGATAGCTATGATGATGAATATGAATCACCTTCTTATGATGATCTTGCTAAATTTCTAAAGAAATATACTAAGATCATTATAAAAACTAGAGCTAAAAATGAAAAGCTTGAGATTAAGAATGATTCTCTCTTAGCTAAATGTGACATAGCCGAAAAGGCTAGTGTTGAGCTTAGAGAGGCAAATGATGCTATGTCATCCAAACTCAAGGAGTTCAAATCTTCTAAGAAAGAGCTTAAAGATAAACATGATAAACTTGAGTGGGTGCACAAAGAGCTCATCACTAGCCATAGAAAGCTAAAAGAAAAATATACCACTCTTAAGATTAATCATGATAATCTTGTTATTGCTCAAGAATTTCTATCCAATGAGCCACATGATGCTACTAACCATGTTGTTAAGATTGATATAGCTACATCATGTGATGACTTGATCATTGAGAGCATTGAGCAAGGTTCTAGTAGCAAGGGCAAGCAAGTGGTTGAGGCCGATGATTATGATGAGTTTGTCAAGCTCAAGAATGACAATGCAAAGCTCAAGAAAGATCTTGAAGAAATCAAAAGCCACAACACCATTGTGCTAGAAACTCTTGATCATGATGGTGACTTGATCCTTGAGAATGAGAAGCTCAAAGAAGAAAACAAGAAGCTCAAGAAAGAGAAGAACAATGATGCTCTTAAGGAAGAGAACAAGAAGCTCAAGTTGGAAAAAGAGCATCTCAAGATTGGATTGAGCAAGTTCACTAGAGGCAAGTATCTTCAAAGTGAGCTTCTAATGAACACCGTCATGAAGATGGATAGAAGTGACATTAGGTATATGGCAAATCAAGAGAAGAAGAAGGCTCAAGCTCAACAACAACAATCAAAGCCAAATCCAAAGCCAAAGAAATGTTTTGAGTGTGGACAAGAAGGCCACTTTGCTCATGAGTGCCAAACTCCACCACCACAACCCTTGCCCAAGCATGCTAGACCCTTTGCCTTCAATGCTCACTACATGCTTAGAAAGGATTCTAGTGAAAAGATGAAAGTGATGTTCTTAGGACCTCCCAATAAGAATAAGCCTAAGAAAATTTGGGTTGCAAAGCCACTTGTTGAGAAGGTGAAGGGCTCTCAACAAGTTTGGGTTCCTAAAGCTTGATCTCTTGTGTGTAGGTGAACTACAAGACCAGTAGAAGTCATTGGGTTATTGATAGTGGTTGCACACAACATATGACCGGTGATCCTCGTATGTTCACCTCACTAGATGAAGAAGTAGATGGATAAGAAAGAATCACATTTGGGGATAATTCAAAGGGCAAGGATAAAGGTGTGGGTAAAGTGGCAATATCAAATGATCATTCAATCTCCAATGTGCTTTATGTTGCTTCATTGAGCTTCAACTTGCTATCCGTTGGGCAATTGTGTGATCTTGGCTTCCAATGCTTGTTTACCGAGAAGGAAATTGTTGTATCTAAGAAGGATGATGAACAAGTAATATTCAAAGGATTTAGATACAACAACCTATATCTAGTGGACTTCACCTCTGAAGATGCAAACTTGAAGACTTGCCTATTCACCAAAACAACACTTGGGTGGCTATGGCATAGAAGACTTGCTCATGTTGGGATGAGCTCACTCAAGAAGCTAATGAAGAATAATTTGGTGAGAGGGTTGAAGGATGTGAAGTTTGAGAAGGACAAGCTTTGTAGTGCATGTCAAGCCGGCAAGCAAGTTGCAAATACTCATCCAACCAAAGCTTTCATGTCAACCACAAGAGTGCTAGAACTCCTTCACATGGATTTATTTGGACCAACAACATATAAGAGTTTGGGAGGAAATCTTTATTATCCTGTGATTGTTGATGACTATTCAAGGTATACATGGGTATTCTTCCTTCATCACAAATCCGAAGTTGCATCTTGCTTTAAGAAGTTTGCCAAGAGAGCACAAAATGAATTTGAAGTGAAGCTCAAGAAGATTAGAAGTGACAATGGCAAAGAATTTGACAACACAAACATAGAAGCCTATTGTGATGAAGTTGGAATCAAACATGAAGTCTCCGCAATATATACTCCTCAACAAAATGGTGTAGTTGAGAGGAAGAACCGGACATTGATCACTCTTGCAAGAACAATGCTTGATGAGTACAACACTCCCGAAGCTCTATGGGCAGAAGAAATCAACACCGTATGCTATGCATCAAACCGCCTATTCCTTCAAAAGTTCCTTGGCAAGACACCTTATGAGTTGCTCAATGGGAAGAAGTCGGACGTCTCCTTTTTTAGGGTGTTTGGTTGCAAATGCTACATCTACAAGAAGCGGCAACACCTAGGGAAGTTTCAAAGACATTGTGATATTGGTTTTCTTGTTGGTTACTCATCAAAGTCCAGAGCATATAGAGTATTTAATCATGCCACCGGCTTGGTTGAAGAAACATATGATGTGGAATTTGATGAATCTAACGGCTCCCAAGGAGCACATGAGAATCTTGATGATGTAGGTGATGAACCATTGAGGGAGGCCATGAAGAACATTCCGGTTGGAGACATCAAGCCTAAAGATGATGAAGATGATGTACAAGTGATTGATCCACCCTTTTCATCAAATGTGCCACAAGATGGTGAAAAAGATGGGAGAGTAGAAAATGAAGATACTTATGTCTCCCATGAGCAAATGGTGGTACAAGCACAAGATGTTGATGCTCCACAACATCCTCCTCAAGTGGTCAATAGAAGAAATACACCGCTATGACAAGATCATCCACAATATCTTATCATAGGGAGTCCATCAAAGGGTGTAATGACTCGCTCAGAAAAACTTGCTTCATTTATTGCATATCACTCTTGTCTCTTGCTTTGAGCCTACTAAGGTAGAAGAAGCTCTTCAAGATCCAGATTGGATAAATGCCATGCATGAAGAGTTGAACAACTTCACCCGCAATGAAGTTTGGAATCTTGAAGAGTGGCCAAAAGGTGCAAGAGTCATTGGAACAAAGTGGGTGTTCCGAAACAAGCAAGATGATCAAGGTGTTGTTGTGAGGAACAAGGCAAGACTAGTTGCAAAGGGGTTCTCTCAAGTTGAAGGTTTGGATTTTGGAGAGACCTTTGCACCGGTTGCAAGATTAGAAGCCATCCGTATCCTCCTTGCATATGCATCACATCATGAAATGAAATTATATTAAATGGATGTGAAAAGTGCATTTTTAAATGGCTTTATTAATGAACTAGTCTATGTTGATCAACCTCCTGGGTTTGAAGACCCTAGATATCCTAATCATGTTTATAGGTTGTCCAAGGCATTATATGGGCTTAAGCAAGCCCCAAGAGCTTGGTATGAGCGCCTTCGGGACTTCCTCATTGAGAAGAGCTTCACCATTGAGAAGGTCGACACCACACTATTCACCAAGAAGCTTGATGGACATATCTTCATTTGTCAAGTGTATGTTGATGATATCATCTTTGGATCATCAAATGAAGATTCTTGCAAAGAGTTTGGTGAATTGATGTCGAAGGAGTTCGAGATGACAATGATTAGAGAGCTTACATTCTTTCTTGGTTTTCAAGTCAAGCAAATGAGGGAAGGGATTTTCATCTCTCAAGAGAAATATACAAAAGATCTTCTCAAGAGATTCAAGATGGATGAATGTAAGCCAATCAAGACATCAATGCCAACTAATGGACATCTCGACCTAAATGTGGGAGGTAACACGGTTGATCAAACTGTCTACCGCTCTATGATTGGTAGCTTGTTATATTTAACCGCATCTAGGCCTGACATCATGTTTAGTGTGTGTATGTGTGCTAGATTTCAAGCTAATCCTAAGAAAACTCATTTGATTGCCATTAAAAGAATCCTTAGGTATCTTAAGCACACACCAAGCATTGGCCTTTGGTATCCCAAAGGAGCTATATTTGAATTAGTTGGCTATTCTGATTCGGATTATGCCGGATGCAAAGCTGGTAGAAAAAGCACATCCGGAGGGTGCCATTTGCTTGGTAGATCACTTGTGTCTTGGTCCTCTAAGAAACAAAATAGTATGGCCTTGACCACCACCGAAGCGGAATACATTGCCACGGGTGCTTGTTGTGCACAAATACTTTACATGAAACAAACTTTGCTAGACTATGGTGTAGTTCTAGAAAAAATACATCTTTTGTACGACAATAAAAGTGCGGTAATACTTGCAAATAATCTGGTTCAACACTCTCGCACCAAGCACATAGATATCTGCTATCACTTTCTTAGAGATCATATTGCAAAGAATCATATTTCACTAGAAGGTGTAAGGACCGAGGATCAATTGGCGGATATCTTCACTAAACCACCAGATGGGACAACATTTTGTAGATTGCGGAATGAGCTCAATGTTCTTAATTTTAGCAACTTTACTAAAAGATGAGCTTGTATTGTCCCTTGCATTGCATTGTAAAATACAACATGTTTAATCTTTGGTAATGCATATAGGGCTTGTCTAACATGGTTAAGATAACCGCCGAAAAGCGTGTGAAGAAGCTTAACCTTGGATCAAACTTGACAAGCAACTAGATTTACTTTCAAGTATTGCATTGCATATGCATGAGTGTTGTTTGTCATTTATCTTAAATTGCCCTCTTATTTGCCTATTTTCTTAAAAAGAATTATAGCCTAAGGCAAAATATTTTTGAAAAACTTGAGGGTTTGAGAGAGGTCACTCACATCAGTCCCAATTGGTGGTTATTTGAATCTTATTGGAGGTGGGACTTAATTGGGAACAGGCAGCACGAAGAACTTTGAAGATTTGCTAGAAAAGGAGTGACCGGACGCTGCACCGGACTCTGAAGTCCAGCGTCCGGTCAGTTCACAGGAGGTGAACCTACTGCCGAAGGAGTGACCGGACGCTGAAATAGTGTTTTCCCAACGTCCGGTCAGAAGGAGCTTCAGCGTTCGGTCGATCATGAAGGCTTCAAGGCAAGGTGATCGAACTCTGGCTGTGTCCGGTCGGTGTCCACCGGACGCGTCCGGTCACGATTCCAGTGGTTTTGGACCTTACTGGAATCGACCGGACGCTAGGTGGTAGTGTCCGGTCGCGACCACCGGAGCGTCCGGTCAACAGGAAACGTGCGTGATTCAATCTCTTTCCTGTTTCCTTCTCTGTCATGTCGGGGGACCCTCATATAATCCTAATCACCGTGCGCGCTTTTGACCTAACCCGCCGAGCTCGCCTCCGTCGCCGCGTCTCCGTTCCCGAGCTATTTTTTTGCCGCGCGGCCGTGCTCAAGTTCCTCCCACGCCACCGCGCCTGCGCCATTGCTTCTCATCGCCGCACGGCGCCTCCCCAACGACAGCTTTGCCCGTGCGCCTCCCTGCTACACCGCACACTGCCGCAAGCCCTACACCAGTGCCGCCGAGCAAGCCCGTGCCACCACGCCGTCCTCTCCCGTGCACCCACCGTGCTCCAGCACCGCCTTGCTACGCCATAGCTTCGCCTACGCCATGCTCCTACGTCGCCCGAGCCCTAGGGTCTCTGCCACCGTGCTTAATTCACTACCCTGCATCACATTGCTCGGTCACCGTAGTTCGCCGAGCCAGAACCCTAACCCTAGGTCTTCCGATGGTTCCCCGCGTGTCGCTTCTCTTCTCCTCGGATCATCGGTTCGTCTGGTAGCCAGCCCACGTTTCAATTTCGCACCTAAATTGCTTGCTCTCATAGGGTTTCGCATCTATTAGATATATTGTATTTATTTGTATATCCTATCTATTCCATCGTGCAGTGAGTCGGTGCCATTGAGATCGTGTGTGCAGTTGTTAGTCAACTTGGGGCCAAGCTAGCAAGTACAGATCGAGGCCAAGCCTCGAAAGTGCCAGCGGCAGTTGTTCTTTGTCAGAGGCAGCAGCTCTCGTCAAATGGCTCATGTGAAGAACGCCGAAGGTGGTCCAGGTGATGAGGATTCGAGGCGTCCGCCTCGCTTGCCTACAGATCCAAAAGGCAAGGCGACGAAGAAGATTGCAACAAAGAAGCGCAAATACCCAGATGTAGAGACAGCAAGAGCAGCCGCAGTTGTAGAGGCCGCAAAGCGTGCTGAGAGAGGAGGTCCTCGCAGTGGGATCATCTTTCACCAGATGCGAGGGCTACACTTGAGGAGGTTGAGCGCCTTCATGGTGGTCCAGCTGGGACTCTCATGATTGGTGGACGGCGTCATGCTATTGATGAGGGTCAGCCTCAGGGGGAGTCACAGCAGCAGGCACCGCTAGCAGAGTAGACTCAGGAGGGGCAGCAGGCCGAGGAGACAGAGCAGACACCTCAGCCACAGCTTCGCCACTCTGGTCGTACCCGTGCTCCAGTCACGCCGAGGGTAGATACACAGCGGAGGGGTTCTCGTCCATCGCCTAGACCACAGGGTCCGCCTCTAGTGACCCATCTTGACTTGAGGGCCGCCATGGCCAAGCAGGTGCAGCAACTCAGGTTCATGGACTTTGAGGTATGGTTCCCACCGAGGAGAGATGATAGAGCATCTGAGGGTTTCTACACGCCTCTGCAGGAAGATTTCTACAATGCCTATCTCAACAGTGGGATAGTTTTTAGATCTCAGAGGGTGTGCCACATTGACTCTATTGTAGCAGCAGCTGGAGAGCACATTCACCCCTACCTTGCATATCTACTAGGGCTAATAGACTTGATTGGATGGACCGGATTATATGTTCCATCTTATGTTCGTCAGTTCTATGCTTCTCTCTAGATTGACCCGCACCATAACTTTATTCACTTTGGATTCAGAGGCGAAGATTACCGGCTGATGAGCACTAGGGTCAGGGAGATACTCAGGCTTCAGGAGCAGCCTGTCAGACTTCATGAGGTTTGCTATAGACAGATAGCGCCTCCCAGACGTCCACATGATGGTGTGGTGCCCCCTATTGACTTGGTTCGCCACTGTTTCACCGAGCCCTTCGGCGAAGGGTCACGCAGGAACCCCAATGATCTTACTCCTACTGCTCGTGTGCTTGAGGCTATTATAAGGAGGACATTGCTACCGATGATGGGGTATCACGAGGGCTTGACTCGCATACAGTTGTGGCTTATCAACTCTCTGATGCAGCAGACAATTTTTGATATTTGAGATCTTATTCTGTCAGAGATGGAGGGCACTATAGCTGAGGGCTTTAGAGGTCATAGGCAGCTACCCTATGCTCACTGAATCACATTTGTTATCCATAGAGCAGTCACAGTGAGGCCGCCAGAGATGCTTGCTGAGTACAGTGGTGCTACGACAGAGTTTCCTACTTATAACCTAACTTAGATGATTCGGCATAGTACACCTACAGCACCTAGTCAGCCACGCCGTCGACCTAAGGTGCCAGAGACTGCAACCCAGCAGGATGATATTATTAGGGGTATTGCAGCTACTGAGGAGGAGGAGCTTGCTTAGCAGGAGGGAGTGGTCATGAGCGACCCCAGTGATAGTTCTGATGATGACTACCAGCCCATCCCTCGGATGCCCCCTCAGTGACATGACCATGAGGCCGGTAACTCTAGTTCAGCGCCACCTGCCCCGCAAACAGACCCCGCTCTCCTTGCTATACTTGAGCGGATGAGGCAGGACCAGGCACGCCAGGCTCAGGAGACAGCTGCTACATTTGCACAATTCCAAACTCGGCAGGATGAGTTCCAGCAGCAGCAGCAGGCGATCCAGCAACAGCAGCTGGCTATTCAGCAGCAGACGCAGGCTCTATAGCAGCAGTAGCAGGCCATGCATCAGTAGCAGATACTCATGTAGCAGCAGCTTCTTGGATTTATGCAGCATGTAGTGACAGCCATTGGGGCTCCACCGCCATAGCCTTCGCCCTAGCTTGGTCAGACTGCTACTACTTCTATGACTCCAGCATTATAGCCTAGTGGGCTTCAGAGTCAGGGACAGCTGCCAGCACAGTTTGCTTCTCCTATAGAGCAGGTGTCCTAGTATTTTGCTTCACCAGTGATAGCCCCACAGTTCACACCTTTTCAGATGGACTTCACACCGGCTGAGATGTCGTCGCTGCTAGTGCCAGAGACCACAGTGTCCAAGAGTCTTGGTGCTTCATTCAGTGAGTTGACAGGGATGCCCACTCCTCTATATCTACATGTCATAGGTCCTTCTACAGTTGCACCTATTACCAGGACTACAGAGATGCTCCCTTCCTCCGTGGCATCATCAGAGCCTACTATAGTCATACCTTCAGAGTCATAGGTAGTTCCAGTCCTTGATCCGACCCAGACCGCTTCAGCATCGCTTCCTTCTTTAGAGGGTCAAACAGCTTAGAGCTCCGGATCAGATGATGATGGCTCCCGGTTCCAGCTCGTTCCTCGTACCTTAGTGCCCAGCTCATTCGCTATAGCCCCGCCATCCAACCCTTAGGTTTTGGTGTTTGACGCCAAAGGGGGAGAGGGTTCGAGTATGCTAGCTTTAGGGGGAGCTTAGTTATTATATTAGCTTATCTATTATATTTAGAGTTTTTATGTGTGATACACTATTATGCATTCATCGTGTGTTTACTTTTATGCATTAAACTATATTTATGTGATAGTGATATCTACGTGATCGTGATATATGACATGTGTGCTCTCTACTTTGAATTTTTTATATGTCATATCACTTGTGCTATGCTCATTTGCCTTTGCTTCCGTATTTTACTCCGATGCAAATGAGCTTTATTACTTGTACTCATGCTTATTTCATATCTTTTGAGTACATCATGATGGCTTGGGTCATATAAGCTTGCCTAACACTTTTGTTCTTATTGACAAAAGCTTATATGATCCAAGCATGTTAAAAACCTCAACTCTTTCACATACTCGAGGTGGTATTGTCATCAATCACCAAAAAGGGGGAGATTGAAAGCATCTAGGCCCCAAGTTGGGTTTCGGTGATTAATGACAATACAAGATTACTATGACTAACGTGTGTTTTGCAGAGGCAATTAAGTTATGTCATGGTAATGGTGATCGATTGGGCAATCATGGTGGTCATGCCCCTACGATGTAAATCATTTCGGTTTTCAAAGGATGGACGACAAGGTTAAGGATGGACTAGTTCTAAGTGTCAATTAGAGTTGGAGAGACACTTAGAGTAGTTTAGGACTTTGTTTTTCCTTTGGCCGTACTATTAAGGGGGGTATGGATGGGTAGCTTGACCTAGGTGAGTCTAGTGAGTTAGGTGTGGTGCACACTTGCTAAATCTAGTACTAGGTAGCTCCAAAACAGCCCTTAGATCCAATGGAGCAATCTTCATTCACATATGATCGAGAGTTGGAAGTGAATGGAGGGTCAAATACTGATCGGACGCTGGCTCCGGTTTGACCGGACGCTGGATCAGGGTCCGGTCAGTTCATTTGACCAAGGTGAAATCGTCTGGTCCGACCGGATACTGAGAGATGAAGTGACCGGACGCTGAGAGCCTACGTCCGGTCAACTCTAGTAAGGTTTCAAAGAGGGAAAATTGTGCTGACCGGACGCTGACCAGTGTCCGATCACACTGTAAACACTAGAGTTCGGGGTGTACTGACCGGAGCGTTCGGTCAACATGACCGGAGCGTCCGGTCACCCCGCAGAGGCACATAACGGTTCGTTTTTCAGCCCATGTTATAAATAGAACCTCCACTCGTGTGTGGGGGTACTTTTGCTTATTCCAACAGCTAAGAAACACATTTGAGAGTGCCAAGAAGAGCAAGGTCCTAGTGAGGTGATTGAGATTTGAGAATCCCAAAGAGAGCCCTCATTAGTGAGATCAAGAGTAACAAAGTGTGCATTCACCCATCTCTTTAGGCTTGTCGTGGTCAAGTGAGAGTTCGTGCTTGTTGCTCTTGGTGATCGCCATCACCTAGATATCTTGGTGGTGATTGGGAGCTTGGTGATCATCCGGAGAGCTTGTGGATGACCCAACTCACATTGTGAGCTGTTGTGGGTGATTCACCGCGACAGAGTGCCGAAGAATCAACCCGTAGAGATCACTTGATCCTTGCGCGGATCAAGGGGGAGCTACACCCTTGCGCGGGTGCTCCAACGAGGACTAGTGGGGAGTGGTGACTCTTCGATACCTCAGCAAAACATCGCTGTGTTCCTCCTTCTCTACTTACTTTGAGCATTTACTTTGAGTAATTTAATTCTTGTTTTTACTTTGATAGAATTGCCATGTTAGAGTAAGGATTGGAACTTAAGTTGCAAGTCTTTTGTGCGGTAGAACAACTAGAAACACTTTCTAGGCACAAGGGGTTAATTGGGCTAACCATAGGATTTAATTATTGCAAAGAAATTTAGAATTAGCCCAATACACCCCCCCTGCTTGGGCATCTTGATCCTTTCAATGGCTTTGTGATAGTGGATGATTATACTAGATACACATAGGTATTATTTCTAGTGGACAAAAGTGATGTGTTTGCAACATTCAAATCATTTGTCAAGGGCATTCACAATGAGTTTGAAACAATCATCAAGAGAGTTAGAAGTGACAATGGTAGTGAGTTCAAGAACACTAGAATTGATGAGTTGTGTGATGAATTTGGAATTAGAAATCAATTCTCGGCCAAGTACCCTCCACAATCAAATGGCCTTGTTGACAGGAAGAATATAACCCTCATTGATATGGCAAGGTCTATGCTTAGTGAGTACAATGTGAGTCAATCCTTTTGGGCCAAAGCTATCAACACGGCTTGCTATTGTAACAACCGCCTCTATTGTCATCCATTGAAAAAGAAGACACCATATGAGCTCTTGAATGGTAGAAAACCCAACATTACATATTTTCGGATCTTTGGTTGCAAATGTTATATCTTGAAGAAAGGCACTAGATTGGGCAAATTTGACAAGAAATGTGATGAAGGATTCCTACTTGGTTATTCCACTACAAGCAAAGCATATAGAGTTTGGAATTTGGATAGTGGTACTCTTGAGGAAGTTCATAATGTTGAATTTGATGAAACCAAGGGTTCACAAGAAGATGTTAGAGGCATTCAACTTTCAAATGCCATAAAGAACATGGATGTTGGTGAATTGAGGCCTAGGCAAGTGAATGATGATGAAAATGATCAAGTGCAAGTGCTCTCTAACTCAAATGTACAAGATGATACAAATCAAGTTAGTACAAGTGGCTCTCATGATAATGAACAAGATCAAGTGGCTAGTACATCATCTCAACCCAATGATCAAGCAAGTGCAAACAATCAAGTTCCAATCCTCCAACCAACCAATATTACAAGGGATCATCCACTGGACACTATAATTGGTGATATTTCAAGAGGTGTGCAAACTAGATCAAGATTGGCTTCATTTTGTGAGCATTTCTCATTTGTGTCATCCATTGAACCAAAGAAGATAGATGAAGCATTGAAGGATGTTGATTGGGTGAATGCTATGCATGAAAAATTGAATAACTTCACAAGAAATCAAGTATGGGAATTAGTAGAGAGACCAAAGGGACACAATGTGATCAGAACCAAATGGGTCTTTAGAAACAAGCAAGATCAAGATAGGATAGTAGTAAGGAACAAAGCAAGATTGGTAGCACAAGGCTATACACAAGTTGAAGGTCTTGACTTTGGAGAAACATATGCCCCGGTTGCTAGATTGGAAGCAATTAGAATCTTGCTAGCCTATGCTTGTGCCTACAACATCAAGCTCTATCAAATGGATGTTAAGAGTGCATTTCTCAATGGTTATATCAATGAAGAAGTATATGTTGAGCAACCTCCCGATTTTGAAGATGACAAGAAGCCCGACCATGTGTACAAGTTGAAGAAGGCATTGTATGGCTTGAAGCAAGCACCTAGAGCATGGTATGAGAGATTGAGGGACTTCCTACTCTCTAAAGGGTTTATAATGGGCAAGGTTGACACCACTCTTTTTATCAAGAAGATTAGCAAAGACTTATTTGTGTTGCAAATCTATGTTGATGACATCATATTTGGATCAACCAATCAAGACTTTTGTGATGAGTTTGGAAAGATGATGGCTAATGAGTTTGAGATGTCCATGATTGGAGAGTTGAGTTACTTTCTTGGTCTTCAAATCAAGCAATTAAAGAATGGTACATTTGTGAGTCAAGGCAAATATATCAAGGACATGATCAAGAAGTTTAGCATGAGTGATAGCAAAGCCATTAGCACACCAATGGGAACAAATGGCAACTTGGATAGTGATGCAAGTGGCAATATGGTGGATCAAAAATTGTATCGGTCTATGATTGGAAGCCTACTCTATGTGACCGCATCAAGGCTGGATGTCATGTTTAGTGTATGCATGTGTGTAAGATTTCAAGCCTCACCAAGAGAAAGTCATTTAAAGGCTATAAAGAGAATATTGAGGTACTTGAAGCATACACCAAATGTTGGTTTGTTGTATCCCAAAGGAGCAAAGTTTGAGCTAGTTGGTTACTCCGACTCGGATTATGCGGGATGCAAAGTTGAAAGGAAGAGCACCTCAGGCACATGTCAATTATTGGGAAGATCACTTGTTTCATGATCATCAAAGAAGCAAAATAGTGTTGCATTATCAACCGCCGAAGCCGAATACATATCCGCCGGTAGTTGTTGTGCACAAATACTTTGGATGAAGGCCACTTTGAGTGACTTTGGAATTAAGTTCAAGAAAGTGCTATTGCTATGTGACAATAAGAGTGCAATCAAGTTGACCAACAATCTGGTTCAACATGCAAGAACAAAGCACATTGATGTCCGCCACTATTTCATAAGAGATCACCAACAAAAAGGGAACATTTGCATTGAGAGTGTAGACACCTAAGATCAACTTGCCGATATATTCACCAAGCCATTGGATGAGAAAAGGTTTTGCAAGCTAAGAAATGAGTTGAACATATTGAAATTCTCAAATATGTGTTGATGCACCCCCCACTTATATGATATGCCTCTCCTTCGAGCAATCCAAGGTAAAAGTTGATTGGCATGGCATACATCCTTGCTAAGGACATGTTTAGTGCATCTAGACATCTTTCACATTTAATAGGCTCATTCATGAAAATCAAATGAATTTGATGTTTATATGGTACCACTATTGCTTCTATGCTTGACTTGATCTAGTGGTAGCATATGACATGTTTATGGGCTTGTAAACCTAGTGTTTAATCTAGAAAATGGGCTCTAAGTGTTTAACTCAACATGGTATAAGATAACCCTTATTTAGAGGTGTGAAGAAGCTTGTCCTTGGATCAAACCGAGTTAAATGTCTTTGGCAAGTATTCTAGATTGAATCAAATTTGAGAAAATGATCCTCACCCCATTGATTGACATTGATAATCTCTACCTATCTATATTGTGAACCTTTATGGTCATTGATGACAAAGGGGGAGAAAAATAAAGATATTAGTACATGAGGAGAAAGCAAAGATATTAGTGTACTAAGATAATGAAAAGACAACAAAGGGGAAGAATTTGACATAGGGGGAGAGATATGACAAAGGAAAGGAATCAATTAAAATTTTGAGCACACAAGTAGGGGGAGCAAGCTCATGAACTTGTATGGTGCATTTGAATGTGCATTTCATATGTTTGCTTGCATGGCACAAGTTTAAATTTCAATATACATGCTTGTGTGGTGTATGCTAGTTGTAGGTTTGAACGATGAAATGAAAATCTAGCATGCATAAGTTTATCTAGTGATTTCATTTCCAAGTGTTTTCAAGTGGTATAGAGCTAACCATGGTGCTAAGGATGGTATAATGGTGCACTCCGATTGGTATCACGCTTCAAAGGTCCATCTTTTATACCTTAGCATCATTTGGTAGACATTGTCTCCTATATTTCCTATCTAAGCATATGTGCAAGCTACAATCCAAACTCTTAGCACATATGTAGGGGGAGCAATTGCTACTATATGGAGTTCATGAAACTTGTCCATATCCTTTTACACATGGTAAATATGCTTGGACAAGCAACATGGATTCAATTGAATTTCAATTCATATCTTTGTGAAAGGGTTGTCATCAATTACCAAAAAGGTGGAGATTAAAAGCTCTAGTTTGGTTTTGGTGAATTGATGAAACCCTAAGTGCTAACCTAGTTTATCAAGTGATCATAAAATAGGTAGCACATTCCAAGTGGTGAAGCAAATGAAGATCATGACATGATGATGGTGATGCCACGGTGATGATCAAGTGCTTGACTTAAAAAGAAGAAAGAGAAAAACAAAAGGCTCAAGGCAAATGTATAAATGGTAGGAGCCATTTTGTTTTGGTGATCAAGACACTTAGTGAGTATGATCATATTTAGGATTGATAGTCGTACTATTAAGAGGGGTGAAACTCGTATCGAAATGCGGTTATCAAAGTGCCACTAGATGCTCTAACTCATTGCATATGCATTTAGGATCTAGTAGAGTGCTAACACCCTTGAAAATGTTTGTGAAAATATGATAACACATGTGCACAAAGTGATACACTTGGTGGTTGGCACATTTGAGCAAGGGTTAGAAACTTCACCGGCGAAGTGTCTGCCCATAGAGTGCGGACAGTCCGACAGTGCCACCGGCGCCCTAGACAGAAAAGACAGAGGTCACTGTAAGTGACCGGACACTGGTCTCGGTAGGACCGGCGCGTCCGGTCAGGTGGAGCATGAAGATGCTGGCGTCGGTCTTTGACCAGACGCTGGGTCACTTGGTGACCGGACGCTGACATGGTGCGTCCGGTCTGGCTGATGTGGCAGCACACAGAAGAGTCACCGTGTGATCGGACACTGGGTGAGTTCGATCGAGCATGACCAGACGCGTCCGGTCGTGAAAAGTCATCTCTGGATGCTTACTGGAAACGACCGGACGCTGGGGCTCAGCGTCTGGTCACTTTGAGCTGTTGCGTCCGGTCGTCACTTGACCATTGAGATCGGGCGATCAATATTTGAAGAGAGCGGACATGTGGCACGCATCGCGTGACCGGACGCTGAGGTCCAGCGTCCGGTCAATATGACCGGAGCGTCCGGTCACCCCGCGTTGTGCCCAGTGAAGGGGTACAACAGCTCTATTTCATGGAGGCTTCTATTTAAGCCCCATGGCTGGCTCAAGCTCACTCTCTTGGCTATTTGCATTGACATAGCAACCTTATAAGCTTAGCCAAAGCCCTCCCACTCATCTCCATCATTGATTCATCATCCTTGTGAGATTGGGAGAGAATCCAATTGCATTACTTGAGTGTTTGCATCTAGAGGCACTTGGTGTTCGTGTTTCACTGCGGGATTCGCTTGTTACTCTTGGTGGTTGCCGCCACCTAGACGGCTTGGAGCAGCAAGGATCGTCGAGCGAAGGTTGGTGATTGTCTCCGACTCCGATCGTGGTGATTGTGAGAGATTCTTGACCTTTTCCCGGTGGAGAGCCAAAAGGTACTCTAGTGGATTGCTCGTGACTTGTGTGATCCTCATCTTGTGTTGGTTGTGCGGCACCCTATTAAGGGTTTGGCGTGTGATGCCAATTAGCGCGTGAACCTCTGAGTGAATCGCCACAACGAGGAGGAGCTTGCCGGCAAGCAAGTGAACCTCTTTGATAGCACACTAACTTAGTGTAGTGACATAGCTATTATGTGGATAGAAACTATATAAACTAGAATTGTGGTAGGTGGCTTGCAATTTTAGTAGGCTAGCGCAACACTTGCTTCGCCTCATAATTGTCTAACCGGTTTGTTAAGTGTTGTTGTATAAATTTTTAATAGGCTATTCATCCCCCTTTAGCCATTAGGACCTTTCAGCTAGGCGATCTCCTGGACAGAGACGCAGAAGCAGTGGAGCTCAGGGTGGATAGTAACTCCGCCTTGGCCCTGGCGAAGACCCCGTCTTCCATGAGAGTAGGAAGCATATCCGAATCAAGTATCACTTCATTAGGAGCTGCTTAGATGAGGGGAGCATCAAAGCCGGCTACGTCAACACTCAGAATCAGCTCGCGTCAGTATTGGGATGGTTCAAATTCTCCATAAGACGCCACACAAGACTTAGGAGGAGAATGACAACTATAAGTCTTGTGCTTATCTACTTAGGATGCTTACCTATAGTAGTTGGAGCCATTGTCAGCACCCTTATCATCTATCTTATCCTACTTTAACATCTACTTTAGTAGTTGGAATATGTTATAGCTTTCTAAAGTTGTAAGCAAGGTACCCTATATGTATCCCCGACCTACCATGGTTTGTGACATGGCTAATGAAATCACAAATGCAGCCCTAAACCTATGTTTTGGTTCTAACACGTAATGCATGCCCGGCTCACGCACGTTGTTGATGGAGGCGAAGGCGATGAACTGGAGCTCCCGCTGCGCCAGGAACACCTCCTTCCCCTGCCGGTAGCTGCTGCCAAACGCCGTGTGCGAGATCACGTCGGCGGTGAGCTCCGTGAACTGCTGCCCCGCCTCCACCGGCACCCCGTCCCCGTCCCCGCTCGCGGCAGCGCGCGCCTCCCACACACGGATCACCTCCGCAGCGCACGCCGCCATCGCCCCCGTCATCGACTTGAGCTTGTCCATGGCGAACGCCGGGTGTACGACGCGGCGGTGGCGCGACCAGTCGTTGCCGTCGGTGAAGATGAGGCCCATGCCCAACACGGACAGTATGGTTGGGCCCGGGTCCGTCTTGCCGTACAGCCCTGACTTTTCGAAGAGGACCCGCTTCACCATGTCGTAGCTGCCCACGAACAGCGCCGGAGTCGAGCTGGACCACGTCAGGAACACCTTGCCGTAGAGTGACATCCACGCGCGGTACTGCGGCATCACGCGCGGGATGTAGTCGTGGGAGGTGAGGTCCAGCGTGTCGCCGCTCGTCGCCGCCCCGCATCGCCTGGACCTCCTTGCTGTTGCCCACGAAGACACGGTACGGCGGCCCGCGGACGCCCTGCCGCGCGAACGCCCTCGCGACGGCCTAGGGGCGCCATACCAGGTGGAGCAGCACCGTCCACAGCCTCGTGACCACCACCACGGCGACGGTGGCGGCGACCAGCGCTACACCTCCCATGCCCATGTCGAGCAACTAACAGGATACGATCGAGAACTCGGCGTGCACCAACCCTGCGAAGAAACTGGAATCCGCACCAAGGAGGATAGTACTGCGCTGTGTTGTCGTCGCGTGTTTGTGTGTATATATATTGTGTTGCAGAGCTGATTCGCCATCGTAAGGTACGGTATATCGATGTCGCGACAGGTTCTCTGCTACGCCCTCGGAGCTTTCTCGTGGGTTAGGGCGTCCGGCGATGTCGACAGCGACCGGACGCTACGTACAAGGCAAGAGCTTTGTCTGATGAGTGACGAGGGAAGATGCGACGGACTTGCGAATGGACGGGCGCAGACTTGAAGCGATCTCGCACGACGACAGCCGGCAAGGGCTTTTCGGTGAGATCATGGATGACTCGGGTGAGCATCTGGATACTGGATAGCAACAAAGTACTCCCTCCATTCTAAATTGTAAGTCATTCCAAGAATCTTAGAGAGTTAAACTTTTTCAAGTTTGACTAAAATTATAGAGAGAAATACAAAGATTGATGACATCAAATAGGTATAATATGAAAATATAACTAATGAAGAATCTAATGATACTTACTTGGTATGATAAATATTATTATTTTATTATATAAATTTGGTCAAACTTGAAAAACTTTGACTCTCCAAAATTTTTGGAATGACTTATAATTTGAAATGGAGGGAGTACTTACGTACTTGCTTTCTGGAAGGCTGCATGCGTATACGTTTTATTTTTACATCCTCAGCGGTCATATATGTTTTTTTAGCATATAGATTCATCTTGTGAACAAGGACTAGAAGGCTCTCGGAGTTATCTACCATTCAGATGTGAGGGGATGAGATCATCCTTGCCATAGATATGACACTTTTTCTAAAAAGCAGGCACCTGAAATCTGTCTTTGATTCAGGCGATAACATGATCCTTTGATCTTGCTTCAAGATTCGTACATCTGATCCGTTAGATCTTCATCTCATGGCTCACACAGCTGTTGCCTAAACAAATACTATTTTTCAGGCACCTAAAAAATAGAAAATCTCTATTTATAAAGTTCTCATATAGAGTTTGGGGGCATGCATATGTCTAGGGTATATCCTTTTTTTTTAATGTCATTGTTATCTTCGCCTTTCCATTGGTAACATGATTTTTTTATCTGACTTGATTGAGTAATGCATGAGAAAAGTTGGTAGACTACTTCTTTATCAATAGTTGTATTGGAAAATTGGAATACAAATTGCTGCCTATCAATATCGTCAAGGGCTCCGAGGACAGAGAATTCCATTTTCCTGGCTGTTTGTGAGTTAGACCTAGAAAATTGGAAAACAAGAGCAAATACCTGAAGGATCAAGAAGCAAATCGATGCAGGTGGTACTAGTAGCAGTATTCAGATATCAAATGAGTCCATCCGGATACAGAAGTCGTCGGTGGAACTTATGGAAGGAACGAAACCGTAGAATTTTTGAAAATAGCTTCCAATCAGCTCTACAAGTGACCTCGAGAGCCAAAGATGACATCGACCAACGGAAGAGGGCATTTTGTTCGAGGATTTGATTTTCGCTATGGTAGCTCCCACTCCCATTCCTCTTCTCTGGGGTCTTCAGGCTCTGTTTTTCCGTGTCCCCAAATCTTTTCTGGGAAGTTGTGTTGCTAGATCCTTTGGGCCTTAGAATTAGCTTGTATTGTGTGCTTTGGACTCTCTTTTCTATCTTAATTGAAAGGTGGAGCTCCTGCCATTTTCATTAAAAAAAGAGTGCTTGAAATGGAGTCATGTTGAGTGATGTATGGAAGCATGTGTTTGTACCACCACTCTGCCGAAGGGAACTAATAGAAACATTTGGTGGGTTGACAAAAACCCATGCATAGGCATTGATTGACTCTCTCAGTTTAACCATCTGATCGAGGGGTGAAAACCACTGCTGAAATTTAGTTGGATCCTCATTGATTTCAATAATGCTTGCCATAAATTACTAGTAAAGATCCTGTCTTGACCAGTGGCAATGGCAAGAGGAGATCCATGGAGCATGAAAACATTAAAACCTGAATGACATACACTACAGTAAATGGATATGTTATAGTTAAGAAGTGGGCAAACTTAGTAAAACATGTAGCAACAACTAGTATCACATTTTTTTCCATTAGGCTTCGGCAGGCCTTCAACGAAATCTGTAGAAATATGACTCAAGCCCATATCAAGGACAGGGAGAGGTTGTAGAAGTCTTGGGTATGGAACATTTTCAGATTTATTCTTATGGCAAATAGGACATCGTTGAACATAGCTTTTTACCATGGAATGCATTTTGAGCCAGATGAAAACCAATTTAAGTCTCTGGTGTGTGGCCATTTTCCCGGAGTGTCCTCCCAAGCGCAGATTGAGGATTGACTCAAAGAGTTTCTGCCACAATTGTACTATGGTAGTTTTTCATGAACATGCCCTGGCGATGCCCTTACACGTGTTTCATTAAGAGGAACAAAATCATATGATGCAACTATGAGAGAGCCCTCGTTGCACAGGTTACACGTCACTAAGACGGCGGTTGAAAAACCAAAGCAACCTAGAACAACAAGAAAAAAAAAAGGGAAGGGTTGAGAGTACTTAGGGTTGAGAGTACAGTAGACGTGCGTTTTGCGCTTGCCACTTTGCTAGTTAAAGAAACAAAGAAACGAAACAAATCATTCTTGGTGAGTCAAATCTTTGTGGGCCAAAACAATCATGTTTTCTCCTCATCCTCATCTATACATTATTCACTAGTATAATGCCCGTGCTAACGCAACGGTTTTATCTAGAGAATGATCATAAAAACATCCAATTTGTTATTTTGTAGTTTAACCTTTACCTAATTATTATATTGTAGCCTAAGTTACATTTGGCGTAAGTCCTTTATCATTTGTTGCACATCTTCAGGGATGTTGAAACATTCGTTTGCAGGATTTGTCAAAATGTCAGCCAAGAATTCCTTCCTCAGTGTAGATGATAGCTGCGCATGGTATAGAATATAATATGTTAGTATTATATGTAGTGTACTTGCAGAACATGTTGAGGCTTACCATAAGCAAGCACAGCCGGTTCCACTGGTCACATGATGGATGGCTGCCTTGTTTATGGTTGCATCGCATCAGAATTCAGAACCTGGAGGAGAGCATAAGTCTCTGAGATCTGTCGAGGGAATTTCCACCATTTCTTTTTGTAGTATAATCACAAGCATGCCCATATCACTCACTGAACGAGCAGTTCATGGCCAACCGGAACACAGCCAGCACACTTAACATGCGAACTCAGCCTATCAATCATATCAGATATCTGGTCGGACTCTGGGTGCTTTCTGTCCCCAACTGTGAACTCGTGGAACGCCTCATCAAGTTCTATCCAGCTTGAGCCAGCTGTTTTCTGAGACCCTGTTCCTTTCATCTGCACCCTTGCCTTCGCCATATCGCTCCACTTCCCAGCCTCTGCATAGATGTTCGACAAGACAGCGTAGTTGCAAGTTGCTCAGCTCGTTCACTGCAAGTTCTGCATACTCCACGTTCTTGTGCAGTCGGCATGCACTGAGCAAGGACCCCCATATGACCTCATTAGGCTCCCAAGGCATGCTTTTGATCATGTCGACAGCCTCCTTAATGAGCCCTCCACGGCCAAGAAGATCGACCATACAACCATAATGCTCTATCTCAGGCTTAATGCCATAGTCTGTCTCCATGTTGGCAAAGAACCTCCGTCCTTCTTCCACAAGCCCCATGTGCGTGCAAGCGCTGAGAACATTGATGAGCGTCACAGCATCAGGGTGAAAGCCTTGCTGCTTCATTTGTGCGAAGAGGTCCAGCGCCTTTTCACCATGCCCATGCATTGCAAACCCTCCAATTATAATGTTCCATGACACTGAATCCTTTTCAACTATCTCAGTGTCGAAGATGTAGTCGGCTCGGTTAACACATCCACACTTGCAGAACATGTTATAGTGCCCCTTCAGAAAGCAACCACCGTGAACCCGACCTTTGGACGCACGTTAGATGAATATGACACTACCTCCAAGCCGGAAGCCCGGCACCACCGTGAACCCGACCTTTGGTCGCACTGGCTTCCCGAGCTCCTTGCTCGCCACGAAACCCTTCGACCAGACAATGTTCTCCATGTACACCATTGAGAACTCTGTGCCCCGGCCATCCTAGAATATGCCGACTGCTGGGTCATACGCCTGAGCTAACTGTGCAAGATGTCCATATTGAGCTTGCCATTGCAACAAACAACTCGTAGAGTGGGCCGCCACACTCATCACCAGCAATGTCCCGCAGTCTGAATTCCCCAAACGGTGAGGATTCAATGCCAGGATGGATCATTTGTTTGTACTTGCGGTCGCAAAATTGGGCAAACTCGCAGTCCGGGCTTGAATTCATCAGCTCCATCGGTGCGCATCCGAGTGCTCGATGAATTGCTGCAATGACTTCGTTCCTCACGGGTTGCCAGCTCCATTCCTCCGAGCTCTGTGGTGCGGTTGTGGCACCGAATTGGTAGGAGTCGAATCCGTCAAACATGGAGAGGGGGCGTGGGAGAGGCGCGAAGCGGCAGTGGCCGGCCTTGGAGTAGGAGACACTGGGGTAGGCGGCGCGGCGGCGAGTCCCACCCAGTAAGACCGGAGGACCTCGGCAAGCGAACCGTCGGTGGGCGACGCGGAGCGCGTCGCAGAGGACAGAGTCGAAGACGCCATGATAAAGATCGCGCCGACGGCGTCGCCGCCCGGCGGAGGGGCGAAGGCGCGGTCGAGGCGGCCCATGAGCCGCGCGTTGCCATCGCCGACCGCCGAGGTCCAGCCAGCAGCCTTGGCGGCAGCCGCTGGCGTCCTTGGCGCCGAGGGCCGCTGTAAGGGCGGTTCACCACACCGTCGAAGGACCACATCAAGACTGGTTCTCGCGCACTGGGCCTCGAGGTGCGCCGTGAGCGCCCCGTCCCCATCCCGTCTGGCGAGGGCGGGTCCGCCCGCCCCCCTCGCGATCCGCTTGAGCTCGGCGTACCGCCAGAGGTGCGAGACCGCTGGCGGTGTCCGCGCCACCGCCACATCGGGCAGGCGGCGCGGGCGGCCTACTGAGTGTGTACGCCGCTGGGAACGACGAGGCCATCGCGAGCGCCGCAGCGACGGCAATGGCGCCTCTGCCCGGACGGCGCCTTCCCTCCCGTCGCGCTAGGGTTAGGGGTTGCAAGAATGGTCGGGCTTCAAAGACGACCACCGCTGCCCGGCAAGGACCCCATCCACCCCGGCGCCGGGAAAGCTTGAATCGGTCGGCGCCCTCGTCCTCCTCCTCCTTGGCGAGAAGAACTCGATGGTCTTGGTCTTGAACGCGAGCGCGAACTTGTGGAGCATGGCTTCGCGCCACCGCCGCCGCTTCGGGCGCTCTCGCATCTCCGCCACGAAAGCGGCGGGTGTCGGCGACGCGAATTGCGGGAGTGCGGGGTGTTGGCGTAGAATGAGGAGATTTGATACACTCAATCCAGGGCCTCGATTGTGTAATGAGTAAGGAGAGAGAAGGCTTAGAGTGCATCTGGACGGTTCGTTTGAAATGTGTTGTTTTTCTGGGTACACTTTTTGGGGTGGACTTAGAGGGGACATCTCAGCGGGGGGTCGTTTTCTTGTGTGGACGTAGGAAAGAAAAGATGGTGCATTAGTAGGGTAGATTTGGCATGTTGCACTGTGAATTGGGCATCAATAGCGGCGTGCTAATCAGTGAATGGAAGCTCAATCTGTTGTGAATTGCGTGACAATCCCAACGGTCCAAGAAATTGCACTGTTTGTAAGTAGGAAAAATATTATACAAACAAGAAATGATGTCTGGTTGGCGGTTGCAAGTTGGAAAAAAATAATATACAAACAAGAAATTATGTGTACCCTTTTGAATTATTGGGCTAATTGGGCCGTCTGAAATGAAATCTACGCGGGGGTTTCCTCTCCCCCTCACAGTCGACCATAAAAGAATTATTATTTATATAATTTGTGGGGAAAAAAAGCTATACTCACAATTTGTCGACAGAAATATGAAACAGGAAAAAAAGATACTCACATAACTTGTGAAAACAGGACATAAATTGTGCAAGCAAAAGTTTCTGGTACATTTTGTTAAACAGAAATGCTATACAACACGCATGTGTTTTAGCAAAAAAACACATGGATTTTTTTTGTATCTCTCTCCCTCTCTCTTTCTCACCGGTGACCACCGGCGCCAGCAACGACGACCGGCAGTGGCAGTGACGGTGACGGCGGCGGCGGATCTGTGATTTGTCCTTCCATAAAAAAAATTATGATATATGATCCGTGGAGGCTGGAGGCTGGAGGTAGAAGAAAGGTGGAGGTTGTTGGATCTTAATACTATGGTGCAAAAAAAATCATGTGTTGAAACTGCGTAAAATGTACGGTTGTGTAGTAGACAGACTATGTTAAAACAAAGAATTATGCGCAAAGTTTCTTAACAAATTTTGTTTGCACAAAAATCAGCCACAAACAATTTCTGAACAAAATTTAAATCATTTTTAAAAAAATCATGTATACTAAAATTTGAATGGATTTGAGATGAGAAAGAGGAGAGAAAAAAATGTGACATCTGCCGCTAGGGCCCGCCGAAATCTGCCACAAGGGGACTACTCAAGTCTCGCTTGCTCGCTGGGGGACCGAACTCCCCCCACCAGGTCGACGTCGACCTCCACGGCCCATGGGGCGTCCACGCCGTGGAGCCGCCGTGGAGCCTGCTGGAGATAAGAGAGAAGAAGACAGAAGAAAAGGACACTAGCATGAGGAATCACGGGATGAGAGGGGTCGATAAGGCACATGTCTCAACTAGCCAGAGTGTGCGGATCCAAGAGCCTGAGCACGACGGGGAGCCCTTTCGACGGCTGAAGCGTCAAGAAGTCGGCCGGCGCGTGCACACTGCACGTACTCCGGCGCCACCTCGAAGGCGAACCGCCGCAGGATGAGCGCCAGAGTGGCCTTGGCCTCCAGCATCGCGAAGTCCTGCCCGATGCACGACCGCGGGCCCAAGGAGAAGGACAGCAGCGCGTTCGGGTGCGCGGCGGCCCTGCCCACGCCGTCCCGGAACCGCAGCGGGTCGAACTCGCCGGCGTCCGCGCCCCACACCTCCTCATCGCGGTGGAGCATCGCGAAGGGGATCGCCAGGTGCGTGCCCTTGGGCACCTTCACACCACAGAGGTCCACGTCCGCCGTCGCCTGTCTCACGATAGTGTTGACCGGGCCGTACAGCCAGAGCGTCTCGTACAGCACCATCGTCACCTGCAGATTAACCACGGCACCGTCGATTTAGTCACAGTAGTCTTGTACTTCTCGTTGATGGCCGGCCGATCAGGGCTTTAATTTAATTACTTACAAGCTTGAGTTTGTTGAGGGCCTCACCGTTGAGGGGCACGTCGGCGCCGCCGCACTCGCGGCGCACCTCCTCCCTGAGCCGTTGCTGCCACTCGGGGTGGGTGCCGAGGAGGAACATGGCCCAGGTCAGGAGGTGGGCGGTCGTGTCGTGGCCGGCGAAGAAGAACGTCTTGCACTCGTCGATGATCTCGTCCATGCTCATGGCCTGCCGCCCCTTCCTATCGTCGTCGCCGGCATTATTGGCCTCCAACATGAGGCCGAGCATGTCGTTGCCGTAGCCTTTGGATTCCTTAGCCGAGGCCAGGCGCTCGTCGATGATGGCCATGAGCGTGCCCCGCACGGTGCGCTCGAGCTGCCACCGGCGCACGTTGGCCTTGATCGGCACATTTTATAAAACAAAGTCTGACATTTTATTGCACTGAACAAATATTACACTGATCAATTCCTGCTACAAAGATTGGTCAAACAACAAATAAATGGCAAGGAAGCAACAATGAATTAGGTTGCTTCATAACATTACATGAATCAGCTAAGCCACTACAATGCAATGAAATAGTCCCTGTGGTACTACAATCCTACATCAAGAAACAGCTACTATCGATCTAATAACTAAACAATGGCATGTATCCAGGGTGACTTGAAGTTCTTGAACCACGGGTGCTCAAGCGCTTCCGCTGCGGTGAGCCTCTTCTCAGGGCAGAAGGCCAGCAGGCCCGTCAGCACATCACGACCATCCTCCGACAGATCTGCCACGCACTCCGGATCAAGCTTCCCCGCAGCAGAGGCCATCCGATCTCGAAGCTCGGACATCTCGTCAAGCATCTCCGGCCCTGTCTCCGCCTGGAACAGAGTCTCACCGCTCAGAAGCTCCGCCATAACGCACCCGAGCTCCCACATGTCGACAGCAGGGACGTAGTACCAATTGCCGTTGAGCAGCTCCGGCGAGATATACTGCAGCGTCCCGACGGGGTACGCCTCATGCTCCTTCCCGGCAGGCTTCTGTCGCGTCGCCGATCCAAAATCGCAGACTTTGAGCTCGCCGAAAGGGCAGACGAGGATATTATCTGGCTTCATGTCGCGATGGATGAAGCCCACACCATGGATCTTCTTGGCAGCGCTGACGAGTTGCTGCATCATCTCGCGGACCACGTCCTCGGACAAGGGTCTCCACATAGAGTCGCGCAGGCTTACCCCGCCGTGGACCAGCTCCAACACAAGGTGGACGTCCCCGGTCCTGGGGTCGGCGGCGACATCCTGGATCCCGATGATCGACGGGTGGCCGCGGCACGCGTGGAGGCAGCCGGCCTCCATGGCGAGCGCGCGGCGGTCGGGGTGGCCGATCCATTTGAGCGCCACCTTCTTGCCGGTGCGGCGGTCGCTTGTTCGCGTCAGCAGCAGCGCGTGCTTCTTGGTCCGGTGCCGGACGCTTGCGAGCCGTCGGCACCACCGCCACCGCCACAGACATGATCTGAACTTGAGAATGGGAGAGGAGGCTGTGGGAATCTGGGATCGAAAGACGAGCGGAGAGCAGAGAGAAAGCGAATTGCGAATCTAGATGGAAAGAAGCGATGGGCAGAAGTGGAGGGAAGGGGATCCGACAGCTGCTATTGTGGTGGCCGGCGGCGTCGCTCTAACGCTTACGACTCCGACTCGAATTCAATTTTTGGTTTCAGTAGGATAAGGGCCTCGCGTTTTCGGCTTTCGCGGGCGCGCGAAAATTGCTCAACTGCTCTGGGTTTCTGACGGCGAGGCTTTGCTGACCTCAGCAACGCTACCTTACAGACGTCAGCACATAATTTTGCAAACAAAAGTTCTTTCAAAAAATATTGTTTGTTCTTGTTTGTATGATATATATAATTTATGATTGAAAAAAATAAAAAATACATTAGCATGCACAAAATATTAAAATCAACAATAGCAGTAGAAAAAGTAACTAGTATGAAAAACAAATTGTTGTGTGGCAAAGAAATATATATAAGTCATCTATTAAAATTAAATTAAATTTGCATGAACCAGAAAAACTTTACTTTCATGAATGAAAATAACACGAGTAAAATTATGACGAATAAAAACATACTACCATAAACCAAAAGTAATGTAGCGATGAAAAGAAGACGAAGGTATCATGAATAAAAATTGGCATCACAAATGAAAACCAATAACAGAACAATTGTCACGGCGAAACAAATATTTGCCTTCTATGAAAAAAAATCAAAAAGTCTAAGAAAAAAAGGAACACCCCTCCCAAAAAGGAAAAGTATTTGACATGAGCAAAATCATCATATGTTGACATCATCATCAAATCTCTTTGCTTGTAGGTGGGTCGACCAATCTTAGATACTCCCTCCTTCCAAATTATAAGTCACTTTGACTTTTTTTTATGTATCTTTCAATAATCATATGTTTTCCATATGTAGGTGGACTTTGTAGCTCAATTTTTGTGTTTCAAGCCATATTAGTCCCAAAATAATCAGTACAACGTTTAGACATACAACTTGTTTCATATTTGAAGGTAAATATAGATTGAGTTCAATATTTGTTTCATACCATCATGTTTGGTCATGTATAGGAGTCCTCTGTTCCAAGAGAATGTGTTTACACCAAAATTTGGGAAGAAGAACGCGGGAACTCGAAGCTTTTAGGATTGTGTCATTAAGGAATCGATTAGATGAGAATCGGTATCAGCTGATTTAGATGTAATGTCAGAATCGGCTATTTTATGGATGACGTTAGCAGACGGCGTCAATGGGCTATACTTAAGTGGCGCTAGGGAGATGTGTCAGACTCTACGAATAAGGAAAATTGGGGTCCAAGTTATTATTAAGTTAGGAAGTTTTCTTTTATTCCAAGAATTATAATGAGTCGTATTTGAGTAGAATTCATGTTTAGGTTCTGGGTATAAATATTAGACATTAGTTATTGTAAAAAAGGACGAACACACAATCAATACAATCTTTCTGGCTTTCACCATCGCATTAGGAGTAGGAGTACTGTAGATCTCCAAGAGTTCTTCCACAAACAGAGCTGCATCGACTGATCGATCTCCAGCTTGCTTGTAAGTACCGTCATGATTTATATTGTGCTTGTAAAGCTGCATCAGCTGATTGATCTTTTATGAGCCATAATATAAGTTAGTTATCGATCTGTATCGTAGTTTGTAAGGCTGTATCAGCTGATTGATCTCTTACAAATCATAATATAGATCAAAGTTATTGATCTTGTATTAAATAACTTATTGCTTAATATAATATCACCAGTTATCGAATCTGCTAAGATTTTTCTTGCTGTTTTTTATTGATTCACCAGTTCTCGATCTTGCTATAATTAATGTTCTATTAATTATAACAAATCATCCGATTGAGATAGAGATAGATCGGCATCATATCATCTTAATTGGTCGTCCTCTGATCTGGTCACGTTTCAAATCTTATAATTGATGGATTAATTCCGTTAGATCGGGTGTTTTATCTCTATTCCAATCAAACATAGTATGCATCCAAAGACATGTTTCAATCTTGAATAAACTCACTAGTTAATGACATCTAATCTAATGACACTACCATAACTGCATCGATCCGGTCGAACCTTACTAGTAAGACTAGATTAGAAATTGTCGATTAGTGGTCTTGTTCATGATCAAGATATGTGCTCTGTTTGTTTGCTATGACTGTATCGGCTATTTTATTCGATTTGACTATACTCTCACGCATGTAGTATGTTTTCATGAATCTGTCAACATATAGATGGTTTTATAGATTCTTTGGCTTTAGTTTATCATTATTATCATAGCTGCATCGATCCGATCGAACCTCACTGTTGATGGTAATAGATTAGATTCAAACTGTTTGTAGATTTATTTATATTAGACAGTCGATTTATTCGCATATTATACTCTTTTCATCAAACTTATCAGCTCGACACTTTATATCGATCATGTTCCATTAGCCGATGATGCTTTCTTATATCACTTCTTATGGATACGCCGGATATCGACTATTTAGTCGATAGCCTCATTGAATCGGCTATCTAGTCATACATTTAGAACTGTTTGGTGCAATACAGACATGTTTCACCTTAAATTACTGATAAGATTTTCTCTCCTTATTAATTGCAGGTCAAATTGACTGGCACGTCGTTGGGTTTTCAGAATCAGCTGGTTCTATGTTGAAGCCAAGCAGATCTCTGGTCTCATTCCACTCAGATCTTTCGGCTTGCTATGTGTTGATCACATCGTCACATTTTTGTGTCAACATACTTTTTGGCATACCCAGTGGGACCACAATCGTCATGGTGGTTCACAATAACAAAGACATTCTTATGGTACCTTATGAAGACTTACCTGATGAGGATAAAAATATCATTGATAAAGCTATAGAGAAGTTTTAGAATAAATATTTGTTGTCATACACCAAAACACGTGACAATAAAGTTATTTAGAAATATCAACTTCTGAGAGTTTTGATGCATGGACAGTCAGATATAGACGAAGCTGATGATAGTCATTTCTTTGTAGAAGCTGTCAACAAATATGTTCATAATACAATGCTAAATCATAATACAGCTTTCTTAAGTACATTCTATAATACCATGAAGGAGGTGTTTTATGGATTTTCACTTGATCAGGTTGGACCGGTTTATTATAATATTCCACATCCATCGACTCAGGGGACTAATCAAGCTGGTACTAGCCATCAAGAAGTTGCCCTAGCCAAGAGTGATGATGCCCAGGCAATTCAAAATTCATCTAAACAAATTCAGGGTGCTACTATTAATCAAATGCAATATAATCCTGGATCATCGGTGCAGCATGTGCAACAGCCGATAGGGCAAGTTCAGAATCAGATGGTTAATTTTGGTACATCTGGCCAAATACCACTGTTGGCTCAAAAAATAGCACCACCGGTTCAAAAGATTCGTAGAGATATAGATCATAATATTTTCAATCAAAGATTTCAAGCAGTAAATCAGTAAGGGGCTCGATAAATAGATATTCCACAAGGATATCATTATGGTTCAGATTATAATACTTTCAATATGATTCCAAATCCAGGATATCAAGGCACTCAGAATTTTAATCTGCAGATGGGTTAGCAATTGCCAAGAAATTTAAACTTAAATGCTGATGAATTGTTGCTCAGAATAACTGAAATGATAAAAAATAAGTTTGGTTTAAAACCAAAAGGGCAGACCTTTTCGTACAAACATCAATATCCAAAGTGGTATGATTTAGTGGCCCTTCCTACGAATTATAGGCTTCTAGAATTTACTAAGTTCACTGGTCAAGATAGTATAAGTACAATAGAAGATGCCAGTCGATATCTTACTCAGTTGGGTGAAGCCTCTATTGAGGAAGCGCATCGAGTTCGTTTCTTTTCTTTGTCCCTGTCAGGACCAGCTTGCACTTGGTTTTCATCACTAGCGGTTAATTCTATTGCCAATTGGAGTGATCTTGAGAAGAAATTTCATACATATTTCTACACTAAGACAGGAAAAAGAAAGATCATAAATTTGACAACTATAAAGCAAAGGGCTAATGAATCGGGTGCTGAGTTCCTTCAGAGATTTCGAGAAACAAGAAACTTATTCTTCTCGTTGAATTTGACTGATGATCAGCTAGCTGTGTTGGCCGTTCAAGAAATGTTGCCGACATGGAGAGAAAAGTTGCTTGGGCAAGAATTTAATAATTTAGGTCAATTGGCTCAACGGGTGATAGCACTTAAATAGCCAGTCCAGAATATGCGCAGAGATACCCGATTCCAAAAGAATGCTGCAATCACTGAAGCTTATAATCCATATTTAGTCGATGATGATGATGAAGAAGAGAAAATTGCTACAGCTGAATGAAATTGGGGTAAAAAGATAGTAATGGTTCCAAATCCTTGGGGAAAAGAAGTTGAAGGGAGTTATGATTTTTATGTTACAAAAGCAGACAAACTTTTTAATTTCTTGCTTGAGAAGGGACAGATTGAACTGCCTGCCAATCATGTTATATTACCTCCTGATCAGTTGAAGAATAAGAAATTCTGCAAGTATCATAACACTACTTTTCATACTACTAATGATTGTAGGATTTTTCGACAGCATATTCAGAGGGCCATTCAATAAGGAAAGCTTAAATTTGATACAGCTCAGAAAATGAAAGTTAATGATAATCATTTCCCAAAGGATCAGAATATGGTTGATGCTAAGTTATTCAAAGGGAAAGCTAAAGTTTTAACATCATCAAGAGCAAGAGAAACTAGAACAGTTGATCCAGATAAGCAAATATCGGCTGATGAATATAGAGAAATTAAAAGGTGTCGTGACCAATAAAAGAGCCGATATGAGCAGGGAGAAATGTCGAGAGATGGTGTGATGAGACCACGTGTTACATCTCAAATTCTATTGAATAAATGGCAACGGTAGAAGGAGAAAGATTATCAGCGTTGGTTCAAAGAGAAGGAATATCAACGTCAACAAGAAGAAGAGATATATGAAAGAGACCAAGCTGAGTCACATTGGAATTTCTATTTCTTCAGACATTGTTGGAACAAAGGATTGAGATTGCCTACTAGGAATAATTGCCCAGAATGTAACGAATAATACTAGGAGTTTAGGCAGTCTCAAGTCAACCGCCGATATATCCATGATCGAATTGAATATCAACGTAATGATGTGGATCGGCACTTAAAAAATAGAAACATTCCTGATCGGCTTAGAAAGCGAGTTATTGATCAGAACTGAGCCGATTATGAAGAAAAAGATGATGAAGAGTATGTTTGGTAGAAAGGACAGTGGTGCCCAGGAGGTTTAACAAGAAGTCAGAAGAGAAGAGTACAACACCTAAGGAGCAGAGAATTAGAACAGGCTCAGAAATCTAGTAAACCGTAAGTATGGCGTCCTAAACAAACAGCCGATAAGGATCAACAATCGGCTAATATTTAAATGGCTTTTTTACCATCTGAATTTAAAGCTCCAGCAGATCAAGAAGTTTATTCGGATTTTGATGAATCGGAGTTTGAAGAGATGGCAACCCAGTTGACATTGATACAGCAAGCTATATTTGATAAACCAATTAAGCATCGGCATTTGAAGGCTTTATATGTGAAAGGTTTTGCCGATAGAAAGCCGATGAGTAAAATTGGTTGATGGAGGTGCTTCTGTTAATTTGATGCCTTATACTACTTTTTACAAGCTTAGTAAAGGACAATAAGATCTGATTGAGACCGACATGATACTTAAGGATTTTGGAGGTAATGCGTCCAAGACCAGGGGGCAATAAATGTTGAATTGACAATTAGAAGCAAGACTTTGCTCACTACATTCTTTGTCATTGACAAAAAGGGTTCATACAGTTTACTCCTTGGTCATGATTGCATTCATGCCAATTGTTGTGTACCATCGACTATGCATCAATGTTTGATTCAGTGGCATGGAGACATTGTTGAGCTAGTTCATGCTGATGATTCTGTGAGTATAGCAACAGCTGATCCAATGTATTGGGAACTATAAGATTTTGAGTGTTTTTCTGGCAAACGAAGGGAAGGAGGCTTCATTAGAATCAATGATGAAGGCCAACAGTCGATCCGAACAGTCGGCTCTGAAAGTTTGTTTTAATAGATAATTCAATAGACGGTACAGATGGTAAATTAGGACATGGCTTTACATCGGCCGATGAGTTAGAAGAAATAGATATTGGTCCTGGAGATAGGCCTAGGACGACGTATGTAAGTGCTAAATTGGATCTTGGGTATAAACAAGAATTGATACATTTGTTAAAGAAATTTAAAGATTATTTTGCTTAGGAATATTATGAGATGCGTAGTTTAGATCGGTCAATTGTTGAACATCGGTTGTCAATCAAACCTGGATATCGGCCATTTAAACAAGCTACAAGGAAATTTAATCCAAATGTTCTTGGTGATATCAAGAAGGAGACTAAGAGACTACTAGAAGTAAAATTTATCTGACCTTACCGATATGCAGAGTGGATATCGAGTGTAGTTTCTGTGTATAAGAAAAATGGGAAGTTAAGAATTTGTATTGATTTTAGAGATTTGAACAGGCTACACCGATGGATGGATAACTGATGCCAATAGCCGATATATTGGTAGATGCAGCGGTCGGGCATAAGGTAATTAGTTTTATGGATGGTAATGCAGGTTATAATCAAATTTTTATGGCTGAAGAAGGTATAGCAAAAACAACCTTTAGGTGCCCCCGCACAATCGGCTTATTTGAATGGGTTGTGATGACTTTTGGATTAAAGAATGTTAGTGTAACTTATCAGAGGGCAATGAATTATATTTTCCATAAGTTGATCGGCAAGATTGTTGAAATCTATATTGATGATGTGGTGGTGAAATCCAAAGGGTACAAAGAACATCTGGCTGATCTACGGGAGGCTTTGGAGTGCACAAGAAAACATGGTTTAAAGATGAATCCTAATAAGTGCGCCATTGGAGTGTCAGCTGGATAATTTTTGGGTTTTATGGTCCACGAGAGAGGAATTGAGATCGGTCAGAAAAGTACAAAAGCAATTGATGAGGCAGTACCACCAACTAATAAAATAGAATTACAATCTCTGCTTGGTAAGATTAATTTCATTAGAAGGTTTATTTCAAATATGTCAGAAAGGATTCTACCATTTTCTCCTTTGTTGAAGTTGAAAAATGATCAAGATTTTAAATGGGGTGATGTACAACAAAAAGCGTTCGAGGAGATAAAAGAGTATATGAAATCTCCACCGGTGCTGGTTCCTCCTCAGCAAGGTAAGCCATTTAAGTTGTACGTGTCGACCGATAGCCAAACGATTGGATCAGCCTTGATTCAAGAGTTTGAAGGAAAGGAACGGGTTGTTTTCTATTTAAGTAGAAGACTTTTGGATCCAGAAACAAGATATTCTCCTATTGAAAAGTTATGCTTATACTTGTATTTCTCCTACACTAAGTTATGATATTATTTATTATCGGCTGAGTGTACAGTTGTGTCTAAAGCTGATGTGATCAAACACATGTTGTCAATGCTGATATTAAATGGGAGAATGGGAAAGTAAATTCTTGCATTATCAGAATTTGATTTGAGGTATGAATCGGCTAAAGCAGTCAAAGGGCAAGTGATGGCTGATTTTATTACTCAGCATCATAAACCAAGCATCGACTATGTGGAACCTATGCCTTGGACATTATTCTTTGATGGATCATCGTGCAAGTAAGAGGGTGGCATTGGTATTGTTATTATTTCACCTTGGGGTAAGTTTTGAGTTTGCCTTTGAAATCAAACCAATAACCACCAATAATCAAGCAGAGTATGAAGCTATTCTTAAGGGACTTCAACTTCTTCAGGAAGTAAAGGCCGAGTCAATTGAAATATTTAGAGATTCGCAGTTAGTTATTAATCAGTTGATCGGCCTATATGAATGTAAGGATGGTATTCTGAAGGGATATCATGATGAATGTCAAAAGTTACTTGAAGAGTTTCTCCTTACTTCTCTTCAGCATATTCCAAGAGCACAGAATCAGGAGGCCAATCGATTAGCTCAGAGTGCATTAGGATATCGGATGTTCTAGGAGATTTTAAGCAGTGGAACTTTGGCTAATGATTGTAGAGTTGAGATAGCCAATTACCTCAGGAATCCTTCACAGAGAGTTACTAGAAAATTGAGGTATAAATCAACTTAGTACATTTTGTTGGATGATCAGTTGTATTACAAAACAATCTATGGAGTTTTGCTTAAATGTTTAAATCAAGAAAAAGCAAGAGTATTGATAGGAGAAGTGCGTGAAGGAATATGCAGTGCTGATCAATCGGCTTATAAAATAAAATGGGTTATTCGCAGGTCTGGATATTTCTAGCCAATAATATTAGAAGATTGTTTTGAATATTACAAGGGGTGTCAGGATTGTAAGTGTTTTGGTAGTATTCAGAAATCACCTACATCAGCTATGAACCCAATAATTAAGCCATGGCCATTCTGAAGCTAGAGAATTGATTTGATTGGCTAGATTTTTCCACCTTCAAGTAGAGGGCATAAGTTTGTATTGGTAGCAATAGATTATTTTACTAAGTGGGTTAAGGCGATTCCTTTGAAAATAGTAACTTCAAAGAATATGGTTGATTTTGTCAAGGAGCATATTGTTTATCATTTTGGGATTCCTCAAACCATTACTACTGATCAAGGGACAATGTTCACATCCGAAGAATTTAGAGATTTTGCTGCCAGTATGGGAATTAAATTACTAAATTCTTCTCCTTATTATGCTTAAACTAATGGCCAGGCAGAGGCATCTAATCAAATTTTGATTAAGCTGATTAAGAAGAAAATTGAAGAGCAACCAAGGAAGTGGTACTTGACACTTAGTGAAGTATTGTGGGCATATAGGATGACTTGCCATGGATCGATTAAATCATCACTTTAGAGTTAGTATATGGGCATAATGCAGTTCTTCCTTGGGAAATTCAGACTAGATGAAGACGTGTTACATATGCAAAATGATTTGACAGCTGAAGTCTATAAAAATCTTATGATGGATGATTTGGAGGACTTAAGTTGTCATTGGTTGCGTGCTCTTGAAAATATTGAGACCAATAAATTAAGGGTTGCAAGACATTATAATAAAAAGATCAAGAACAAACAGTTTTGCGAAGGAGAGTTAGTTTGGAAAGTAAGATTGCCGATTGGGTCTAAAGACAGCAGGTTTGGCAAATGGTCGCCTAATTGGGAAGGTCCTTATCGGATTAAACGATATGCTCCTGGCAATGCTTATATTTTGGAAATGCTAGAAGGGGAAGAGGAGTTTGATAGAGCAATCAATGGAAAATTTCTAAAGAAGTATTATCCTAGCGTTTGGATTAATACTTGATAGCTGATTTGTTTAGTCATTGGCTCTAATAGCCGGTACCAGGAGGGTATCGCCTTTAGTTCAAAAAGGAAAATTAAACCAAAGGGGTAAAAGCCGATACGATATGTATCGCCTATAGAGCAAAAACACAAAGACAATTAGATTTATAGTTCAGTAGATTCGGAAATGCATTCATAAAGAGAAGCAGAAATTTTATTCATTGATAGTTTGTTCCTAGTACAAACTAATCAAAAACTTTATTAATCACATCCTGGGCGGATGTAATGTCCAGAATGGCCACAGCCGCATCGTCGAAGTCCTCGATCAACTCCTCGTGTATGTCGGGGTCGTCGGTCATTAGGAAGCCCGGCTCCATGGTGCGGAGCTCGTGCCCGGTCTGGACCTACGCTGTGGCCAGGGCCACTGCTGCGCCGCGACGGATGCCGTGGAGGGTAATCTCCTGGGCGCGTGCTGGGACGTCGTGCAGGTAGTTGATGAGTAAGGGGCCACGTTCGCTGCCAGTTGGAGGGGCTGGCAATCATAGAAACAAAGAAACTATCAAGACAAAGGTAGAGAAAATAAGAATAGAGGTTTTCTTGGAATTCATCTTACCCGCCACCATGGCGTCGGACTCAGCCAACCGCGCATGGGCGACGTTGGTTTCTTCCTCGGCAGCGAGAAGGGCGGCTTGAGAGGCCTCGAGGCGGATCTCAAGCTGACCGTTCTCTCAAGTTATCTTAGAGTAACGGTCCTTGGCCACTCTCCATTCTTGGAGGAAGTGCCGGCCATCATCACCGGTGTAGGAGTCAGAGGAGTCCAATGACGAATCTGGCGTAGGGGCGGCAGCAGACTCAGCATTGGAGGGCTCGTCGATCCTAGAAGGAGAAGGAAGCTAGTTGTTCAAGACAAACTTGTAGACACATCGAAAGGTGATCTGTTGATAGGAGCATGAGTCGTTTGGTCCTACCTCATGCAGCGGAGTCACTAACTCATCGGCATCTCCTCCTCCGGGAGATTTTCTGTTGCGCACTTACCACGGTTGTCCTCACCTGCCATGGGTGCTGTTAGATCTTGGGAGGAGAAGAGGAAACTGCTATAGGGTCTGTGAAGATGGAAGGACATAGGAGAATGAGAGCAGTTGCAAATGTAGATGTGTTCGAGGCCGAAGCCCTTGGCTGGTATTTATAGCCACGAAGGAGAGATGGTAGATATCTTGGGACATGTGAAAGCAACCCTAATTGATGGAAGGGGAAGCGCTGCTTCACTAATATCGAGGGGAATGCGGTGTTGATGACTAAGAAGGAATTCAAAGGGTTTTGTGATAAAAGTCGTTTTCAGATTCAGTTAGGTCAGAGTAAAATCAGAAATTGGAAATTGACTAATTCAAATTGGCTCTTCTAGCCGAACCAAAAGGTACAGTTATCATCAGGTTTATGTGCTATAGATACTGGAATGTAAATTACAAGTTAAGAGCATCATGAATTGCTCGTAGTGCTTTCAGCCGAATAGCATCAACTTCTATAATTTGTTGTTTATCTTCTTCGGCTGATCCAGGAATTGTCTTAAGACTGCTACGAATAGCTTTTGCCTTATTTGACCTTGGTCAACATTTCTTGCTTCTTCTGTTTGATAGCATTGGGGATCTGAGTCAAGTTGGACTCTTGACGTTCGATGGTGGCTTTCACACTTTCTAGTTTTTTTTCAAGCTCAGCACGCCTAATTCTCAGCTGATTTAGTTCTGGTTCAATTTTGGAAGAAAAGTTCTTCAAATTGTCGATCATATGTGCTAATTTTTTGGCTTCCTATTTGTTAGAATTCTTTTTGGCCATCAAAGCTTCATGGTCAATCAGATTTCTTTGAGCCTTTTTCACCTTGGGAGTTTGGTCTTCGATACTGGATATAGGTATCAAGGCCTCAGTAAGATTTGGGGTCAGATTATCCTTGATGGCCAAAAAGATTCTTCTCATTGGGTCTACATCCTGGACCAAATCAGCTATGTTTCTCTCGAGCATTGGCAGCAAGTCTTTTAGCTAATTTTTTGTCTCATCAGATAAAGTCTCTTCGGAAGAAATGGCTGATGAGCTAATCTCACTTTCGTCTATGTATTCTTCAAAGTTGAAGGAGTAGCTCAGAACTAGAGAATTAAGTGCCTATATGTGAACAAAAGGAATCTTATTAGAAATGGCAAATGGGTTGACAATGAGATGAATGGTGAGGGGAACATAGTATCTTTTTCTGGAAGAGACTCTGGCTGAGGAGAAGGAACAGCCGATAATGTGCCAACATCTTTTTCAATATTTGGTTGAATTGGCTATGGACTTTCGATGCTAGTGTCTGCAGGCATCAAGAAGTTTTTTTGGTTTATATTTGTTATAGAAGGACAAGAATGAGCATATGAATTTCTTACCATCAATTGTTTCCTGAGTTGGAGAATCAATGGTTTGGGTATTAGCGTCAACATGATCATTTTCAACTGTTGGATTGTTAGACCTTTGCTCTTGTGCAGATGTTTTCTCAGGTGGTGTCTGATAAAGGAGAATGATCAGAGAAGAGTGAGGATTGCATAAGATTAAAAGGCTTGAGGAGATACCTTGGTAGCATCAGGAGATGAAGTAGAGAGGTTCTCATCTTTTGCTGTTTTGGGTCTGTCAGAAGCATCGATCATTTCAATTGTAATCGGCTCCTTAGGGGGATTAGCCGATGAGAGGTTGGTAGATGCCGATTCAAATGCCTGGGACAATAATTCAGCACCCAAGGTAGATTGAGATGCAATAGTCGATGGCTGCAAGAAAAGAAAATGAATTAGAAGTTAGATATCATCTTAAGAGGGAAGATAAGTTAAGTTACCTGAGCAATTGATGATTTTGTTCTGTGAAGTCTCTTTCTAGTGGTGGTTTTCTGAGTTACACCTTGGGTTGCCTTGCATTTTGAAAACTAATATGTGAGTATTGTTGAGGTAGCTAGGGTTTTCATCAAGTTTTTTAGAATGGGTGTAGTTGATCCCATTCTTGAGGCTGTACATGATGGATAATATTATATGGGATGCCCTTTCCTGTCCACACTTGGTGGATCAAATTTGGTATCCCGCAAAAGAGTTTGTTAGATGAATTGATAGAAGAACTTGTTGGATAATCCTCTTGAAAGAAAAGTAGTAAATTACCTCACTATTAGAAGCAAATTCTTCATCCAGGGCTAAACAGTTGGGATGAATTGGACTGCAGAAGATGTGAGAGTGCCATTCTTGCCACCAGGAATCAAACAAATTTGAGAAGGTAGGTCTTGTCCATTCATGTAGGCAAAGAGAAGGAAGGTCTGATCCCAGTTGAAAAACTCTAGAAGCTTCCATTATCTCACTGATACCTTCTCTTAGCTTTAGAGTGTTCCTGAAGAATAGCCGAGGAGGTAGTTGACCAAGGTCGAATTGACGGGCCACAAAAGAAGGATTATAAAATTCATAAGTTGGGAGGTTATCTAGGAGAAAAGAACCAATAGCCATTTTGCCACGGCCATAGAGAAATTTGGCTAGTAGTGCACAGAGTTTGATAATACAACTAAAAATTGCAGTAGTTGTTTTATCTGACCAACCTAATTCAAACCGAAATTTGACTGGCAGAAATAGTTCATTGTCTTCATCCTCATCATAAGGCAGCCAAGTTAAGATGTTTGCATCGAACCCTTTGAAAAAATTCTTGAAAGGGTGGCCTATATAAACAACAATTGTTATGGCTGATGCAGCTTCACCATAATTCATACACTGTCGAGTTCTTCCTTCTTTTCCTTTATAATCTTCAGCAAAGTTGGAAGAAGGGAAACTCAGATTCCTAAGATTGGGTCTTACAATCTTATGCATGTACAGATTCATCCATAATTGTATTAACCACCAAGGGCCACTGATGGTATGCACTGGTTCATTTTTCAGTAATTGAACAGATACTTGATGCATCAGGTGATAAGCAGACCCTAGTAGATATTTTCCAAGGGGAATTTTATGTATTTATGATTATAAGTTAGCCCGCAATATGACCCACAAAAGATGAATTTTTTCAGCCATATGTTTAGGAAAGCCACATGCTCTCTTTCATCAACAATCGATCCATCCCTAACATGGTTCAGAATATAGCTTGTCCATCCTATGCAGTCTGATATTTTAGCTAATTTCTTAGACCCAGCACTTAGAAAATTATAGAGTTGTATTGATCCTGTTATTCTAAGGCTGGTCAACATATAAATATCGGCTAAAGTGATGGTCATTGGACCGTGACAAAAAAACAAAAGCATTCACAGTGTTGGACCAAAAGTAAGATGAAAAATCAAAAGTGAGTCATTCCTCTTCATTCTAGACAGTGAGAGTGTCAGGCATTGATTCAAGTCATAAATTTCCCAATCTCTAGCCTTTTTTCTCTGATATCCTATGGAACCAATCCCTCCATCCCTTAGACATTTTGGGTCAGTTTCTAAAGGAAGTTTTGGTGTTCCAAGAAGACAAATCTATTATAGATTGTTTGAAGAAGATTCAGTTAGTTTCTTGATTGATGAAATCGGATAGATCAGGGTCACCCATGGGTCCAAGATAATAGGCATTAAGAACAATAGCTGATGGAATCAGAATTTTGTTTCTCATTTCCTAGAAACCAGTTGGGATGAATTTAAGAAAAGGAAAATACATAGTTGCGACTAACGCTTGAAAGGCAGAAGTTTGAAGACATACCTCAAGAACATGGTCGCTGGTTGCCATTGTAGCCAAAATGGATCTAAATCTGAGGAAGGTTACTTGAACGGCAGCTTGGTAGCAGTAGAGGATTTGCTAGGGTTAAGGCTTTGGCGGTGGCGGCTTTGGCTGTTAAAGTTTGTTCGAGAAAGAAGGGGAAAGTAAGCAGGTCGAGCAAACTGGAAATGGTATTGTTGGGGTATTATATAGAATTTGGCCCGAGAAGTCAGGAGCCATGCATTTATTTTGAAATGAGCGGTTGCAACACGATGAACAGATGAATAGGAATTTTGGAATAAAATTAATTTTTATCCCAAAATTAGGGGGGCATGTGTTTACACCAAAATTTGTGAAGAAGAACGCGGGAACTCGAAGCTTCCAGGATTATATCATCAAGGAATCGATTAGATGAGAATTGATATCAACTGATTTAGATGTAATGTTAGAATCGGCTATTTTATGGATGACGTCAGCAGACGGCGTCAATGGGCTATACTTGAGTGGCGCCAGGGAGATGTGTCGGACTCTACGAATAAGAAAAATTGGGGTCCAAGTTATTATTAAGTTAGAAAGTTTTCTTTTATTCCAAGAATTGTAATGAGTCGTATTTGAGTAGAATTCATATTTAGGTTCTGGGTATAAATATTATACCCTGGTTATTATAAAAAGAACGAACACAGAATCAATACAATCTTTCTGGCTTTCGCCATCGTATTAGGAGTAGGAGTACTGTAGATCTCGATGAGTTCTTCAGCAAACAGGGCTACATCGACTGATCGATCTCCAGCTTGCTTGTAAGTACCGTCACGACTTGTATTGTGCTTGTAAAGCTGCATCAGTTCATTGATCTTTTATGAGCCATAATATAAGTTAGTTATCGATCTGCATCGTAGTTTGTAAGGCTGTATCAGCTGATTGATCTCTTACAAATCATAATATAGATCAAAGTTATCGATCTTGTGTTAAATAACTTATTGTTTAATACAATATCATCAATTATCGAATCTTCTAAGATTAGTAAGATTTTCCTTGCTATTTTTTGTTGATTCACCAGTTATCGATCTTGCTATAATTAATATTTTATTAATTATAACAAAATCACCCGATTGAGATAGAGATAGATCGGCTATTTTATCTCTATTTCATTCAAACATAGTATGCATCCAAAGACATATTTTAATCTTGAATAAACTCACTAGTTAATGAGATATAATCTAATGATACTACCATCGCTGCATCGATCCGGTCGAACCTTACTAGTAAGACTTTAGATTAGAAATTGTCGATTAGTGGTCTTGTTCGTGATCAAGATATGTACTCTGTTTGTTTGCTATGTGTCGGGTTCATAAACCTGGGGCAGCAGGCGGCACAGCGACAACGCGCGCTTGGGCCTGTCTAGGTACATAATGATAGGCCAGGACAACGATCCGGTCCCCGACTAGAAGTCCTGGCCAAGGTTGGACCACAGTCCGGCTTCGACCTCCTTCTCCGATCGAGGATACGCCAAACCTCTGCTCGCTGCTCTTTCCCGACCGACATGGTCGGGACCGACTGGGAATTACTGACCGGGGATGCCCGCTCGGTGAGGGCCCGGGGATCGAGCGGAGCAGATAAGGTAAGGCGGTCAAGTCAACTGCAATACCGAGGACTATGCCCTGCGCACCTGCAGAACGGTGCCACCAGGCCATGCCAGACGGGCACTATACGACCTTCCAGACACGTTAGAGCACAAATAGTATTGTAGGCGCCGACATTTGCCGTACCAAGTGAACACGGTAGAGCCTGCAAGATGCGTCTGAACATAAACAGTATTGTGGGCGCCGATGACCGTCTCGTACCCAACAGCGTGGGCAACAAGACTAGGTAGCACACGTATACTCTCTCTCTATCTCTTTTTATGACTTATAAGGCTATCTCCTTCAACTATAAAAGATGATGAGCTCTCTCCTAAAAGCTCTCTCGGAAAAAAAAGGCTAGACGATTTGAGGACTCGACGACCTAATACTTAGCTACACAGAGCATACGCTCTAATACTTAGCGCACGTTAGAGCATCCGTCACTCTCGGCCATTCGGTTCAGAGTCCGACTGGGCCTTTAACACCTCCCTTCTCATTCCTACTCGTTTGTAACCCCACAGCAAACTTCGAGCACCTGGGCTCAGAAATAAAGTCACCGACCGACTGAAACTGGACGTAGGGCACGTTGCCTGAACCAGTATAAATCCTGTGTCATTGAGTGCTAGGCCACATCCAATCACAACGCACGGTAAAACTACAAATATTTACTTGTTGGTCACTTTTCGCACCGACACTATGACTGCATCAACTATTTTAACCGATTTGACTATACTCTTATGTATGTAGCATGTTTTCATGAATCTGTCAACATATAGATGGTTTTATAGATTCTTTGGCTTTAGTTTATCATCATTATCATAGCTGCATCGATCCGATCGAACCTCACTGTTGATGATAATATATTAGATTCAAACTGTTTGTAGATTCATTTATATTAGACAGTCGATTTGTTCGCATGTTATACTCTTTTCATCAAACTTATCGGCTCGACACTTTATATCGATCAAGTTCTATTTAGCCGATGATGCTTTCTAATATCTCTTCTTATGGATACGCCGGATATCGACTATTTAGTCGATAGCCTCATTGAATCGGCTATCTAGCCGTACATTTGAAACTGTTTGGTGCAACACCGATATGTTTCACCTTAAATTACTGATAGATTTTCTCTCCTTGTCAATTGCAGGTCAAACTGACTGGCACGTCGTTGGGTTTTCAAAATCGGCTGGTTCTGTGTTGAAGCTAAGCAGATCTCTGGTCTCGTTCCACTTAGATCTTCTGGCTTGCTGTGTGTTGATCACATCGCCACATTTTTGTGTCAACAGAATGCAAACCGCTATGAAGTTCAATGACCATTTTGCCCTTGTATGTGATCAATGGACCACCCCCATGGAGTGAGGTAAGGTCATATCTTGCTTCACTACGAGGAAGATGAGGTAGAGGATGATGAACGCCTTGGGGTCTGGATCTTCCTAAAAAATGGAGTGTGGAGTTGGAGATGGAGGGTGGATTCAAGGCATGGCTCCTTAGGGTTTTCCCCATCTCCATGCTAGAGAGAGATAGGAGGAAGAATATGAAGAGAGAGTGAAAGGGAAAGTGGAAGAGGTTAATATTGTGTTGCTGCTGGTTGAGCTGACATGTGAGGCCTAGGGTTGTGGGGCATTGGCACCTCACTGCATGCATGTGCTGAGTCATTGTAGGATTGCACAGACGGTTCAACGACCCAATTTGGCTTGGCTAGTTGATTAGTCAACACAGTGTTTGCATGGCACTATCGGGTAGTCTGAGAAGCTATGTCGACTAGTTTGAAAACAAAGTCTTTACTAGGATTTGGTAGGGTGGCATCCTCCCTCTTGAACGGGCATGCATGGAAGTGAATTGACTAGCAATGCCACCGGAGATCGATAGGTGTCATAATATAATGATCACACACGACTTTAGAGCCAAAGATGACTCGAGATTAAGGTGTCGACGGAGGGTGTGAAGTGTCTTAGCAACATGGAAAGCATATTCAACCCTAGGGTGGCCCTAGTAGCCAACTTGCTCCCCCACTAAGATTGAGGATGGATATGTTGAGTACATGATGATTGATGCGCAAAAAACGGGTTGAGCTAGGATGAGCATGGACTTGCCACACAATTGTACATTTATTGAAAAATCAGGCGCCCTTCGGGCGCCCTGCAATGATTTGAGGAAAAACAACTTATTATAACCAATAGATACGGCTAATATACTAAGCACAACTATCACGAATATTAGCATAGCACAAGAGTAAAGATAGCATGTCGTTTGATACCTAGTACAAATCATGGACCATTTGCAAACACCACAAGTTCTGTTCAGCCATAGACTACACGATTCTTCACTACATGCATGACAACCATAGCCACTATGGTTCTATCTGGCCATACATTACATACCCATCAATTACATACCGAACACTATAACTGGTAGCTTAGAAGGCCGATCCAAATATTCAGTGATCATCACAGTAGATGTATAATGGTACAGATAAACCAAAAGAGCAGTGAACTTCGGTCGCAAATCAGGTCTCACATACATGTCGATCAGCGCTTTGTTGCAACCGGTAGAGGCAAAAGTATTGTGACCTTCCTTTGTTGATTAGTTATCTTCGACTGAACTGTAAAAAGAATTAACAATGCAGAGCTGTCAGGAGTATAACCTTATCAACGACATCATAGCAAATCAACCGCATAGTCCTCTAGAAAAATCATAAAGCAGTACCTGATAATTGTTTGGCGCCATCTGGATGGGAGTCAAAGGCATTGGCAAAACTCATATTCTTCAGCCTTGCCACAAGCTGCAAGTACGCCAGTCAAACAAACAACAAGACCTGCTGTATATCATCTTATACAGTATAGATTACATGTACTCTAAGCACAACACCAAGCACCAAGTACCATTTTTCTATATATTTTATTAAATGCTGAGATAATGGTCCAATCGGCTGGGGATGTCATCAAAGATGAGACAATTACCTTCACAGGACCAGAAGTTCCAACAAGAAACACTTTGGACTCCTGCCATACTCAGTTCTTCTGGATGCCACGCCTTGCTTAGCCTGTCAACCAAAGATTCCAATCTGGGCAAGACAAAGCCAATGTTTTTTCCTGTAGGAAATAACACTTTTGTTATACAGGAGTAATTGATTTTTTTTTATAGAAGAGCAAATGCTATTCCTAATGTCCGTTTGCCTGCTTCCTTCGTAATGCGAAGTTCAGGGGACATTCCCATCCAGTACTACATAGGCATAATCCTACAACGAAGAGGAGGGTTAAGTGACTGTCAACACTCCTCTCCAAAATAAGTTATGCAGCCCCCTCAACAAAAAAAAAAGTTATGCAGCTATATGTGGTTCGAAATCTGTCATCATGTGATTGTATTACATATTTTATTGGAATTTGTATAGACACAGTGATTGACCATATGATCCACACGAAGTAATACAACAACCCCTCTAGTTGGCGGCAGAACCGAAACACTTTGGACTCCTGCCATAGTCAGTTCTTCTGGATGCCTTGCTTAGCCTGTTAACCAAAGATTCCAATCTGGGCAAGACAAAGCCAATGTTTTTTCCTGTAGGAAATAACACTTTTGTTATGCAGGAGTAATTGATTTTTTTTATAGAAGAACAAATGCTATTTCTAATGTCCGTTTGCCTGCTCCCTTCATAATGCAAAGTTCAGGGGACATTCCCATCCAGTACTACATAGGCATTGCGCTCAAGTTTGTGATCACGTGGCGAGATCAAATACTGAGCAAAACGGAAACAACCAAGGGGAAGAAGTCGGTCGAGGAAAGAATAGCCGGAAGAAATGGGAAAGAACTGGAACTCACCTCAGCTTCGTCGGTCGCGGCAGTCACCGCCTAGTCATCGAACAGATGTACACACATCCAAGGCACCTCGTCGATCTGCAGACCACACAAGGAGGAGGAGCTCAACGACTGGACAGCGTAGATCGGACGGAGACGAATCGAGCCCGCATCCAGGCCCATCCCGGCCCGGGATGAGCGCGGTATTGAGCTGGTGCTACGGTCGACCCGCGCGGCGGCGGTCGGCCAGCAGCCAGCTCGCCCGGCCTGGGGACGGCGGTTGTTGGCTAGCCGGTTGGCCCGCCATGGCGCGGCGGCGGCGGCATGCCAGGCATGGCTCTCGGCCGCCCCATCTCGGAGCATGTGGCCCTTCCGCACGGGAGCCATGGGGAGGAGCAGGGGCCTGCGCTTCCGGAGGCGCGAGAGAGAGCCGAGGGAGCGGTGCATCGATGGTTGGGAGAAGAGAGAGAGGAATGAGGAGGGGCTCAGGGTTCGGCCCGGGCGAGGGGCTCTCTACAAAATCTTCAGAGTTATGCAAAAAAGAGCAAAGTCTCGAATTTTCTCTTCTTCATGTTAGAATAAAATTTACATCAGGGGTTTACATGAACAAAATTCCAACACGCGCACCGCGCAGGAACTATTGACTGGACCGCGTGTTAGTTCCCAGAAAGTATGAGGCTGTTTCTGAAAAAAGAACAGCGCCAGATCTCAGCCCGCGGATGAACCACGAGTCCCCGAATGCTCTCGTGCGAGAAGGGAGTGAATTTTAAACAACCCTGATTGGTTGGGTTCAACATAAATGTACTCCAAGGCCCTGTTTAGTTGCACCCTAAAATATTAATTTTTTCAAGATTCTCCATTACATCAAATCTTTGGATGTATGCATGAAGCATTAAATGTAAATAAAAAATAAAACTAATTACACAGTTTAGACGAAATCCACGATACGAATCTTTTAAGTCTAATTAGACTATGATGGACACTAATTGCTAAATAACAACGAAAACGCTACAGTAGCGTTTTGCCAAAAAATTTGACATCCAAACTGCCCCAAACTAGAAGTATCTGACAAACCCATATAAAAATCCTTAGCTTTTGTCGGCAGCGGCAGGCAGGTAGGCAGGCCTTGACCGGCGGACGACGGGCCTGTTCGGCAGGACTGAAAAATACTGTTCCGGCTGATTGTTGTGAGAGAGAAATACTGTTCTGGCAGGACGTGAACAGTGATTATGTGAGAGAAAAAACAAGCCGGCTGGCTGGCTTGAAGCCAGCCGAACAAGCCCGACGGATCAACATGCTGGTAGATTATGCTGGCTTGCTGGGTCTGGGGAGGGGATCGAAGCGGTTGAACGCGCGTGCGTGACCTCGTCTCGACAGAGTCTCGACTCTCAAGGCGTGTGTTGGACGAACGTGTGTGTGTGTGTTTTCTATAGAACACGACTTCACGTGTATTTCGTTAAGAAGGACGAACGTGTGTTTACAGAGCTACTACGCGTCGATCCGCCCCGGCCCGGTTGGCGCCGGCCGGCGACTCGTCCAGGGACCGCGGGCCGCGACAAGCGTCATGTGCGGCGGGGCTTCCGATCCGGCCAGCCAGTTTCTTATGGCTCCGTCCGACGTCCGTGGCCACTGGCCAAGGTGCTCGTTTCGTTGACGCGCTGACGACGCACGCTCACGGGACTGCCGTCTCCCTCGGCCTTCTTCTATTCACGCCACAGATGCCTAGATCTACTACAGTACCTGCGGGCGAACGAGACGCCACTCTAGGTACTAGCTCGCTCTAGCGAACCTAGAGCCGTCCACTGATCACCGACCATATATAATGCCGCACGACGACGCGCGTGCGCGCGCTGCTCCTTCCGCTGGTCCCTTACTCGCCGGCGCCGCGGCCGTCGTCGTGCTGGTCTACCTGCCGCTCCTCGCCGTCGCGGGTGGGGTTCCCCACGCCCACGCTGGAGCGGCCGCGCAGACGACGACGGCGACGGTGCCGGTCCACGTCGGGGTGATACTGGACCTTGGCACCGGGCTGGGGAAGAAGAGCCTGCTGAGCCTGGAGATGGCGCTGGAGGATTTCTACGCCGCGCACCCGGCCGCCACCACCAGGGTGCGGCTCCACGTCAAGGACTCCGAACGTGACGTCGTCACCGCCGCCGCCGCAGGTATATACTTATACTGTATACCGCATATATATCTCCTTCGCTTCGCTGCTTGTGATATCTAGCCGCTTGCACTTGCATGGCTTCTTTCAAATGTATGCGGTTCTGCCTGTATGCCTTTTCAGCGTTCTATATTATTGCAGTAATCTGCAATTGTGCAAGTACATGCATGCTCTGCACGCCAAGGTCTCACGTGCTTATGCCTTCAATTAGGTTTAACCAGCAAACATGCCCGTGCGTTGCAACAGGATCCAATATATAGTGAGTTGTAGCACTAGTCATGAGTTCGAGTCAAAAAATAAATTAATTAGCACTAAAAATCTTTGTTTCTTAAGGAGTCAAAGATTAAAATGGTTATGATCTCTTATTTATTTTTTTGTTTTTCCTCTTATTATATTTATTAGGACACGAAAAAACCAAGTGGAGAAAACAATGAAAACAAAATAAAAAAAGTCTAGTGTAAAAACATCCACGAGAAAAAAAAACTGAGCATACTCGAAGCCAATTAAGTAGAAAACAGTCATAACAGAAATTGGAATGTACTCTAGAAAAGTAAAAAAAATCAGAACACATTTGGAGCCAAGCGAAAGGCATCTAAATGAACGTAAAGCAACACGTACTCGGACCAAGTAAAAACGAACAAACCGGAAAAAGGTGAAAAAGGAACAGAAAAAACGAAACAAAGAAATTATACCCTTCTTTCCTCTTTATTAAATTTCTATTCTTATATTTTTGCATTTGGATTAAGATTCCTATTCCGGTTACTCGGAGTTGGAGAGATCTAATTGGATTAAGATTGTCATATTGTTATATTTTTCCTATTTAGATTAAGATTCCTATTCACCCAAAATCTGAGATATCTAATTGTATTAGAATTCCTAGTTATATAAAGAGAAGGGTTATTGGCGGTTTTCCACATTCACAAAGTTAGTTAAGGATGGCCGGACAAAAAAATAGGTGGAGAGAAATTTTGTCTCTTTATTATTAGGTATAAATATAGATATAAAATTATATTTCATAATTAATCTAATGATATTTATTTTATATGATAAATGTTAGTAACTCTTTTTTATAGATTTAGTTCAACTTAAAGCTATTTGATTTTTCAAGAAGGTGAGAGTTACATTTTTTTAAAAAAATGGAAGGGGATACTATAAATTTGATTAGACTTAAGCTAATTTGACTTATACAAATCTATAGTTATATTTCTTTTAAATCAGAGGGAGTAAATTAGAAGCGCCGGTTTTTGGATAAGATCGGCCTCAATCTCCGCAAGCAACCGGCGTGAGGTCTGACAAGCAAAGCTCGCTTGTCAGTGTAACGAGTACTGACACCTACTAGCACCGTACCTAACATCATGGTCTTGTTTAGATTGGGGTTAGGAATCAGTATTTGGCACTGTAGCACTTTCGTTTGTATTTGATAATTATTGTTCAATCATGACCTAACTAGGCTCAAAAGATTCGTCTCGTAATTTACAATCAAACTGTGTAATTAGTTATTTTTTATCTATATTTAATACTCCATGCATGTATCCAAAGATTTAATGTGATAGAGAGAGAGTGAAAAAACTTACAATCTAAACGAGGCCTATATATGACCAGTGGCTTCGTTTTGGATCTCGTGCACCTGTAGCTAGATGACAGCCAAGAGTCCAGGAATTCTTTTCTTTCTGCTCGTCTTGGAGTTGATGACGCTTCATGTGTTTGTTGTCCATGTCCTACCTGCAACGGCTGCCTTTTGACACCAAACATGCATCGTGCCCTTGACCATCAACCATTGAACTGGATAGACGATAGACCAGTGAAAAAGGCGTCTTTCAGCAGGCTGACCAAGGTTTTCCACAACGTAAAGCTTCACTAGTGTGTGTGTGTGCGCGCGCGCGCCATTCCATTTGTTTGATTGGAACTGCAGAATGCAGAGCAGAGTAGAGGCATGCAATGATCTCTTACCAGGCTTGAGCAAATCTATTGATGTTAATGCTAGGTTCTGATCCTTGTTGTCAATATCACGAGGAATCTTTTCTAACACCATAACGTGCAACATCACTCCCTCCTGTAGTAAGACCCACAATACAGAACTGAAAAATCCAACTCGCTTCTTATCTCCTTTTCTGGCCGGATGCAACAACAAATTTTTAGGAGCAATCGCTGGCGTACCCAAATTGTGCCGCTGCAATGTTCAAGCACCACTAGAAGTGACGCCCAAAACTCAAAAAAAAAGAAGCATTACTTCATCACTACACTGCGGAAGGCGAATACTTAACGAATTTCTCCCTTTTCATAAATTGTTTTTCATCACTCCAAGATCTGTCCTCTTCACGTCTGACAGCCTGTTCGTTTGGCTGTGGCTTGTCGTAAACGATCGTAAATTTTCAGCCAGAACAGTTTTTTTTTTCACACAAACCAGCCAGCAGTACTTCTTCACGAACCAGCAACGAAACGAACCAGTCAACCGAACAGGCTGTGAGTCTTCTCAACGGTGGCACCCTCGGAGCAAATACATGCGTCGTGGCAGTCTAATGCAAAGACGTAGTACAATACACTTTGTTAGCGGTCCTATGCTGCAACCACGCTGTGGTTTCTATAACGTTTACGTCAACAAACACTACCTTAAGCAAGGTCCATACATTTGATTTGGAGCACTTCCTACCTTTTGGTGCTGCGAATTTTGGGTTCAACTTCAACGGGCCCTTAAATCAGACCACTACTTTTTTATTTACTCTATTTCCCACTTACTCTATACATTATATCTATATCTATTTGACCTCCAAACTAAATGTTACAAGTTCATACAAACGACTAATATTTACCACGAATTCAAACATTTCAATTAAAATTTAAACGACATGGTTCGTCGCATTAGATATAATCAATCACAACATAAAATCCACAAACATGAAACACAAGAATGCATCACTTGTCTTCATTGCCATCACCATCACTAGACTCACTAGCTCCACCCAGTGCACCACTTGATCCACAGAAGCTGTCTTTGAATGTCGTCATCTGTTGAGCACTTGAGCTACAAGTTGTGCCCTCAACTGCCATCAGATATGCTCTCACATACATCTCCAAAATGTTGACAAAACATGATCTTTTGTTCTTAATCCCACCTCAACCTCTGCTTCTCAATGTCAGCCTTGCGCTTCTTTGTCTCCATTTTGTGCTCCTCTACCAAGACATTATGCTGCATGTATAATCTTGCTTTCCTTTATCTCTCTTCTTTTAATTTCTCTTTCTCCAAAATAAGATTTTGGAGGACCTCTTTGTATGGTCCTCGATCCCCTCCACTCCTCAATTTCTCCTTCGCTTGCTTTCTATCCATTGGCCTCTTCTTTCCACTTGGCATGGATGAATCAAGAGTGACACTTTTGTCACTTGCCTCTCTTTCTTGCCCATCAACCTAGGGATCTTTGGTAGGCGTTGAGTTATTTGTCCTAGGCTTCTAGAAATTTTCAAGTGATGTGAATCGGGATATTGTGAAAGTATTGCTTTACAAACTAAATATGCAAGACAACACTTTAGGGGAAAAAAGGCATCAATTAGAGTTTCTAAAACTCCCAAAGATGACAATTTAGGAATACCATGGTCTTCAAAGCTACGTATATAAACAAACTTAGTGCACCAAATATCCCAAACCTAAAATACTCTACAAAACCAAAATTTTCTATAAATGAAGTTTGAGAAAAAATGGATTATTAAAAATGGTCTTGTGTTTTTATTTCGAAGAAAAGAGATCAAATGCTGAAAATAGTACAATGTAGGGTGTTTTTGGAAATGTAGAGAACCAGGAGCAGAAAAGCAGAGCACCATCGCAGTCGCAGTACCCTATCCCTATTTATCAGTGATTTCAGTCCTTTTTCTCCAGACCTCTTCACGGATCTGCGCCTATCTTTTAGAGCGTGTCCATCGAATGGTCCCTCTCTGATCTCCTGTCTACAGGTAAGATCCTGTGGCCTCCTGATTCTTTTCCCTTTTTGTGGGATTCCATTATATTTTCCCCGTGAGTACACTCTGCATTTTCGGTAGGTAACTGCACTCGAATTCGGAAAAGAAAATTGCTCTTGAATCCTGGCTAGTAATGATTCAGCTCCTAATTTCTCTGTTGCATTCTTGCAAGATTTTTTTTTAGGTTCAAACAGGGGGGAATGGGGTGTGGGCGGGAGATCCCCACCTGATTCATTCATTTTCGGCCTCAAAACGGCCCACAAGATAATTCGGACGTTTTTATTGCAAATTTCTATATTCGAATCAGCAATGTAATTTCATGCAAAGTATGTTGTAAAAAAATTTGAATTATTGCAAGAAATTTGAATTGACCTAATATCTGATTCATGGAGGCTCGCCTCCCTTCTCCCAAAGGGGAAAGGAAAAAGAAAAAGGAGTGCCATTCATAACAGTTGCAACCTTACATAAGTGCCATCATTCTTCTTTAACTTCAACGATATTTAGTTTTTTATTTATCTAGTTTATGAAAAAAGTTTTTTTCCTTGAAATCCCTTGAAGATAGGTATTAGGCATGAAAAATAAAGTCAAGTCATTCCCTGAGAAAACTTCTTTCTGTTGTCTTGTAGTAATTTTCAGAATATTGGATGACCTCAGCATTTTAACATTGATCTAGTTCCACAGCTTGCTAATGTTAACATGAATTTAAAGAGAATTTCCATGTGCCACATTTGATGGTACCTTTGTCCTCTTTCTTGCAGCAGTAGATCTCATTCGTAATGACAAGGTCAGCGTTATCATTGGCCCTCAAAGCACTTTACAAGCTGAGTTTGTTACGTATCTAGCGAACAAGACCAAGGTTCCTGTCATTAGTTTCTCAACAACGGGTGATGCGGCCACTCAGTATAATGTCCCCTACTTCCTTCGAGCTTGTGCCAAGGACTCCTTCCAGGCTGCTTCAATTGCCGCCTTTGTTGAGGTCTATGGCTGGAAAAACATTGTTGTTGTCTATGAAGACGACAACTATGGTGTGGGTATTCTCCCCTCAATTGCTAATGCACTTCAAGATGTTGAGGCACATATCGTTTACCGTGCAGCCATCCCCGCTTCTTGCCCTGATTATCGCATTGATGAGGAACTATACAAGCTCATGACCATGCAGACACGTGTCTTCATCGTTCATATGTTGCCAGGCCCTGCTTCCCATTTCTTTGCACGGGCTTCAGCAGCTGGTATGATGATAGAGGGATATGTGTGGATTGTCACGGACAATGTTGGTGTCGTCCTTGATGTACTTCCCCAACATACTATTGAAAACATGCAGGGTATTGTCAGTTTTCGGCCATATGTGGCAAAGTCTGCAGGGATTATTGATTTTGTGAGTCGATTTGATGCACTATTCAGAGCTAAGTACCGACAGGCTCATGATGTAAGGACTACAAGACCCACTGTCTACCAATACTGGGCGTATGATGTGGCATGGGCAGTTGCAACTGCAGTTGAGGACACTAAGAGGGTTGGGTTCTCAAATATAGGTTTTCAGACACCACAGGATGTGGGCAAGAACTTAGTAAATGGTCTCCTGGCCTCTCCTGTTGGGCCAGAACTCCTTAGTTCCATTTTGGAAGCAAACTTTAATGGTTTGGCTGGGAGATTCAGGTTCGTTGATGGGCATACGCAGGTTCCCATTTATGAGGTTGTTAATTTGGTAGGAGAAAAAGCAAGAGGCATTGGATTTTGGAGCCCTGGTTCAGGGCTGTCGAGGCTTTTAGAGTCGAGCCCTGTCGGAGACCAGGTTAAATCTTCAAGCGCTGGTGAAGTTCTAAAACCTGTCATTTGGCCAGGAGATTCAACCATAGTGCCTAAAGGTTGGGACTTCCCAGTAAATGCAAAGATACTCAGGATTGGCGTACCTGTGAGACGTGAGTTCAAATTTTTTGTGAATGTTGAGGCTAATCATAATACCAACGGATCAAGTGTTAGTGGTTACAGCATTGATGTCTTCGAGGCTGCTGTGAATAGACTTCCATATGCTCTGCGCTATGAGTACATTCCCTATGATTGTGCCAATTCTTATGACCAGTTGATATCCCAGGTGTACTTCAAGGTTAGCCTTTCCTTGCTAAATTGCTATCACATATTTTTCCCTGCCCAATGATACTTACATTCCTAATTCCTCCCCTTGTTTTTCCTTATTGGATGACAGAAGTTTGATGCAGCAGTGGGTGACGTGACAATTATTGCCAATCGATCTAGATATGTCGACTTCACGATGCCATATACAGAGTCTGGTGTCGCAATGCTTGTCTTAGCTAAGAATGATGGTAAAGCAACCATGTGGATCTTCTTAGAGCCTCTAACAAAGGAGCTCTGGATTGCCACTATGGTATTTATCTTCTTCACCGGTCTTGTTGTGTGGACGATTGAACATCCTACAAATGATAAATTCAATGGATCAAGATGGAAACAGTTCAGCACAGCATTCTACTTTACTTTCTCCACTTTGACCTTTTCTCATGGTATCCTTGTTTTGCATAGCACTCTGAACTGCATTTGTCTTTGTAATATTTTGAACTCAAAGTTGTAATTTTTTTGTTTCATGCTTGAATTCTTAATAATACATTTTTTATTTACTTTGTGACAGATCAAATTCTCAAGAAACTTCATTCAAAAGTTGTGGTGGTGATTTGGTGCTTTGTGGTGCTTGTATTGGTGCAGAGCTATACAGCAAGCTTGTCATCCTTGCTTACTGCAAAGAGGCTCCAACCTTCGGTGACTGATCCGATGCAACTCTTGCGCAATGGAGATTATGTTGGGTACCAGAATGGATCATTTGTGTATGCGACGCTTAAGAGACTCAAGTTTGATGCGCAAAAGATAAAGGTCCTGAGCACACTTGAGGAATATGCGAAAGCATTGAGGACGGGATCAAAGCATGGAGGGGTGTCAGCCATCTTTGATGAGATCCCCTATATAAATTCTTTCCTCACACAGTACGGAAAAGAGTTCCAAATAGTTGGCCCCATCGACAGGACTGATGGATTTGGTTTTGTAAGCTCCCTGCAACTGTGCCATAGACCATACAATCTTCATGCCATGCTCACCTGACCATCAATTTTATATTCTGCAGGTTTTCCCTAGAGGCTCCCCGTTGGTGCCCGATCTGTCAAGGGCCATCTTGAACATAACTGAGGGGTGTGAAGGATTTCAGATTCAAAAGAAATGGTTTCGGGATACAGCTCCTTCCCATGATTATGACAATCCCGATACTGATTCCGTACGTCTAGGTTTAGAGAGCTTCAAAGGTCTCTTCATTGTCAATGGACTCACCCTATGTGCCATGCTGGTAATAAACTTCATGCATACCAATTGCACTGAGCCGAGAAACTGTAGTCTACACTGGGTTCATAGCAGTAGAGAAATTGCTACTGACAATGACGACTCACAGCAGGGACAGCAGTTGCAGAACAATGACGCTGCCCTTCCTGAGCCTCTTCAGGTTGAGAGGGGGACCAACTAGATTGTTCTCATCAGGTTGGTTCCTCAAGGTTTGCCCCTTAGGCTCCAGCTGCAAAAGAAATCTGAAAACAGAGGATGATATTGTTCAGCACATTTCACCTTGCTGGGATGGTGTTGCTTGTGTTTGCATAAGTAGTGGTAAATTCTAGGGGAGTATGGGAGCTTTGAATACGCAGTGCTTATGTTTGTTTTTTAGGTTTGCTGAAACTACATTGTGATCAACTTTGAGTTGATGTTATTCTTTTTAGAACTACTTGATGTTATTACTGGACTGCTGGGCATTTTGATATCACACAACTCTGAATTGCTCGATGCTCCTTGTATCAGACAGTTACCTGATTTAATTAATGAACATTATTTTTGACCTTGCCGTGGTATAAAATTTCGTGGAACTTGTGCCTGGTTTCCTAGATAGATATACTCGTCTTCTGTCTCTAGAAGTCGAATTGCTAGCCGTTTCAAATATACTTGTGGCAACTTTCCTAAAAATAAATAAAAATATATATACTTGTGGCAACGAAGATTTAGAAGACTGAATTCAAGTCTGTGGACCTGCACACATTGAACAAGTAGCCAGTGTATTGGCATATATAGCTCTGACTGAAAACTTAGGTCTACAGATGACTGATGTAGGTAGCTTGAATCGGTCATCTGAAGCCACGGCCTCCACATCTCACAATCTCTTGTGCGAGTATACTTGTGCACTGGGAGCAGAGAGTGCAGACATCTCCCTGCATCTCGCATGCTACCTCCAAGTCTCATGCATGCAGGCTCTGCTCAAAGACTTGGTTCCTGAACAAAACCTGCAGCTGCAGCAGAACTGCAGAAGACTGATTGCCTGCCTGACCACTGACCAGTGACCACGGAGGCACTGACTGACTGACCAAGCGTTCTGGGAAATAATCTTTCAAAGTCAATTGATCGAGGGCATGATATGGAACCCTAAGCCCTTAGTTTCCCACGTGGAGAACTTTCCTTACTTCATTCTCTCGAAATTCGAGCCCTGCGAAATCGTCGTGGTTCCGAACGCGGCATGGATGACGGGGTCATGCACGTATAGGTGGAATGGAATTGACAGACACTGATGCCGCCGTGGTCCGTGGAATGGAATGCCTCCTCGATGAGATCGACGTCGAGGCCTGAAAGTGATGGCACCCACGACTGATGAGTGGTGAACGGCCTCTCGTCACTTCCTCAGCGCCTCGCGAAACTTTGACGAAACGGGCCTTCTGACTCGCTGCGCCCGCACTCTTGGATTTTACAGGGAACAACTGTCCACCTCTGTGGCAGGTATATACTGGGGCAGCAGCTGCGTAGGTTGCAGGCCTGCAGCGTTCAGGACTTGAGGTGGCAGCACGATACGCGTGACCATGCAAGGAATGGAGTGGTGGGCGCGGCGCTGCCGGCTCACCGTCGCTCTGCTCATCCTGCTCGCAGTCGCGCATCCGGACGTGTTGGCGGAGGCGGCGGCGCCGCCGGGAACCGGCGGCGTCGTGGGCGTGCACACGGACCCGCACCGTATCGGTGGTGCAAGCGGAGATGATGATGTCGTCACCCAAGCAACCGCACCACATGCTGGTAAGAATTGCCTTCCACCTCACTCGTGTCCTATCCTACTCGTACGTGGGGTATCTCGGATCCATGCCTATGGTTGTACTATTTTGATTGAAAAAGATCGGATTGGTAGCGAATTTCTTACCAAAGAGCTTATGTTTATTATTATTTATCTTAGATTTGTTCGTATAATCGTATTTACCTTGCGAACTTAGCTCAGCTGTTTAAGTTTCTTGCGATGGAACCTGTCCACCTGGGTTCAAGTCCCTGACCTGACACGGGTGTTCGTATTTTTCTGGATTTATTCCAGGATTTAACCTGACACACGGGTGCTCGTATTTTCCTGGATTTATTTCAGAATTTAATGGTGCTATTCTTTCAGTGGTAGACGACGTGCTCGTCGACAGCGAGATGTCTGTGATGACTTTGTCAATCTCGAAATTTGTCAGTCCAACTCAGTTTTTTAGAGTGAGTGTACGCCCGTGTACGTGAGTGTCTGCGTGGGTCTCAAAAAAATCGTATCTACCTTACGTTCTCAAAGTACTTTTACGTTGCAACGAATTTCCAAATGAAAAGCATTAAAAAATTTGCGTACCCTACGAGCGGTTTTTCATTTCCACGACTCTTTAAAAAAACGATTTTTATTGGGTTAACATAAATATTAGCATTTTTTAATAAGTTCAGCTAAATTTAAAATTGTTTTTGACTCAAGCCAAAATTTTATGAACAGAGGAGGGACGATAACGCAACCACGCAGAGAAATAGAAAATTATATTAGCTAGACTAGAGAAAAGACTCAGTCAACAGTTCACACCCTCCTTTCCTCCAAAGTTCCAGTTCTCGTCACTGGAGCTGGAGCCGGAGGCCGGAGCCCATGGTTCGCTCGGCCGCTCCTCGAGGCGATCCTGTCGCACTTCGCACGGCGCCGCTCCGCTCTACGTGGAAGAGGAGCGGGAGGTGTAGGGGCCCCCGTCCCCGTTCCGCAACTGGCGGCTCCCGTTCCCCCGTGCAGAGGCGCAATCCCGGAATAGGAGCTCACCTAGTGCCCCGGCCGCCCCCGCAGGGATGGCGCCACCTCCACCTCCACCACCTAGTCCCAAGTCCCAACTGGTCTGACAGGGTTGCTGTTCTGTCTCGCTTTATCCACCCGACGAAATGAATGTTCTATTCTGAATATGGGGCCTCTGAGGTCGGTTTTGGGAGTAACCATTTCGTTTGCCTTATCATCAGAAGCCGAGAAGGATATCTGCATTTGCTGTTCTGTTCTGTTCAAGGGCTCAAAGCGTGGCCTTTCAATTGTACGCTGGTTAAGGTTAGGTCTTAGTAATTTGTTGGCCACTTCGAATTTTTGTTCTTAATGCATCAGAAAGTGGTACACACTGTTAACGGGAAACAAATTGTATTATAAAACTAGACATTCCTGATACCAACTGTAAGTATGATGCAACAGGCTCAATTTTTGGTGTGGGTAAAAAGTATTCAACTGCAGGGGGAGTGAAAGAGGCGAAGTTTGTAAATTGGCTCTACCTTTCTTCTTTTTTTCACCTGGGAGCCCCATGGTTTTGATGCGCCTGACCTTAGATGGGCGGTAGGGATGATGTCAAAGACAAAGCCAATCAACTGTTTATCTTAATTTTCCCACATGATTGAGCATGGAATTGAAATGTTAAATGGCAATCTGAAGTCAAAATTGATGCATTATAATGGTAAAGAAAAAGAATTGTCCAATACATAGGGAGTGCTTTGATTTTCCACGTTCACTTCTCCAGGACTTGGTTGGGACAATGTTGAATCGTTGAATCTTAATGGTTGGGACAGTGTTGAATATTAGTGAGATGGTCTTCCGTCCAATCGCCCATTGTAGTATTAAGTGCAATTCCACATTACCAATATTCCAAATAATAGTCACATGTTGGTCATTAGTGGCAGAATTATTTTAAAGCCATGCCATTTTCTTCATTTTCTCAATAGGCCATGAGAAGATTGTGCTGTTACATTAAGATGATCCAAACCTTTCCTTAATCCATATACAGAGGGAACACATGGCAGAGAATTAGCGAGAAAAAACTCAGGGACGGCGTCCAGAGGCTGTGAGAAGAAACTCAGGATTGCTGTGCCGCATAAACCTGGTTTCAAAGCTTTTGTGAATATTACTCATCCTAACACTGAGAGACAAAAGGTCACTGGATACAGCATTGATATCTTCAAAGCTGCTATGGAGATGCTACAGCCTAGTCCACAATATGAGTTCTATGCCTTCAGTGGTTCTTATGATGAGCTAGTACGCAGTGTATCTCTAAAGGTGGGCCTTACTTCAACATGCTTAGTTCGCATCATTTTACAAGGCTGGATTTACAATGTTTAAATTTCTTAGTGCATTTGTTTTTGTTTCTTCTGTTCATTTCCTGTGGAATAAACAGGTGTTTGATGCAGCAGTTGGTGATGTGACCATAACCCCTGAACGAATCAGGGAGGCGGATTTTACAATGCCATATGCACAGTCTGGTTTGTCCTTTCTTATGCTCTCCGAGAATGACTCCAAAACAATCCAGTGGATATTTTTAGAGCCCCTAACAAAGGAACTTTGGTTCGCTACTGTGGGCGGCTTCTTGTTCACTGGCTTTGTTGTGTGGATGATTGAACTGCCCAAGAATCCTGAGTACCAAGGGTCAAGACTGAGACAATTCAGCACTGCTTCCTACTTTGCTTTCTCCACTTTGACGTTCTCCCATGGTCAGCACTTTGAGCTCAAACTTCTTTACAACATGTCAATATACGATGGTTTATAAGTGGTTTAATAGCTAGTTATCATAGTTGTAGGATGATCTCAAATAATGCCTCTCTGTTTGTACAGATCAAATAATTAGAAGCCCTCTGTCAAAAATTGTCGTTGTGATATGGTGCTTTGCGGTGCTGGTTGTAGTGCAGAGCTACACCGCAAACTTGTCATCAATGCTAACTGCAAAGAGGCTCCGGCCAATGGTGACTGATCTCAATCAGCTGTTACACAATGGTGACTATGTTGGATACCAGTATGGAGGATTTACTCGCTCCTTTTTGATAAAGCAAGGTTTTCCATTGAATAGGATAAAGGCCTACAGCAATCAAGAAGAATATGCTGAAGCTCTGAGGAAGGGGTCTAAGAATGGAGGGGTATCGGCTATTCTTGATGAGATTCCCTATTTGACTTATTTCCTCTCCAACCCTCAATACAAGAAAGAATTCCAGATGGTTAATCGCATGTACAGGACCCTTGGGCTTGGTTTTGTAAGTTGCTTGCATTAGTGCTTTGGTATATTCGATATTCTAAGAGCCATGCTTCTAATGCTGAGTAACCAAACTAACACCACGTTTTGTCTTCAGGCATTTCCCCTGAGCTCTCCACTGGTACATAATCTCTCGATCGCCATCTTGAGCCTAACAGGAGATTATGAGGGCCCACAAATTGAAGAGAGATGGCTTGGTCCAGCTGCACCATCTGTGGGTGACAGTGCGATCAGTGGTTTCACGGCACTCACTTTGCAAAGTTTCTCTGGTCTCTTCATTATCACTGGATGTATCTCAGCTCTCATGCTGCTCATAACCATTGTCAGATTGGCCTATGCAAAGTACAAAAGATCTAAAGGTTCTGAATTGCAAAATGCTGATGGATACGCTGGAAGTGTATGTCTTGGTGAGTCCGTTGAGCTACAAAATGACAGGGGAGATGGCTCTGTACCCGATCAACATCTACATGAAATCAGGGATAACAATTACCAAGATTCCAAGGAAGGCAATGGAAGTGCCGCTGATATAGAGGCTGGTCCAATGCAGAATGGCATGTACAACGGTCCAGTGCCTGCTGATTGTGTTCGGATCGAGATGGGAAGTACTGGCCAAGGTGTTGGCATATCCGTTTGGGCTTTTGATTTGGAACAGTGACGTGGGAGCAAATAACAGTTCATTATTTATTTATTTGCAGATAGTCACTGAATCCCTGCAGAATTTCCTGCCATACTATCAGTCTATCACCCCAACAGTAGATTAGTGATATTTAGATGTTTTAACTGCTGATGTTTTGAGTCATCAATTGAAGTTATTGTCATTTGATGGTCATTTAAGAAGAAATAGAGTTGGAACCAGAATGCCCCAAAATAATCAACTCTGCTTTTTTGCCAAAACAACCGCGTACAGCGGAGAAGACCTTACAGCTGATTGGCTATCGTCCTGTTCCTCGAGCATACTCCTGGTTGTGGTGGTTGTCATGTCACAACAAATGTAAGGTCTTCTTTTGGCTACTTCTAGATGATCGGTTAAGTACCGGAGAGCTATTGAAGTAGAGGAATATGGTCCTCGATGACTATAACTGTATTCTCTGCAATTGGGGACTGAAGAAAGTCTAGTGCATCTGTTTTTGGCCTCTCCTTTTTGTGATTGCTTGTTGGAGCACCTCAGGCCTCACAATTCACCAGCACACTGACCTGTTTGTCAGTTGTCACCTTGGCATCTCTCAAAGATCAGCTGCATCTTTCCTTTTTCATGGAAATCTTAATCACTATGTGTTGGCCCATCTGGCCGATCCCGATGCAAGGAAGTCTTCAGGAAGGAATTTGCTCAAGCTATTCTTTGAGGAAAGCAAAAATTTGAGCCATTTACTAGTCTATGTACTATGAATCAATTTATTTTGAAATACTGGACAAATTTTACATAAATGAGTCAACAATGGCCCCGTTCGCTTCGCTGAAAAACAAGCCAAAACACTGTTCCGGCTGATTTGTTGGGAGAGAAAAACACTGTTCTGGCTGAAAAAACAAGCTGAAAAAAAACGGATTATAAGAGAAGCGAACAGGACAAATTTATCTTTGCCAATAATCTTTGATAACTAACATGGTAAACACAAATACTCAAGGTCTGTTTAGCAAAGCTCTCCCTCATTCTCCTGCTCCAGATATAGTTTCTGTTGTAGAATTAGTTCCAAACGATTGCCAAGTACTCACTCCATCCCTAAATAACTGTCGTTTTGGGGTTTCGTATCGTGAGTTTGACTAGATTTATACAAAATGTGTACAACATTTGTATCTCCAAATAAATTTATTATAAAAATAAACTCAACGATCTATCTAATGGTATCAATTATGTACTATAAATATTAATATTTTTAATATAAAATTAGTCAAAGTTATTTCTCGACGAGCGAGAACAACAGTTATTTAGGGACGGAGGGAGTAGTATGTTCAGGGTGGAGTGGGTCTGCTTGTTTATTTCTTGGTGGGCCTGGCCGTGGGTTAAAAATTCGGTCGAAATCCGACCTCAAACTTTTGCTGGGTGAAAGTTCTTTTATCTCGGATGGGTCAAGTCAGGTAATCTATGATCAGGTCTATTGTTTATCGAAGAGCAACAAAAGAAGTATCTAATAGTCTCCAATAGACATGAGCAAAAGTTAGTCGAGCCAGGCTAAAAAAACGGTTGGATTTGGGCCTAGGTTTTATGCCTTAGACCCATCATTTTGGACTAGGCTCGGATCGGGCCCGGACCTTTTTTTTGTATACATGTAGACCATCCACGTCCCAAGGTGGGATCGTCCACAACATACATTAAAAAGTAGTCCAAAATCCATTTTTGAAAAACGGCTAAGGTAAATGAATGTTTGCCTTGTACAATCCTTACTTCCCGCATAGTTATCCTTTTTAAACAAATTTTTCAATTTTTTATTTCCATATTTCTTCAAACGCCATTCGTTTTATGCATGCAATGCAATTATCAAGCAATGTGGCTTTAAAGATCCGCCAAGTAAAAAACATTGACCCCTCATGATATTACGGCTATGTAGCCTGTCAATCTAGTCATTTGCATCCTCTAATCGCATCATCACTGGTTAAAGCAAAAACCTACCTTTGTATCTTTTGCCTTAAGCTATCCATCATGCTTTCCGATCACACGAGCCATGATATCCAAAGTAGCTTAACTCTCCTAGTGGACTAATCCTTAATTTCACGTCTCAATGAAAATATTAGCCCACAAGCATTGTCATTAATTATGAACACATGAATTAGAGGTTTAGATACTTTCACCACCGAACTCTTTTTTAGGAGTTGTTGCTACCTCTTCATGGCCATAATTGAAGTGCGTCCACTCAAATAATCCACAAGCGTTGCTACCTCTCCATGCCCATAATTGAAATGCATCCGAACTCTCGTTGAATATCCTCAAAGGTGCAATAACCCACTCAAATATTTGCGAAAAATGAAACTTTGTTGAATATCAATAAAAGTGCGGACAATTTGCTCAAATTTCCGTAAAAAGAGGATAATCTGATTATCTGTTTCTAACTAATCTGTTGCTAGTTTGTACTTAAATTTTTAAGGAACGTCTATTCACCCCCTCTAGTGACATCTCGATCCTTTGACCAGCATGGCAGCATGCTACCCGTTCCCATGCCCAATTGCTTCTTCTCGTTCATAGCAATCCTTCAACACCACATGACCATATATAAATAAATAACGAGGCATGCCTAGAGGAGACTGATATAGAGGGATGTCCAGATCTATAGAATCAATTCCTACTACTAGTCGCATGTTTTTTTCCCCAATTTACTAGGAAGGCATGAGGAATTAATTATACTGCATAATCCGTATTTGGAGTAAGAGAATTTTTGGGCCTATCTGTCATTCAAATAATGTCAGCAAAATAGAGCATGGTCATCTCGCATGGATGACAAAGTGCATCCACATGTTGTTCATCACAACTTTCTAAAAGGTTATAGTGTCTTGTTACTAGATTCAAATGGTCTGTCACAAGTTGTAGCTCCTAGTTACAATGTCATAGACAGTTGTTCGTTTACAAATTAGTTCATAAAATCAAGACAACTCCTTACCATTTATGTTTTTTTTTGGTTGGAGTTCTAGTCAACATACATGACAAAATGAATCTGTTGTAACTTGTAAGCTACCTGAAAAAGCTCATTGTTTTTTTTTTTTGAAAAGAGACAGGAGCGCAACCGCTCAATTAAGAAGTTCATACAAAGCCATGACACACCCGCACAACGGCCGAGTCACTAGTATTTAGTGACAAACACACACACTAAGTCTACCATGCGTCATCGTTGCCTAGCTTTGGCCCAAAAGCGACAAAAGCAGCTTCATTTCGACCTTTATCCAAAGCCACCAAGACACCGCATTGTTTTCGTAACTATATGGAGAAGTGCTACCATCATTGTTTTTTTCTTTTTTCTTGATAGGAATTCGCATTCCATTACTCAATCATGTCGACTAAATTGCCTGACACCAGAAACAAGATACAATTTGGCACATCGGCCAATACTAGGGGCGTTAAGTCATTGCTTCTACTCCCTATAGAAGCTAGTTCATGGGCTACCCTATTACATTCACGTGCACCACTGCGAGTCTAAAATCATCACCCTGAACCGCCCACACCACCTACTGTGCATGCGGTCTCCAGGATGATGTTATTGACGCCAAGATATCGCTGCCTTCACCCCTTCAATACATGCAGTAAGCTCCATATGCATCGGATTGATCGCAAACGGTGCCCTTCCAAACCTTAATTGAATCACTCCTCCGCTTTCGTCATTGGATGACATAGCCCCCCGCCACCATTTTTATTAAAGTCCCTGAAAGCCCCGTCCACATTTAGTTTCAGCGAGCCATACGGAGGTGTCTCCCATCTTCTTCTTCTCCTCCTTCCGTACTCCTATGTTTTTTCTGGGTTAAGCAACTATGGAGAAGTGCGATAAAAAAGACAATATATTAATATGTTTCTATGTGAAATGCTACGAGTCTGTCTATGCCGCGCTCGAGTGTCCAAACACTCAGATTTTTCTTCTTCTTCATTGTCTTCTTCCTCCTCCCGACTCATCGCCGCCGTCCAATGCCCATTGCCTCAACACGGCGTGGTAGGGGCTCGCCGGAGCTCCGTAGTCGTAGAGCTCCGGCGAGACCCTACTGCACCCGCGGCGGCCTCCTTCTTCCCCTCCTCCCTCTCGCCGCAGCCCCGACTTAGCTCGGCCGCCTCTTCCGTCGTCGAAACCCTAAGCCACCCTCCCACTGTCCCTACCTTCTGGCCAGCCTACCTCCCCTGAGCTTCTTCTAACCTGCCGGAGTTGGAGAAGAAGAGGGGGAAGATGGCGGAGATGGAGAAGAATGAGAGGGAGAGAAATCGAGTGTTGAGATGAAGAGAAACACTCGAGTGCTGTACAGATTTACGGAATGCTATAACTTGTTAACCAACACAACATGTTTCGCTTAGATTTTTCTTGTTTAATTACGTTCTATAGAGCAAAAGGTGTCTTTTTAATAAGAAATACTGGCACGTATTAAATTCAAGAAAAAAACATCGCTGAAAAATTTCATTAGAAAATAGAACACGAGACAAGATCACAACTTAAATTTCATCATTAAAGAATAGTTTATAGACAACACTGAGGCTCCGTATCGTCGTTATCATCATTAATTACAAAGAACATAGGCAATAGGCTCAGCGTGTGTTTAGTTGGGTGAGAATTGTAAATTTGGTTACTGTAACACTTTCGTTTTTATTTGGTAAATAATGTTCAATCATGGACTAATTAAGCTCAAAACGTTCGTCTCGCAATTTTCAACCAAACTGTGTAATTAGTTTTTTTTTCGTCTATATTTAATGCTCCATATACGTATCGTAAGATTTGATATGATGACTACTGTAGCATTTTTTGGGAATTGGGTACGAACTAAACACGCGCTCAAAGTATAGTCACAGACAATCTGTTTTGACGCCTGGGCTAGACACCCGCAACCGCAAGCCTGCAAGCACCGAGCAGCATCGCCCATCCCCCCCATCGGATCGAGGCCTGCCGCCTGCTCATTCGACCTGAACCAAACTGCCCCGCAGTGCGTTCGCCCCTTCCTTTTTCTCTTCCCTTTCACCCCGCGTTCGCTCGCGCTCTCTCTCCCGTGGCGACGACTGGGCGGCGCCCGCAGCCGCCCTAGCCAGGTGCGGCTCCTCGTCGGGTCCTTCGCCGGCGACGGGCACCCACCAGGTATGCCCACCCCATCTCTGCCCGTCCTGCTCTGCGAAATCGAGCACCCAAACCCTAAGTCAAGCTATCTGCCTATCTGTACCCAGATCTGATCTAATTACAAGCGTACACGTGTATTATGTCTACTGATTTCGATTTTTTTCTTGCGAAAATTATCGGGTGTACATGCGTACACCCATGTCCTTTACTGGGTCCGCCCTGTGTATCCATGGCAGGATGAAGACGAGGATAGTGTACTCGAGAGATTTTCTGCTGTCGTTTGGCGAGTTGGAGCATTGCAAGAAGCTGCCCCCTGGCTTTGATACAGCGCTTCTTAGGTCACTTTGCCTTGCTTTCTGTTGGTTAGGCCTTTTGCCCAGTGTGGCCAAGTGGGATTTCTGTTTGACGATCTTTGCTGTTGCTTCTCCAACAGTGAGCTGCAGGAGCTGTCAGCGGGCGTGCTTGAGAGAAACAAGGGCTACTACAATACATCCCAGGGACGGCCAGACGGGTCGGGGGGATATACTTACTCTTCTCGTGGTGGGAACACTGGAGGGAGGTGGGACACTCGCTCATCTGGATCAAGCGATCGGGATGGGGAGTTACCTGATCGCGAGTCTCAGACACAGGGTAAATTTACTCTTCAGTTTGTGCAACGTTTTGCATTAGTCTTTACGTTCTTAAAGTTGGCAATCTACGATTTATTAGTTTAATTGGTTCTCTGTGACCATTTTTGCCTAGATGGTATTCATTGTATTGTGGACTTGACTTTCAGAAGCTTTCTAGTCTACACAAGTACATGACATGAGTGCATTGACTTCACCAATAGTAAACCGAGGGAGTTGGAGAACAATCATCTGCATGGTCATATTGTTAATAAATCATGCACATTTACTTCCTGCTGTCCATCCTGTTTATGGGCAGATTAGGAAAGTGGACTGCTTATTTTACGTTACTAATGGTGCCATGCAGCAGGGCGTGGTGGAAACCAGTACAGACGCAATTGGCAGAACACGGAGCATGATGGCCTACTGGGAAGTGGCGGTTTCCCTAGGCCATCAGGATATGCTGGGCAGTTGTCATCAAAGGATCACGGCAATGCGCCTCAGCTAAACAGGACATCGGAACGCTACCAGCCACCACGTCCTTACAAGGTTGGTGCCTGCATGCATGTACCCTGCCTTCCTTTCATCATCTTAGTGATTGACAATCTTTGAAATTTTCATAAGTACCTCTCACATTAATGACAGGCTGCTCCTTTTTCGCGGAAAGACATTGACTCAATGAATGATGAGACATTTGGGTCTTCTGAATTATCAAATGAGGATAGAGCAGAAGAAGAAAGGAAGCGGAGGGGTCAGATTTTCTCACTGCAACATAAAACATCCTTTTCTTTCCCCACTGCAATCATCTATGCTTTCTCACATTGCCCTATATGCAGCATCTTTTGAGTTGATGAGAAAAGAGCAACACAAAGCAATGCAAGGAAAGAAGAATGGTCCTGATATCCTGAAGGAGAATCCCAGTGATGATATCATTTCACAGTTACAGACATCTACTGCAAAGGCAAATGCCAAAACTAAAAATGAGAGGTTAGATGGTTCTGCAGTATCCTTGTATCAGGAAGATACCACTAAACCATCTTCAGTTCTACTAGCTCCTGCAGCCAGGCCGCTTGTCCCGCCGGGTTTTGCAACTGCATTTGCGGACAAGAAGCTTCAGCCACAGTCGTCTAACATCGCACATGAGCCGAAGGTGTGTATCTACATGTCGTTTCAATAGCTAATAGAATGCCAGCAATTACACACAAAATCTCCTACCTTGCAGTCGTTGATACCTTTTTTTCAGAAATTGTTGTGTTCATTGAAGATAGAACCTTCAGTTCTTCTCTGATCTGATAGAATCATTTCCTTAGCAAAAGAGGGATAGCCCCACCAATGTTGTAGTGTTACTTAATATGTTTCTACTTTGTAGTGTCATAATGCTACTACTGAGGCTAACATGTTGACTGTTGCACGGCTTGGTGGTCAGCTAGAGGGTGACCAGTTAGCAACAGAGTTCACATCTGAAAGTAAAGAGAAGGGAATTTCCAATAACGTTGCTATTATGGGTCCAAAGCACACGCTTCCAGCTGGTGGTGTTACCTCTTCAGCTGAATTGCCTTCTAGCATTCTGAAAGGGAGCGAGGATTGGGAAGCTGATGTAATGGATAAGTATTCTATTGGAAAAGAAGGCAAATCTAAAAATACTGATCCAGTTAGGAAGGATGATTCAGTATCAATCTTAGAACAGTTCTTTGGCAATGTTTTATCGAAAAGCGGCAGTAACCTACCTACTTATGTTGAGGTACAACAAGAAATCCTTTTTTGGTCCTGCTTGCTCTTAGTTTCCTAACTGTGCAGAAGCCATCTATGTTTATGGTTCCATGTTATATAAGCTACTCCCTTCATTCCAAATTATAAGACGTTTTGGTATTTCTAGATACATTCCTTTTATTACGTATCTAGACATAGGGTATATCTAATTGCATAGCAAAAGCTATGTATCTAGAAAAGCCAAAATGTCTTATAATTTGGAATAGAGGGAGTATATAATATGAACATTGTCCAACCAGATCTATTGACTACTAATGTGATGTGAACTTATACCTTCACAATTTTATCTGATTTTGTTGCACAGTTCATTTAACTAAAATACAGTTAGGCCTGGGATTTTAATTGTTTTACTTCTCTAATTCAATGATTCTCGTTTATAAGAAAGGACGAGAGTTGAAAGTTGATAATTTTATTTAAAGCATCCATCTTTGTTGTCCTGTGTGTTGATGTGATAGCTTTCTACATTATTGATTTACTAGTTCAGATGGCCTTGTATGCACATTATAATCTGTTAGACTTTAATAGCATGTGCTGGGTTACAATTTAGAAATGACTATTTTTGTTCTCTAGTTTTTGCCATGTAGTGGTAGGGTGATCTGAATAGAAGAAAACCCCAATTTTGTTTGACATTGAAATATCAGAAAAGAAGGAATCTCCAATTTAGTCCGGAATTGAATTTGAATTAGAGTTACATGGGTCATATGCTTATTATTTCTTTTACATGTTATGCAGAACCAGCCATTGAAAACTGATGATGACATGATTGCTTCTTCTGTGCCAGAATCATCCAAATTTGCTCGCTGGTTTCTTGATGAAGGTAATACCGTTTCATAAATTTTACTATCTGATCCCATTATGCCCAACACCTGGTTATCGACTAGTGTTGGCGTTTCCGTTTTGTTTGGTCATCATGCCACAAGAACTTACAAACAAAAATAAAATTTGAGGACATGTCCCTCGTTGCTTCACAGCTTCCATTTGGTTGTCTGTTCTCTTACTGATTTCATACCTTCTATTTCCTGCAGACTTGAAACCTGCAGAAGACTTATCTTCAAAGAGCCTGCTCTCCATGATTGTCAAAAATGAAAATCCAGGTCCAGAAAATATAATCCATGCTCCTTTATCTGATGCTGCTGTCCAGAATTTATCGCCAAGAGGACCTATTGATAAACTTGATTCTGCATCGAAGCTTACCTCATTTACATCCCCTACGCCTGCCGATGGAATTCTTGAACAATACATCCATCCTGATATTCCAGAGGCAGTTCCTGTTATGATGACATGTGAGGATCTTGAGCAGACAATGTTAGCACAGGTTAGCAATAGCAGCTCAACTCAGATAAATGCTACAAAGGAGCAACTGACTGTTATGGATGAGCCAGTTGCCATGCAGAAAGTAGCTGTAGATAATCATGCATCACAGCATCTTCTTTCATTGTTGCAAAAAGGAACAGATAATAAGGGAGCACCTTTGCTGGGTTTCCAGAGAGGATCAACTGATGAACCTCAGAGTGTTGGCACAAATTTAATGGCCAATGGTGGAATATCTGGAAGTGATCCAGTTAACAGTGTTGACAACGTTCCTACTTCTGGGAAGAACTTGACATTGGAAGCGTTATTCGGGGCTGCATTTATGAATGAGCTCCACTCAAAAGATGCACCAGTTTCTTTTCGAGGATCCACAACTGGTGGTCCTACTGAGTTTGCAGAGACGGGTAAAACTCTATTGTCATCTAGCCATGAAGGATACTACCCTGTTGAACAGACCCTACACTTCAACAATACTAAAGATGCTGCTGTCCCTCGAGAACCAGGTATCGAGCATTCAGCAGTACCTGGTCTAATTCAGGGGAGTGCTAGTTTTGACAAGAAAGGAATGGAAATTCATCTGCCTGAAGAAGATAATTTGTTTACCATGAGTGACTCTCTGCCTGGTCAAAATTCTGATATTTTGGCATCAGTAGGATCCAGCAGGGTTGAAGGGCTATTGCCTGTAAAGGCACTTGATGACCTCAGTTATAGGTTTCAAAGTCTTGTGCCTGGCGATGCAGAACACATTCAAGTACTTGGTCCTGATGCACTCGGATCTCATCCTCGTGACCAGCGTTATCAGGTTGATTCTCAGAATCTGTATCATCTTCTACAGGGTAGGCCTCCTATGATGGCACCTCGCCCTATGATGGATCACATTGTTAATAGGAAACAGCCAGCTCCATTTGATATGCCACAGTCGATACACCATGATTCTCACCGTTCTTTCCCATCTAATGTGAATCCTATGCAACATAATCTTCATGGGCCAGGGGTCCCTCACTTGGACCGAATGCACATATTATGCTACAACACATGTCCATGCCTGGAAGATTTCCTCCAGAAGGCTTGCCAAGAGGTGTCCCGCCATCTCAGCCTGTGCATCACATGGCTGGTTATAGACCTGAGATGGGCAATGTAAATAATTTCCATATGCACCCTCGCCAGCCCAACTATGGAGAATTTGGATTGATGATGCCAGGTGAGTCTCAATTGTCCTAATTTATATGTTTTATTTACTAGCAGATATTACTTGTCATTATTTGCAAGTTCAGACGTGCCACATATCTGATATCCCTGATCACAGCGCAGAAAACTTTACTAGTTCACATTGACTCGCAATTCTCCTAATTGAAGTTAGACAGCACAGTTTGGTTTCCATGATACCATTCTGCTTATTTTAGACATTAAGAATTTCGTTTGGAGTTGGCTGACATCTCCATAACACCATCTGTATCTTAACTTACTGTCAATGAGACTAAGATTTTTGTTTGAACTTACCCTTGTGTTTGATACATTCAACTTTTTATTGTGGTGTTTTCTCTTAATTTCTGCAATTTTAGACATGCTATTTACTAATCTGTTAAGTTTTTTTTTTTTGCTACAATAACTGTTTAGGCCCATCAGGCCCAGAGGTGAGAGGCAATCATCCAGAGGCATTTGAAAGGTTGATCCAGATGGAGATGTCAGCCAGATCGAAGCAACAGCAGGTGCACCACCCAGCAATGGCTGCAGGCCGCGTACCTAGTGGGATGTATGGGCATGAGCTTGATGCGAAGTTAAGATACAGGTGATGGATGCACGGATGCTTCGTTCCATAGAGGACCCAGAGGTGTGGTTTGTTGTATGTGCGTGGTCACTCTTTTCCCAGACAGATGTGTATTGTTTCTGTTAACATGGTTTAGCATCAGCCATCGCTCGCAGCTGATTGGGGGTCTGTCTCACTTTTAGGGTTGTAGCATGTATGTACTTGTGAACGGGTAATGGAATGGAGTGGGTCTATTATGATCTGTAGGAGCGGCAAGTCTACCGGGAAAAGGGGGTAGGATGGTGTGCTGAGTGAAAGGCATGGTGTCTCGCCGTCTTAGCAGCCACCTGTGTAATGATGTTTTCTGTGTACTGTGTCTGACGACTACCCAATTTCCATTTTAAACGCTGTTCTGCAAAAGGAAAGGAAAAACTGAACCAGATTAACATATTTGCGATAGTGTCCAGTTGGTCCTGCAACTTGAACTTGTTTGAAAGTAAATGACCACGCGTCCGACCCAGATGTCCGTAGGGGCAGAGAGCACTGCTTGAAACGTTTTAAAGAAAGGAAAGGTTGCCTGCAGGAATTTTGCTCATCCTAGAGAGATTGATTTGTTTCACGCTCGAGATATCGTATGCAGAGCAGACACCGGGCATTGGCCCTGGTTACTCGACACTACCCAACAGCTCACCCTCGCAAGCAGCAATCCCGTAGTGACGTTAACTTTGTGCAGGCACAGATCAGTAACTCTGAAGTGAATCCATATCTACGTCTACATCTATCTATAAAGATCTCTCTCGTTAGAGCCTGTTCGGCTGGTATTAAAGTCGGTTGATAAACCGACTAAAACTATTTTATTGTAAGAGAAAAATACTGTAGAGTAGTTAATAAGCCGACTAATAAATTCAAACAACATGCCACGAAGACCACTGTAGTTCAATAGTACCTACCGTTCCTCATACTCAGTTTACTGGTCATCCACAGTGCTCCACCGCCAGCCGTTCGATCCGACCCCCGTGCGATGGATTCCCGCCACGGCCTTATCCTTTCCCGGCCCCGCCCACGCCCACCAAAAATACCCTAGCCGCAGCACGAGCCGCAAAGCGCGCCCGCCACATCCGCGCGCTGCAGTCCGCGGGGACGGCGCCACCCAGCTGTGCGGACCACCGGTGGCCACCGCCTCCCGGCACGGCGCGCTACGGCCGACCCCCGCCGGTGTCCGCGGCTGCGGCGCACCGCACCCGCACGAGCAAGCCCCTTCGGTGGACGCGCCCGCGCCTGCCCCGCCCAGCGATGCCGCCGCCTCGACGCCCCTGGCCACGCGATTTGTGTCCTCCATTCGTAATGTTTTCTGGCATCCTCTACCAAACGCTATCTGTCTGTTCCTTTTTCTTTCCCTATCTCTCATGATGTGCCTAATCCAAGCTGCATATATGCATACGTACAACAAGACCATCCCCAAGCCATGTCACTGTGCATCCAGTGATTTATAGTTGTAGACCTCCATGTCTGAGGTCCAGTTCGATTGCTTTATTTTCTATACCTTTCGATTTGGTGTGTGCAACTTGATTTCTCATGTGCTACGATTTTTTCCAACCTATGTTCCTAATAAGGGCTGTAAGGAATTTATGTACCAATAGCTTCCAACCAGAAGATCTAGAGCATTTGTTTTTACCAGATAAGTGCATTCACGCAGCCACTGATGTATACTGTTGCCTGATACAGGATGTGAATCTGGATGTGAACCTTGATGGCCTCTCTGAACTGTTTGCGTCCCTCCAGGTTGCATCTTTGATTTTACCAGATACATAAATGCATTCACCCAGCCACTGATGTATGCTGTTGCCTGATACAGGATGTGAATTTTGATGGCCTCTCTGAACTGTTTGCATCCCTCCTGGTTGCATCCACACATGCTGAAGAGGGGGACTCAACTGGTGAAATTCTGCACTAATACCTCATGCACCTTTCAACACATCCCTTTCGTCGAGTTGTGGTAAGAATTTGTCATTGGCGGCATATGTGCATCCATTCTGACTTTTGCACCGAAGATGGGGACCAAGCCAAATCATACATATCCTGAGTAAATACAAATAACAGAAATGTGAAATATGTTATCTAATTTAGGTGCTATGATCCAAGGACAACCTGGAATATGACCCTCATTGCTCAGTATCTCATATCTTCAAGCAAATTTTTGCCAACATATGGTCCTATTTTGTAATATGTATAAGAAATATACGCATACTTAGATTTTCTTCGGGAGTAATCTCATCTACGCTTTGGGTTTCCTTTTGTAGCAACAGTAGCGCATTTTTGTAGCAACAGTCAACAATAGCGTGTTTACACATTGTTTGATGCTACTATGTCAATGCTTTGCCAAAAAAATGATCCACCCTATCCCTTGGAGTCTTTTACGTTATTCATAACAGGTTAATTGTACCTCACCCTATTACTTTTCTAAATTGTCCTTTTGCCATCACGTGCTGCTCTGTTTATGTTTATGAAAACCATGTCCACATTTTCCTGATATCACCAATGTTTCGGTGCCTAATAGTAAATAGCAGAGCAGGTTTGCCACTTTGGTTTTGCCAGACGACCTGCAAACCAACCTGAAGCGTCTCCACATACCACAATATTTGGTCCTTCCTCGATCTGCTCAATTTTTATGTGCATGACCAGACGTATCCCATTATTTCCATAGTGGTTGCCCAATCTGATGCATGAAATAGAATAAGAAAGGATACCTAAGCTCAGATTGTTGACATATTTAGGTTTCCTTACTGTGAAACATTCCTTTTATTTCTTTATGTACACAAACAGGAACCAATGCATTAAGAACAGGATCCTTTAAACCTCTCGATGATATTATGGAGTACCACAAAAGCAGATTTCATAGTTGAAGCCAAGGTTGTTTACCACTTACAGGTTAATGGAACAGATGGGTTTATAAAATTATTATTCCTGTGGCAAAATAAAGCCATGTGTTCTATTGCTTTTGACTTCGGTCGTACCCCAGCGATGACCGCAGCGATTGTTTTGTGTTACCAAACTAGATGTTCTCTCCATAGATTTGATTTGACATGATACACATTGATTGCATTTGCTATTATTTTGCAGGTCATTATCCACTTTACATTGACGACTTTCCCCATGGTCATGGCCATTCTGACAATTGTTGATTGGCTGGGCAGAACTAAAACAGGTGTCCATTTTTTCCCTAGACAATTCCCACCACAGTAATAACTACCAATATTATGATGTGTTGGAAGGATTTAGGATGGTTCTTACAATTGCGTTTCTTCTATTAACAGTTAGTCAACATGGTGACTCTGCTTATGCCTATAATTTTCCTATAGTTCTGTTTACCTTATAGGTTTATGTGAAGCTTCTCCTGTATGTGCCACCATATTTTAATAAAAAAGCTATACAAGCCTACATTGATCTCATGAAAGACCATGACGCCGCTTTTATAGATTGATCTCATGAAACAAATCTCAACAATTTGAGTAATTTATCCATTACTTCTTACTCTTTGCTGTTTCTGTTTACCAAATGGGTGTTCTATTTCCAGCCTGTTCACCCGCCAATTTTAGAAACTATGAAATTGCTTTGGACAATCTGATCCTTCATTATATCCTGTTTGGTTAATAATTTGGGTAAATATAATATTTGACTGCGCGTTGTCATTTGATGACCACCAGTTTTCATGATTAATTCTGACCCGCAATTCCATGTTCTTATCAGAGTGCCAAATCATTGCTCTGGCTGACACGCCCAACCTTGCACACCATGTTCGCTTGTCTTATAATCCGTACTTTTCAGCTTGTTTTTTTAGCTGGAACAGTGTTTTTCTCTCACAACAAATCAGCCAACAGTACTTTCAGCCATGGCTTATCAGCCAAACGAACGGGACCGTTATGTCCTCAGTCATGTGTCCTGTTTTGATTCTCTCCCTTTGCTATTGCTATTGCTGTTGCCCGGACACATGTGCCCACATCCTAACATATTTTGCTGAAAGATTTTTTTTTTTAAATGCACGTAACATAGTTATTCATGAATTAAATTCTTTACAAAGACAATGATGTAATACAGAAGTATTGCGCTGTGGTGGTCATGTACCCTTATGATGTTACTGAACAGCTCCCTGCTTATAGGGTGATACTTTCCCACTATACTTATTTTCCTGTGCCAGCACTTGTCTCTAATTATTCATTCTGTAATGCAACTCTTTCTACTTCAGGTTTCATTACATTTCACACAATCAGCAATACAGCTACACCAGTCGGCATCATTACAATGGCTTGTTGCTAAGAATCTTTGAAGCGATTATTGAGAGCACCAAATGCTCGTTCAACTGTTGTCCTAAGTTTGGGAATGATGGTGATTGAAAAGCTCTTTTGGACATTTTGGGTCTTGGGCTCCGTGAAACTCTTTTAGGTGATAACGAACTCCACGGTAGGGCGGTACTATGCCTGGCCTAGTGACTTATCCAGCATTGGCCAAATAGAACTTCCCTACAACCAAAGTTAACATAATGCCTAATGTCATGTCATAACGGTGAGACTATGTAAGAATTTTTAAAATCCATGAATACCTTCAGGAATTTTAAGTCCATTTGGACAAGAAAGGGCATCTTGCAGCACAAGAGAATCATGAGCGGACCTCTCCCACCCTGCTAGGACATAAGTAAAGTGTAGGTTGAAGTCGACAACTGCTAGGACATTTTGTGTGGGGTATGACTTGCGGCCCCTAAGGGGGTGTTTGGTTGCCTCTTTTAAATTTTAGTCGCTGTCTCATCGAATGTTTGGACACATGTATGGAGTGTTAAATATAGACTAATTATGAAACTAATTACATAGTTTGCGACTAATTTGCGAGACGAATCTTTTGAGCCTAATTAGTTCATGATTTGACAATGTTTTGCTACATTAGACATGTGCTAATAACGGATTAATTAGGCTTAAAAATTCGTCTCGTGGAGTACTGACGGATTATGTAATTTGTTTTTTTATTTAGTATCCGAACACCCCATGCAACATCCTCCCGACACATCTCCTAAATTTTAGTAGCTGGATTCAAACACCCCCTAAACCTATCCGCAGATTTAGCAGGCACACTTGCCTTGATGTGAGTGCCATATGGTGACCCTATACAACCCTATGTGTAACAATCCAAAAATCTCAACTACAAAATTTTTCTTCTGTTTCCTAGAAACCCTTGAGTGATGATGTGGCATGTAGGAAAAACTCTAGCCTTGCACTAATTAAACCTACATGACTTGCACAAGTATCTCACCTCATCACCTTGAATTTATTTTACCACATAGCATACATCAAGTTGCATTATATTTAACATGGTGATTTGGATTTTATTGGATTATGTATTGATTAATAAAAGCCACCAAATATTTAATTCTACAATAAATAATTATATTAACATGGAACCAATATCCCAAACATATACCATGACCAACACTTTTCACCATGGAACATTATACCATGGGTGCAACATGTTACTTTGATTTATATACACATGTGTGAAGCATAAAACAAAAATGGAAAAAGGAAAAGAAAAACAGAAAAGGAGGAAAGGGAGGAGCTAGCCTCACAGCCCAGCATCGCGCGCAGGTCGGCCCAACCCGCGCGACCGAACAACCGGCCCAGCCGGTGCCGACGACCCACGAAGCCACCTCCCTCTCCCTCTTCTACCGCCGCCCGAACCGGCCTAGCGAGCACGGCCCACGGCCACGACCGCACGGACGACAGCAGCAAGTGCACTGTTTCTCTTCCCCCTCGCTTTCCTCTGTTCTTTCCATGAGCAGAGGGCAGAGCCCGCCGCCGCACGTCCCAGGCCGCTCCAGCGCCATCCATCCGCAATCGGATGCACCAGGACGGCCGCCACGCTGGCACCCCCTACCCGACAGGGGCACGCCCCGCGCGAGCGCCCGCTGTCGCCATAGCCGTGACGTCGCCATTGTCCCCTCCCTGTTCCCCCCTTGCCTCCCACCTTTTCCACCGTCGGGGGCAAAATTGAGAACTCAGGCTCGACCGTGAACGCGACGCGACCCCGAGAACCCTAGCCCCAGCACGTCGCGTCCCTCCGATCTCCCAATTCCCATCCCACGCCGTTGGCCAAGATTCCGTGGCACCAAGGATGCGTCGCCCTATAAGAAGGACACCCCAAAGCCTCGGCCGCTTCCAATCGCCCCGCCGCCTCGGTGGCGAACCACACCACCACCCACCTGCCCGAGCCGAGGAGAGGAGAAAGAGGAAGAAGGAACGGAGGAGAAGGAGGAGAAGTGAAGCCGGGAGCCTTGCCGGAGCTGCCCGAGACCGTCGGAGCCCGGAGTGCCGCCTCGATCGGCTACAACAACGTAGCAGTTCGGCACGACACTGCACCGGCTCTTCACTGCACTCGCCTCGACACGGTATCACCATCCTATCCCCCACGACACCAACGGTGAGCCTCGGTCCTTCCCTGCTCGCCGCCAGACCTTGCTGCTCCGGCCATGGCGCTCCGCACCGGGAGCGCGTAGGCCAAGGCCGTCTATGCCTGCACTCCGTCCCCATGCCAGCTCGACGTAGTGTCTGTGCCCCACCTGACCCCACGTGGCTTCTGCACCCCCATCTAACCCTACGTGGCGTCTGCGCCCCGCCCGACCCCTCGCGCCCTCTCTAGCAACTGCATTGCAATATGTGCAACACCTGGTCTACTTTGAAACATCGAGATGCAACACTTACAACATACGTCTGAAGACAGATGAAACATTTGAAACATGCTTCTGAAACACTAGCAAAAAAACACTTGAAAACCATTGCAAACATACACAACATCTAGATAAAACACTTACAACATATGTGTGAAACATATGCAACATCCAAATAAACACACTTGCAACATATGTCTGAAAACACAGATGAAACATTGGGAACAAACGCTCCATTACGCAACATCCCCGGTTTACTTTTGCAACATCCGTATGAAATACTTGCAACATACCTCAAAAACATCTAAAATACTTAAAACATACACTTGCAACATGTGCTTTCAGCGCAACATCTCCTTGCTGCTTGGGAGAATGGAGGTTCGTCGGCGTGTCAGAGAAAGCGGCCTGACGGTGCTTGTAGGCGGCGGGTCGGCGCGCGGCGGTGGCGGCTCTGAGACGCGGCAGGGAGGCAACGACTGCACTGCTGGGAGAGGGTAGCCGCGTGCCGCGCCATCCTACAGCAGCGTCTAGTGGTTGTCCCCGAGATCCAGCAGGTCACCGAGGCCCACGGCGTCAGATGCCCAGAGGAGGAAGCGGTGGATGTACCCCAGCAGCAGGAGGAGGAGGTGGAGCAGCTTCTTCGGGAGCACCAGCTCCGAGTTGCCCACCGGGAAACCCATGTCGGCTGCGACTGGGGTAATGCTTGTCCAGATTTGCTGGCTTCCCTTGGCGTGTTCGTGCCTCTTGGCCTGCGGCAGTGGTGGGCATTGCCCCTGGAGCAGATAGGAATGAGTGGACAAGGATGGGAGGGGATAGTTGGGCTGGCATCGTGACCCACCAAGGAGCGTCCGGGCAGACGGACGCCCGCACCGCAGCATTACCGTTTAGATAATGAGTTTTTTTTCCTAAATAAACATTTCATATCTGATATTTTAGATGTAAGATGTTTCTGTTTTCTGGTTTAGCCTGTACAACATGGTTTAGTACAGTAGAATACTACATTGTGTCTGTTATTTATCAATCCCACCATGATGCATGTGCCTATGGTATATATTTGTTACACTTAGGCCCCATTTGAAATACGGGAAACTTTACCGTTTCTTATGAAAATAAATTGATTCCTGTGTGAAATTCCTGCGTTCTAATGGGTCAGAAAATACCAAATCAGTGGAATTTGAAGCTATTTTTTTTAGAAGCCGCTGCTTCCGCGTGCGTAACTTTCATAGCACCTTGGATACTTTTTGACTTTTGGCTTATAGATAAAAAAAAGGAAAAGCAGAGTTTAAGAAACATAAAGAGTCAGAAAATGAAAAAGGTCGCAAGAGGGCTTGTAGCTGGGAAATACTTCTTCTTTGCTCTATGCATAACCGTCGCAAGTTGTTCTTAAAGAGCAAATTGTAGGCTCCTGTTGAGGGAGCAATAGCATTGAAGATGAAACTGTTTCTTGCTGTTCAAATCATCCAACCACTAAAATGATAATTTCCATGAAGAAGGAACCCCTAGCTGACTCTTGAAGCTGACTAGAATCTCAAATGGGTTAGCTGGACTAGACACCTGAATGTTTAGCAATAATCCCCAGCAAGCTTGGAGCAGGAATAAGTGTTTCAGAGATTCTTCTCTGCCATCTGAACATAAAACACAAGCATAAGATGAGAGATCTATGTTCCTTCTTAACTACTCTCCCTTGTGCTTAACCAATCTTTAAACAATAACCAAAAAGAACACTTTGTGTTTATGACTTCCAGAGCCATTTGAAAGCAGTTGGAACTTCCGTGTTACTAATTCAATGTTCGTAAGCCTGGTACGAAGAGTAGATATTAGAACCACAAATATAAATCCACAAAGACATTACCACTCTCTGCTCCAAATTATAGATTATTTTTGGTTTTTCTAAGTAATTAACTTTTAATGTGCACCTAGATATACGATATGTCTAAATACATAATAAAAGTTGTGTATCTAGAAAATCCAAAACGATCTATAATTGGAACATACGGAGTACTTTCTTATGGCTAGAGGGAGTAAAACATTGGCCAGGTCTAATGTATATGCAAATGTAATGTGCATACATGCAGCTAATCGATTGGTCGACCACTCGATCTGAATGTTTGTATATCTTCAACGACGTAGTGCGACGTCGATCACTAGACGGTCCGGTCCATACCATTGATTGCTGTGTTGTTTACCCGCAACCGTAACCCAAAAAAAAAATGGTTCAAGAAACGATTGGCTCCCTGTTGCAATCACGTGGATCCCTATGCTCGAACAGATCGAGGCTCATGCAATTACTTGAACAATGTCTCTTGACCAAAATATTGAGCGACACTGTCAGACGAAGGAAATGGCAAGGCCTCGAGGGCAATGCAGTAATCTGACTGACGTCATCAAATTCTTTTCTGGTGAAAAATAAAAGAGAAAAGGATCGAAGAAACGTCGCCATGCCTGAAGCCTGCATGGCCACTCGCCAGTTAGAGACTGTGACAGCGCACAGCCAGTCAGCCACGTACGCCAACGCCACTCGGCGTCCGGCCAGAGAACCATCCGGGAAATTTCACCGCCACCGTTGAGGCGTTGACATTGGCTTATTGCCTCTCCGGTTCTCCGTCACGTACTGTATATAAATATGTATATACTGAAATTTCTCAAAAAAATGTATATACTGAACTATATATGCATCACATACCAATCGATTGTTTGGATCCAAGTGAAAGCTGTAAGCCTGTAATCCGGGAAACGTAGCGCGCGCGCACACACACATGGAGAGGTTGATGAGGCTACGACATTTGCTCGCGGCCACGGCTCTCTTCTCTTCGCTCATGTTCTGGGGGGCGCCGGCAGTGGCAGCGGAGGCGACGGCAAAGGTGCCGGTCGGCGTCGTGCTGGACCTCGCGAGCCACGCCGCCGGCAGGAAGAGCCTCGCCGCCATTTCCATGGCGCTGCAGGACTTCTACGTGAATCGCCCCACGCGGGTGGACCTGCACGTCAGGGACTCACGCGGAGATCCTGCCACGGCAGTGCTTGCTGGTAAATTTAACCTTTTTATTTTCTATACACGAAATATTAGCAGAAAACTAGGACGTGTTTAGTTTGTGAATTTTTGATCCATATAAAAACCCAACAAAATTTCACCTTAACTTTTAATCATAAATTAATGATGTTTTCAACAGTGACTTACTACTGCGGGGTGGCTGAAAACCATTTGTAGAAATGTATGTGAATCTCTAGATATTAGTGTCGGTGCAGAAAGTGACCAACACGTAAATATTTGTAGTTTTGCCGTACGTTGTGATTGGAGGTGGCCTAGCACTCAATGACACAGGGTTTATACTGGTTCAGGCAACGTGCCCTACGTCCAGTTTGAGTCGGTCGGTGACTTTATTCCTGAGCCCAGGTACTCGAAGTTTACAGTGGGGTTACAAACGAGTAGGAAAAATGTGGGGGGAGCAAGAGGCCCGGTCGGACTCTGGTCCAAGTGTCGAGAGAGACAGGGGCTCCGCTATGAGCTAAGTGTTCGAGCGTGTGCTCGTAGTTTGAACCTGGTGGTTCTGTTGTTGTGTCCTAGTGAACTTGTTCGATCTAAATGAATCTAGAGAGCTTAGTGAACCTATCTGTTGGAGAAGAACGCATCCCCTTTTATAAATGAAGGGGATGGTCTTACAAGTGAGAGGGAGGGAGTACGTTCACTGCTAAGTCTTGCTTCCCACACCGGTGGGTACACGATGATGGTAGGCGTCCACAACACTGTTGGATGTCAGATGCACATAGGAGGTGGCGTCGCTTTCTTCAGGTATGGCAGATGTCGGCTATACTGTTGATGCCAGAGGCATGTGAGGGTTTTTACCATGTCCACCAGGTACGGTAAATGTCGGCGCCCACAACACTGTCGATGCCCAGAGGCATGTGGGGGGAACCTTACCGTATGGGAGTTAATGACGCCCACAATACTGTAGGGAAAAATATCGGCGCCTACAATACTTGAAAGGATCAAGATGTCCAAGAGGGGGGGGGTTGAATTGGGCTAATTCTAAATTTCTTTGCAATAATTAACTCCTATGGTTAGCCCAATTAACCCCTTATGCCTAGAAAGTGTTTCTAATTATTCTACCGCACAAAAGACTTGCATCCTAAGTTCCAATCCTACTCTAGCATGGTAATTTTATGAATGTAAAGACAAAAATTGAATTGCTCAAAGTAAATGCTCAAAGTAAATAGAGAGGGAGGAACGCGGCGATGTTTTGCCGAGGTATCGGAGAGTCGCCACTCCCCACTAGTCCTCGTTGGAGCACCCGCGCAAGGGTGTAGCTCCCCCTTGATCCGCGCAAGGATCAAGTGCTCTTTACGGGTTGATTCTTTGACACTCCATCACGGTGAATCACCCACAACCGCTCACAACTTGAGTTGGGTCATCCACAAGCTCTCCGGATGATCACCAAGCTCACAATCACCACCAAACCGTCTAGGTGATGGCGATCACCAAGAGTAACAAGCACGAACTCTCACTTGACCACGACAAGCCTAGTGAGAAGGGTGGATGCACACTTTGCTACTCTTGATCTTGCTAATGAGGGCTCTCTTTGGGATTCTCAAATCTCAATCACCTCACTAGGACCTTGCTCTTCTTGGCACTCTCTAAGGTGTGTTTCAACTGTTGGAATGAGCAAAAGTACCCCCACACACGAGTGGAGGTGGTATTTATAACATCAGCTGAAAAACGAACCGTTATGTGCCACTGCGGGGTGACCGGACACTCCGGTCATGATGACCGGACGCTCCGATCAGTTCTCCCCGAGTTCCAGTGTTTACAGTGTGACCGGACGCGTCTGGTCATGATTTTCCCTCTCTGGAACCTTACTGTAAACGACCGGACGCTGGCTCTCAGCGTCCGGTCACTTGACCTTCTAGCGTCCGGTCGCACCGAACGCAATATCCTCGGTCAAATGAACTGACCGGACTCTGCGCCAGCATCCGGTCGCACCGAAGCTAGCGCCCGGTCAGTATTTAACCCTCCATTCACTTCCAACTCTCGATCATATGTGAATAAAGTTTGCTCCATTGGATCTTAGGCATATGTAGGAGCTACCTAGCGCTAGTTTTAACAAGTGTGCACCACACCTAACTCACTAGACTCACCTAGGTCAAGCTACCCGTCCATACCCCCCTTAATAGTACGGCCAAAGGAAAAACAAAGTCCTAAACTACTCTAAGTGTCTCTCCAACTCTAAACGTCACTTAGAACTAGTCCATCCTTAACCTTGTCGTCCATCCTCTAAAAACCGAAATGATTTCCATCGTAGGGGCATGACAACCATGATTGCCCAATCGATCTTCATTACCGTGACCTAACTTAATTGCCTCTGTAAAACACACGTTAGTCATAGTAATCTTATATTGTCATTAATCACCGAAACCCAATTAGGGGCCTAGATGCTTTCAATCTCTCCCTTTTTGGTGATTGATGACAATACAACCTCGAGTATGTGAAGGAGTTGAGGTTTTTAACATGCTTAGTCCATATAAGTTTTTAGCAATAAGAACAAAAAAGTTAGGCAAGCTTATATGACCCAAGCCAACAAAATGTACTCCAAAGATATGAAATAAGCATGAGTACAAGTAATAAAGCTCATTTGCATCGGAGTAAAACACGGAAGCAAATCAAATGAGCATAACACAAGTGATATGACATATAAATAATCCAAAGTAGAGAGCACACATGTCATATATCACGATCACGTAGATATCACTATCACATATATAGTTCAATGCATGAAAGTAAGCACACGATGAATGCATAGAAGTGTATCACACATAAAAATCCAAATGTAATAGATAAGCTAATATAATAACTAAGCTCCCCCTAAATATGTCGCTCCCCCTAGTACTAACATACTCGATCCCTCTCCCCCTTTGGAGTCAAACACCAAAAACTAAGGGTCGGTCGGCGGGGCTGCAGCGGATGAGCCGGGCGCTGAGGTACGAGGAGCGAGCTGGAACTGAGTGCCATCATCATCTGACCCTGAGCTCTGAGCTGTGTGACCCTCTAAAGCTGGAAGCGATGCTGAAGCAGTCTGGGTCAGATCAGGGACTGGAGCTGCTGTAGGCTGTGCTGGTAAGACTAAGGCAGCTGGCTCTGATGATACCACTGAGGAAGGGACCGTCTCTGTCGTGCCTGTCACTGGAGCAATGGTGGTAGGTACAGGGACATATAGATCTGGCGATGTAGGATGCCCTGTCAACTCACTGAAGGAAGCACCAAGACTCCTGGACACTGAGGTCTCTGGCACTAGCAGCGAGGACGTCTCTGTCGGTGTGAAGCCCGTATGAAATGGTGTAAACTACGGGACTGGCACTGACGTAGCAAACCACTGGGACACCTGCTCTGTTGGAGAAGCAAACTATGCTGGTGGCTGTCCCTAACTCTGAAGCCCACTTGACTGTAACGCTGGAGTCACTGTAGTGGTGGCAGTCTGACCAAACTGGGGTGTAGACTGTGGCGGTGGAGCCCCAATGGCTGTCACTACATGCTGCATAAATCCAAGAAGTTGTTGTTGCATGAGGATCTGCTGCTAATGCATGGCCTGCTGCTGCTGTTGTAGAGCCTGTGTCTGCTGCTGAATAGCAAGCTATTGCTGCTGGATCGCCTGCTGCTGTTGCTGGAACTCATCCTACCGAGTCTGGAACTGAGCAAATATAGCATCTGTCTCCTGTGCCTGGCGTGCTTGGTCCTGCCTCATCCGCTCAAGTATAGCAAGGAGAGCGGGGTCTGTCTGCGGGGTAGGTGGCGCTAAACTAGAACTGCTGGCCTCATGATCATTTCGCTATGGAGGCATTTGAGGAATGGGCTGGTAGTCATCATCAGAACTATCACTGGGGTCGCTCACGACCACTCCCTCCTGCTGAGCAAGCTCCTCCTCCTCAGTAGCTGCTATGCCCTTGATAATATCATCCTGTTGGGCTACAGTCTCTGGCACCTTAGGACATTAACGCGGCTGACTGGGTGCTGTAGGTGTACTGTGCCTGATCATCTGTGTTATGTTATATGTAGGAAACTCTGTGGTGGCACCACTATACTCAGCAAGCATCTCTGGCGGCCTCACTGTGACTGCCCTGTGGATAAGCCATGTGATCTAGTGAGCATAAGGTAGCTGCCTGTGTCCTCTGAAGCCCTCAGCTATAGTGTCCTCCATCTCTAACAGAATAAGATCCCAAATATCAAAAAGCATCATTGCATCGAGAGTTGATAAGCCCTGGCCTGTGTCTTGAGTCAAGCCCTCGTGATACCCCATCCTCGGTAGCAGTGTCCTCCTCATGATAGCCTCTAGCACTCTAGCAGTAGGGGTGAGGTCACTGGGGTTTCGGCGTGATCCTCTCCAAAGGGCTCAGTGAAGCAGTGGCGAACTAAGTCAGTCGGGGGCACCATACCACCATGAGGACGTCTGGGAGGTGCAGTCTATCCATAGCAAACCTCATGAAGTCTGATAGGCTGCTCCTGAAGCCTGAGTATCTCCCTGACCCTAGTACTCGTCAGCTGGTAATCTTTGCCTCTGAATACAAAGTGAATAAAGTTATGGTGCGGGTCAATGCAGAGAGAAGCATAGAACTGACGAACCCAAGATGAAACATATAATCCGGTCCGTCCAATCAAATCTGTCAGCCCTGGCAGATATGCAAGGTAGGGGCGAATGTGCTCTCCAGCTGCTACAACTATAGAATCAATGTGGCAGACTCTCTGAGATCTGAAAACTGCCCCACTGTTGAGATAGGCATTGTAGAAATCTTCCTGCAGAGGTGTATAGAAACCCTCAGATGCATGCTCATCTCTCCTTGGAGGAAACCACACCTCAAACTCCACAAACCTCAGCTGCTGCACCTGTTTGGCCGTGGCGGCCCTCAAGTCAAGATGGGTCACTGAGGGCGGACCCTATGGTGCAGGCGGTGGGACGAGAACCTCTCCATTGAGTATCTCGCGGCGTGGATCGAGCAGCAGGTACGACCGAGAGCGGGCGAAGCTATGGCTGTGGTGCCTACTCTGTCTCCTCAGCCTGCTCTCCCTCCTAAGCCTGCTCTGTCGGCTCTGCTGGCTGGGGCTGCTGCTGTGGCTATTGCTGTGACTCCCCCTGAGGCTGAGGCTCCTCAATAGCCAGATGTCGTCCCCCCATCATGAGAGTCCTAGGAGGACTACCATGAAGACTCTCAATACGCCAAAGTCTAGCCTACTCTCCTAGTGAAAGCTGGTCAGCAATAACAACTCCGCTGCGAGCACCTCCTCTCTCGACACGCTCTACGGCCTCTACAACTGCGGCTGCTCTGGCTGTCTCTACATCTGGGTACTTACGCTTCTTTGATGCAAGCTTCTTCGTCGCCTTGCCTTTAGGATCTGCAGGCTGGCGAGGTAGGGGCCTTCGATCCTCGTCACCTGGACCACCACCGGCGTTCTTCACACAAGCCATCTGAAAAGATCAACTGCCGCTGACAAGAACAACTGCCACTGACACTTCTGAGGCTTGGCCTCAATCCGTACTCGCGAGCTTGGCCCCGAGTTAACTGACAACTGCCACTAACACCTAAACGGCACCGACTCGCTGCACGATGGAATAGATAGGATATACAAATAAATACAATATATCTAATAGATGTGAAATCCTAGGAAGCAAGCAATTTAGGTACGAAATTGAAATGACTGGCTTGCTACCTGACGAACCGGTGAAACAGTGAGACGAGGAAAGGATCGGGGAACCACCGAATCAGCAACGAAGCTAGGGTTAGCTGGTCAGCGAGGATCGGCAATGCAATGCGGTGAGTCGATGGCCGAGGGTTGCAATGATGGCCCTAGAGCTTTGGCAATGGCACGGATGGCGCTAGGGCGTTGGTGCGACGGCGATGGAGCGGCACGACATCGTGCTGGGTGATGCTATTGTGGTGGCTTCGGCGGCATGGGCAAGCAGAGCACGTCGGCGGCGCTAGACAGGGCGCGGTGGTGCGAACACGGAGAGGCTCGTGGTGGCGCGCGGGCGGAGCTTGATGGCGCTGGCGTGGGGAGCTGCTGTGCGGGTGCGGTGAGCACTAGAGGCGGCGGCTTGGGCAAAAGAGGCGCTGCGGCAATGGAGGCGAGCACGATGGTGCTCGGGTAAGGGCTCTGGCGTACAGCGATGTCGATGGAATAGGATTAGGTCAACTCGACACGGAGATTAAATAAGGTGGCCCCCAGCATGTCAGAAAAGGAAACAGGAAAAGAAACAGACTTGCACATGTTTCCTATTGACCGGACGCTCCGGTGGCAGCGACCAGACGCTGCCACCCAGCGTCTGGTCATTTTCAGTAAGGTCCAAAACCCCTGGAAACGCGACCGGACGTGTCCGGTGGACACCGACCGGACGTAGCCAGAGTCCGATCACCTAGCCTTGATGTCTTCATAATCGACCGGACGCTGAAGCTCCTTTTGACCGGACGCTGGGAAAACATTGTTTCAGCGTCCGGTCACTCCTTCGCAGCAAGTTCACCTCCTGTGAACTGACCGGACGCTGGACATCAGAGTCCGATGCAGCGTCCGGTCACTCCTTTTCCAGCAAAAAACGTCAAGGTTATTCGTCCTGCCTGTTCCCAATCAAGTCCCAACTCAAATAAAGATCCAAACAAACACCAATTGGGACTGATATGAGTGACCTCTCTCAAACCCTCAAGTTTTTCAAAATATTTTGCCTTAGGCTATAATTCTTTTTAAGAAAATAGGCAAATAAGAGGGCAATTGAAGATAAACGACAAAACAACATTCATGCAAATGCAGTACTTGAAAGTAAATCTAGTTGCTTGTCAAGTTTGATCCAAGGTTAAGCTTCTTCACTCACTTTTTGGCAGTTATCTTAACCATGTTAGACAAGCCCTATGTGCATTGCCACAAGGTAAACGTGTAGTATGTTACAATGCAATGCAAGGGACAACACAAGCTCATCTTTTAATGAAGTTACTAAAATCAAGAACATTGAGCTCATTCCGCAATCTACAAAACGTTGCCTCATCTAGCGGTTTAGTAAAGATATCCGCCAATTGATCCTCGGTCCTTACACCTTCTAGTGATATATCATTTTTAGCAACATGATCTCTAAGAAAGTGATGATGGATATCTATGTGCTTGGTGCGAGAGTGTTGAACCGGATTATTTGCAAGTTTTACCACACTCTCATTGTCGCACAAAAGAGGTACTTTATCTAGAACTACACCATAGTCTAGCAAAGTTTGTTTCATATATAAAATTTATGCACAATAAGCACTCGCGGCAATGTATTCCGCTTCGGCGGTGGACAAAGCCACACTATTTTGTTTCTTGGAGGACCAAGACACAAGTGATCTACCAAGCAAATGGCACCCTCCGGATGTATTTTTTCTATCAACTTTGCATCCGGCATAATCTGAATCAGAATAGCCAATTAATTCAAATCTAGCTCCTTTGGGATAGCAAAGGCCAATGCTTGGTGTGTGCTTGAGATACCTAAGGATCCTTTTTATGGCAATTAAATGTGTTTCCTTAGGATTAGCTTGAAATCTAGCACACATACACACACTAAACATTATGTCGGGCCTAGATGCGGTTAAATATAACAAGCTACCAATCATAGAACGGTAGAGAGTTTGATCAACCTTGTTACCTCCCTCATCTAGGTCGAGATGTACTTTAGTTGGCATTGGTGTCTTGATAGGCTTACATTCATCCATCTTGAATCTCTTGAGAAGATCTTTTGTATATTTCTCTTGAGAGATGAAGATCCCTTCTCTCATTTGCTTGACTTGAAAACCAAGAAAGAATGTAAGCTCACCAATCATGGACATCTCAAACTCCTTCGACATCAATTCACCAAATTCTTTGCAAGAATCTTCATTTGATGATCCAAAGATGATATAATCAACATACACTTGACAAATGAAGATATGCCCATCAAGCTTCTTGGTGAATAGTGTGGTGTCGACCTTCCCAATAGTGAAGCCCTTCTCAATGAGGAAGTCTCAAAGGCGCTCATACCAAGCTCTTGGGGCTTGCTTGAGCCCATATAACGCCTTAGACAACCTATAAACATGATTAGGATATCTAGGGTCTTCAAACCCGGGAGGTTGATCAACATAGACTAGTTCATTAATAAAGCCATTTAAAAATGCACTTTTCACATCCATTTGATATAATTTCATTTCATGATGTGATGCATATGCAAGGAGGATACGAATGGCTTCTAGTCTTACAACCGATGCAAAGGTCTCTCTAAAATCCAAACCTTCAACTTGAGAGAACCCCTTTGCAACTAGTCTTGCCTTGTTCCTCACAACAACGCCTTGATCATCTTGCTTGTTTTGGAACACCCACTTTGTTCCAATGACTCTTGCACCTTTAGGTCGCTCTTCAAGAGTCCACACTTCATTGCGGGTGAAGTTGTTCAACTCTTCATGCATGGCATTTATCCAATCCGGATCTTGAAGAGCTTCTTCTACCTTAGTAGGCTCAAAGCAAGAGACAAAAGAGTGATGAGCAATAAATGAAGCAAGTTTTTGTGAGCGAGTCATTACACCCTTTGATGGACTCCCTATGATGAGATCTTATGGATGATCTTGTAGTAGAGGTGTATTTCTTCTATTGACCACTTGAGGGGGTGGTTGTGGAGCATCAACATCTTGTGCTTGTGCCGCTGCTTGATCATGGGAGACATGAGTATCTTCATTTTCAACTCTCCCATCTTTATCACCATCTTGTGGCACACTTGATGAAGAGGGTGGATCAATCACTTGTACATCATCTTCATCATCTTTAGGCTTGATGTCTCCAACCGGAATGTTCTTCATAGTCTCCCTCAATGGTTCATCACCTACATCATCAAGATTCTCATGTGCTCCTTGGGAGCCGTTAGATTCATCAAATTCCACATCATATATTTCTTCAACCAAGCCAGTGGCACGATTAAATACTCTATATGCTTTGGACTTTGATCAGTAACCAACAAGAAAACCAATATCACAACATCTTTGAAACTTCCCTAGGTGTTGCCGCTTCTTGTAGATGTAGCATTTGCAACCAAACAACCTAAAGAAGGAGACGTCCGGTTTCTTCCCATTGAGCAACTCATAAGGTGTCTTGTCAAGGAACTTTTGAAGGAATAGGCGGTTGGATGCATAGCAAGCGGTGTTGATAGCTTCTGCCCATAGAGCGGGGGTGTTGTACTCATCAAGCATAGTTCTTGCAAGAGTGATCAATGTCCGGTTCTTCCTCTCAACTACACCATTTTGTTGAGGAGTATATGTTTCGGAGACTTCATGTTTGATTCCAACTTCATCACAATAGGCTTCTATGTTTGTGTTGTCAAATTCTTTTCCATTGTCACTTATCTTTTTAAGCTTCACTTCAAATTCATTTTGTGCTCTCTTGGCAAACTTCTTGAAGCAAGATGCAACTTTGGATTTGTCATGAAGGAAGAATACCCATGTATACCTTGAATAGTCATCAACAATCATAAGACAATAGAGATTTCCTCCCAAACTCTTGTATGTTGTTGGTCCAAATAAATCCATGTGAAGGAGTTCTAGCACTCTTGTGGTTGACATGAAAGCTTTGGTTGGATGAGTATTTGCAACTTGCTTGCCGGCTTGACATGCACTACAAAGCTTGTCTTTCTCAAACTTCACATCCTTCAACCCTCTCACCAAATCATTCTTCATTAGCTTTTTGAGTGAGCTCATCCCAACATGAGCAAGTCTTCTATGCCATAGCCACCCAAGTGTTGTTTTGGTGAATAGGCAAGTCTTTAAGTTTGCATCTTCGGAGGTAAAGTCCACTAGATATACGTTGTTGTATCTAAATCCTTTGAATATCACATGTTCATCATCCTTCTTAGATACAACAACTTCCTTCTCGGTAAACAAGCATTGGAAGCTAAGGTCACACAATTGCCCAACGGATAGCAAGTTGAAGCTCAATGAAGCAACATATAGCACATTGGAGATTGAATGATCATTTGATATTGCCACTTTGCCCAAACCTTTAACCTTGCCCTTTGAATTATCCCCAAATGTGATTCTTTCTTATCCATCTACTTCTTCATCTAGTGAGGTGAACATACGAGGATCACTGGTCATATGTTGTGTGCAACCACTATCAATAACCCAATGACTTCCACCGGTCTTGTAGTTCACCTACACACAAGAGATCAAGCTTTAGGAACCCAAACTTGTTGAGGGCCCTTCACCTTCTCAACAAGTGACTTTGTAACCCAAATTTTCTTAGGCCTATTCTTATTGGGAGGTCCTAAGAACATCACTTTCATCTTTACACTAGAATCCTTTCTAAGCATGTAGTGAGCATTGAAGGCAAAGGGTCTAGCATGCTTGGGCAAGGGTTGTGGTGGTGGAGTTTGGCACTCATGAGCAAAGTGGCCTTCTTGTCCACACTCAAAACATCTCTTTGGCTTTGGCTTCGGCTTTGATTGTTGTTGTTGAGCTTGAGCCTTCTTCTTCTCTACATTTGCCACATATCCAATGCCACTTCTATCCATCTTCATGATGGTGTTCATCAATAGCTCACTTTGAAGATGCTTGCCTCTTGTGAACTTGCTCAATCCAATCTTAAGATGCTCTTTTTCCAACTTGAGCTTTTTGTTCTCTTCCTTGAGTGCATCACTACTTTTATCTTCCTTGAGTGCAACCTTGTTCCTCTCTTCCTTGAGTTTCTTGTTTTCTTCTTTTAGCTTCTCATTCTCAAGGACCAAATCACCATCATGATCAAGGGTTTCTAGCACAATGGTGTTGTGGGTTTTGAACACTTCAAACTCTTTCTTAAGCTTTTCATTCTCTTGCTTGAGCTTGACATACTCATCATAATCATTGCACTCAACCACTTGCTTGCCTTTGCCACTAGATCCTTGCTCAATGCTCTCATCAATTAAATCATCACATGATGTAGCTATATCAATCTTAACAATATCGTCAGTAGCATCATGTGGCTCATTGGATAAAAATTCTTGAGCAATGACAAGACTATCATGATTGATCTTAAGAGTAGTATATTCTTCTTTTAGCTTGTTGTGACTAGTGATGAGCTCTTTGTGCACCCACTCAAGTTTATCATGTTTATCTTTGAGCTCTTCCTTAGAAGATTTGAGCTCCTTGAGTTTGGATGACATAGTGTCATTTGCTTCTCTAAGCTCAACATTAGCTTTTTCCATTACATCACATTTGGCTAAAAGAGAATCATTCTTAGCTTCTAGTTTTTCATTTTTAGTTCTACCCTTTCTAATGATCTTAGTGTATTGATTAAGCAATTTAACAAGATCATCATAAGAAGGTGATTCATATTCATCATCATCGCTATCACTATCACTATTATCATTATGAGCACGATCATCACCACTACTATCATCATCATGTGATACCTTTCATTCACCTTTAGCCATAAGGCATAGGTGTGTAGAAGATGATGGCGGTGGTGGTGGTGAAGACGATGAAGAGTCAATAACAATGGCAGCCACCTTCTCATTGTCACTATCATCATCGGATGATCCACTAGATGAATCAATGTCCATGAGCCAATCACTGACGATGTATGCCTTTCTACTTTTCTTCTTCTTGTGGAAGTCTCTCTTCTTGCCATCTTTCTTCTTGTATGGCTTTTCTTTCTTCTTCTCATCTTCATCACTTGAGTCATCTTTCTTGTCCTTGTTCTTGTTCTTGAACTTGTCTTTCTTGGGCTTTGTGCATTGGTGAGCTAGATGACCAAGTTCTCCACAATTGTAGCAATCCATCTCGGAGATTGGCTTTCTTCTTGAGCTAGTGAAGAACTTCTTCTTCTTGCCATCAAACTTGATGCCACTCTTGTTGAGCTTCTTTAGCATCTTAGCGCTTTTCTTCACCATGAGAGCAAGGCTTTCATCATCTACTTCATCATCACTTGAGCTCTCATACTCAAGCCTTGCTTTGCCCTTCTCTTGGCTAGCTTTGAATGCTAAGTCTTTTTCTTTCTTCTTTGTAGAGGATGAGGCATCTTGAGGTGTGATGTGCATGTACATCTCATGAGCATCGATCTTTCCCAAGATTTGTGTCGGTGTAGCGGTGGAAAGATCACCTTGATGTAGCACGGTCACAATATGCCCATATTTGTCAATGGGGAGGACACTCAAGATCTTTCTTACAACATCGGATGGTTGCATTTGAGTGAGTCCAAGCCCATTAACTTCCTCTACAAGAACATTCAATCGTGAATACATTTCATTAGCACATTCTTTAGGAAGCATTTCAAAAGAGTTGAGCTTTTTCATGACAAGATGATAGCGTTCCTCACGCTCACTCTTTGTTCCCTCATGGAGCGCACAAACGTCCGACCATAGTTCATGGGCGTCTTTGTGGTTCCTTACATGGTTGAACACATCTTTGCAAAGGCCTCTAAAGATGGTGTTTCGAGCCTTTGCATTCCATTTTTCATAGTTCAACTCATTGCCTTGTGGGTGCGCGGGATCCCGAGGTTTTGGGAATCCTTGTGAGGCGGCTCTAAGTATACCAACATCTAGAGCTTCTAGATACGCCTCCATGTGGATTTTCCAATATGGAAAATCACCCCCCTCAAAGATCGGAGGAGGTCCATCCCCATGAGACATCTTTCTCTAGGTGGTTAAACCTAAATACGTGAGCACAAGGCTCTGATACCAATTGAAAGGATCAAGATGCCCAAGAGGGGGGGTGAATTGGGCTAATTCTAGATTTCTTTGTAATAATTAACTCCTATGGTTAGCCCAATTAACCCCTTATGCCTAGAAAGTGTTTCTAATTGTTCTATCGCACAAAAGACTTGCACCCTAAGTTCTAATCCTACTCTAGCATGACAATTCTATGAATGTAAAGACAAGAATTGAATTGCTCAAAGTAAATAGAGAGGGAGGACCGCGGCGATGTTTTGCCGAGGTATCGAAGAGTCGCCACTCCCCGCTAGTCCTCATTGGAGCACCCGCGCAAGGGTGTAGCTCCCACTTGATCCACGCAAGGATCAAGTGCTCTCTACGGGTTGATTCTTTGACACTCCGTCGTGGTGAATCACCCACAACCGATCACAACTTGAGTTGGGTCGTCCACAAGCTCTCCGGATGATCACCAAGCTCACAATCACCACCATGCCGTCTAGGTGATGGCGATCACCAAGAGTAACAAGCACGAACTCTCACTTGACCATGACAAGCCTAGGGAGAAGGGTGGATGCACACTTTGCTACTCTTGATCTTGCTAATGAGGGCTCTCTTTGGGATTCTCAAATCTCAATCACCTCACTAGGACCTTGCTCTTCTTGGCACACTCTAAGGTGTGTTTCAACTGTTGGAATGAGCAAAAGTACCCCCACACACGAGTGAAGGTGGTATTTATAACATCAGCTGAAAAACGAACTGTTATGTGCCACTGCGGGGTGACCGGATGCTCTAGTCATGATGACCGGATGCTCCAGTCAGTTCTCCCCGAGTTCCAGTGTTTACAGTGTGACCGGATATTGGCAGCGTCCGGTCAGCACTGACCGGACGCATCTGGTCGTGATTTTACCTCTCTAGAACCTTACTGTAAACAACCGGACGCTGGCTCTTAGCGTCCGGTCACTTGACCTTCTAGCGTCCGGTCACACCGAACGCAATCTCCTCGGTCAAATGAACTGACCAGACTCTGCGCCAGCGTTCGGTCGCACCGAAGCCAGCGTCCGGTCAGTATTTGACCCTCCATTCACTTCCAACTCTTGATCATATGTGAATGAAGTTTGCTCCATTGGATCTTAGGCATATGTAGGAGCTACCTAGCGCTAGTTTTAACAAGTGTGCACCACACCTAACTCAGTAGACTCACCTAGGTCAAGCTACCCGTCCATACCCCCTTAATAGTACGACCAAAGGAAAAACAAAGTCCTAAACTACTCTAAGTGTCTCACCAACTCTAAACGACACTTAGAACTAGTCCATCCTTAACCTTGTCATTCATCCTCTAAAAACTGAAATGATTTCCATCGTAGGGGCATGACAACCATGATTGCCCGATCGATCTCCATTACCGTGACCTAACTTAATTGCCTCTGCAAAACACACGTTAGTCACAGTGATCTTATATTGTCATTAATCACCGAAACCCAATTAGGGGCCTAGATGCTTTCAATACTGTTGGGTTCTGTCGTGCCAGGGAGGTCGCAGAGTACTGTTTCTGTAGGTGTACAGAGTACGGTCCCCGGTATTGTGGTTTGACTTGTGCGTCCTGCCTTACTTTCCCCGTTCATTTCCTGGTCCCTACCAAGCGGGCGTCCCCGGTCAGCTGGTCCCAGTTGGCTCTAATCGTGCCAGTCGGAGAAGAGTAGTGAGCAGGGGTCTAGCGTATCCCTAGTCGGAGACCCGAGTCGGAGTTGGAAGTGGTGTTTGGCCAGGCCTTCTGGTCGGAGAGGCCATCTGGAGGTGGGCTAGAGACCGAAGCGAGCGCTTCCAGTCAGAGAGGTGGGCCAGAGTCGGAAGTGGCGCTGTTCCTCCTCGGCCAGGCCTTCCGGTCGGAGATTGGATGGCCCTTCTGGCATGTCGTTTAGTTACTTGGGCCGGTCCATGAGTCGTACGTTGTTTGCAACGTTGTCTGCTTGGCCGAGCCTTTGTTTGGGAAGCCGATCCATGAGGGACCCCGGGTTTATGAATCTGACAGGAGCCCCTGAGCCCCCGGGTGATTCAGGTAGAATCGTCTGGGGGATTTTTGTTTTGACGGTGGGTGCGCGCGAGCGCACCCGCAGGTGTAGCCCCCGAGCCCCCGGGCAATTCAGGCAGAATTGTCTAGGGGATTTTTCGTGTTGCCAGTGAGGGGAAGTCTCATTTTGTTAGCGGGTGCGTGCGAGCGCACCCGTGAGTGTAGCCCCCGAGCCCCCGAGCGATTCGGGCTGAATTGCCTGGGGGGTTTTATCAGTGGGCGTGTGTGCGTGTTTTTTAGTAGAGACAGAGTTGTCAACCAAGGCGTCGTTGCACAGCCGAGGCAGTTAGTTTAGGGATCGAGCTGGAGCTCATGGATCCTGACGTCGGTGCGCACCGTGGGATCGGGTGAGTTAGTTTAGGGATCAGACGAGATGGAGCTCGCGGATCCTGGCGTCGGTGCGCGCCATGGGATCGGGCGAGTTTGGAGTCGTGGATCCTAATGGGGCGAGTTTAGGGTCGCGGACCCAGACGTTTCGGCGTGCAGTCGAGGCGTAGCCGAGAGATGGGGCGAGTTCAGGGTCGCAGACCTAGGCGTTTGGTGTGCAGTTGAAGCATAGCCGAGGGATGGGGCGCGTTCAGGATTGCAGACCCAGGCGTTTGGTGTGCAGTTGAAGCGTAGCTGAGGGATGGGGCGAGTTTGGGGTCATAGATCTAGGTGTTTTTGGGTGTCTTGAGCCCCCGAGCCCCATTGGGCTTTGGTAGGGGTCGGTTTGAGTTGTGTGCATTACCCCATCCTCGGTTTCTCACAACCGGAGGGGCTAAGCTTTGTCGCTTGCCCCGATCGCTCGGGGCTCGAGTGACGTGCTCGGTGAGCTCGCTAACGGGTATGATCGAGTGGAATCCAGGTCTGTCGTTTGTGATGGGGTCAGCATAGCCCTCTTGTGACATTCCACTACTCCTTTACCTGCAACCCGGTAGATGCTTGGGTCATTTTGGAGACCGACCCGGGTGGCCCGTAGGCCTCTCCTTGATGGAGATTATGTGGGTTTGGCAGATGCTTAGGATCGAACGAGAAGTTTGAGATGACCCTATCTGCTTCAGGGCAGACTAGGCTAGGGCCGCACGGGGCTCATCTGTGTTTTCTCCCCTGGCTTTGTTTGATGCGAGGCGGCCTCGAGCCCTTTGTGGGCTAGCCTTCGAACCCTGGTCGGTCGTTGCTTATGTTGAATGAGGCAACTGCCACTTCAAGACGCAACACGGAGCATTGTGATGCATTTCGCTGCACATGCGATGGCTTAGTTCCCGAGCGCCCGGGCGATTCAGGGCCTGAATCGTCCGGGGGGCACAGGCGTATGGAATGAATGCGTGGATGGATGTATGAATGATTATAAAGAAATAGTGGGGTTTGGTAATGTTACCTTGATGACTCGAGTGACGGGGTTTGAAGAGCTATATTCAGAAATGTCCGACTGGGACCTGTGCTCGTCGTTCGTGATGGAGTCGACATGGCCTACATGGGGCATCCCTTTGCTCCTTACCTATCGCTCGGTGTTTTCTTGAGCCGTCCGATCGACTTAGGCAGTCCGATGGTCTCTCCTGGCGGAGATCCTGTTGTTTGGGTTTTTTTAAGTACAACCTGGGAAGACGGAGGCCGCCTGTGAGTGGTGGCGCTTTGGTTTTTGCGCCCACCATGCGGTAGTGGTGGGCCATACCCAGGCCACGTCCCGTTCTATCGGTCAGCGTGCATCCCATCGGTTAGGGCGCGTCCCCTCGTTTCCCATCCGTATTGAATGGGGGAAGGGAGAGAGTTTTTCGCTCTAATCCTTTACTTGTCTTTAGCTGTCGTGCTTCCTCCTTAAATAGGGGAAGGGAGAGGGCTTCTCATCGTAGTCCTTTCCTGTTCTCTAACTATTGCCTCTCCTCCTTCTTCCTCCTCACCGAGAGTGCCTGTATGCCGCGATGGTTCCTAGGTGCGAGAGAGGGCAAGCGAGGGGGAGGACTTACAGATCCGTTCGTGAATCCAAAGTGCAATGTCGAGCTGGAGGCTGCCTGAGGCAGTGCTGGCTGTCTTTGCCTAAGAAGGGGCGGCTTCTGCCAAAAGAGGTGTTGCGCTGGGTTTATCTGTGAGGCCTTTTTTGGGATAGAGCCGTGCGTGGATTCTTTCTGGCGGATCTTCACCGGGCGAGCTTTATCAGAGGGGAACTTGCTCAGGACCGTGCTAGTGGAGTGTCTTGCTCCTGCAGCTACTCAGGTTGGCCCGTTCATAAAGTTTGATGAGATATCCTCCATCCATGGTGGCCATACCTTTGTGGTAGTGTCCCTGCCTAAGAGTTGCCTCGACTGCATGAGAAGGTTAGGAGCTCCATGCTCTTCTGCTAAGCATCTATGGGTGCGACGCCCTTGAGGTACCTGTTGCGCTCGCTGAAGTCGAGGGAGCAGAACCGGGCACGTGTCGTGGCCCTACTTTTGGCACTAGATGATGTCGTTGAGCGGCCGTAGTATCATTTAGAGTAGAAGTAGTCAGCAAATATAATCGATAAGTTTGTGGGGAGTCCCCGTGTGAATAGTTTTTGTATCAATGAATACATCAGTTATGTTTTGTGATAGAATCACTATCCATTCCTTATTTTTATCCTAGCATAGCTTTGTTTTTATCCTTTCTTTTTCGCACCTATCCGTTCGTTCCGTAGGCTATAGCTTTTAAGAACCTGGGCATGGCCCGCGGGGCTTAGCTGCTCGTAACCACAAGTCATGGCGGGGATGCGTTCGGTTGGGAGTAAGAACAAAGTTACGTAGGGTATTTAAAGGAATGGAATGCGTGTTTCATTTGGAGACAAAGTTTCTACCATGTGATAGTAAAAAAGAGAGGTAGTATTTAGTATTGTACCCTCATGGAGCCCTCGAGTGACCTGGGCTAAAAGTGTTTGGGCTGGGGTGCTTTACAGGAGCAAGTGTTGAATAAAAAGCGGTAAGACTGAATTTAGGAGAAAAATGACGTAGCTGTTCAATGTTCTAAGTGTTGGTGAGAACATTGCCGTTGTCGTCCTTCAGTCGGTAGGCGCCTGGTCGGATCACTTCAGTTACCGTATAGGGTCCTTCACATGGTGGGGAGAGTTTGTGTATTTCCTTCGTCGATTGGGTCCTCCGGAGCATGAGATCACCGACTATGAGGATTCTCCCCCTGATTTTCCTTTCGTGGAACCTGCGGAGAGTTTGTTGGTAGGGGAGCAGATGACGGTCATCTCGCGGGCCTCTTCGAGCAGGTCGACTGCGTCTTGTTGAGCCTCCGTGGCTCGATCATGGTCGAACGCTTTTACTCTTGGGGCACCGTGGTCGAGGTCAGAGGGCAGCACTGCTTCAGCTTCATAGGCCAGGAAGAAGGGTGTGAAGCCTATGGATCGGTTCAGGGTCATTCTCAGGCTCCAGAGGATCACTGGGAACTCTGCAACCCATCGCCCGGCGTACTTGTTAAGTCGGTCGAAGATGCGTGGCTTAAGTCTTCGGAGGACCATGCCATTGGCACGCTTGACCTGACCGTTAGTACGTGGGTGTCCGACCGAGGCCCAGTTGATCCTGATGCTGTATCCATCACTGAAGTCCAGGAACTTCTTTCCGGTGAAGTTAGTCCCGTGGTCAGTGATGATGCAGTTAGGAACGCCGAACCGGTAGATGATGTCGAGGAAGAATTTGACCGCCTCTTACGAGAGGATGTTGGTGATGGGCTTAGCCTCTATCCACTTGGTGAACTTGTCAACTGCTACGAGCAGGTGAGTGAAGCCGCCTAGGCCCTTTTTGAGGGGTCCTACCATGTCGAGGCCCCGGACCATGAACGGCCAGGTGATGGGGATGGTTTGGAGCTCCTGTGCCAGCAAATGTGTTTGCCAAGCGTAGAACTGGCATCCTTCACACCTGTGGATGACCTCCTCTGCATCTCGTAATGCGGTGGGCCAGTAAAAACCTTGGCGGAAGGCTTTCCCAACAACAACCTCGGGGCCGCATGATGCCCGTAGATTCCGGCATGGACCTCGAGGAGGAGCTATTTCCCTTGGTTGGTAGGGATGCACTTCATGAGTACCCCCGATGGACTTCGCTTGTAGAGTTCATCACCGATGGCAACGAACGTCTTGGTGCGTCGAGCGATTCGTCGAGCTTCAGTCCTTTCGGGTGGGAGAACCTCCTCGAGGAGGTAGGCGAGTAGCGGCGCTCGCCAGTCAGTTTGATCGAGCACCAATACGGCGATGTCGGCGAGCGATGTCATCATGGAGGTACTGGGGTCGGAGCCCCCAAGCGCCGGTTTAGCCTCGGGGTCAGAGCTCCTGAGTGCTAGGTTGGCATCGGGGTGTGCCTGGATCGGACCTTCTAGGACGCGGGCGGACGGCTCGTGGAGGTCGTTGATGAAGACTCCGCTTGGAGATGGATCTTGCTTGGCGGCCAATTTTGCGAGAAAATTGGCCGCGTCATTGTCCTTTCGGGGGACGTGATGCAGCTCGATCCCCTGGAATTTGTGCTCAAGCTTGCATACCTCCTGGCAGTATGCTGCAATGAGGGGGCTTTTGTAGGAGGACTCCTTCATGACTTGATCAATGACCAACTCCGAGTCGCCACAAACGTAGAGTCGCGTAGCGCCGAGCTCGTTGGCGATGCGCAGTCCGTTGATGAGGGCCTTGTATTCCACGGTGTTGTTTGAGGCCGAGAAATGGAGGTGGATGGCGTAGCGGAGCCTACTCCCATCCGGGGAGATCAAAACTACTCCAGCCCCCGAGCCAGTCACCATTACGGACCCGTCGAAGTACATTGTCCAGTACTCGTGGGTGACGTCCAGGGTCAGTAGCTGCACCTATGTCCTTTTGGCGACAAAATCCATGAGAGCCTAAGATTTAATGGCGATACAAGGGATGTACCTTATGTCATGGCCCATGAGTTCGAGTGCCCACTTGGAGATCCATCCCGCGGCGTCATGGTTGCGGATGATGTCCCCGAGCAGATATGAAGTGACGACCGCGACTTCGTGGTTGGTGAAGTAGTGCAGGAGCTTCTGGGTCGCCTTCAGCACAGCGTATAGGAGTTTCTGCACCTAGGAGTACCAGACTTTGGGGTCGGTGAGTACCTCCCCGATAAAGTATACGGGCCGCTGGACCTTAAGGTGGTGTCTTGGCTCCTCCCTTTCGACGACTAGGGTGGCGCTTACCACATGGTCGCTGGCTGCAACGTAGAGGAGAAGGGGTTCTCCCCGTTCGAGAGCGATGAGGATTGGGGTCGACGTCAGGGACACCTTGAGGCTCTCCAGAGCCTATTGAGCTTCCTCAGTCCAGACGAAGGTGTCCGTCTTTTTGAGGAGCTTGTAGAGTGGCATCCCTCGTTCGCCGAGCCGGGAGATGAATCGGCTTAGGGCAGCCAGGTAGCCGGTGAGACTTTACACGCCCTTGACGTTGTGTATGGGGCCCATGTTGGAGATGGCCATGATTTTTTCGGGGTTGGCCTCGATGCCGCACTCAGACACAATGTATCCTAGTAGCTTCCCCTTTGGAACCCCGAAAACACATTTTTCGAGATTCAGCTTGATGTTGAACCTTCGAAGGTTCGTGAATGTCGCAGCCAAGTTTGGGATCAGGTCGCAAGCTTGAGCTGTTTTGACCACTATGTCATCAACATAGACAACGATTGTTGGTTTTGGCCGTTCGGCTTGATCGGGCTGATCAAGCGGGTCGATTTGGTCGGCGAAGCATTGCTGCATGCACCTTTGGTAGGTGGCGCCAGCGTTCTTCAGGCCAAAAGGCATGGTCATGTAGAAGTACGAACCATATGGGGTAATGAATGAGGTCGCGAGCTGATCGGACTCTTTCATCATGATCTGGTGATAGCCCGAGTAGGCATCCAGAAAGGAGAGGATGTCGTAACCCAAGGTGGAGTCAACTATCTGGTCTATGTGCGGCAAAGGAAAGTGATACTTTGGACACACTTTGTTGAGGCCAGTATAATCAACACACATTCTCCATTTCTCGCTCTTCTTTTTAACAAGAATAGGGTTGGTGAGCCAGTCGGAGTGGAACACCTCTCTGATGAATCCGGCTGTCAGGAGTTTGGCGATCTCTTCACCTATGGCCCTACGCCTCTCGTCATCGAAGCGGCGCAAGCGCTGTTTAGCGGGCTTCGAGCCTGGGATGAGGCGTAGTGCATGCTCGACGACCTCCCGTGGTATGCCCGGCATGTCAAAAGACTGCCATGCGAAGACATCGCGATTGGCGCACAGGAAGTCGATGAGCTCGCATTCCTATTTGGCCGGGAGCTGGGTCCCGATTCGCACCGTCTTAGTTGGGTCGGCGGAGTCAATTCCCATCGCCTTGATTTCCTTGAGCGGGCAGAAGGCCGTCGAGGAGGCTGGTTTGTTGCAGTCTGGGACTGCCAGGGTTGATGACTCCCCGAGCCTCGGGAGCTCGGTCGAGTTGATGACCGCGGTGGCGAGTTCAAAATGCTTGCGGTCACACATGAAGGCGTGCGAGAAGGCGCTGCTCACGGTGATGATGCCATTTGGTCCTGGCATCTTCAGCTTGAGGTAGGTGTAGTTGGGGATCGCCATGAATTTGGCGTAGCATGGCTGCCCCAAGATGGCATGGTAGGACCCCGGGAAGTCCACCACTTCGAAGGTGAGAACCTCCGAGCGGAAGTTGGCTCAGTTGCCAAACATGACGGACAGATCGATCTGCCCGAGTGGGTATGCCTGCGCTCCCGGGATCACCCCGTGGAAGGGAGAACCCGCTTGGCGGAGCTCCGATCGGGGGATGCACATGGCATCGAGGGTGTCGACGTAGAGGATGTTGAGGCCGCTGCCTCCGTCCATCAGCTCCTTGGTGAGGTGCTTCTTGCAGACGATGGGGTTGACGACGAGCGGGTAGCGTCCCGGTCTTGCAACGTGGGAGGGATGGTCCCTCTGATCGAAGGTGATCAGAAATTCCGACCAGCTGAGGAAGGAGGGGACGGCCGTCTCGGTAGCGTATGCCTCCCTATAGCGCACCTTGTGCTGGCATTTGGTCCAGATGGCGTCGGATCCACCGAAGATCATGATGCACTCCTCAGGGTCGAGAAAGCCGTCTCCGTCCTTGCCCATCGTGCCTCCTTTCTTGGCTGCTGCCTCTTTGTCGTCTCCCTCTTTCAGCCCGCCGGCCTGTCGGAGAAAACATTTGAGGAGCTCGCAGTCCTTGTAGAGGTGTTTGACAGGGTAGGCATGGTTGGTGCATGGGCTATCCATGAGTTTGTTGAAGTGGTCAGGCAGGCCCTGCTAGGGCTGTTTGCCCGTGCGATCAGCTATGGCAACCAACGCGGTGTTGTCCGATCGGCGCCAGTCCTTTTTATTCTTTCTTGCCCCTCTGTGTGGAGGGGCCCTCGTCTTAGTCCTCGCGCTTGGCCTTGCCCTTGTCTCGGCCTCCATTGAAGACCGCTCCGACCGCCTCCTCGCCAGAGGCGTGGTTCGTGGCGACGTCGAGCAGGTCGCAGGTGGTATGGGGCTTCAGGCAGCCAAGCTTGTGGATCAGGGACTCGCAGGTTGTCCCAGAGAGGAAAGTGCTGATGATGTCTGCGTCAACGACATCAGGGAGGGAGTTATATCATTGGGAGAACCTGCGGATGTAATCCCGCAGGGACTCGCTGGGCTCCTGCTGGCAGCTCTTGAGGTCCTAGGAGTTTCCAGGGCAGACATACGTCCCCTAGAAGTTTTCAACAAAAATCCTCTTGAGGTCCACCCAGTCACGGATGCTGTCATGCAGGAGGAATTCGAGCCATGCTCAAACATGTTCCTCTACGCAGACGGGGAGATACTGAATGATGAAGTGGTCATCATCCACCCCTCCGGCTCGACAGGCGAGCTAGAAATCTTCGAGCCATATACCGGGGTTCGTCTCCCCGATGTACTTGGCGATGTTAGTGGGTGGCCGGAAGCACCGTGGGAACGGCACCCTCCGGATGCGTCGGCCAAAGGCCCGTGGTCCCGGGCCCTCCATGCTGGGACTTCGGTCGTCTGGTCGGCAGCCCTGTCTGGGGCACGTTTCACCGCTCCCCTTGATGGTCCGGCCGGGGCCTGCGTTGCCTGTCCTTATCGCCGCCCGATGAACGTCCTCATCACATCGGACCTGATGCCGGTTGTTGATGACGCTGCGAGCGTCTTGGTTTGGATCGAGCCATTCGCGTGCCGGTGGTCGGTGTGGAGCATGCATCGCTTGTCGGCTGTAGCGGCGAGCGGATGGAGCGATCCGTCTAGTGCGTCCCAACTCCCCTAGTGGGGAGAGAGGGCGCGTGTTGGAGTCGTGATGCAGAGCTTTTCGCTTGTTGTACGGCGGTGGTTTCTACCAGCGCTCGGAGGTTTCGGTAGACCGCTCGCTCCTGGGGGTCAACGGGCTTAGGAACGCCGCGTAGAAGCATTGCCGCAGCGGTGATGTTCTAGCTAGCCTGAGCAAACTATGGGGGGTCGTTCGCCTCGTTCATGATGTCGCGCTGGACCTAGCGGGCGCGACCCTGGGCGCCGCCCGCTGGGTCATGCGCGCGCGACGCAACGTGCTACGCCGAGCATGCCGACGCAGGTTGCGGCTGGTTCTGCCGCCTTTGTCGTAGCTCCTCAGCGTGCCCTTGTGTAAGCGCGAGGGCCCCCGCACATGGGTCCGGAGGGGTGTGAGTCTGTACAGACTCCGCAACCACCGATGGCTACCCCGGTGAAAGGTCCTAATATGGCTAGAGGGGGGGGTGAATAGCCTATTTAAAATTCTACAAATCAACTAGAGCAATTTGATTAGTAAGACAAATAGCGAAATGCAAACTTGCTCTAGCTCTACGAGGGTTGCAAGCCACCTATCCAACAATTCTAGTTGCAATGATTAATACACACACAACTTGCTATGATAATACTCACTAAGAGCTCTCAATCTTGCTACACTAAAGAGCTCCACTAGATAAACTTAAATAACAAAGCAAGCTCTCAATTCTAATTACACTAAAGAGCTTGTTACAACTAGTTTGCAAGAATGTAAGAGAGTGAGTAGGGTGATTATACCGCCGTGTAGAGGGATGAACCAATCACAAGATGAATATAAACCAATCACCGGGAGAATACCAAATGGGAAGAGACAACCGATTTTCTCCAGAGGTTCACGTGCTTGCCGACACGCTACGTCCCCGTTGTGTCGACCAACACTTGGTGGTTCAACGGCTAAGAGGTGTTCCACAAACCTCGTCCACACAATAGGACACCGCAAGAACCTACTCACAAGTGAGGTAACTCAATGACACGAGCAATCCACTAGAGTTATCTTTCGGTGCTCCACCGGGGAAGGTACAAATCCCCTCACAATCACTGCAGATGGCCACGAACAATCACCAACTCGTGCCGATCCTCCACCGCTGCTCCAAGCCATCTAGGTGGTGGCAACCACCAAGAGCAACAAGCGAAATCCGCAGCAAAACATGAATACCAAGTGCCTCTAGATGCAATCACTCAAGCAATGCACTTGGATTCTCTCCCAATCTCACAAAGATGATGAATCAATGATGGAGATGAGTGGGAGGGCTTTGGCTAAGCTCACAAGGTTGCTAGGTCAATGCAAAATGGCTAAGAGTATGAGCTTGAGCCGGCCATGGGGATTAAATAGAAGCCCCCACAAAATAGAGCCGTTGTACCCTTTCACTGGGTACAGCGTGGGGTGACCGGACGCTGGCCCTCAGCGTCCGGTCATGTGATTCACGCCACGTGTCCCCTGCTTCAAATACTGTTCGTTAGATTTCAACGGTCGTCTACTGACCGGACGCATCAGTTAGAAAGTGACCGGACGCTGGACCTCAGCGTCCAGTCGTTTCTAGTAAGGTTCCAAACGTGATTTTTCCCAACCGGACGCGTCCGGTCATGCCCGACCGGACACACCCAGCGTCCGGTCACACGGCGACTCCTTTGTACGCCCCACGTCAGCGTACATCAGCACTGACCGGACGTACCCTGTCAGCGTCCGGTCACCGAGTGACCCAGCGTCCTGTCGAAGACCGACGCCAGCGTCTTTGCTGTTTCTTCTGACCGGACGCGTCGGTCCAACCGAGGCCAGCGTCCTGTCACTTCCAGTGACCTCCGTCTTTTCTGTCTAGGGCGCCGGTGGCACCGTCGGACTGTCCACACTCTACGGGCGAACACTCCGCCGGTGAAGTTTCTAACCCTTGCTCAAATGTGCCAACCACCAAGTGTATCACCTTGTGCACATGTGTTAGCATATTTTCACAAACATTTTCAAGGGTGTTAGCACTCCACTAGATCCTAAATGCATATGCAATGAGTTAGATCATCTAGTGGCACTTTGATAACCGCATTTCAATACGAGTTTCACCCCTCTTAATAGTATGGCTATCTAACCTAAATGTGATCACACTCGCTAAGTGTCTTGATCACCAAAACAAAATGACTCTTACTATTTATACCTTTGCCTGGAGCCTTTTGTTTTTCTCTTTCTTCTTTTCCAAGTTCAAGCGTTTGATCATCACCATGCCATCACCATTGTCATGATCTTTGTCATTGCTTCATCATTTGGAGTAGTGCTACCTATCTCATAATCACCTTGATAAACTAGGTTAGCACTTAGGGTTTCATCAATTAACCAAAATCAAACTAGAGCTTTCAATCTCCCCCTTTTTGGTAATTGATGACAACCCTTTCACAAAGATATGAATTGAATTTTAGATGATCCATGTTGCTTGCCCAAGCATATTTACCATGTGTAAAAGGATATGGACAAGTTTCATGAATCCCATATGGTAGCAATTGTTCCCCCTACATATGTGCTAAGAGTTTGGATTGTAGCTTGCACATATGCTTAAATAGTAAATATAGGAGACAATGTCTACCAAATGATGCTAAGGTATAAAAGATGGACCTTTGAAGCGTGATACCAATCGGAGTGCACCATTATACCATCCTTAGCACCATTAGTAACTAGACATACACAAAAACTAGAATACCCCATGAGATCAATATTACAAGTAAGGGTCTAGTTTCCATAAGATGAACATAAGTCTAGTTACTTTAGCATGATATCACTTGAAAATACCACTTTGGAAATGAAATCACTAGATAACCTATACATGCTAGATTTTCATTTCATCATTCAAGCCTAAAACTAACATACACCACACAAACATGGATATTGAAAATTTTAAAACTTGTGCCATGCAAGCAAACATATGAAATGCAACATACAAGTTTATGAGCTTGCTCCCCCTATTTGTGTGCATCTTTTGATTGATCCCCTTACAATGTCATTTCATTGTCATTTCATTTGTGAATTTCTCTCCCCATACTATAGTTTATGAAGTTGTGCCTTATCTTTGTGAATTTCTCTCCCCTTTGTCAACAATTAGCATAAAAGGTGGGGTCAAATTTTAGATAGGTTGGGGTGAAACCATGTGAAATGAGGATCATTTTTCCAATTTGGTTCAATCTAGATTATTTGCAAAAATATTTAACTCGGTTTGATCCAAGGACAAGCTTCTTCACACCTCTTAAGTAAGGGTTATCTTGTACCATGTTGAGTTAAACACTTATAGCTTATTTTCTAGACCAAACACTAGGTTTACAAGCCCACAAACATGTCATATGCTACCACTAGACCAAATTAAGCATAGAAGCAATAGTGGTACCACACAAGCATCAAATTCATTTGATTTTCATGAATGAGCCTATTTGATGTGAAAGATGTCTAGATGCACTAAACATGTCCTTAGCAAGGATGTATACCATGCTAATCAACTTTTACCTTGAATTGCTCGAAGGAGAGGCAGTTATATAAGTGGAGGTGCATCAACACATATTGGAGAAGTCAAGTATGTTCAATTCATTCCTTAGCTTACAAAATCTCTTTTCATCAAGTGGCTTGGTGAAGATATCGGCAAGTTGATCTTCGGTGCCCACACTCTCTATGCAAATGTCCCCTTTTTGTTGATGATCTCTTATGAAATGATGGCGAACATCAATATGCTTTGTTCTTGAGTGTTGAACCGGGTTGTTGGTGAGCTTTACGGCACTTTCATTGTCACATAGCAATGGCACTTGCTTGAATTTGATTCCAAAATCACTCAAAGTAGCCTTCATCCAAAGTAATTGAGCACAACAACTACCGGCCAAAATGTACTCTGCTTCGGCGGTTGAAAGTGCTACACTATTTTACTTCTTTGATGACCAAGACACAAGTGATCTTCCCAATAGTTGACATGTGCCCGATGTGCTCTTTCTCTCAACTTTGCATCCCGCATAATCGGAGTCCGAATATCCAATCAACTCAAATCTTGCTCCTTTGGGATACCATAATCCAACATGTTGTGTATGCTTCAAGTACCTCAATATTCTCTTAGTTGCCTTCAAATGACTTTCTCTTGGTGAGGCTTGAAATCTAGCACACATGCATACACTAAACATCACATCCGGCCTTGATGCGGTCACATAGAGTAGGCTTTCAATCATAGACCGATACATCTTTTGATCCACCATGTTGCCACTAGCATCACTATCCAAGCTTCCATTTGTCCCCATTGGTGTACTAATAGCTTTACTATCATCCATTCCAAATTTCTTGAGCATGTCCTTGATATACTTGCCTTGACTCACAAATTGCCACTCTTCATTTGCTTGATTTGAAGACCAAGGAAGTAGCTAAGCTCTCCAATCATAGACATCTCAAACTCACTTGCCATCATCTTGCCAAACTCTTCACAAAAATCTTGATTTGTTGACCAAATATGATATCATCAACATAGATTTGCATTACAAACAAGTCATTTTCAAGCTTCTTGGTGAAGAGAGTGGTGTCAACTTTTCCCATCTTGAATCCCTTAGAGAGTAGGAAATCCCTCAATCTCTCATACCATGCTCTAGGTGCTTGTTTCAATCCATACAAAGCCTTTCTCAACTTGTAAACATGGTTGGGTTTCTTTTCATCCTCAAAACCGGGAGGTTGCTCAACATACACAAGATCATTGATGTACCCATTGAGAAATGCACTTTTCACATCCATTTGGTACAACTTCATGTTGTGGGCACAATCATAGGCTAACAAGATCCTAATTGCTTCCAATCTTGCAACCGGGGCATATGTTTCTCCAAAGTCAAGACCTTCAACTTGAGTGTAACCTTGAGCCACTAATCTTGCTTTGTTCCTTATGACTATCCCATCTTGATCTTGCTTGTTCCAAAAGACCCACTTGGTTCCAATTACATTTGATCCATAGCGCAGTCCCAGGATGGACGGTGGCTAGGTGCCACGTCGCTGATGCTGGAGCCGTCGCTCTCAACCTCGTCATCCAGGAGTTCGTAGAAACAGGTCGGAGCGTAGCTCGCCATTCCCACGAGTTTGGATGTGAGAGGGGGTGGCATCATCATTTTTCGGAGCCCCCAGGCATACGCGTCCGCGGAGGACGTGAGGCCGTAGGGGAACCGGTCGTGCGGTGGTCGTGGTACGGACAACGCGGTCCCTCTGGATAATTAACGGAAGATAGTAAATAGCGAGTAAATAACAGAACGTATATTACTCACAGTGGGGTTTGAGCAGAGAGTTTGCTCAATGTCGGCGCCTACAATACTGTTGGATTCTGTCGTGCTAGGGAGGTCGTAGAGTACTGTTTCTGCAGGTGTACAGAGTACGGTCCCCGATATTGCGGTTTGACTTGTGCGTCCTGCCTTACTTTCTCCGTCCATTTCCTGGTCCCTATCGAGCGGGCGTCCCCTGTCGGCTAGTCCCAGTCGGCTCTGATCGTGCCTGTCGGAGAAGAGCAGTGAGCAGGAGTCTGGCGTATCCCCGGTCGAAGACGCGAGTCAGAGTCGGAAGTGGAGTTTGGCCAGGCCTTCCGATCGGAGAGGTCTTCCGGAGGCGGGTTGTAGACCGAAGCGAGCGCTTCCGGTCGGAGAGGTGGGCCAGAGTCGGAAGCGGCGCTGTTCCTCCTCGGCCAGGCCTTCCGGTCGGAGATTGGATCGCCCTTCTGGCCTGTTGTTTAGTTACTTGGGCCGGCCCATGAGTCGTACGTTGTTTGCAACGTTGTCTGCTTGGGCCGAGCCATTGTTTGGGAAGCCGGTCCATGAGGGAGCCCGGGTTTATGAACCCGACAATTAGCGATTTTCATAATTTTAAACTCAGACCACAAAAAACAACAAAAAAATTGTTTTAATTTGGGAGAGCAACCCCTCAAGGTGCTTTCACTAGTACGCCTCAAAATCACTAGTGACTAAGTGACCAAAATCACTAGTGAGTAAGTGACTTATATAATACTTCTGTATTCACCTTAGTAAATATTGTAATGCATATTTGAGATCCTAAATAAATTTAAATAAAAAATTGAACCGGAAAATTTTGGGATCTCTTCGAGTACTACAACTTTGGTTTAGGTTATTTTCTCCATCGAAAATCATTTGAATAATTCAAAAAATATGAATTTCAAAATTATTAATCTTAAAACATAACATATTGTCCTAAATGACTTTAAATGAAAAAGTTATCGACCACAAAGATGCACATCTCTTTGAGTGCTATAAGCTGGGTTTAGGTCGTTTCTCTATCGGAGGTACTTTGAAAATTTAAAAATCTAAAATTTTTGAATAGACTTTTTTGGTACTAAATTATTTCATGAAAGGCAGTCAATTATAGAGTTGTTGATACCTTCGAGTACTACAATTTTCGTTTAGGTTGTTTCTCCATAGGAGGCCATTTCAAAAATTTAAAGTATTGAATTCCAGATTTTGAAAACTTAAAACAAAATTTTTTATCCTTAAATGATTTCGAATGTAGAAGTTGATCAACAACAAAGTTGTAGATCTCTTTAAGTACTACAATTTTGATATAAGGTTTAGCTTTATGCGACTTAATTTAGAAAAATTGTGAATTTTAGTGTACTCCATCTATTTTTAGCAGCCAACGGGCCAAACTGCCAACCGCCTCTAGTTTCTTCTTTTAGAGAGTAGAGATGGCTAGAATTTCAACCGCTTCTAGAAATGCTTTCATTTCAAGAGACACTTGCTATTTTTATAGGCATTTTGGCAACAACCGTCTCTAAAGTCGATTTGTAGAGGCAGGTTGACTCAGAAACCATTTTTACTATTTTTAGAGATGGATATTTTCATAAAACCGTCTCTACTAAAAAAAAAGAGAGTCCGTTGTAGTAAAAATGAACAAAATCTACCATGCACAGTTTATAGGTCTAAATACTCTGAATGATGGTGGTGTTATGAAATGAAAGGCTTTCAATGGAGTTTCACTTAGTTTTCAACGCATGAGAATGAAATAGAACACTCCCAATGAGTTTCATTCAATTTTCAATATGTTGGTGACAATGCACGTTGTGTTTTATCTACATGAAACTTATCTCCTCTCTCTCTTATAATTTCTATACCTCAATGAAGGCTCCTTTGGCACGGCTCTAGCTAGAGCTGGGACTTGCACTTGACCATGCCATTTGAGGATGTATCGTGGCACGACCTTTTTAGCACGAACCAAAGCATGTCGCGACACTGACACAAAATATTTTGGGCCATGCTGTGTCTAGGATCTTGGCACGATGGGCTGCACTGCTCGACCCATATTTTAGGCCATGCTTGGGCGCGGCCGACATAAAAATAACACGTAAGCACACTGACAACGCTACAAAACAATTTTCTAGTGTTTTATCTTATCTAATTCTTAAATGAATTATGAAAATCACACAAACTATCGAGAGAATGGTATATATTTTGTATGTCACATGCGAACAAAGAAAACTAGCAAAGATATTTTTACGACCGTGCTTTGGCTGGCACAACACGTAGACGTGCTAGCATTCCATGAAGCAAAAAACTTATCATGCCATACCGGTATGACCTGACTTGCCTCACATGCCTATGCCTAGAGGTTATGATCCGAAGTGGCACGAAGCATAAAAGGGTCATCCTGTGCCGGCATAACACGGCCTAAAGTCTCACCTCTAGCTCTGGCTCCGACTTCTTGGGCGCTTGCCATGGAGTGTTTGGTACTAGCTAGAAAACAGTTTCTCCTCTTGAAGTGTTTGGTATGGCTTATCCGCATGCAGGAGCCCAAGCTGAAGCGAGTGACAAGAGCCATGGAAACATGGCTTCTTCCAGCTCCTCCTCACAAAGTTGACATAAATTATTAAAAAGCGCCATGAAGTCTTTTTTGCCATACTTTTTCAAAACGGTTTCAGCTCCATCAGACAAACTGCTCCATAAGAGGAGCCGAAGTAAAAACAATCTTTTTTTGAACATGTCATTTTACACGTATTTCGTTAAGATTGATAGAATGTTAGTATCCCATGGTGAGACGCAGGCAACAACACATGTCATCCACTTATAGCTAATTAAACTCTCTCATCACATTGTATTTCCTATCCCAGGCTCCATCCAAACGCAGAGGAGCCGGCACACTTCCAAACTGATCCTGGCCGTTGCCACCTCTTTTTTAAGGCCATGTTTGGTTAGACGGGACTAGAGACAAGTGAGCCCATTTTAGTCCCAAATAGCCCTTACATTGCTAAACAAAGGGACTACTAGAGGATTAAAGTGGGTTTGGGCTGTAGTCCTTGAAGGGTGGCTATTTGGGACTAATGGCCCAAGCTGACACCACATGCCCCTCCCTCTCTCCTCTTTATTGCGTCGGGACCATCCCCACCCAAAGCCGGCCATGCCCCGCGCCACCGCGAGCGCGACCCGTTGGAGCCGCCCCGCCGCCACCGTGCTCAAGCCGCCTCCACCCCCGCCGCCGGCAACGCGCGCCCCGCGGATTCTGCCGCGCCGCCGGCCATGTGCGCCCCCTTACTCACACGGACTCTGTGCCCGTCAAGCACGACCGCCACGAGCGCAGACCCGAGCTTCGTCGCGCGCGCCCCATGCTGCCCGCTAGAGTCGTCCCGCCGCCGTGCGTGAGCAAGCGCCACCGTGCCGCCGGTCCGGCCACCCTTCCCACCCGCATGGCTCAGGTTGCGAGCAGCAGCAACCGTCTCCATGGCCTCTGTCTAGAGGAAGAAGAATGATATTTTAGTTTTTGTTCAACAGCTTTAATGTCCTTTGGTTCATTCGAGTCCTAAAACCAAATAGAATAAGTTTAGTCCCTACTCTCTACCGGTCATCAGAGAACAAGGGCAGGTAAAGTTTAAACTCTATCGACGTTGGGGGCTTGGTGGGCTTGGGCCGTTCGATTTTTTTATTTGAATTTTGGGCCGTTCAATTTGGCAACTCAACGAAGGCATTTGGTGGCTTGGTGGTGCTGAGTGGCGGCAGGCGCCTCTGGGCCAAGCAAGTCCAAGAGAGAAGAAGCGAGGGCGAAGCATGGTAACGCCCGCACCGCCGCACGGCTGGGACCCTGTCTCGTTTGACCTCGGCAAACCCTTAGCGGTAGCGCCTCTACGTGGTCAGTGGTCACACAGCAGGCAGCGTGTTGGTGGGGCGTCGATGCGGCCACTGAGCGTTCCAGGATGTGAGGATGACGGCCGCACGCCAACGGTATGCAGTGGGCTTCACCTGTTCGACGTAATGTGTCAACTGGTAGGAATTTCATGGATGTTTTTTCCTCTGAAAATGTGCGGCCCTTTTCAGTTCGTGTCCTTTCCGCTCTTGAATATATTTTTATTCTTTCTGTGTTTTGATCATTGTGAACTTTTCTTGAGTTCTTTTCACTCAGCAGGATTTGTTCCTATATGACCAATGACATTATAAACATATTCGAGCTTGTTTGGCAAACCAGAAAATTAACACAGTTTGTCTTTCCAAAATTTACCGTTCTGGGAAAAAAATCATCTCGAGGCATGCCTGGGATGTAGCGATTTCACAGGAAGATAAGAGTGGCAAACTATATAAGAGGCGGGGAATGCATAGCATACCCTCGTCTATGTTTTTGTTTTGGTGAATATGTAATTGTCACATGTGTCTCATCAAAAGGTATTTATTTACTAGACTAATTCCGCGATGTTATGGTTTACACAGCTGAGGATCTGATCAAGAATGCCCAGGTACTAGCCATCATCGCGGCGCCTCAAATGTCTGACGAAGCAGATTTGCTTGCCCAACTGGGCAGCCGCAACCGCATTCCAGTCCTCTCCTTTTTTTCTGTTTCTCCAACCTTGCATCTGCACACGGTACCTTACTTTGTGCAAACATCACCCAAGGACTCCTCTCAGGTTGCGCCCATTGTCGACATCATTGCCTCTTTCTTAGGAGGACATGAAGTTGTCATCGTGTGTGAAGATTCACCTTATGGAATTGGCATTCTTCAGCCACTCACCGAGGCACTGCAGAGCAGCAGTGTCCGCACAATTGATAGTGTGGTTGTTCCAATTGGTGTGACTGATGATCACTTTGACCAGATGCTCTATCGCCTCAAGGACATGTCAGCAAGGCTGTTCGTCGTAAATATGCGCCCAGCTCTTGCTGTCCATCTATTTTCTAGGGCCAAGAATGCTGGCATGGTGACTGAGGATTATGTCTGGATTGCCACTGGTGCTCTAGGCAATGTAGTGGATGGCCTCAGCCCTGATGACATTGATAACTTGCAGGGGATTTTGACACTGCGGCCTTATGTTCAGGGTACAAGCTTGGCAAGGTTCAAGGCAAGGTTCCACTTGGAGAATCTGAACACTGACCATGTGCACACCCCAAGTGTTCTGCTGTTCCAGGCATATGACACGGCATGGGCTACTTGTATAGCAGCTGAGATAGCTGGGGTATCCAGGTTGACTATGTGGGTGGCAGAAATAGATTTGAGCAGACATGATGTGTCTGCAAACAGAAGAGCTCTTCTTGATTCAATTCTCAACACAACATTTGATGGGTTGACTGGGGACTTCAAGATGGTCAATGGAGAGGTGCAGCCACTATCTTATGAGATTGTGCACGTGAACAGGAAAGGTGCATTGGGAATAGGTTTATGGACACCACCACTGTCTTTGCAACCACAAAAACTAAGTAGAAAAGGATATAGATTTGACAATAGCAGAAGGTCTGTGTTCTGGAGAGAAGATACAGTAATGACTTCTAAAGGGAGGGAGAAGACTGGCTTTCCACTTAACCTTGACACTAAACATTCACTTAACCTAGAGTCCAAGAGAAGAAATGCCAGAAAATTAGTGGGAGGAAAATCGGGGAAGTTGTGCAGAAGCTATAATGATAAGCTACTCAGGATTGGTGTGCCACAGAAAGAAGGTTTCAAAGCTTTTGTGAATGTTTCTCATCCTTATTTCTTTTGCAAGGATAATGCTACTCGTCCTAGTACCACAAAACAAGTCACTGGCTACATCATTGATGTATTTGAGACTGCTATGGAGAAGCTGCAACACCCCCCATGCTATGACTTCTGTGTCTTTGATGGTTCTTACGATGAGCTAGTAGGCAACGTGTCTTTAGGGGTGAGCCTGAAACCTGTGTATTTGCATCACATACTTTTACATTGCTTTACTTTTTTTTTGAAAGGAACATTGCTTTACTTATCAGTTATACATTATGATTTATATTCATTGCACTTTGTGTTTATCTCTTCTAATTTTCTGATGGATAAATCAGATCCTTGATGGAGCAGCAGGTGATGTGACCATAACCTCCAATCGAATAGGACAAGTGGACTTTACAATGCCATACACACAGTCTGGTGTGTCATTGCTTGTGTTATCTGGGAGCGACTTAGAACCAATCCAGTGGACCTTCTTAGCACCACTTACAAAGGAACTTTGGTTCGCAACTGTGGGCTTCTTCTTCTTCACTGGGTTTGTTGTGTGGGTGATTGAGCGACCCAGAAATCCAGAGTACCAAGGATCAAGTCTGAGACAGTTCAGCAACGCTTTGTATTTTGCTTTCTCCACTTTGACATTTTCTCATGGTCAGTGGGTTGGTCTTAACCTCTTTATAAGTAGTTTAGTAAACTTCTCTTACAGTAGTCCTTGAATAACCTGTTATCATGGTCACTCTATGCACAGGCCATATTATTAGGAGCCCGTTGTCAAAAATTGTTGTGGTGATATGGTGCTTCTTAGTGCTGGTACTAGTGCAGAGCTACACGGCAAGTTTTTCATCCATTTTAACCTCAGAGAGGCTCCGTCCTACGGTGACCAGCCTGGACCAGCTCCTCTACAATGGTGATTATGTTGGGTACCAGCATAATTCATTTGTGTACTCCATGTTGAGAGATCGAGGTTTCAGCAAACATAGGTTGATTCCTTATTCGAGGGAAGATGAGTACGCAGATGCCTTGAGGAAGGGGTCCATGAATGGAGGCGTGTCAGCTATCGTGGATGAGGTCCCCTATTTAACATCTTTCCTCTCCTCTGACACTCGATACCAGAATGAGTTCCAGATTGTTGGTCACATATACAAGACCCCAGGACTTGGTTTTGTAAGTTTCTCAACCTTATGCTTTGGTAGATTACCTCTCTTTTGTCAATAGAATGATATCGCTTGTTTCTGTAACCTTTTCATATTCTGCATCATGCATGGGAATAAATAATATGGCCTGATTAGCATCATGTTCTTTTCCAGGTATTTCCTCTAGGTTTTCCCTTGCTGCATGATATTTCAACAGCCATCTTGAATATTACTGAAGGGAATGAGGGTTCACAGTTTGAAGAAAAATGGTTTGGCACGGCTGCGACACCGCCAACAGTTTCCAACAAGCCTCATACGCCTCTCACTTTGAAGAGCTTCTCTGGCCTGTTTCTCACCAGTGGATTCATCTCTTCTTTCATGCTGCTCATAAGCATTATGAGGCTGGCTCATGCCAGATGGACCGAACTGAGACACGGAGATGCAGATCGCATGGACAATACCCCTGGGGACGAAGAATCACGTCAACTGCAGGATGGCGCAGGCAACATCCCTATGCTTGAGCACCCTCACCCTCACCCTGAAGCCAGTAACGGGGATCACCAACAAGTTAGTAGCGGAAGTGGTGATGACAAAGAGCCGTGCGTTTCGGTATCCAAGCTAAACAGGTCAGTGTCCGAAGATGCATAGCAACTGCCGACGTGATGCTACTACAGTCTACAATTGTTGTGTGGGTGTGGGTGTTGGGGGGTGGTGAAAGTGGGTGTAAATTAGGTACGGACATAGTTGGATTTTGGGAAGGGGATATGATACATGTAGATGTTTTTCAGTGACAAATGTGAGTGTTCAAAGTTTGTGAACTTATTTATCTTATTTTATGGCAATCAGAAATCTTGGAAATCAAACTCGCCCCACAAAGAGCATGCTCATGTTTCTGGTTGTGATGGTTTCCCGTGACTGCTGGTAATTTTTAATTCACTGGACTGGGGTCAACAGTGTTATAACCCTTCGGAAAAAAGTCATTTTGATCTCTCAAATATAGTTATTAGAACTAAATCAGACATCGAACCGATTAAGATCTCAATTCATGGTTTGGTTATTAGTGCAACCTAATTCAACCACTAACTCAAAATATACTAAGATCTACATTAAAATAAACAATGCATGGGTAGCTTAAGGCCTATTTGGATTCTTTGCTCTAAAGTTTACTTGACCAAAGTTAAGGATTAAAATTCTAGACCACTTTAGCTCACTTTTATGGTCTAAAGTTTTTGTAAGATTAGCTAAACTTTAGATAGCACTTTAGACCTTGTGTTTGGAGCCTCAAGAGGTAAAGTTGTCTAAACTTTAGATCATGGGACCAAATGAGAACGTTAGTGGTCAAAATCTCACATTCAAAACCCAGCCGGTGGAAGGTTCAAACCCCTGCCCTTCTCCCACGTCCCTACTTACCCCCCTCCCCATATTTTGTTCACCGGCTTCTTCTCCCATGTCTCCATGTCCCCACCTGGCTGTGGGCTCTTACAACGATTATAAGTACGGTTTTTATTGATTTCCATCTAAAAATTGAAAATTCAATGGCCTATTTGATGTTCGACACAAACCGGACTACCGAGGTCCTGGTTTGGTTTTTCTCAATTGGACCACTGGTTTAATTATAATAGCTACTCCTTTTGTCCTATATTACTTGACATTTTAGACTCTCTTTTTTTCACGACCGCGCTCAACTGAGCCCGTTTTTCATTAAGAGGGTAGCAAGACGGTTCTGTAACGCAGGCCACGGCTTGCAACATGGAAGGTCAAACTGAAGAAAAATGAAAAAGCGGTAAGAAGCAAAGGGCGCTAATACACTAAACCAATTTGCGACCAAGAAGCAACCAAGGGGGCAATTCTCCTGAACCCCGCCGCTACCCAAGCATTGCATTCATCAAGGATCTTTGGAAGGAGCCATGCTGGCATGGTAGCAAACTTCTCAAACACCCGGCTGTTGCGCTCCTTCCAAATGAGCCAGGAGACCAGCAAAAACAGCGCATCAAAGCCTATGCGGTGGTCTTTTGGTAACAGCTTCCTTTCAACGAGCCACTGATCAATGGCCGTCGACTGATCGTGAACGGGCTGCACAAGAGAAATGGCAGCACGCAATCTGGCCCAAACCTCTCGCGTGTAGACGCAACCCGCCAGCAGATGATCCATTGTTTTCGGGGCTTGGTGGCAAAGTGCACAAAGGTCACAATCCTGCAACCCCCCTTAAAGATGGCAATGGGGACCCGCGACCCGATACCCGATGGGTATTTACTCCATTAGGGTCTGAATATGGACTAAACACACTACCCACGGGTACATAAATGGACCAAACCCTTCACCCATCGGGTACACGGGTATGGGTATGTTCTAGCAGTCCCCATACCCATTAACCCATGGGTGAAAAATACCCGGCCCAAAAGTAAAAAAGCCCACCAGCCCATAAGGTAAAACCCTAGGTATATAATCTTATCCCCCATTCCCCACCCCTCCCAACCCTATCCCACCCGCCTGATCCCCCGCCGGCCGCCGGAAAAAAAAAACACCGCTCGCAAAAAACAACAGCGCCCCCTCGGCCCCTCGTCTCGCATCGCATCGCTCCAAATCCAAGGGCCAGGAAGTCGCCACATCCGACCCGACGCCATGCCGGCAACGGAGCAAGGAAGCGTCAACGGAGTGAACGGATGGTGATTCCCCAGTTCCCCTTCCCCTTCATAGTTCATATGCTTTGCAGGCGCAGCCGCGCAGAGGCGTTCCACGCTCGTTGCCTCCTTCTTCCCTGCACTAACCTGCTCCTTCACTCCAGCGTCAAGGGACATCATAGAGGTCCTGGAGGACGGTGACCGCCTAAAGCCGTCGGATCCCGTGTTCGTCGACGTCGTGAACACTCTAAAGTTGCAAGATCCGAAGGTCCAAGCTGAAGTTGCAGTAGAGATTATTATATGCTATTATTTGTCTAATTTTATGTGCTCTGTTACTAGTGGTTGCTGTTGAATTGTTGATTTTTATGTGCGTAAATAAACTATTTGTGGGTACGGGTGACCCGCCGGGTATGATTTACCCAGCCAGGTATGGGTCAGGGAAAAATTCCCCACCCATAGTGGGTATGGGGATTCTGGCGGTCTCAAATTTTTATGGCGGGTACGGGTCTGGGGTGGCCATACCCGATGGGGATTTACCCATTGCCATCCTTGAACCCCCTCTTCTTCCTGCGACTTGCCGTCCAACACATGTGATGAATTGCTGGCCAGAAGAAGAATTTAATCTTTGGCGGGGCAGAGGCCTTCCACAGCTGCTTTGCTCCCCGGAGCTTGACCGATCCAATAAACATCGCCTTGTAGGCCGATGACGCCGAGTAAACTCCATCTGCGCTGAAACGCCAGACGAATCGATCTTGTACATCCAGCTGCAACTGGACCCCTTGCAACAGATCGCAGACGTGCAGGTAGCCCAAGATCACCTGGACTGTCGGCACCCCTCTTATGTCTCTAGCCCAAGCTCGGTCGTGCAGCACCGAGCTGACCGTTCGGTGCCTCAGCCAGGCCGGCACCGCTGCCAGGAGGGCAGGAGCAATATGTCCAATGGAGTGGCCATTGATCCACCAATCTGTCAAGAAAAGCGTGTTGGAGCCGTTGCCCACCTCGACGTGAACTGCAACCTGGAAGAAAGCCTAAACAGCCCGCTCGGGGTGTGATGGCAACGCATTCTAGGATCTATTTGGGTATGTTCGCCTTAGCCATTCCCATCTCAGACGAAGAGTGATCCCGAGACGACGTAGCTCCACAATACCAAGCCCTCCTAGAACCTTAGGGATGGAGACCATACGCCACGCCACTCTGCATTTTCCACCAGCGACCGTTTGAGCATCGGCCCAAAGGAATGCCCTGCGACTCTGATCGATACAGTCAATCGCCTAGGGCGATAGGCAGACTGCAATGGAGATGTAGACAGGGATCGCTGAGAGGGTAGCCGAGACCAAAGTAGCACGGCCGGCTAAGTTTAGGAGGTTCTCCTTCCATGCTGGAATTCGGTTCGAGACCGCATCGATGATAGGCTGTTCGTCAGAGCGGTGGAGCCTTCTAATGGACAGAGGAATGCCAAGATAGCGACAGGGGAAGGTCTCCACAGCACAGCCAAAAGTGTCAACAGCAAGCTAGGTTTCTTCCTCAAAGCAGTTTGATCGGTGTGGCCTTGCTTTTCTCTTTGTTAGTCAGCACCGATATCTGCTCAAACGCTTCCATGATAGACAACAGCAGTATCAGATCTTGCCTTGTTGGTTTGATGAAGATGACCATGTTAGCCCCTGGATCTCCGGTACAGGTGAGTCGATCACTCACCACCGTTGCCGACCACGCACTGTCGTTGCCGACCACACACTATGTATAGAGGTAGAAGAACGAAGGAAGAACAGAGCGTACACACAGCACAAGCACCAGTGTTGGCCGGAGCTCTGCAAAGGAGATGTCAAAACTGAACTCGCTCTCTTTACTAAGTTGCAGTGACAAACTATATATATAACTCTATCCATCTAATCCGAGTACACAGACATGTCAGGCTGTCATGCTGCTACAGTGACTAGATGTGACAGCAGGACTGACTTTGGCGTATGCCCCTGCTGTGGCTACAGTGCAGCAGGTGAGCCATTCAGCGCTTGCCCCTGCAGCTGCTACATTGCAATAGCAGGGAGCCCTTTTCGGCGTCGTCTGTCCCTGCCGTGCGTTCACATAAGGGGAGCAGCATATTACTTAACAATTCTTTCCCTAATCCTGCTGTTAACCCTTGAACTCCCTTCATGTCGATCATCTTCTTCAGTCCCGTGGACCGAAGACGGCCGAGCGGCTTGGTGACAACTTCCATGAGTTGCCGATCGGTTTCGACGAACTCGATGACGATCTGCCCTCCATCGATACAGTCCCCGAGGAAGTGGAACTTCACGTCGATATGCTTGCTCCGGTAGTGGAAAACCAGATTCTTTGCGAGAGCGATGGCAGGCTGGTTGTCCACCATTAGTGCTGGTGGGTGAGCTTCTACACCGGTCAGCTCGCCCAACAGCCGGCGCAACCACACAGCTTGACACGCCGCAGTGGCCGCCGCCACGTACTCTGCCTCGCACGTAGACAGTGCCACCACCTTCTATTTCAGCGACAACCATGAGATTGGAGCCGACCCGAGGAAGACGAGCACGCCAGAGGTGCTCCGCCGTCCATCGAAGTCCCCGCCATGTCTGCATCGCTGAACACAGTGAGTTGCAGCCTACTGAAAGCTCTAATTTGATTTTGGTGAATTGATGAAACTCTAAGTGCTAACCTAGTTTATCAAGTGATCATGAGATAGGTAGCACATTTCAAGTGATTAAGCAAATGAAGATCATGACATGATGATGGTGATACTTCTATGGTGATGATCAAGTGCTTGGACTTGAAAAGAAGAAAGAGAAAAAAATAAAAGGCTCAAGACAAAGGTATAAGTGGTAGGAGCCATTTTGTTTCAATGATCAAGACACTTAGCGAGTGTGATCACATTTAGGTTTGATAGCCGTAATATTAAGAGGGGTGAAACTCGTATCGAAATACGGTTATCAAAGTGCCACTAGATGCTCTAACTCATTGCATATGCATTTAGGATCTAGTGGAGTGCTAACACCCTTGAAAATGTTTGTGAAAATATGCTAACACATGTGCACAAGATGATATACTTGGTGATTGGCATATTTGAGCAAGGGTAAGAAACTTCACTGGCGGAGTGTCCGCTCATAGAGTGCGGATAGTCCGACAGTGCCACCGGCGCCCTATAAAGAAAAGACAGGATTTCACATAGTGCACCGGACGATGGCCTCAACTGGACCGGTGCGTCCAGTCAGTGGATGCAGTGAAGACGCTGGGGTCGGTCTTCGACCGAACGCTGGGTCACTTCGTGACCGGACACTAACGGGGTGCGTCCGGTCCTGTTGATGTGGAAACGCACAGAGGAGACAGTGAGTGACCAGAAGTTGGGTGAGTCCGGTCAGGCGTGACCGAACGTGTCCGGTCGCGAGTGCAACCTTACTGGAAACTACCCGACGCTGGGGTCCTATGTCCGGTAACTTTGAGTAGCGCGTCTGGTCACTACTTAAATGTACCGATGACCGTTGAGATCGGGCGATCAGCATTTGAAGCCGATGACACGTGGCAAGCATCGGGCGACCGGACGCTGGGGTCCTGCGTCTGGTCGATCTGATCGGCGCATCCTATCACCCCGAGCAGTGCCCAGTGAAAGGGTACAACAGCTCTATTTCGTGGGGGCTTCTATTTAAGCCCCATGGCTGGCTCAAACTCACTCTCTTGACCATTTGTATTGACATAGCAACCTTGTGAGCTTAGCCAAAGCCATCTCACTCATCTCCATCATAGATTCAACATCTTTGTGAGATTGGGAGTGAGTCCAAGGGCATTGCTTGAGTGTTTGCATCTAGAGGCACTTGGTGTTCATGTTTTGTTATGGGATTCGTTTGTTACTCTTGGTGGTTGCCGCCACCTAGACGGCTTGAAGCAGCGAGGATCGTCGAGCGGAGGTTGGTGATTATCTCCGGCTCCGATCGTGGTGCTTGTGAGGGGATCTTGACCTTTCTCCGGCGGAGAGCCAAAAGGTACTCTAGTAAATTGCTCGTGGCTTGTGTGATCCTCATCTTATGTTGGTTGTGCAGCACCCTATTGAGGGTTTGGCGTGTGATGCCAATTAGCGCGTGAACCTCTAAGTGAGTGAATCACCACAAAAAGGACTAGCTTGCCGGCAAGCAAGTGAACCTCGGTAAAAAATTATTGTGTCATCATTTGATTCCGAGGTGATTGGTCTTCATTGGTATTTATTCTTGTGATTGATTGGTTCACTCCTTGACTCGGCAGTATAACCATCTTGCTCACTCTCTCTACATTACCACAAACTAGTTGTCAAGCTCTTTAGTGTAGCTAGTTGTGAGAGCTTGTTAGTTTGGTTGGTGTGGCTCTTTAGTTAGCCTTTGAGAGCACACTAACTTAATGCAGTGACATAGCTATTGTGTGGTTAGAAACTATATAAACTAGAATTATGGTAGGTGGCTTGTAATTTTAGTAGGCTAGCGCAACACTTGCTTTGCCTCATAATTGTCTAACCAGTTTGTTAAGTGTTGTTGTAGAAATTTTTAATCGGCTATTCACCCCCCTTTAGCCATTAGGACCTTTCACCTACTCCCGTTGGTCTTAGAGAAGACGTGTGGCAGAACCTCCTAAATTATTGGGCCCACATGCACCTGTCACTGTCCAACGACCTTTGACATCTATGCATATGTTACCGATAACCTAAGAAGACTGTCGGGTGTCCTCGGGGAACCCCGAATCATCCACGATTTCGAAAGCAGGATCACATTACTGAGTCATTGCGAAGATTACAACATTTATTCAAATATCTACACCGAGTAAATCAGCGGAAGTCTTACAATAACTTAGTTTACAAAACATTTATTTCAAACCTTACAAACTAAGTTCGATTATTAATACAAACCAAGGTAGTGGAGTGGCATTATAATATATTACAAAACACACAAATATCGCTGCCCTGCCCAAGGGCCACACATTACTTATCGTCATCGTGATCGAACAAGCGGTCATGCAAAGACGATCCAAAACAGAGATCGCTCATGAGCCTCACACCGCAACAAGGGTCAATCGAACCACGAGTACAAAAGTACTCAACAAGACTTAACCGAAATAAAACCGAGAAAACTCGAGGAATGCAGGCTCATGGGATTCAAGGTATGGCTTTAGCAATAATCAAAGTTCTTTTGCGTAAAAGCTCTTTTAACAAAATTCTTTATTTCAACATTTAAAACTTCATAAGATCATATACAAAGCTGACACGATCCGTATTGAGATCATGAAACTTCATATCCAACACTTTCTCAAACCATACTCAAGTTCCGATTATTAATACTACGATGATGAGCAGAGAAGTGAGTCTCCATAACCGAGGAGCAACGACGATTCGAACCGATTATAAACCCAGCTGGGAATTCCAGACCACACGACATATGCAGGTCCCCGACCTACCTATATCAACCTACCCTCGGATCCTCTAAACAAGAACGGGTCCGCGCCACCCGAGAATACAGTACTCCACACTCCAGCCCATTGCCACGTGGGTACACGCTATTCCGCCATCTCTCCACTCCCGGTCTTGTGAGTAGCCATTCTCGTAATAGAATAGCCAAGTTAAGGCTTACCGGAGTATGCGGTTAGTACTACAAAGTCTCACCTCAAGCGGTTCAACAACGGTACGGACCTTAATCGACACGGGCGGAAAGAACCCGCTCACAAGACCTCCATGTCTTATGGCTCACACACACCGAGTCCGCTTTGGTCTAGATTTATTACTTCACATGCTCATATTTCATGATAACATAAGTAACAAAGTTCCATATAAAACTCGCAGTGACGGTAATCACCCGACTTTTATTATCTAAGCATGACTAAGCATAACTAGCCATATACTTAATTAAAATGGTTAACAAGGTAGATAAGGAAAACAAGGTTGGTAATGCATCAATTAGGTTCCCACTTGACTTCTAATCACTTAATGCAGTATTGAAAAGCAAAAGCGAAATCAATTTGTAAAACACAAGGTAGGTTTAATGTATCAAGGGCTTGCCTTCGTTGTGGAAAAGTCCGATTCAGAGTCGGTCCACGATATCAACACCAACCTCCACAGATGGCTCAACCTCCTCAACTACTTGATTAACTACCACGGGTTCACCTTCGTTCACTACACGTAGTAACAATGCCATGTTTAACATGATGCGGAATACAAAACATGATGCTCGATGATGGATACAAAATTAAACAACTTGAATACAACTTTCCTTTCGATGACAGCTTACAAGTCAAACTAACTAAACCTATTTCGTAATACATACATCAATTGCCAAAGATCATTATCCACTAATGACCCAAGGACATCACTCAATCAAAAGTTCAATCAAAACCTAAATCATTAAAGGTTACTATTCACTTTTATGAATTAATTATTTAATTAAAAATTATGAAATAAATCAACTTGTTCCAATTGAGCTCAAAATTTTGTAAGCATTCATTACATGATAACTAAGTGACAAAACAATTTTCATAATTTTTGGATACATAAATAAGCCTAGAAAAATCATGGAAAGTCATTTATTAATTAATTGGGCAATTTTTATCACACCCCAAAAATACTGAAAATCAAGATTTCAAATTTTTGTTATATAATATACATCATAGAGAAGTCACACAAAAATTTTCATAATTTTTGGAGCTCTAAATAAATCTACACAAAAATAACAAAAATAGACACTATTCATTCATTCCAGAAAATAGAAAAATCCATTTGAACTATTTGAGTCGCGACAACCCGACCCCACATGTCATCCCTAACCTCCGTCCTTTGACTACGACAACGACGGCGCTGACCCAGCGCAAACTCGCCGACGGTGAGATCACAGAGAGATGCAAAAGGTACTAACATGATCACTACGTCACAACGTATCGATCTATGGCACTAACGCGACCAATTATGGACCGAACCGAGCACTACACCGACCATGGCGGACGCGGTGGCACGGCAGCGCTACGCCGGCGGCAGGAGACTGGTAACGATTAAATAAACGGCACAGGAAGCACCAGCAGCTCACCACAAACACGACGGAGCAGAGAGCAAGGCTGGAGAAGCAGCGCAGACGTGGGTCGACGTACACAGCAACGGCGGCGGAGCAAGGATCGTCGGTGATGGCGTGCCGGCGACTGTGGTGATCAAAATGAGCAAGCAACAACGGATTAAGCATCACAAAGATCGAGACGAAGCCGAGCTACGCTAATCGGAAGCAACGGCTCACCCGAGGGGCCACGACCACGGTGAAACGGGATCACCGAAGTTGTTGCTTTACCGCGAAGAAAAAAGTACGTTATGTGGCCTCTCGGCGAAATCAGACTAAATTGAGGGATAGCTAGACGCGCAAGGAGTAGGCGGAGCTGGAGCTAGCTTATCAGCGATGGCGGAGCACGACAGCGACGGCACGGGCTCGCCGGAGATGAGCAAGGTGACGGGAAGAAAACAGAGCAAAGGAAAATGAAGAACGGCGACGACTCCAGAGCTATAAAGGATGGCCAGGAAACTCAAGGAAGCTGCGCTGTGGCCTTCACCGCGCCAGCGCGACGCCAAAACGGCCACAACCGCGCCTGGAACGCCGAAGAAAGAAACGCCGGCAATGTAGCAAGAGCGGTGAACACTGTTCACACAAATTACAGAAATGCCATTCGCCCAAAATTCACAAATTACTCTCAAATTTTCATAACAACTCAAAAATCTCCAAAAACAAAAGTTGTTCAAAATCAAAAGTTCTACAACTTTGCTTTTGAAACCATATCCAAATTCATTCTACATTTTGAAATTCAAATTTAAATTCAAAAGGGGACACTTTTAAAGAATTATGCCTTTTCAAATTACTTCAAATTTTACTAAACAACTTTGAAAACTCCAAAAACCAACTTTGTACAACTTGACAAGATCTACACTTTTGCTTTTAAGCTCAACCCCAAAATATGCTTAGATTTTTAAATGAGTTTTCAGGGTAGAATTTAAATACTGAAATTAGGGTTTTCGGAATTTCAAAACAATACAGGTATTTCAAACTCGATTCAAACAATACAATTCAACACTTATACATGAATGTAAACTTGTTTTAGTGAATGCATATCAAAGTTTGCAATATGACCACATGCTTTGCAATGCATATGATGACATGACAGTTTTAGTATTTAAAACACCCGGGGTGTTACAATCCTTCCCCCTAAAAGAAATCTCGTCCCGAGATTCAAAGCCATAGTTTAAGTAATGGAAAAGGAAATGTGTCAACCCAAAAATATCCAAAACTTCTTCATAAAACAACTGAGGTCCCTTTACAATCATGATTCACAATCTCATAGTAAACTACCATCATACTAAATCGATGCAAGAAACTCTGGAAACTTTTCTAACAAGTAATCTTCAGATTCCCATGTAGCTTCTTCTTCTGAATGTTGATTCCATTGTATCTTGTAGAACTTTATTGTTCTCCTTCGAGTAACACGATCTTTCTGTTCCAACACTCTGATAGGATATTCCGAATAGGTTAGATCCGGTTCGAGTTCCACCCCTTCAACTTCAATATTCTGCTCAGGCACTTGGAGACACTTCTTTAATCGAGAAACATGGAATACATCATGCAATCGCCGATAGATGTTCGGTAATTTCAAGCGATATGCTACCTTTCCATACCTCTCTAAGATTTGAAATGGTCCAATATATCGAGGTGCCAATTTGCCTTTAACACCAAAGCAGTTAACTCCCTTCATTGGTGATACTTTTAGATATACAAAATCTCCTTTGTTAAACATCAATGGTCTACGCCGTTTATCTGCATAACTCTTTTGTCTGGACTGAGCTATCTTCAAATTACCTTGTATCTGTCTAACCTTGTCTTCTGTTTCTTTTATCAGGTCAACTCCAAAGAATCTTCTTTCTCGGGCTCGGACCAACTCAACGATGTCCCTGCATCTCACGACCATATAGTGCTTCAAATGGAGCCATTCTAATGCTTTCTTGATAACTATTATTGTATGAAAACTCAGCCAAAGGCAAACACTCATCCCACTTCTTGGAATAGTTAAGGACACAACACCTTAACATATCTTCAAGTACTTGATTGACTCTTCATTCATCCATCGATCTGTGGGTGATAGGGTGTACTAAATGTAAGCTTGGTTCCCAACGAAGAATGCAATTGTTTCCAAAAGCTAGAGACAAAGCTGTGTACCCCTATCCGACACTATGGTCTTTGGTACTCCATGTAGGCTCATAATTCTTGCTAAATATATATCTGGCATATTGGACAAGAGAATATGTATTCGGACGGAAGAAAATGTGCTGACTTGGTTAGTCGATCTACAATAACCCATATTGAGTCAAATCCCTTTGCTGTCTTGGGTAGACCAACAATAAAGTCCATACTTATATCCTCCCACTTCCAAGCTGGAATAGGTAATGGTTGTAATTCTCCAGCAGGCCTCAAATGTATAGCTTTCACTTTCTGACAAGTATCACACTTTGCTATATATCTTGCAATTTCTATCTTCATTTTGGTCCACCAAAATCTTTGTTTTAAGTCATGGTACATCTTATTACTCCCCGGATGGATAGATAACCTAGTAGCATGTGCTTCTTCAAGAATTGACTGTCTCAACTCAGGAACTTTTGGTACTACTAGACGATTCTTGAACCATAACACATCTTCATCATCTATGCTGAAGCATTCCGCTTTTCCATTCCTGACTCTATCCTTGATATGGGCTATACCCTTGTTTTCTTTCTGAGCAGCAATAATCTGATCACGAATAGTGGCTTCAACAATAATGTTGGTCAAATTGCCCTGTTGAATTACATCTACATTCAACTTCTCCATTTCTTGACATAAAGTCAAACCCATTGTTCTTACTGCCAGACAATTGCAATAACTTTTGCGACTTAAAGCATCTGCAACCACATTTGCTTTTCCAGGATGATAATGCACTTCCAAGTCATAATCCTTAATCAGTTCTAACCATCTTCTTTGTCGCATGTTCAATTCTGACTGAGTGAAGATATATTTTAAGCTCTTGTGGTCTGTGTAAATATGACACGTATTACCAAGCAGGTAATGCCGCCAAATCTTCAGAGCATGTACCACAGCTGCTAACTCCAAATCATGAGTCGGATAGTGTTCTTCATGTTGCTTAAGTTGCCTGGACGCATAGGCAATGACTCGGCCTTCTTGCATCAATACACATCCAATACCAACTCCTGAAGCATCACAATAAACATCAAATGGCTTCTCGATATCAGGTTGGGCTAATACTGGTGCAGTGGTCAACAATCTTTTCAAATTCTGGAAAGCCTCTTCACAATCCGATGACCATACAAACTTGACTTGGTTCTTCAACAACTCAGTGATGGACTTTGACACCCTAGAGAAATCTGGGATAAACCGACGGTAATACCCCGCCAATCCCAGAAAACTCCGAACCTCATGAACTGTAGTTGGCGGTTTCCAATCAAGCACATCCTTAACTTTGCTTGGGTCAACTGCAACTCCTTCAGCTGACAAAACATGACCAAGAAACTGTACTTCCTTAAGCCAAAACTCACACTTGCTAAACTTGGCATAAAGCTTATGTTCTCTCAAGCGGTTCAGAACAATTCTGAGATGTTCCGCATGTTCACTCTTGTTCTTGGAGTATACTAAAATATCATCAATAAATACCACTACAAATTTGTCTAGCTCAGGCATGAATACTGAGTTCATCAGGTACATGAAATGAGCTGGAGCATTTGTCAAACCAAAAGACATTACCAAGTATTCATATAATCCATATCTTGTGGTAAATGCCGTTTTGGGAATATCTTCAGGCTTAATCTTGATTTGGTGATAACCTGACCTCAAATCTATCTTCGAGAAAACTTTGGCTCCGGCCAGTTGATCAAAAAGTAGATCTATCCTAGGTAATGGATACTTATTCTTGATGGTCACTTCATTCAACGGACGGTAGTCGACACATAACCTCAAGGTCTCATCTTTCTTCTTCACAAATATTGCTGGACATCCCCAAGGTGATGAACTAGGTTGGATAAATCCCTTATCAATCAATTCTTGCAACTGAGTCTTCAACTCGGCTAACTCCTTAGGTGGCATCCTATAAGCTCTCCGAGAAATCGGAGCTGTTCCAGGTTTCAATTCTATGTTAAATTGGACATCCCTATCTGGTGGTAGACCGGGTAATTCTTCAGGAAACACATCAGGAAATTCACATACTACCGGGATATCTCTAATCTCTTTGACCGCAGTTGCACAAATTTTGCCCATTGATCTTCTTAAGCTTGGAAATTGGATAAGAAGTTGAGAAGCACTAGCTGGCAAACTTACCCTTATAGTTCTATTCAAAGCATTTATAACAGCCTTATGCTGATGCATCCAATTCATTCCCAAAATTACATCTATATCCTGATCCTTTAGGATAATCATGGTAGTGGGAAAAATATGCCCACCTAGGTTTACGGGTACCTGGTATACCATTTCCTTAGTACGTGACGCGTCCCAAAGCGATTTGATAAAGAAATTTTCCTTTGTTGCCCCAATTGGAATTTCATACTTCACGACAAATGTTCTATTGATGAATGAATGTGATGCACCAGAATCAAATAGTATAACTGCAGGGTGATCACGTGATGTGAAACGTACCCATCATCACTGGCTCTCCCTCTGGAATCTCTCCGGCTTGAATGTAGAACACTCGCCCAGTCTTCTTTTCACCATTACCCTTCTGAGCACTCTGATTGTTGTTCTTGTTCTGCGGTGACGACCTCGTTGTTGATTGGCGTGGTTCTTCCGAAATTGGGATTGTCTTTGTTTGGGATCTGGGCATTCCCTTGAGAAATGACCAGGCTTACCACAGTTGAAACAGGGATACTTATGACCTTGTGATGTTGGAGTATTAACACCAGAAGTATTTTGAGGTGAATTCTGATAAGTTGTAGCAGGACGAACATTTGATTGTTGCCCAGATTGAAACTGCGGTGGACGATAAGGAGGACGATAATGGTTGACTGGATGATAGATCACCCTCTGCCTCTTTTGATTTCCTCCAAAAGGTCCAGACGGCACATTCTTTTTCTTTTTGATCTCCTTATGTTGTCGATACTTTTCCTCTGAAGCAATTGCAATATTCACTGCCTCATGATAAGTAATATTGGTACAAGTTGTCATCATTGTCTGCAATTTAGTATTCAGACCTCTCATGAACCATTTCTTCTTTTTAGCATCGGTGTTGACATGTTCAGGTGCATATTGTGACAGGTGATTGAATCTTCCCACATACTGCATAACCGTCTGATCCCCTTGCTTCAAAGCAAGGAATTCATCCAGTTTCATAGCCATCACTCCCTCAGGGATATAATGAGCTCTGAAAGCAGACGAAACTCCATCCAAGTTAATGGAATACCTATGGGCTGCATGGCCATAAGATTTGCATACCAAGCACCTGCTGCTCCCCTAAGTTGTTGGGCGGCAAACACCGGTTTCTGAACCTCTGTGCATGGAATAAGATCAAATTTCTGCTCCATGGTCCTAAGCCAGTCATCAGCCTCCAGTGGGTCATCGGCCTTGGTGAACACTGGGGGTTTTGTATCTGTAAAGTCCACATATGTAGCCTCATGCCTATTATGATTACGCCCACGGTGTCCATGCATCCGATTCGGTTACTTTGAGCCATCTCATGAAGCAAACGAGAATTTTCAATCTGTCACATTGACAAGTGCAGACTATCGCATCGACCAAATTGGTTGGAACTGGTGGCGGATTGGGGATATCATCCTCATCTTGTGAAGTACCCGGAATCTGCGAACCTCGCGTACGACGCATCTGTTCATAACAAACCAAACTTTATTCACAAGTCTTTATTGAATTGCAACTAAAGCTTACTACAACGCATTACATCGGTTTCTTATTTAAACACAAACCGCATCTAAACAAGACTGCTTAACTTAAACTAGAACTAACTATTACACAACTCTACTTCTTTCCTTTATCACTTCAAACTTCGGGCTCGGTATCCATTCCAGAAATATTACCGCCCTCATTATCACTCTCATCAATCATTACTAATTCTTCCGGATCTTCTTCTTCTTCTTCTTCTTCCGATTCACTATCATCGGCAAGGATCACACCTGGGTCCATTGCATCAGCTTGGGGTTCATGATTAGGATTCAGGAGATTGCTTAGCCTATGAACTTCCTCATGTAGAGTGGTATTATGCTCCTCTAAATCCTCTACATAAAATTCTAGCTCATGAGTTCTAGCTCTAGCTTCATTTCTCCCATCCACCATATGAATTAACAGATTTTCGCAGTTCCTGTGAGCGGTGGTGATACGTCTTAACTGCTCCTGTAATCTGCCCACCTGGATGACATCCATAGCCCTATCTCTAGTAGCTTGGGCTAACTCTGCAGAAATCCTCTGTATCTCTGCCTGAGGATCAGACCTAGATCTGCTACTGCTAGCACCGTCATTCCTAGGGGCAAGTTGATGGCGAGGAACTCCTTTAGGTCCGGTGGACTTACGGGGCGTCTTCTTGGTACGAGCCATACTGTACGAACAGGATTAATCCAATTAAAACAATCTGACAACAGTCTCAAGAGCAGTTGGGATGGACTACACAACTCAACCCATACACACTACTCACCCAGGCTCAGAGACGAAGGAAGTAACAAGTGAATTAATCATGATGCATGAATCGTTCTTACGAACCAAAAACATCAAACTTATAAAGCACACAAACAACAGTTGTTATTATATAGGGCATAATAGAATTACTACTCCACCACACAAAGCCTTTTTCTCAAATCAGGAAGGGTGAGAATGAAATAAGATAAGTCGGAAGCAATTTGGACCAAATTAACAAGTTATACTTATTTGTCCCAAATCATTTTGAAGTTTTTGTAAAACAACACAACAAAGACTTGTAACGATCGCTCTGATACCAATCTGTGGCAGAACCTCCTAAATTATTGGGCCCACATGCACCTGTCACTGTCCAACGACCTTTGACATCTATGCATATGTTACCGATAACCTAAGAAGACTGTCGGGTGTCCTCGGGGAACCCCGAATCATCCACGATTTCGAAAGCAGGATCACATTACTGTAGTCATTGCGATATTACAACATTTATTCAAATATCTACACCAGAGTAAATCAATGAAAAGTCTTACAATAACTTAGTTTACAAAACATTTATTTCAAACCTTACAAACTAAGTTCGATTATTAATACAAACCAAGGTAGTGGAGTGGCATTATAATATATTACAAAACACACAAATATCGCTGCTTACGCCTAAGGGCCACACATTACTTATCGTCATCGCCTTTGAACAATGGTCATGCAAAGACGATCCAAAACAGAGATCGCTCATGAGCCTCACACGCAACAAGGGTCAGCGAACCACGAGTACAAAAGTACTCAACAAGACTTAACCGAAATAAAACCGAGAAACTCAGGAATGCGGGCTCATGGGATTCAAGGTATGGCTTTAGCAATAATCAAAGTTCTTTTATGTAAAAGCTCTTTTAACAAAATTCTTTATTTCAACATTTAAAACTTCATAAGATCATATACAAAGTGACACGATCCGTATTGAGATCATGAAACTTCATATCCAACACTTTCTCAAACCATACTCAAGTTCCGATTATTAATACTACGATGATGAACAGAGAAGTGAGTCTCCATAACCGAGGAGCAACGACGATTTGAACCGATTATAAACCCAAATTGGGAATTCCAGACCACACGACATATGCAGGTCCCCGACCTACCTATATCAACCTACCCTCGGATCCTCTAAACAAGAACGGGTCCGCGCCACCCGAGAATACAATACTCACACTCCAGCCCATTGCCACGTGGGTACACGCTATTCCGCCATCTCTCCACTCCCAAAGGCGCGAGTAGCCATTCTCGTAATAGAATAGCCAAGTTAAGGCTTACGGAGTATGCGGTTAGTACTACAAAGTCTCACCTCAAGCGGTTCAACAACGGTACGGACCTTAATCGACACGGGCGGAAAGAACCCGCTCACAAGACCTCCATGTCTTATGGCTCACACACACCGAGTCCGCCTGGTCTAGATTTATTACTTCACATGATCATATTTCATGATAACATAAGTAACCAAAGTTCCATATAAAACTCGCAGGTGACAGGTAATCACCCGACTTTTATTATCTAAGCATGACTAAGCATAACTAGCCATATACGAATTAAAATGGTTAACAAGGTAGATAAGGAAAACAAGGTTGGTAATGCATCAATTAGGTTCCCACTTGACTTCTAATCACTTAATGCAGTATTGAAAAGCAAAAGCGAAATCAATTTGTAAAACACAAGGTAGGTTTAATGTATCCGGGGCTTGCCTTCGTTGACGGAAAAGTCCGATTCAGGAGTCGGTCCACAGATATCAACACCAACCTCCACAGATGGCTCAACCTCCTCAACTACTTGATTAACTACCACGGGTTCACCTTCGTTCACTACACGTAGTAACAATGCCATGTTTAACATGATGCGGAATACAAAACATGATGCTCGATGATGGATACAAAATTAAACAACTTGAATACAACTTTCCTTCGCGGTACAGTTACAAGTCAAACTAACTAAACCTATTTCGTAATACATACATCAATTGCCAAAGATCATTATCCACTAATGACCCAAGGACATCACTCAATCAAAAGTTCAATCAAAACCTAAATCATTAAAGGTTACTATTCACTTTTATGAATTAATTATTTAATTAAAAATTATGAAATAAATCAACTTGTTCCAATTGAGCTCAAAATTTTTGTAAGCATTCATTACATGATAACTAAGTGACAAAACAATTTTCATAATTTTTGGATACATAAATAAGCCTAGAAAAATCATGGAAAGTCATTTATTAATTAATTGGGCAATTTTTATCACACCCCAAAAATACTGAAAATCAAGATTTCAAATTTTTGTTATATAATATACATCATAGAGAAGTCACACAAAAATTTTCATAATTTTTGGAGCTCTAAATAAATCTACACAAAAATAACAAAAACAGACACTATTCATTCATTCCAGAAAATAGAAAAATCCATTTGAACGCTGAGTCACTGACAACCCGACCCCACATGTCATCCCTAACCTCCGTCCTTTGACTACGACAACGACGGCGCTGACCGGCGCAAACTCGCCGACGGTGAGATCACAGGAGACAGCAAGGGTACTAACATGATCACTACGTCACAACGTATCGATCTATGGCACTAACGCGACCAATTACGGACCGAACCGAGCACTACACCGACCATGGCGGACGCGGTGGCACGGCAGCGCTACGCCGGCGGCAGGAGACTGGTAACGATTAAATAAACGGCACAGGAAGCACCAGCAGCTCACCACAAACACGACGGAGCAGAGAGCAAGGCTGGAGAAGCAGCGCAGACGTGGGTCGACGTACACAGCAACGGCGGCGGAGCAAGGATCGTCGGTGATGGCGTGCCGGCGACTGTGGTGATCAAAATGAGCAAGCAACAACGGATTAAGCATCACAGCATCGAGACGAAGCCGGAGCTACGCTAATCAGAAGCAACGGCTCACCGGAGGGCCCTGACCACGGTGAAACGGGATCACCGAAGTTGTTGCCGGCCGCGAAGAAAAAGTACGTTGCGCGGCGTCTCCCGGCGAAATCAGACTAAATTGAGGGGATAGCTAGACGCGCAAGGAGTAGGCGGAGCTGGAGCTAGCTTATCAGCGATGGCGGAGCACGACAGCGACGGCACGGGCTCGCCGGAGATGAGCAAGGTGACGGGAAGAAAACAGAGCAAAGGAAAATGAAGAACGGCGACGACTCCAGAGCTATAAAGGATGGCCAGGAAACTCAAGGAAGCTGCGCTGTGGCCTTCACCGCGCCAGCGCGACGCCAAAACGGCCACGACCGCGCCTGGAACGCCGAAGAAAGAAACGCCGGCAATGTAGCAAGAGCGGTGAACACTGTTCACACAAATTACAGAAATGCCATTCGCCCAAAATTCACAAATTACTCTCAAATTTTCATAACAACTCAAAAATCTCCAAAAACAAAAGTTGTTCAAAATCAAAAGTTCTACAACTTTGCTTTTGAAACCATATCCAAATTCATTCTACATTTTGAAATTCAAATTTAAATTCAAAAGGGGACACTTTTAAAGAATTATGCCTTTTCAAATTACTTCAAATTTTACTAAACAACTTTGAAAACTCCAAAAACCAACTTTGTACAACTTGACAAGATCTACACTTTTGCTTTTAAGCTCAACCCCAAAATATGCTTAGATTTTTAAATGAGTTTTCAGGGTAGAATTTAAATACTGAAATTAGGGTTTTCGGAATTTCAAAACAATACAGGTATTTCAAACTCGATTCAAACAATACAATTCAACACTTATACATGAATGTAAACTTGTTTTAGTGAATGCATATCAAAGTTTGCAATATGACCACATGCTTTGCAATGCATATGATGACATGACAGTTTTAGTATTTAAAACACCCGGGGTGTTACAAGACGATCCCCTGATCCACCGTCCCCTTGATGTAGCGCAGCAGCCGCTTCACCGTAGCCCAGTGATCCTCTCGGGGATCGTCCATGAAGCGGCTGACGTAGCCCACGGCGAACGCAATGTCCGACCTCATGTGGATTAGGTAGCGCAAACCACCAACGATGCTTTGGTAGAGTGTTGCATCTACCTTCGCTGCAATACTGGCCTTCGTCAGCTTCAGCCGCTCCATCGGAGTCACGCACGGCTTGCACTCAGCCAAGCCGCTCCGCTTCAATAGCTTCGAGGCGTGCATGCTCTGAGCGAGCGTTAGCGCCTCCTTCCCCTGTCTCACCTCGATGCCGAGGTAGTAGGAGAGTGCACCGAGATCGCTCATTCGAAAATGAGCTGTCATCTTGCGCTTGAAGCTGTCAATGTCCTCCGCACTCGCGCCGGTGACGATCAAATCGTCCACATACATGCCGATGACGAGCTCCTCCTTTCCCTGTCGTCGCATGTAGAGCGCGAGTTCGGTTGCGCACCTTGTGAACCCAAGCTCGCCCAGCATGACATCAAGCTTGGCGTTCCACGCTCATGGGGCCTGTCGTAGCCCGTAGAGCGCCTTGCGCAGTCGGAGCACCCTGTGCTCCGCTCTCTTAACGGTGAAACCCGGAGGTTGCCTGACGAAGACCGTCTCCGCCAGCTCACCATTGAGGAAGGCCGATTTTACGTCCAGGTGATGGATGCGCCAGTCCTTTGCTGCTGCCAAAGCCAGAAAGCAGTCGGATTGACTCCATGTGCACTACCGGCGCGAAGACTTCCTCAAAGTCGATGCCCTCACGCTGGACAAAGCCTCGAGCGACGAGGCATGCCTTGTGCTTGACAATGTTGCCGTGCTCGTTCCACTTGACCTTGTACACCCACTTCAGGCCGATCGGACGGCATCCTAGAGGTGGATCGACGAGCTCCCAAGTATCGTTTTCCTCGATCGCCTTCATCTCCTCCAGCATCGCCCGTCATCAGTTTGCCTCTCGCTCGGCCAGCGCGAACGTGGGTGGTTCCACTGCACTGATGAGAAGCAGCTCAGGGTCATTGAGCAGCCGTCCCGCTAGGCCTAAGGGACCTGTGCCACCAACGATGTCGTCTAGCCTATGGAACCGCACCTCCTCACCATCGTGGAAGGCATCCACGAACTCAAAGATGTCACTTAGAGGTGAGGCGAACTCGAGCGGCGTCGATGGAGTTCCCTGTTCCACTAGAGTGGTCAGCACAGCACCTAGAGTACTCGACACCCCAGCTGCAGTGCTTGGCACTACTCCTGGACTGCTCGTCACTACTCCTAGAGTGTTTGGCACCACTGCAGGAGTGCTCAGCCCCAGTCTTGGAGTGGTTGGCATCACTGCAAGACTTCTCGGCTCTGCTACGGAAGTGTTCGGTACCCGTCCTGAAGTGGTCTGCACCACTGCATGACCTCTCGGCATCACTCCTAGAGTGCTCAGCACCTCTTCCGGAGTGCTTAGCACCGCCCCAGGAGTGCTCGGCTCTGTTGCTGGAGTGGTCTGCATCTCTTCTCCAGCATCTCCACCACCATGGATGACCAAGTGCTCAACGACGAAGGTGCTGGTGAAGCCGCCATCTTCCCTTGTGCCCAGACTGTTCTAGTCCCAGGCCACCTCCTCGTCAAACACGACGTCGCGCGAGACAAGCACCTTGCCTCCGCATGGATCATAGAGCCGGTACGCCTTGGTACCTTCCGCGTAGCCCAGGAGCACCATCGGTGTGCTCCTGTCCTCTAGCTTGGTGAGGACTAGCTTCGTCTTTCTAACATGGCCGATCCAGCCGAATGTCCAGAGGAAGGACACGCTTGGCTTGCGCCCATACCAAGCTTCGAACGACGTCTTGCCCTTCAGGTCCTTGGTGGGCATGCGGTTGAGGAGGAACACTGTCGTGGTTACTGTCTCACCCCAGAACCTTGCTGGCATGCTCTTGGCCTTCATCATGGATCGAGCCATGCCGACCACCGTCTGGTTCCATCGCTGCACTATGCCATTCTGCTGTGGCGAGTATGGCACGGTGTGGTGTTGCACCACAGCATGGTGTGGTGTTGCACCACACCCTGATCCGCTCAGTACGGAGTGAACTCCACCAAAGTGAATTCGCCGCCGCAATCAGTCCTCAGCACGTGTAGCTTTTTGCCGCTCTCCGCCTCCGCATGCGCCTTGAACTTCTTAATCGTCTTCCCCGCTTCGTCCTTGCTCATCAGGAGTTGCAACCACATGTAGTGACTGCAATCATCCACGAGCAGGAGGAAGTACCGCCGACCACCGTTTGTGGCTAGCGTGATTGGCCCGCAGATATCGCCTTGAACGAGCTTAAGAGCGTCCACCGCGCGATACTTGGCCGCCTTTGGGAACGGTAGCCTCCTCTGCTTCCCGGCTAGGTAACTGTCACATAGCTCGCCTACGTGCTTGACGTGGGGTAGCCCTCGGACCATCTTCTCCAGCTGACCAAGCGCGTCGAAGATGAGATGGTCGAACCGGGCATGCCACAGCCATGGCTCTAAGGTGTGCCTTGCTGCCAGACACACCGGCTGCTCCACCTTCAAGTTGAGCAGGTACAGCCGGTTCCGAGACCTCTTCACCTTGGCAAGAAGGCACTACTCCTAGTCCCTGATCTTGAGGACGCCGTTCTTGATCAGTACCTCGCTACCGCGCTCATCGAGCTGGCCAATGCTTGAACGCAGCTATGAGATGTAATATACATCCGTTAGCCCACAGTGCTTACCGTTTTGGCACCTGAAGACGATGGTGCCACGCCCTCGGATCGCCACCCTTGAGCCGTCACCGAACTTCACCGTGCCGGTCACGTCGTCATCGAGCTCGGAGAATGCTTCCTTGGAGCCCATCATGTGGTTGCTGGCACCAGAGTCTAGATACCACCACTGCTCCTGCTCATCGCGCCGCCCACATGTCTGAGATGGACTTGGGTGTGCAGTTCGTTAAGGTAGATAGCTTTCAGAGCCTTCCAGGCTCTTTCACCACCATCACCTCTCCCTTCTCATTGGCCTCAACGTCGTGCAGTGTACAGAACGTCATCATCAGGAGAGTGGCCTCATCATCAGTAGTAGCCTACGTGAGATGAGCCTTAGCCTTATTCTCCTGCTTGCGATTTGGGCACTCCCTTGCACAATGGCCTGTCTTTCCGCAGCGTCGGCAGGCGTTGGAGTCGACCTCCTTCGAAGAAGAAGAAGAAGAAGAAGACTTGACACGGCACTTGCCATCGCCACCACGACTGGAGGAGGCTTCCCTGGAGTTCCTCCGAGCAGCCCACTCCTCCTCTATCAGCAGCAGCTTGCCGCTGTCCGTCGTTGCTGTCGCCTGCTCCAGGTGCTCGTCCACCGCCCGCAGTCGACCAGTCACATCCTCAATGGTGAGGATGGACATGTCCAACATCGTCTCTATGAAAAAGAGCGATCTGGATGTACTTCATCAACACAGAGTAGAGGTACTTGGAGACCGCCTCTTCTTCATCGATGGTGATGCCGTGGCTCTTCAGCTTGCTGATGAGCGTCTGCAGGCGGAGAGAGAAATCCTTCACCAATTCACCATCCTTGAACTTGAGGTTGGCGTACTCCTGCTTCAGCAGCTGGGCCGTCGCCTTCTTTGCGCGGTCGAAATCGACACGCATCGCCGCAATGGCCTCCCACGCCTTCTTCGCAGAGTTCTTCATCCCCAACGGCTCCCTGTACTCCGCTGGTACAGTAGCAATGATAGCCTCTAACGCTAACATGTCATCTTCTTTGTTGTCGGTGCCTTTGTCAACAGCATTCTAGAGCCATCAGACTCTGAGCTTGACCTTCATGGTCACCGACCACTTGCCATAGTTGGTGCGAGTCAGCGTCAGCCAACTAGTGTCGCTGACCTCCCGCACCATGCGCACAACGACCTCCTGTCATGGCTGGGCAGCCACAGCCGTGCCACTGCTATCGCACATCTCCAAACCGTCCGTCATCGCTAGAGGTTAGTCCGGTGACGGCGCTTGTATGGCTCTGATGCCACTTGTTAGCCACTGGATCTCTGGCACGGGTGAGTCAGCCACTCACCACCATTGCCGACCACGCACTGTCGTTGCCGACCACACACTATGACTAGAGGTAGAAGAAGGGAGGAAGAACAGAGCACACACACAGCACAAGCACCAGCGTTGGCCGGAGCTCTACAGAGGAGATGTCAAAACTGAACTCGCTCTCTTTACTGAGTTGCAGTGGTAAACTATATATATAACTCTATCCATCTAATTCTAGTACACAGATATGTCAGGGTGCCATGCTGCTACAGTGACTAGATGTGACAGCAGGGCTGACTTTGACGCCTGCCCCTGTTATGGCAACAATGCGACAGATGAGCTATTCAGCGTCTTCCCCTGCAGCTGCTACAGTGCAACAGCAAGGAGTTTCCCAGCGGCAAGAACAACTGCTCCTGTTCGCCCTAGAGGATTAGTGCGTTAAGCACTTCCATCGACAGGACAAACAACATCGGCGACAGCGGGTCTCCTTGCCTCAGACCCCTTGCATGGCAGATTCTTTCCCCTGGCCTTCCATTTAATAGTATTCTGGTGCTTGTTGTTGATAGGATCAGCGCCATCTAGTCCCTCCATCGCCTGCTGAAACCTGCGTGCTGTAGGACCTCAAGTAGGAAGGGCCATGATACCGAGTCAAATGCCTTAGCAACGTAGATTTTCATGAGCATTGTTGGGGCACCCATTTTACTTAACAATTTGCAAGATAGTTGCACCGTTCTGAAATTATCTTGTATGCTTCTCCCTCGGATGAACGCCGTTTGATTTGGCTTGACTAGATCCCCCAAGAAAGTAGCCAGCCTCGATGCCAAGCATTTGGTGATCAGCTTACCAAACTGTGCATTAGACTAATTGGTCTGTAGTCATTGATCGAATCATCCGACTTCTTCCTCAACAGCACCATCAACGCCTTGTTGATCAGGTGGAAGTTCCTGTTGGCCCACTGAAAGGTCCTTGTTGGTTTTGGTAATTGAGTGACAACCTAGGTGGACTAATTGTGTTTATGTGAGATACACAGGTGATTAGTCCACAGGTACATGTGTATGAGCAACATATGCCATGGAGGTGAAAATGGCTTAGAGATGTTGCAAAGCTCACACATGTGATGATGAAGGAGCTTATTGCACATGAGACATGACATTGAGTCATGTGATCAAGGTGGAGAAGATCAAGACAAGACTTGGCTTGATGGACCGGTTGCAAGCGTGAAGGGCAAGTCAAAGGCTTTGGAGTGATGGACCGCGTGGCGGTGAAGCTTGAGCAAGACTTGGCGCCGATGGACGATAGCAACGGTGAAGAGCAAGTAGAGTCAAGATCGATGAACCAATATGATCATGTGATGATATGAAGTGGATCATATCATTGTTGATCGTGTTGGTGCATGTGTTGCATCGACATTGAAGGAGATGGAATGGAATGCGCAAGGCAAAGGTATAACCTAGGGCATTTCATTTCACCGGTCATAGGTGTGTAGAGAAGTTTATGACCGGGTTTAGGATAGATGGCCGTACTATCAAGAGGGGCAAACTTGTTTGCATATCGGTCATCTAGTGCCACTCGAGTGATCTAACTTTGCATTGTCGCTAGGATCGAGTGGCGTGGCAAGTTGAGTGGCTAACATCCTTTGGGAAATGATTGTGAAAATGCTAACACACATACACATGGTGGTGTACACTTGGTGGTGTTGGCACATTTACAAACGAGGTGGTGTTTGCAGGGGTGAGATGGGTTCGGGAAAATAGAATGCCTATTTTCTATTGCGCCGGATGCAAATTCTTGTGGTTGGCACATTGGAGCAAGGGTGATGAAGTTAGAAGTGAAAACGAGTTAGTCGCAAAGATGCTGGCGTCGGTCAACTAACCGGACGCTGGATCTGAATGCACCGGACGCTGGCAGGCTGCGTCCGGTCGCGCTGACGTACGATGACGCAGTAGCTGGAGAGTGACCGGACGCTGGCTGCGTCCGATCGCGTTCGACCGGACGCGTCCGGTCATGCTCGGGAGCTTACTGGAAACGACCGGACGCTGGGGGTTCTGCGTCCGGTCAGTTGAAGTGCTGCGTCCGGTCGGCAGATGACCGTTGGGATCGGAAGATGACCGTTGAATGCAGGGGACACGTGGCGAGTATCGCATGACCGGACGCTGTGGTCCAGCGTCCGGTCGATCGGACCGGAGCGTCCGGTCGGCCCGACCGTTGCCCAGTGAAGGGGTAACGGCTAGTTTAGCCTTTGGGGGTATAAATAGAAGTGTCCCTCGGCCATGGCTGGTGCTGAGCACCTCAAGGGACTTAGTGTCCATGCTTGTGAGTGCTTGGGAGCCCTCCATCACACATATACTTGATAGTGATCATTCGATTGTGTGAGTGAGCGATACTAGTGCGATTGCATCGTGAGGTTGCATCGAGTGGCACTAGGTGGTCGTGTTGCAAGCCGGTGGTGCTTGTTACTCTTGGAGGTTGCCACCTCCTAGACGGCTTGGTGGTGGTCTCCGTCGAAGCCCGCAAGAAGCTTGTGCGGCGCTCCGGAGAAGTGCTTGTGAGGGGCATTGTGCTCGCCCCGCGGGAGTCGCGAAGAGCAACTTTAGTAAAGCATGTCATTGAGCTACCCTCACTCAAGGGGTAGGTTCTTGCGGTGCCCGACGTGCGGGCTTAGCGGGTGATGCTAATTAGCCGCCGAACCACCAAGTGAGCGGTCGACACAACGGGGACTAGCGTGTTGGCAAACACGTGAACCTCGGGAGAAAAATCATCGTGTCAACCTTGTTCTTCCCGTTGGTTTGCATCCCCATTACACAAGCTTGCAATTACTTATATATATATCTTAAGCTTGTGTAGTTGCTCTTGTAATTAGATAGCTTGTGTAGCTAGCTAATTACCTTCTTGCTTGTGTAGCATAGAAGTAGCTCCCTTGCGTGGCTAATTTGGTTTTAGTAACCTTGTTAGTCACATTGCTTAGTTTGTGTAGCTAAGTATTTGCGCTCTCTAATTAGGCATTGGTTGCCTTGTTATTGAGCATTGCTAGTGAGCTTAGTTAGCTTTGTGCTTTTGCTTTCTAGCATGTGTAGGAGCTCCCTTGTTACTTAAAGTACTAGTGGCATAGGTTTGTGTGACCTTGCTCCTAGAATTGTTTAGGAGAGCTCTAGCTAGCCCGACACCTTAGTTGCTTTATTAGTATCTTTGCTAGTGAATATATATAGAGGGGTGTAGTCTTGGCTAGACCGATTGTTTTAATTCCGCATTTATATCGGTTAGCCGACGCGATTAATTTTAGAAAAGACTATTCACCCCCCCTCTAGTCCGCCATCTCGACCCTTACACCCACGGGATCACCGTCTGACGATAGTGAACTAGTCTCCAGACCACTAGTCTCAGACCACTAGTCTCCCAGACCACTAGTCTCCTAGACCAGACCACTAGTCTCCCAGACCACTAGTCTTCCAGACCAGACCACTAGTCTTCCCAGACCACTAGTCTCCCAGACCACTATACCGGTTGTGTCCGTACCCACACACTACGGATCAAGCTAGAAGAAGAAGGGAGAACAGAGCAAGCACGCACAATACAAGACAACAACGTTGGCTGAGGCCCTGTCTGTGTGATGGCAAATTTGAGCTCTCTTTACTGAGTTCCCATACATGTCTATTTATACAACTCTAACTATCTAGTCCATGTGCGGCAGCCATATGCTTTGATAACTAGATAACTTGAGGCTGACTCTGCGCGGCCAGCCCGCCTGTTCTTTCACAAAGGTCTGCAGGTGAGCCGTGCGGCGCCTGCACCTGCAGCGCCTACTATATCACAACAGGGGGCAAAGTCGGCGCCGCCTTCCCTTGTTGTGTTCACACACAAGAAGCGGCTAAGTCGGGCGCCGCCTTCCTCTTGTGTTCACACAAGGTGGCGATGAGATTAGCTAACAATCTTCCCCTAATCCTCTCGCTAACCCTTGTACCCCCTCCATGCCGATCATCTCCTTCAGCTCCGTGAGTCGAAGTCGTCCGAGCGGCTTGGTGAGGACGTCTGCGAGCTGCCGAGCAGTTTCGACGAACTCGATGACAATTTGCCCTCCATCAACACAGTCCCTAAGGAAGTGGAACTTTACGTCGATGTGTTTACTCCGGTCGTGCGAGCGGATTCTTCATGAGGGCGATGGCGGGCTGGTTGTCCACCATCGGTCTTTGGTGGGTGAGCTTCCACGTTGGTTAGCTCACCCAAAGCCCGGCAATCTCCACACAACAACACGCCTTTTTGTGGCGCCGCCGCCACGCATCGCCTCGCACGTAGATAGCGCCACCACCTTCTGTTTCAGCGACAACCATGAAATTGGGGCTGAACCGAGGAAGACGAGTACGCCAGAGGTGCTCCGTCGTCCGTCGATGTCCCTCGCCATGTCTGCATCGCTGAACACCGTGAGCTGCAGCCTACTTCCCCTGGTCTTTGGGAAGATGATTCCATGATTCACCGTCCCCTTGACGTAGCGTAGTAGCCGCTTCACCGCAGCCCAGTGATCCTCTCTAGGATCCTCCATGAAGCGACTGACGTAGCCCACGGTGAACTCAATGTCCGGCCTTGTGTGGACTAGGTAGCGCAGACCGCCGATGATGCTCCGGTAGAGTGTTGCATCTACTTTCGCCGTGGTGCTATCTTTCATCAGCTTCAGCCGCTCCTCCATCGGATTTACGCATGGCTTGCACTCCACCATGCCGCTCCTCTCCAACAGCTTGGAGGCATACGCGCTTTGCCCGAGCGTGAGTTCCTCCTTCCCCTGTCTCACCTCGATGCCGAGGTAGTAGGAGAGAGCGCCGAGATCGCTCATTCGAAAACGAGCTGCCATCTCTCGCTTGAAGCTGTTGATATCCTCCGTGCGTGCGCCGGTGACGATTAAGTCATCTACATACACGTCGACCATGAGTTCTTCCTTCCCCCATCGTCGCGTGTAGAGCGTGTGCTCGGTTGCGCACCTCTAAAACCCAAGCTCGCCCAGCGTGGTGTCAAGCTTGGCCTTCCATGCTCGAGGGGCTTGCCTTAGCCCGTAGAGCGCTTTGCGCAGTCGGAGCACCCTGTGCTCCTCTCCCTTGATAGTGAACCCTGGAGGTTGCCTAACGAAGATCGTTTCCGCCAGCTCGCCATTGAGGAAGGCTGATTTAACGTCCAAGTGATGGACGCGCCAGTCCTTTGCTGCCGCCAAAGCAAGTAGCAAACGGACCGACTCCATGCGCGCTACTGGCGCAAAGACCTCCTCGAAGTCGATGCCCTCGCGCTGGACAAAGCCTCGGGCGACGAGGCGCGCCTTGTGCTTGACAATGGCGCCGAGCTCGTCCCTTTTGACTTTGTACACCCACTTCAGGCTGATCGGATGGCATCCTAGAGGTGGATCGACGAGCTGCCAAGTCTTGTTTTCCTCGATCGCCTTCATCTCCTCCAGCATCGCCCGTTGCCAGTTTCCATCGCGCTTGGCTAGCGTGAACGTGGGTGGTTCCTCTGCACTGACGAGTAGCAGCTCTGCGTCGTTGAGCAGCCTACCCGCCAGACCTGAGGGACCTGTGCCACCGACGATGTCATCCAGACTGCGGAACCTCAACTCCTCACCTTCGTGGTAGGCGTCCACGAACTCAGTGATGTCACTTGGAGGTGAGGCGAACTCGATCGGGGTGATGGAGTTCCTTCTTCCACGGAGTGCCCCAGATAGCACCAAGAAGTGCTCGGCATCGCTTTTGGACCGCTCGTCATAACTCCCTGTAGTGTTCGGCCACCTTTGTAGGAGTGCCCACCTCGATCTTGGAGTGGTCGGAACCACAAGAAGACGCGTCTTGGCTCCGCCACGGGAGTGTGCTCGGCACTTTCGTCCCGAAGTGGTCGCCACCACTACAGAACCTCCGGCTCCACTCTGGCGTGCTCGGCATCCCTCCGAAGTGCTCGACATTCTTCCCGAGTGCTCGGCATCCCCTCTGAAGTGCTCAAAGCCTTCGCCCGGAAGTGCTCGATTCTCATCTTTGGAGTGCTCGGCGCTCCTCGGCGCGTGACACTGTTCCATAGCGTCTCCACCACCGTGGATGACCAAGTGCTCGACGACGAAGGTGTTGGTGAAGCCTCCCGCTTCCCCCGTGCTCGGACTGTGCCAGTCCCAAGCTGCCTCCTCATTGAACACAACGTCGCACGAGACAGTCACCTTGTCTCCGCGTGGGTCATAGAGCCAGACGCCTTGGTACCCTCGCGTAGCCTGGGAACACCATGGGTGTGCTCCTGTCCTCCGGCTTAGTGAGGTTTGGCCGTCTTTCCCCGGCGTGGCGATGCAACCGAATGTCCGGAGGAATGACACGTTCGGCTTGCTCCCGTACCAAGCTTCGAACAGCGTCTTGCCCGTTAGGGCTTTGGTTGGAGCACGGTTGAGGATGAACACTGCCGTGGTCACCGCCTCTCCCCAGAACTTTGCCGGCATCCCTTTGGCCTTCATCATGGATCAGGCCATGCCGACCACTGTCTGGTTCCGTCGCTCCACCATGCCATTCTGTTGTGGCGAGTACGGCGCGGTGTGATGTTGCCCCACACCTTGATCCGCGCAGTACGTAGCAAACTCCACCGAAGTGAATTCGCCACCCCGATCAGTCCTCAGTACACGGAGCTTCTTGCCGCTCTCGGCCTCCGCGCGCGTCTTGAACTTCTTGATCGCCACTGCCGCTTCGTCCTTGCTCATCAGGAGTTGCAGCCACATGTAGCGACTGCAATCGTCCATGAGTAGGAGGAAGTACCGCCGACCACCGCATGTAGCAGGCGTGATCGGCCCGCAGAGGTCGCCGTGAACTAGCCCGAGAGCTTCGCGCGATACATACATGGCGCCTTTGGGAAAGGTAGCCTCCCTCGCTTCCCGCGCCAGTACCGTCACACGGCTGACTCGCCTCCGTGTTTGATGTGGGGTAGCCCTCGGACCATCTTCCCGGTGACCAGCGCGCGTCAAGCCGAGATGTCCGAACCGGGCATGCCACATCCACGGTTCATCGGAGTGCCTTGCCGCCCGAGCAAACCGGCTGCTCTACCTCGTGTCGTCGGCAGGTACAACCGGTTCAGGGACCTCTTCACCTTGGCGAGAAGTTGCTGCTCCCAGTCTCTGATCCTCAGAATGCCGTCCTTGATCAGAACCTCGCTACCGTGCTCATCCAGTTGACCAATGCTGATGATGCTGGAACGTAGATGCGGGATGTAGTATACATCCGTTAGCGCGCGGTGCTCCCTGTTCTGGCATCTGAAGATGATGGTGCCGCGCCCTTGGATAGCCACCCTTGAGCCGTCACCAAACTTCACCGTACCGGTAACATCACCGTCGAGCTCGGAGAAGGAGTCCTTGGAGCCCGTCATGTGGTTACTGGCACCAGAGTCCAGATACCAACGCTACTCCTGGTCGACGCCCACATGCCCAAGATGGACTTGGGCGCGTGGTTCGTCGAGGTTGACGGTCTTCAGGACCTTGCTAGATCCTTCCACCGTCGTCGCCTCTTCTCTCTCCATGGCCTCGATGTCGTGCAGTGCACAGAACGTCGCCATAAGGATAGTGGCCTCATCCTCATCATCGGCTTTCACCGGGTGAGCTCGAGCCTTCTTTTCCTTCTTGCGATTTGGGCATTCCGTGCCCAATGGCCCATCTTCCCGCAACACCGGCAGGCGTTGAGTCGATTTGCTTCTTCTCCGAAGAAGCCCCGCCATGATGCTTGCCCTTGCCACCGCTGATTGGAGGAGGCTGCCTTCCGAAGTTTCACGCGAGCAGCCCCCTCCTCTTCCGTCAGCAGGAGTTTCCAGCTGTCGCCGTATTTGTCGCTTTGCCTTCCGCGCTCGTCCACCGCCCTTGCAGACGGCTGCCACATCCTCGATGGTGAGGGTGGACAAGTCCAAGATCGTCTCTATGGAGAGAGCGATCTGGATGTACTTTGCTTGCAAGACGGAGTGGAGGAATTTGGAGACCGCCTCCTCTTCGTCCGACAGACGCGCGTGGCTCTTCACTGGCGATGGCGTCTGCCCTGCAGCAGAGGGAGAAGTCCTCCACCGTTTCACCATCCCCTGAACTTGAGATTTGCGTACTCCTGCTTGAAGCTGGGCCGTCGCCTTCTTTGCGCTGTGGTCGGAACCGACGCAAGATCGCCGCAATGGCCTCCCACGCCTCCTTAGTTGAGCTTTTCGTCCCCAACGGTTCCTCAGACTCCGCCCGTCTGGCGGGGAGGATAGCCTCCAACGCCGACATGTCGTCTTCTTCCACGTCGGTGCCTTTTGTCAAATGACATTCGAGCCGTCCGGGCTCGAAGCTTGACCTTCATGGTCACCGACCACTCTCCATAGTTAGTGCGAGTCGGCGTCGGCCAAGTGGTGCGGTGACCTCCCCGCAGATCAGGCGGACAACTACCTCCGGTAGTGGTCGGGCAGCTATGGCGATGCTGCACCGCCATCGCCCAACTCCAAACCGCTTTGTCCTCGCCGCCGGTTAGAATGACGACGGCGCTTGTACGGCTCCGATACCACTTGTTGGCCCACGGGATCACTGTCTGATGATAATGAACTAGTCTCCAGACCACTAGTCTCAGACCACTAGTCTCCCGGACCACTAGTCTTCCAGACCGGACCATTAGTCTCCTGCACCACTAGTCTTTACGGACCACTAGTCTCCTGCACCACTATACCGGTTGTGTCCGTACCCACACACTACGGATCGAGCTAGAAGAAGAAAGGAGAACAGAGCAAGCACGCACAATACAAGACAACAACGTTGGCTGATGCTCTGTCTGTGTGATGGCAAATCTGAGCTCTCTTTCTTCGAGTTGCCATACATGTCTATTTATACAACTCTAACTATCTAGTCCATGTGCGGCGCCCATGCATCATCACAATAACTAGATAAACAGCGACAGAGCTGACTTCTGCGCCGCCAACGCTTTGTTCTTTACTGATCTTTGCGTAGTGAGCCGTGCGACGCTCGCACCTGCACTGCGGTGCCTATTGTATCTGGCGAGGGGCAAAGTCAGCGCCGTCTTCCCTTGCTGTGTTCATACACAGCAGACGGCTAAATCGACGCCGCCTTCCTTTACTGTATTCACACAAGGTGGTAGTAGATTAGCTAACAGTTCCGGCCGTCCAGGGCACAGAAGGCGTTGAAGGCGGCGACGACGTCGGCTTTGATGATTGGCCAGGCTTTTTTTTTTTTTTTTTAGAAGAGGCCGGTGAAACCATCAGGTCCCGGCGCTTTCTCAGCCGGTATGTCGCGGACAACCGCCCAAATTTCATCTTCAGTGAAGCATACATCCAACGCCGATAGGTCTAAGGTTGGGAGATTGAGAAGGTCAAACCGAACTGTGCGCGAGCGCTGTGCTGGTGATCCCAGCAACCCATTGAAGTGAGCAAACAAGGCATCCGCCATGTGTTCGTTGTTTACCACAACATGCCCATCTACCGTCTGGGAGTGAATGTAATTTTTCCTGCTACGATGGCATGCTTGTAGATGGAAGAACTTCGTGTTGGCATCACCATGTTCCAGGTACAGCCTCCTGGAACGCTGACATGCGATCGTCCTTGACATGGAAGCAAGCCCCAGACAGCGCCACTTGAGCCTCTTCCTCAGAGCCACCTCTTCCACAGACAAGATTCGGCGTTCTTGTGCGGCCTCAAGTCGTGCCACGATTTCTCTAGCAATAATTAGTTGCAAATTGATGCTGCCTATGTTCTTCATGCTCCAGCTCTTGAGTGCCTTGGCAGTGTTTCTCAGCTTGTGATCAAGGACGCGAAACGCGTCTGCGTTCGGCATTGGGCAGGCCCAAGCCTCAGACACGACTTGCATGAAACCATCAAAACTCGTCCAAATGGTTTCGAAGCGGAAGCGCTTCGTTGCCCAAGGAGTGGTGGTAGTCTATAGCAACAAAGGGGCATGGTCTGAGCAGTCCGTGGAGAGGGCGCGCAAACGGTGATTAGGATAGCCATCAAGCCAATCCGTCGTGGCGAAGGCCCTATCAATCCTCTCAAGACTGGGATGCTCCCGTTCACTGGACCATGTGAACAATCTGCCTTGTAGGAATAGCTCACTAAGAAGCAGCTCGTTCAGGAACCGAGCAAAGCGACGCATAACACGGCGGTTTAGGCGACCATTGCTCTTGTCCTCAGCCCGGTAGATCATATTGAAGTCACCGCAAACGAACCAAGGTCCCTGGCAGGCTTCCCGCACAGCCCGCAGCTCATTCAGGAACGCGACTTTATCATCGTCCGACTGCGGTCCATAGACCGTAGTGAGCCAGAACGGTTGCAACTCAGGGCCATTCACCGTCGACGCGAAGGCTGTGATGCTGAAGGAGTCTGTTCGGAACTGGGAGAGGGACCATTCCGACGTGCGCCAGGCAACCAGGATGCCACCAGCAGCACCATTTGCGGGGAGGGAGAAGTAATCAAACCCAGCGCCTAACATATCATTGACAAGGTTCACAGGAATACATGACAGCTTAGTTTCCTGAAGGCAGAGCAGCGACACCTTCTCTAGCGACACGACTGGAGACACAACATTGCGACGTGCACGGGCACCCAGGCCACGTACATTCCATACAAGCAGATTCTCACCATTCATTGGTTACACAATTTGAGCGACAGCAGCATCATCAGGCTAAGCAGCCACCTCAAGCAGGGTTGGCCCATTGTAGCCATCATCTGGGACAATGCATCAAGCGCCTCACGCTTTGATGCCGACAAAGGGCCCTCGAAGATTGCCTCAAATTGCGAGGACTCTGAGTCCAGCGTTTGCTCGTCCGACTGCAGCCCCCATTTCTTCATAAGCACGCTCTCGGCTTGAAGCTCAGGCTTGCGTAACCTGCCCAGACTCTTTTTCGCCAAGCGACCACTCCGCCGCAGGTGTTCCGGATGTACGCGCTGCCGTGGCACTCTCAAACGAGGCGTCCTGAGCAGCGGTGAGGGAACTGGAGCTGTGACTCGATCGACGAATGAGGACGCCACAACAGATGGCGAGGGGGGATCGACATCTTCATCCAGAAGCCCAGACCCGCTGGACCGGGAATGGCTAGTCTCCAGTGTCGACGTAGGCTGGATAGTGGGGGCGTCTAGCCCAAGGCTTGGATCAGGCCCAAGCGGGGGAGCCCGAGCGACCGCCGGGTGAGGCCCAAATTCGGGGGTCGGATCCCAGGCTCGTAGATGGGCCTCCTCATCAGACAGCCGTAGTGGGCAGTCTGGGCCGTCAACTTGGAACGGGGACCTAAAACGCGGCGCACCCACCATCAGCGACATGTCGTTACTCAACAGAAGCTGTGTGTGTTTAGTTCGTAAAAAATTTTCCAAAAAGTGTTACAGTAGCCATCACATCGAATCTTGTGATACGTGTATGGAGCATTAAATATAGATAAAAAAAAAACTAATTACACAGTTTGGTTGAAAATCGCGAGACGAACGTTTTGAGCCTAATTAGTCCATGATTGAATAATAATTGCCAAATAAAAACGAAAGTGCTATAGTAGCCAAATTCCCAAATTTCACGAACTAAACACAGCCAGATTTACGAGGAAACCACAAGATTTGTCGCTCTCGGCATGGCGACCAACAAGGGAGACGTCGTCATCGATTGGCACGACGTGCTGCTCCACCCTTCCCAACACGGGCAACCTGTTCAGTTGGCTGGTTCATATCGTTGCTGGTTTGTGAAGAAGTACTGCTGGCTGGTTTGTGTGAGAGAAAAATACTGTTCCGACTGAAAATTTACGATCATTTACGACAAGCCACAGCCAAACGAACATGCTAGCATTGGGTCCGAATCCTTTCCCAAATCGGCCTCGGTCCTCTTGACCTGACCAGCCATAGCGTCCTCAGAGCAGAGGTCAGCCGTCTGACCTGCTTTCTGCGCATCGACCGTCGTGGGAGCGCTCGGCTCAACGTGCATGACACGGGGCCCCACCACTATGTCACGGCTAGCGAGGAACGAACAGCCCACCGAACCGACGAGCACCACGCCATGCGACTGGAAAGTGGGACCCCATCGGCGACTCAGGCGAGGGGCGTCGTCCCCAGCGCCGGTGAATCTGGTCATCCGAGGCCCGCGCGACCGGCCGCCGTCATCAAGTCCGGGATGGTAACCATTGTGGTTGCTATCCCCGGAGTCATCCTCATCATCACCCTCCAACCATGGCCATCATCATCATCCTCCGGTGTGCTCCAGTCTTGTAGCTCGACGATGCGGAACCGCACCAGATAGCGTAGCCCAGGCAGCTCCTCCTGGTAGTGGTAGAAAGGCCCCTCATGCATCGAAGGTTCTGGGATGAAGATAATCTTCTCTTCAGGGATGAACCTCGGGTGAAGGCACCACACAGCGACAAAAAACTCACGATCATCATCCACAGGGGTCACCTCCGGCAGAGCAAGCTCAATACAAGCACATGCCGAGCCAAGGATAGTTTGCGCCACCTCCGTGCTTCTCGCGTGCAGAGGGACGCGTCGCATTCTGACCAGCACCCCGAATCGGAAGGAACCACCGGAGGCCAGTGATGTTCGATGCCACGGGTGCCACATCAGAGAGAACGGGGCGTTGGGTGCCAGGGTGCCCATGACCCGTTCTAGGTCTACGCGACGTGAGAACCTGACGACGAAATCCTCCGGGTCATGGCGGTGGACTGTTGTCGACGATTCGTCCAGACCGTAGTGGGTGGCGAGGTAGGTACGGACCATCGCTGGGGATACCGGAGGTCTGGTACCCGTGACAACAGCGACCAGCGCAAGCCTGAGGTCCGCTTCCCCCGCCTCAAGCTCAGAAGAGCGAGGCATGACGACCAGCTCCAAGAAACGTCGCGGCAGCTATCCAGTTATGGTCACCCGCCCAGACTCCGGGACGGCAACCATGGGACGCGGCTCCGGGACGACAACCGTAGGGCGTGAAGGCTCTACCACGGTGACCGTAGGGCGCGTAGAGCGTGGCTCCGGGACAACAACCGTAGGGTGTGAAGGCTCCACTGTTCTCCCATGGGATCACTGACTCAGTGAGTGAACCAGTCATCAGTCTTATCGAGCACCTGTTAGTGTTGCCGAGCACCCACTAGCCGTGTCGACCATGAACAAACGTTGTCCGTCTCCACACACTATGGCTAGAGCTAGAAGAAGAAAGAAGAACAGAGCATACACATACAGTACAAGACACCAGCGTTGGCAGAAGCCCTGTATGGGAGATGGCAAATCTGAACTCTCTTTACTGAGTTGCCGTGGTAGTCTATTTATACAACTATATCCATCTAGTCCTAGTACAACTGTCCTGCTGCAACAGTGACTAGATAACATACAGGGCTGACTCTGCGCCAGTCTCTACATGTGCCTACAGTGTTTTAGGTGAGCCGTGCGGCGTCTGCACCTGCAGCGGCTATAGTATCACACCATGGGGCTTTTTCGGCGCCACCTTTCCTTGCTATGTTCACACAAGGTAGCAGTAGATTATCTAACAATCTTTTCCTAATCCTACTGCTAACCCTTGTACCCCTTCCATGCCTATCATCTCCTTCAGCTCTATGAGTCAAAGACGTCCGAGCGGCTTGGTAGGGACGTCCGTGAGTTGCCGACCAGTTTCGACAAACTCGATGACGATCTATCCTCCATCGACACAGTCCCTGAGGAAGTGGAACTTCACGTCGATGTGTTTGCTCCGGTCGTGCAGAACCGGATTCTTTGCGAGGGCGATGGCGGCCTGGTTGTCCACCATCAATGCTGGTGGGTGAGCTTCCACACCGGTCAGCTCGCCCAGCAGCCGGTGCAGCCACACAACTTGGCACGTCACTGTGGTCGCTGCTACGTACTCTGCCTCGCACATAGATAGCGCCACCACCTTCTGTTTCAGCGACAGTCATGTAATTGGGGCCGATTCGAGGAAGACGAGTACGCCAGAGATGCTCTGTCGTCCATCGATGTCCCCTGCCATGTCTGCATCGCTAAACACAGTGAGTTGCAGCCTACTCCCGCCAGTCTTAGGAAAGATGATCCCCTGGCCGCTTCACTACAGCCCAGTGATCCTCTCTGGGATCCTCTATGAAGCGACTGACGTAGCCCACGGTGAACGCAATGCCTGACCTCGTGTGGACTAGGTAGCACAGACCGCCAATGATGCTCTAGTAGAGTGTTGCATCCACATTCATCGTGGTGCTGGCCTTTGTCAGCTTCAGCCGCTCCTCCATCGGAGTCATGCATGGCTTACACTCGGCCATGCCGCTCCTCTCAAACGGCTTGGAGGCATACACACTCTGACCGAGCGTGAGTTTCTCCTTCCCCTGTCTCACCTCGATGCCGAGGTAGTAGGAGAGTGCGCCAAGATCGCTCATTCGAAAACGAACCGCATCTCGTGCTTGACGCCGTTGATGTCCTCCGTGCACGTATCGGTAACTATTAAGTCATCCACATACACGCCGACGACGAGCTCCTCCTTCCCCCGTCGCCGCGTGTAGAGCGCGTGCTCGGTTGCACACCGCTAAAACCCAAGCTTGCCTAGCGTAGCGTCAAGCTTGGTGTTCCATGCTCGTGGGGCCTGCTGCAGCCCATAGAGCGCCTTGCGCAGTTGGAGCACCCTGTGCTCCTCTCCCTTGACAGCGAAACCTAGAGGTTGCTTGACGAAGACCATCTCCGCTAGCTCACCATTGAGGAAGGTCGATTTAACATCCAAGTGATGGACGCGCCAGTCCTTTGCTGCTGTCAAAGCTAGTAGCAAACAAACCGACTCTATGCGCGCTACTGGCGCAAAGACCTCCTCGAAGTCTATGCCCTCGCGCTGAACAAAGCCTCGGGCGATGAGACGCGCCTTGTGCTTGATAGTGGCGCCGAGCTCATCCTGCTTGACCTTGTACACCCACTTCAGGCTGATCGAATGGTATCCTGGAGGTGGATCGATGAGCTGCCAAGACTCGTTTTCCTCGATCGCCTTCATCTCCTCTAGCATCGCCCGTCGCCAATTTCCATCGCGCTCGGCTAGCGTGAACGTGGGTGGTTCCTCAGCACTGACAAGTAGCAGCTCTGCATCATTGAGCAGCCGACCTGCCAGTCCTGAGGGTCCTGTGCCGCCGATGATGTCATCTAGCCCACGGAACCACACCTCCTCACCTTCGTGGAAGGCATCCACGAACTCGGTGATGTCACTTGGAGGTGAGGCTAACTCGATCGGCGTCGATGGAGTTCCCTTTTTTGTCAGATTGCTCGACATAGCACCTGGAGTGCTCGGTACCCTGGTTGTAGTGCTCGGCATCACTTCTAGATAGCTCGTCATAACTCCTGCAGTGTTCAGCCACACTGTAGGAGTGCCTAGCCTCAGTCTTGGAGTGGTCGGCACCACTGCAAAACGTCTTGGCTCCACCACGGGAGTGCTCGGCACCCATCCTAGAGTGGTCGCCACCACTGCAGAACCTCTCGGCACTACTCCTGGCGTGCTCGGCATCCCTCCAGGAGTGCTTGGCACTCCTCCCGGAGTACTTGGCATCCCTCCCGAAGTGCTCGGCACTACCCCAGGAGCGTTCGGCTCTACCACCGGAGTGCTCGGCACCTCTTCCCAGCGTCTCCACTACCGTGGATGACCAAGTGCTCGACGATGAAGGTGCTGGTGAAGCCGCCAGCTTCCCCTGTGCTCGGACTGCTCCAGTCCCAAGCTGCCTCCTTGTCGAACACGACGTCGCGCGAGACAAGCACCTTGTCTTCGCGTGGGCCATAGAGCCGGTACGCCTTGGTACCCTCCGCGTAGCCTAGGAACACCATGGGTGTGCTCCTGTCCTCTAGTTTGGTGAGGTTCGGCTTCATCTTCCTGACATGGCCGATGCAGCCGAATGTCCGGAGGAAGGACACGCTAGGCTTGTGCCCATACCAAGCTTCGAACGGCGTCTTGCCCATTAGGGCCTTGGTCGGAGCGTGGTTGAGCATGAACACCGCCATGGTCACCACCTCCCCCCAGAACCTTGCCGGCATGCCTTTGGCCTTCATCATGGATCGAGCCATGCTGACCACCATCTGGTCCCGTCACTCCACCACGCCATTCTATTATGGCGAGTACGGTGTGGTGTGGTGTTGCCCCACACCCTAATCCGCGTAGTACGCAGCGAACTCCACCAAAGTGAATTCGCCACCGCGATCAGTCCTCAGCACACAGAGCTTCTTGCTGCTCTCGGCCTCCGTGCGCATCTTGAACTTCTTGATCGCCGCCGCCGCTTAGTCCTTGCTCATCAGGAGTTGCAGCCACATGTAGCGACTGCAATCATCCACGAGTAGGAGGAAATACCACCGACCATCGTTTGTAGCAGGCGTGATCGGCCCGCAGAGGTCGTCGTGGATGAGCTCGAGAGCGTCCTTCGCGCGATACTTGGCCACCTTTGGGAATGGTAGCCTCCTCTACTTCTCGGCCAGGCAGCTGTCACATAGCTCGCCTCCATGCTTGATGTGGGGTAGCCCTCGGACCATCTTCTCCAGCCGACCAAGCGCATCAAAGCTGAGATGTCCGAACCGGGCATGCCACATCCACGGTTCCTCGGAGTGCCTTGCCGCCAGGTACACCGGCTGCTCTACCTTCAGGTCGAGCAGGTACAACCGGTTCAAGGACCTCTTCACCCTAGCGAGAAGTCGCTGCTCCGAGTCCTTGATCCTAAGGACCCCGTTTTTGATCAGTACCTCGCTACCACGCTCATCCAGCTGACCAATGCTGATGATGCTGGAACGCAGCTACGGGATGTAATATACATCCGTTAGCGCGCGGTGCTCCCCGTTCTGGCACCTGAAGATGATGGCGCCGCGCCCTTAGATAGCAACCCTTGAGCCGTCACCAAACTTCACCGTACCGGTAACATCGTCGTCGAGCTCAGAGAAGGATGCCTTGGAGCCCGTCATGTGGTTGCTGGCACCAGAGTCCAGATACTACCGCTGCTCTTGGTCGGCGCCCACACGTCCGAGGTGGACTTGGGCGCGTGGTTCGTCGAGGTTGACAGTCTTCAGGGCCTTGCCAGGTCCTTCCACCATTGTCACATCTTCCTTCTCCTTGGCCTTGACGTCGTGCAGTGCACAGAACGTCGCCATCAGGATAGTGGCCTCATCCTCATCATCAGCTTGCGCCAGATGAGCCTGAGCCTTCTTCTCCTACTTGCGATTTGGGCACTCCCATGCCCAATGGCCCATCTTCCCACAATGCCAGCAGGCGTTGGGGTCTACCTGCTTCTTTTCCGAGGAAGCCTTGCTGCGGCGCTTGCCATCGCCACCACGGCTGGAGGAGGCTGCCTTCCCGGAGTTCCTCCGAGCGGCCCACTCCTCTTTCGTCAGCAGGAGTTTCCCGCTGTCCTTCGTTGCTGTCACCTATTCTAGGCGCTCATCCACCGCCCCCAAACGGCCTATGACATCCTCAATGGTGAGGGTAGACAAGTCCAATATCGTCTCTATGCAAAGAGCGATCTGGATGTACTTTGTCGGCATGGAGTGGAGGTACTTGGAGACCGCCTCCTATTCGTCAATGGTGATGCCATGGCTCTTCAGCTTGCTGATGAGCGTCTGCAGGCGGAGGGAGAAGTCCTCCACCGTTTCACCATCCTTGAACTTGAGGTTGGCATACTCCTGCTTCAGAAGCTGGGCCGTCGCCTTCTTTGCGCGGTCGAAACCGATGCACATCGCCGCAATAGCCTCCCACGCCTCCTTAGCAGAGCTCTTCGCCCCCAACGACTCCCTATACTCCGCCGGTACAGCAGCGAGGATAGCCTCCAACACTGACATGTCATCTTCTTTATTGTAGGTGCTCTTGTCAACAGCATTTCAGAGCCGATGGGCTCTGAGCTTGACTTTTATGGTCACCGACCACTCTCCATAATTGGTGCGAGTCAGCGTCGGCCAACTGGTGCCGCTGACCTCCCTCACCGTGTGAACAACGATCTCCGGTCGTGGCTGGGCAGCCACAGCAGTGCCACTGCTGTCGCCCATCTCCGAACCGCCCATCATCGCCAGCGGTTAGTCTGGCGACGGCGCTTGTACGGCTCCGATACCACTTGTTGGCCCACAGGATCACCGGCTCAGGTGAATGAACCACTGACCAGTCTTGCCGAGCACCCGCTAGTGTTGCCGAGCACCCACTAGCCGTGGTGACCACGAACAAGCGTTGTCCGTCCCCACACACTATGGCTAGAGCTAGAAGAAGAAGGGAGAACAGAGCATACACACACAGTACAAGACACCAGCGTTGGCCGAAGCCCTGTATAGGAGATGGCAAATCTGAACTCTCTTTACTGAGTTGCCGTGGTAGTCTATTTATACAACTCTATCCATCTAATCCCAGTACAGCTGCCCTGCTGCAACAGTGACTAGATAACATACAGGGCTGACTCTGCGTCGGCCTCTACATGTGCCTATAGTGCTGCAGGTGAGCCGTGCGGCGCCTGCACCTGCAGCGGCTACAATATCACAGCAGGGGGCCTTTTCGGCGCCGTCTTTCCTTACTGTGTTCACACAAGGTAGCAGTAGATTATCTAACATCCACCACAGGATGAGAAGAGGCCGCATTCGCCAACTACGGTGTTGGCGGAGCACAGCAACGAGGAACGGACGGCGAGTGGCCCGTTGAAGCAGATCGTGCAGAGGACGTGTCGTTCGCGTCAACCGGGCGACGAAGGGCGGGTTCCCACTGGGCCACAGCACGATGGCCTCGAGCAATCCTCGGAGGTGAACAAGCACGCTTCCCAGGCCTAGCCATGGCCATGGGTGGGAAGGGGCAGTCCCTGGCACAATGACACTCGCTCCTGCAATTGGTGCACCGCGATCGAAAGACACAATCCGCCTTGACATGATCATCTCCTAGGCAGTTGAAGCACGGACTGACCAGGTTGGGTGGGACTGGCTTCGCCGGCTTCGACGGTACGCGCCGGCGCTAGCGACGACGACTGTGCACCTGATGAAACCCCTCGGCGTCCGGAGCATCCGAGAGTCATGCTGGGTGGGCGACCGTGGACGAGCGCTGCCCGTCGACAGCGTGTTGGGGGGCTAACTCCCCCGATGGGGACCCGAGAACCTCGCAGGCAGAGCGGCCCCGGACGGCCGCCGCCCATCGTCGGCGAGCTGGAGGGGCAGGGTCTCCCATTGGGGTTCAGGCAAGGCGACATGGCGATGAAAGGCTGGTCCCCGACAGCCTCCTCTTCGTCCACCCATGAGCACCGGGAAGAAGAGACGTGCTCCATGGCGGCAGCTGAGTGGGTCTGCGAGGGGCTAAGAACTAGATTTGGTGGACATCGGGGCCGGAATAGCCGCACGGCGTTGGGGTTGGGCAGACACCGGAGCCATGGAGGCCACCGGCGCTGGGGGTTGTGGGTGGACGCCGGGGCCAGAGTGGCCACCGGCGGTGGGGGGGGGGGTGGGGGAGCTCAGCTCACCCTTGGAGCCTGACTGCCCTCATGATCAAAATGCAACTCAAGAAGTAAAAAATAGAGGTGTATTGGGAAAATGGAAAGACGTATTGAAAAGTAAGAAACTCAAGTATTTTGGGTCAAAATTTGAATTCTATAAGGTCATCTATTTTGGTACAAAGGAAGTATGCCCTAAACTATTATCGAAGTCCAAATTTCCTTCCTTATCTATAAAATTGGTTTGTGGTCCCTTCTAATAACTACGGACATAAAAACGTCTGTTTTTACACCCTGGACGATTTAGATGGCATTTTTATCCTACGTGATGCCATGAGAGGGGAAATCAAACCACGCTAATAGTTTAGGTGTAAATCAGACCGTTGAGCTACCACTGCTGGCCACCGATCGGTTCGTCTAGAGGTGGTCACCAGATGGAACATACACAGCATCCTTCGCCTATCGATCGATGCGTTCTTCCTGGGACGAATGTCTTCCTTGTTGGGAGCGAGGGAGAGCTCTGGAAAGCATCGGCGCCACCAAGGGTCCAATTCTTTTTCTGGTTGGCTCTCCACGGCCGTGTCTGGACGGGAGAACAAAGGAGAAGACCCGGTCTTCAGAATACAGCGGAATAGCGGATTGCGCGCTCTGTGCCCAGGAGGATGAGACGGTTAACCTCCTGCATCTTCGCCAGGGAACTTAATTTTGGTGCCGCGTCCTGCGCCCGCTTGGCTGGGAACGGCTAACGCCGGTGCCGGGCGCAGTGCTGCCGGACTGGTGGATGGACATGGACTCCAGGCGGCAAGTGCCCAAGGAGTTGCGGAAGGGGTTTGGCTCGGCAGTGCTGCTTGTTTGCTGACGCCTGTGGAAATAGCGCAAGTCTTCGACAACGCGGCGTCGACAGCTCTTAAAGAGCTTGGCATGGTGATTCAAGAGGGCAACGAGTGGATCTCCGCGGGGTTCACGGCTATATGGTCGCTTCTGGCTCCGGGTTGCGCTAGTGCTTTCGGCCTTGTTTTCTTTGCTGCTAGTGCTTTCGGCCTTGTTTTCTTTTCATTGTCGTTGCTCAGCCTGTTCAATCCTGGCATCTCGCCTACGGATGGTTCAAGCTTGTAACTTGCTTTCTCCTTCTTAATGACAGGTAAAGTCGTGTTCTATAAAAGAAAAAGAATCAACGGTGATAAGCCTGCTGAAGCTGATTCGATGTGAGAGAAAAACATTGTAGCATAACTGATAAGCCAGACTGATAAGTTCCAGCGAACAGGCTTTTGCATCAGATTATCTTCTGACAGATTAATAAGATAGCATCGTCATACAATCGAAAACCGCAATCCAAATTCCTTTGACTATTCAAGTAGAGGCTAAACCAAATATTTTTCTAACGTTGACAATTGGTTCCCTCCCAGTCTCAGAGGTTATATGTTCGTTCAATAAATTCTGATGCCATTGGCAGAAATTTAATTTCTTGCTGAATTCTAGCGACGCATACACATGGGCATGCTTAGTAAACTGAACAGGTGTGGCTGCTGAATTCTAGTGACGAACTTGGCCACGTGGTTATGAATCAAAGATTGAGATCGCTGGTTTTAGTTTGGGCCAATATTAATCCATTAGTTGATGCTACGTCGCTGCTGAATTCTATGTAGCAACGAACAAATGGACATGCTAATTAAGTAACTACCGGTTCTTGGTCTTCCTACGATCGATACAACAAGTAACTGTTGTTTGAAAAATACGTATGCAGTTACGTTGACATGTAAACATGATACTTGTTTCTAGAAATACTTAGCTTACGCGCGTAACATATACGATCTGACCCAAAGAAAAAAAAACACGTTACATGCATGAAAACTACCTTGATCTGACCGGACCAAATCAACAGAAGTCATCCGAGAAATGAGCAATATATGAGCTAGGTCTGCCATGGCATGGACTAGAGAATCGTCCGAGAAACAGCGTAGCTACCGTTGCCAGCATTGCATGCGGTGGCGCCGCGCCGTGGCTCTCATTTGGCTCCGATCGCCTAGTTCGTCGTCTTTCTCTCTCTATATATATACTAGACCAACTGTTGTGTGATGTGCTCAATCATTTTCGTACCTCAAAAAAGTCTCAAACGACTTTGAAAACCAAACCAAAACCATACGTGGGGGGAATTTGAGATCGTTGATGAGGCAAATGGAAATGGGAGGACGCTTTCTCTTCGCCGGAGCTGCTGCAGCTCTCCTCTTGTCGCTCGTGTTCATGAGAACGGCTGTGGCTCGGGCGACACCGACGGTCGACGACATGCGGGTGGAGACCCGGCCCCGCCGCGGGGATTTACAAGGCACCGGAGGCGAAGAACAACTCAAGCTACGGCGGCACGCGGGTGGAGGCAACTGCGCATGCAGCTGGTAATAACGAATCGAACGATCTGGCAATTGATATGCTGCATAATGATCTCCGATCCTATGTTCCAAGCTGTAGATCATTTTTCTTTTGTCCTAAGTTAAATTAGTTTAACTTTGACCAAGTTAATTTAAAGGAGAATGAATCAACATATTTATTTGACCGCATCAAAGTAGTTTCATTAAATCACTTGAAATATGCATTGATAATACATTTATTTGGTTTAATAAATATTAACATATTGTCTATGGTTAAACTTAGAGAAGTTTGATTTATGACAAAACTACATGCTTCAACGAAAACAAAATAGATCTAGTGGCTATTATTTTTATTGATTATTAAAATCTACCAAACTGATGGTTGGTTGTTTCTTATTTTCGTGAGAATTTCTAACGTTTATTCTTTTTATCAGAACTTATGAGACCGGTGAACTAATCTAGAGAATCTAATAGCTCCATCCGCTATTCTTAAGGAACAAACCCCACCACCCTTCTTACTCAAGCTCTATTTGGTACGGCTCCTCCTCCAGGTGCTACACCGCTGGAGCCGGAGGGAGGATCCTTAAATTGTAGCTCCTCGTCTGTACACAAAAATGGCTCCAGCTCCTCTATACACCTAATAACAAGTCCTCTTCAGGATTTTAGGGCGTGATTGGTTGCTTTGGTGAGAGGGGGAGCCAGGATGGAGAGCCAGTCCAGGATGGTGAGATGCATGCTCAAACCGTGCACTCAGTCGTGTTTGGTTGTCTTTGTTGTTGGTCCAGTATGAGATGAGATCTTGTTTAGTTGCATGCATGGATGAGAGTTTTGAGTGTATGACACATGGGTCCCTGCGCCATGCCTGAATCAAGCCATCCTGTATGGAGAGGGAAGTGAAAATTGAGAAGACGAAGTCGTGCGGGATGGAGGAGGGCAGATGAATAAAAGGATACAGGCGAAAGGTGCGAGGAGGGCAACCAAACACGCCGCATGAATGAGGTCAGACATCAAAACGGTGCGGGAACGGCCCGATTCGGCCTACCAATCACGCCCTTAGTGCAGCTCCTCTGGCTTCTCTACCAAAGCTGCTACTGGAGCTAGAGCCAGCGTTACACCAAACATGCCCTCAAATAAACCTTTGTTTGAGAGGGCATATCATTAGGACAAAAGACGGTAACTAAGTGATCAGTAGTGCAAAACTATAAATTTATTGAAGGGTTTTCTATGTAGGTTTGAAACTTGAATCATGCCCCTCCCACTCGTGAAGGCTCTAGTTTGGTTTTGGTGAATTGTTGAAACCCTATGTGCTAACCTAGTTTATCAAATTGATTATGAGATAGATGGCACATTCCAAGTGGTGAAGCAAATGAAGATCATGATGTGATGATGGTGTGGACATAATGATCAAGTGCTTGGACTTGAAAAAGAAGAAAGAGGAAAAAAAGCTCAAGGCAAAGGTGATATCCATAGGAGCTTTTTGGTTTGGTGATCGAGACACTTAGCGAGTGTGATCACATTTAGGATTGATATCCGTACTATTAAGAGAGGTGAAACTCGTATTGAAATGCGGTTATCAAAGTACCACTAGATGTTCTAACTCATTGTATACGCATTTAGATTCTAGTGAGTGCTAACACCCTTAAAAATAGTTGTGAAAATATGCTAACACAGGTGCAAAAAGTGATACACTTGGTGGTTGGCATATTTGAGCAAGGGCGGAGAAGTTGGTGAAGTGAAGGAGGCGATTGTCACTGAAATTCAGTGACCGGACGCTGGTCACGTAGTGACCAGACGCTGGTCACGTAGTGACCGGACGCACCTGTGTCGAGTCCGGTCAATTATAAACGAAGGAGACGCGCTCGGTGGTGTCTGGTCCACGACCGGACGCAGCACAGTAAATATGACCGGACACGCAGGGTCTGCGTCCGGTCACAGATGACGTATGTTGACGTTAGTCACTCGGCTTGGCATGCAGAAGAGAAGAATTGGCCGGACGCTGGGCTAGGTCCGATCATGAGCGATCTGACGCGTCCGATCACATTTGGGCGGCTCTGGATTGTCTTTGGAAATGACCTGACGCTGGGTCGCCGTAGGGAGCTGCGCATTCGGTCGCGTCTCGGCCATGGCGCATGTGCGAGTGCTCTGCTGTTGATCGGCGCGTCAGGTCTCGCGATTGGCGCGTCCGGTCTTAACGTAATTCGCGAGGGTTTGAATTTGACCGTAGAAATTGCGTGGACGACATTGAACCAAGGGTACACATGAATGGAGATCCACGACCGGACGCTGGGAGGCCTATGTCCGATCAGCGCGACTTGCGCGTCCGGTTGCCCTGAGTTGGGTTGCTCTGTTAGCCCAACGGCTCTATTTCGATGGAGCCTCTATAAAAGGTGTTTGGCCTGCTCTAGCTCACCCTCTTGTCCAGTTGCAATGACATAGCAACCTTGTGAGCTTAGCAAACGTCCTCTCACTCATCTCCATCATTGATTCATCATCTTTGTGAGATTGGGAGAGAATCCAAGTGCATTGCTTGAGTGATTGCATCTAGAGGCACTTGATGTTCGTGTTTCGCTGTGGGATTCGCTTGTTATCCTTGGTGGTTGCCGCCACCTAGACGGCTCAGAGCAGCGAGGATCATCGAGCGGAGGTTAGTGATTGTCTCCGGCTTCGATCGTGGTTATTCTAAGGGGTTCTTGATCTTTTCCCGGCAGAGAGCCAACAGGTACTCTAGTGGATTGCTCGTGGCTTGTGTGATCATCATCTTATGTTGGTTGTACGGCACCCTATTGAGGGTTTGGCGCGTGATGCCAATGTAACACCCTGGTGTTACAATCTTGTTTAGCACCGCGATTTAGGCCTAAGAAAAAATTTCAAAACGAGTTTCTCGGATTTTTTATTTAAAACGTACTTGATGTGATAAGTAAATCCTGTGTGACTTAGTTTTGTGGACTCAAATAAACACCCAAGTTAAATAACGCAGTGCGTAAAGACATTTATGAATGTTGGACAACAATTCTAACAAATAGATAGCAAACGGTTTGTTCTATTAGATTAAGCATGAAAATCAATTTTTATAAACAAAATAAAATATAACTTGTATTTAGTACTCGAATAAATCTGGAGCGCAAGTTTAATAGATGAAAATGCAACTCTTGTTTTGGTGAGTAAAAGTTACCCAATAGTATATTTGATAGCTCAGAAATCAGATCCAAGATTTAAACTAGAACTTTTCGTTGAGTCAGCGAGAAATTAGATTTATGTTCGAAAGGTCGTAGTCGCGTTGGGGACGTGTCATTGGCGCTCTGTTAGTGAACCTACAACTGTAGCGAACGATCTTGGTCGCTCACGTCAGCTACTTCGCCTCGCTCGCTCTTGGCCGTTCGTTCCATCTACCCACGCTGCTGAAGCCACCAGCGCATAGCGCAAATATGCATTCAAGTAGCAAATATGCATGCATCACTAGCAGCACTCAGCAGGAGCACCCTATCGGTAGCACGCCATCGCAGCGAGAGCAAGCCTCATTTGCTGCCGCCCCCACTAAGTGCCACCGTCCAACTCGTCGCATCGCCTTGCAACACCATCAATGTCTCTTGTCTTGTCTCTGTTGCCTGTCTTGCCTGCCTTTGCAGTCTGCCCTTGCTTGTCTTGACTGACTCTGTCGAGCCAAGTACCATCGTGGCAGCGCCCATGTCGCCTTGGCCTACTCCCTGTGCCCCTCCTTTTTCCTCTCCATAGCGCACACCACACGCAAGTCCACAGCGATGCCCTCCCTGCTCCTCCATAGCTCCACAGCGCGCCTGAGCCGCCTCGTCAGCCACCGCAGCACCCGCCGTGCCGTTCCGGCCTTGTTCCGCGCGCGGCTCTGCCTCGCCTCGCTCCTCCTCGCGCCAGCGCCCCCGCTGCCGCCAGGCGTACCTCGAGCGCGCTGCTATCCGCACCGGTGCTCCCAGCTATCGTCCGCGCCGGTCGACTGCTGCTGATGCCACCATGGAGCTCCGCCCGGTCCGCGCGCCTCCCGTCCGTAGCGCCTCGTCGTGCCCGCGCCACTGTCGCGCTCGCCGTGGCCGTTTCCGCCGCACGCGCGAGCGCACCATGCCGCCTGGTGCCCGTCACCGCGGCTCGCGTGGGCATGCTGTCGGGAGCTGACTCATGTCTTGCCGTGGCCATGCCCGGTTCCTGTCGTGTCCATGCACCTCCCCACGACGCCCCGTGACTGCACCGCTGTCGGCGAGCCGCCCCTTGGCCGGCGGATGGCTTCCCCACCACGTACTCTGCTCTGGAGGAGAAGGTGAGGACGTAGAAATGTAAATACGAGATTGTCCGAGGGGCTAGGTGTAAAATACGTGACTCATTTAAATAGTGCTCTGGATCTCGGGTTGAATAGGGAAAAGCGCGGGGTCATTTCTGCAAAAATGCACGCCGTGCTGGGCCATGCTGCGTGGGTCGGCCTAGGGGCCGCTCGCCCTGCGCCTCCACGGCCGCGGCCTACTCCGCGCCCCGCCTAGGCTGTCCGCGTCGCGCTGGGCCGCTCGCGCCCCGTTCCCTCGTTGGGCCACGCTCGCCGCGCCTGCGCCGTTCGCGCCCGCGCGCTATGCCGGACTTGTGCCACCCCGCCTGGGCGGGACTGGTGCCACCTGCACTGGGCCGCGTGTGCGTGCTGTGCTCCAGGCTGCCAAGCAGTTACCGCAGGCTGCTGAGCCAGTTTAGTTGCCGCCGATCCTTTTTCATTTTTGAGGTATTTTCTAATTTAATGCTGAAGCAAACTTGTAAAATCAATATAAAATTGTGTATATGTCCAAAAATGGTGAAACCAATTTTGTTAAGTTTCTCAAATCATGATCTATCTACTAGTATATTTTGTTCATATAGTTTGATAATATTCTTGTAAGCTATATAATTAATTTGAGATGCTTAATATCGTTAAGACATAAACTTGTGGGAATTTCTATGATAAATCGGTGATAGTGTTGACTCTAAAAATTTTATAGTAAATTACTAATATTATTAGCTGCTCACCGTAATTTTTGTAGCTCTAAAATAATTAGTTTGCTAGATAGAGAATCGTGCCCTATTTCGAATAAAGATTAAATTGATATAATGGAATGAAGAAACAACTTGGGTTTATATAACTAAAATATTTGTTGGGAAATAATGCCTTATTTGACAACATTGATATATAGCCTAAGTACGGTCGTCGTTAGAACTAGCTCGTCAACTTGAGAGACGTAAATCGTATTTTACGAGTCATGATTGCAGTCGATGAATTACGTCTTTGCATGGCATCGCATTGCATTGCATATCATAATAGGGACGTTGATGGATCGTGGAGTCATCGGGAGTTACTAGAGAAATGGTGCTTTTAGAGATCGTGTCACCATGATGGAAAGCTAACTTCTGATTAAATCTTACCCAGACAAGCCCCGGTGCATAACCCCTACTTTTCTGCACTTTAAATTATAGTTGTGCAGTAGGTTTTAAGGAGTTGATTGAAACCCACTTGCACATATATATCTCTTTATCCTATGAGTCTTACTAGTATGATATGATCGTGTAGAGTGCTATGCTACAGGACTCCAATAGAAGTCGAGTGATTGCCTGTCACTCGTGAGAGATAGGAAATTTATTACTGTATTATTATCACTTGGAAAATGTAAATGGTGGAAATGATAAATGGTGACCGGGCAGGGATATGGTTTGGGTATTGGTGAGTGTAAGAGGTTGTGTCCTACGGCCAACGGGGCAAAGCTTGGTTACACAGTTTTCCCTGTCTGTGTCGGTTAAGGACTAGTCATTGTATTGGACGATAGACAAGTCACAGACTTATTATCCCAAGCACATACTTGGGTATGGGCACAGGAAAGACTTGTTACTCTCTTGTCTTGGGTTCCGGCTCTTTCTGGACCGATTGTTAGGGTGATTTTTGGGTTAGGAGGTCCTTACACCGCACTGAGTCCGGGACTTAGGGGCGAGGGCTTGGAGTCCCAGTTTAGACGGGGACCTGGACCCCGTGACAAGAGGGTAGTGGGTTGGTCCTGCTTGTGCCTGGGGCACAAGCGGAGTGTATGTTTTTAGAGGACCCAGCTGGGGGCATTGATTGCTTACCACCTGCTTGAAAATAGCACATGTGCTTACATAGAATGGTTAGTTAATGAACTAATGCTACTGCTAATAAAAAATGAATATAAGGACGCACACTTAGTAATGCTTCCTGCAGATGCAATAAACCCATAAGCCAGATAGCCTTACATATCCTTGGAGTCTTTTCTTTTCTCTTATCGGGTAAGTCTTGCTGAGTATAATTGAGTACTCAGGGTTTTATTTCCCCCTATTGTAGGTGACAAGTGGATGCTAGAGCTGACTCTTGTGTATGGATTCCTCCTGGTGGGCTCAAAGATGATTTTCTTTACGCTGCGATCATAGTCTCTATTTATAACTCTTACTAAATGTTTTTATAAATGGATGTTTTATAATCTGTTATCGTAGTTTATATATCAATATTTCATCACGTCATAAATAGATGTTTAATTCCACTGTAACTCTGTTCAAACGTTCATATTCCGCTGTTCAATTAAATTATTTATAACTCTGATAATATGATTATATTCCACTGTTATAATAATAAATAGTATACTCTGATGTTGTATTAAAAGTGATATAAGAAATAGTTAAGAATGATGTAAGCTTTATTCTCTCATTTGTGATCCTAATGGAAAAATATGGATTTTTGGGTTCTCCCTTGCGGTGTGTCCGACGGAACTGTATAATTTAGTGTTCTCCCTTGAGTGCTTAGTGTCTAATGGAAGACAAGCACTCCTGGGAGACATTAGATTAGGCGGTTCTACCACAGGTGGTATCAGAGCCAGGTTGAGGAAATAAAGCTTCAAAAATCTTTTCTAAAATAAAATTTAACAACAAATTCTTTTCAAAGAATATGACATTTTTATGCGAAGTTATATAAGTAGCCCTATTACTATGGTTATGTATCTAGGATAGATGTCACTCTGCTGACTTAGGTAGGCTTAATCAAGTTTTCTGCAGGTACACTGACACCGAGCATAGTCCGATAGTATCGACTAACTACAGGGAGAGAACGCTGTGCCAAAAATCTGAGAACGGTTGCCCTATATGTTGGCAACAGTGGAAGGACGTATAGGATGTGCATTCATGCATATCTGGTTTGTGCATTGTAGTGCCCATATTATTTGCAGATACGCCATCCACAGGTGTCACACGTGGCGTATTATGCACGACTGACTCGTTCCTGTTTTGGAGTTATTTCTGCACTATGGCTTCGTGCTTCGCGTTCGCCGTGGTTCACGCTGGTCGTGACCCATGTCTCCTTGTACTCTTTTCTGCGCTCTTGTCGGACCCATGCCTGCCGACGTACTAGTCATTAATGGCCTCGGACATCGCTCGCCTTGAACTCCCGAAAATTTGGTCGATTCATTCGTAGTGATCCCGCGCAGGAACCCTGGTGGACCGTGCCAGGACCACTAAACGCTCTACCTTTATAAGTAGGACTTGGCTTAGCCATTGGTACCACCACTCGGTGCACTTTAGCTAGTCTAGCTTTTCCTTTGAGCAAGCTATTTGCTCAGTCCTTCCTCACAACCACCGCTAGAAATGGCAGGAGCCTGGGTTAGTAGCTACTGCCTGAACGTTGAGGGTTTTTTCAGAATCCTGCATGCCACCCTGCAAAAGCTCAGAGTCAAAGATCATCCCAAATATGAGGGCCACGATTATGAGAAGCATGGCACCGAGCGGTGTGAGGTTACTGTCTACATCGGGAAGAGTGAAGAGTTCCCCGACCTCACTGAAGCCTGGAATATGACCGCAACCGGGTTTCGCTTCATCGACACCTACCAGGTTGTGGCCTACAAAGCTTTCGGTACCTTTGCCAGATCTATGAAGAGCCCATTGCCCGTACCCCCATGAGGTTCTTTCCACCTTTGGACAAGAATCGACGGGCATGCAGGGCTCGCATGGAGGCTTTTCAAGGGCGGGATGCGCAAGAGGACAGTCCAACCATGGTGCACTTGACCACGTACCTGCTTGCTCTGGATGAGCAGTATGACCGGCAAGCCTCGGAGATGAGGAAGTGTCTTTGTCGAGCCGAGGAAGCCGAGATCTTCACCCGGATGCTCTAGGTGCAACTTGCCGAAGCGCATGCTAGTGCGACAGCCGCTAAGAGTCAGGAGACTGCCATGTCGGAAGCTCTGAAGGAGGCTAAAGATTGGCATGTCCATCGGCTGCGTGAGGCCTATCTTATCACTAGGGCCAAGCGGAGGACGCTGACTGCTGAAAGGCAGGATTCCTCGATCTTGGAGGGGATCCCTATCCACCCACTTGAAAGAAGGAGAACCGGTGTTGCAGTGCCGCCAGCACCCCCACCCTCGGAAGTGTCAGATGTAGAACTCTTGATTCCTCTCACTCAGCCATTGCCACGAGAAGATGCAGATCCATAGCCAGGGCGATGGAAGAATCCGCCGAGCTCGGGAATGAAGATGCTTGGTCCAGAGTAGCTTTGTTGCCTTAGAATGTTGTACCCGTAGTAGCAGTGCTTTTTGTCACTATCCTCTGGTATTGTACTCTTACCGTTGTTGTCATCCGTAGTTGTTGAGATCATCCAACCATAGGGAATGATGTGTCGTGAATGGGAGACTAGATGCCTGTATGATGTACCCATATAAGACCGTTGGAATATGCATTTTGTTATTTTGCTGTGTTTATTGCGTCCATCTACCATTAAGTTTCGTTAGAAGTGCTTAGGGTTTTCAAGGATGTTATTAAGAGGGTTACAAGAGAAGTTGCCGTTCAGATGCCAGCAAACCAGCCGTGATTGGGTAACATAGGACACTGTATCGACTAATTGTGGATGTCCCAGCAGAACACTTGAATCTCTTTAAAACAAATCTATCATTGGGTTTGAATTCCTTGTCCCTTGTTATGAAGGGGACCCTTGTTGTTGAATCTTCCCTTGCAATACTTCTGTTACTCTGTGGTCTTTGACCCCACTACATTCACTACGTGTAAATTGGTAGTAGTTGTCTGGTTAATAGCTTATAGTGCCGCGATGAAACCGAGGGCTCCCTATGGAACAGCTACCACATGGTGACGCTGCTCGGCATGCGCTGATATCGAGGTTGTTGACCAAGTACCTTTACCAAGTTACACTGCCATACCACTTTTGATACAAAATATTCTTTTTGAAAATGTTCAGGTGTTCAAACGAGAAATCGACAACGGGTTGATGAAATAGTGTTCTCTCAGAGTAAACAAAAAGGAGGTGGTTTTGGAGGAAGTGTGTATGTCGTGATCTCAGTTCATACAAAGGTTGGTGCATATTGTGGACAAGGAAGGCAAGAAAAGAAGAGTAGTAAGGAAAGTTAGCCATGGGTAGGCGGGAGTAATTGGAAAAGCCTGAGTGGGCGTCATGTCCCTAGCCCTGTGTTTAGTTGACCATGCTATGCATGCTGGGTTATTTCGCTGCGTGCCCTACGAACGTCGTCTGTGTCGGGTCCATTAGCACCCCATTTTCGCGTGGGCGCGGCATCGTGCCGCACTCGCCGTCTTTGTGCACTGTGCCTTCTCTTTTCCCCAGCATCTGGTCGGCTCTCAAACTCCACGCCTCGTCCCCCGTACTGGACCCCCCCTCCCCCTCCCTTCTTTCTTCTTTTGGGGACACGGCCGCCCGCATGCCTGTCTCATCGAGCGGACCCCCCTCTCCTCTTCTCTCCCTTATCCTCTGCCCGCTCGCATAGGAAGCGCACCATGGCCAACCTTATCCCCACAGCATGAACAGTCTGTGTACCCTATCCACGCCATCTCCACTTCTGGTGTGTAGCGCCCCACCTCCGTTTGCCACTATAAAATACCCTTGGTCCTTGTTCTTCTTCTTCATCCCCATTCCCCTCGCATTTGGAGTAGAGCTATGAGATCCAGTCATCATTCATGGAACTAGGCTCGTCAGTTTGAGGTGATGGTGTAATCTGAGAAGAAAAAAGGATCTGGTTTGTCGAAGAAGTCAAGTTCCCTTGGTTAGTTTGGTCTTAGGGTTCACGATGTTTGACTTCTCAGTCTCCTGTTTCTGGATTTGTTGGTCATACTCCATGTTTTGGATAATTATTATCTTATTATTTCTCCATTGCCCTCGTCTATCTCGCCTTCTGGATTAAGCTTTGGTTGTTCTAGGTTGCTCTTAGCCATGTATCTCTAAATCCCCGTATGATTTAGTATTCGAAGTCATGTAGTCTTTCATGTAATCTCTGATCTACGAAATGTAATCGCGTTTTCCTCTCTTCTGGTTCTTGCTTCGAATCTCAGGATGAGATTCTTTTTAGGGGGGTTGGTTGTAACACCCTGGTGTTACGATCTTGTTTAGCACCGCGATTTAGGCCTAAGTAAAATTTTTGAAACGAGTTTCTCGGATTTTTGATTTAAAACATACTTGATGTGATTAGTGAACCCTGTGTGACTTAGTTTTGTAGACTCAAATAAACACCTAAGTTAAATTACGTAGTGCGTAAAGACATTTAGGAATGTTGGACAACAATTCTAACAAATAGATAGCGAACGGTTTGTTCTATTAGATTAAGCATGAAAACCAATTTTTATAAACAAAATAAAATATAACTTGTATTTAGTTCTTGAATAAATCTAGAGCGCAAGTTTAATAGATGAAAATGCAACTCTTGTTTTGGTGAGTAAAAGTTGCCCAATAGTATATTTGATAGCTCAGAAATTGGATCCAAGATTTAAACTAGAACTTTTCGTTGAGTCAGCGAGAAATTAGATTTATGTTCGAAAGGTCATAGTCGCATTGGGGACGTGTCATTGGCGCTCTGTTAGTGAACCGGCAACTATAGCGAACAATCTCGGCCGCTCACGTCAGCTACTTCGCCTCGCTCGCTCTTGGTCGTTCGTTCCATCTACCCGAGCTGCCGAAGCCACCAGCGCATAGCGCAAATATGCATTCAAGTAGCAAATATGCATGCATGACTAGCAGCGCTCAGCGGGAGCACTCTATCGGTAGCATGCCATCGCAGCGAGAGCAAGCCTCAGTTGCTGCCACCCCCGCTAAGCGCCACCGTCCAACTCATCGCATCACCCTACAGCACCATCAATGTCTCTTATCTTGTCTCTGTTGCCTGTCTTCCCTGCCTCTGTGGTTTTCTCTTGCTTGTCTTGACTGACTCTGCCGAGCCGAGTATCGTCGTGGCAGCGCCCATGTCGCCTTGGCCTACTCCCCGCTCCCCTCCTTTTTCCTCTCCGCAGCGCACGCCATGCGCAAGCCCACAGCGCTGCCCTCCCTGCTCCTCCATAACTCCACAGTGCGCCTGAGCCGCCTCGCCAGCCACCGCAACACCCGTCGTGTCAAGCCCGCCTCGGTCCGTGTGCGGCTCCGCCTCGCCTCGCTCCTCCTCGCGCTGGTGCCCCCGCTGCCGCCAGGTGCACCTCGAGCTCGCTGCTCTCCACACCAGCGCTCCCCGCTGCCGTCCACGCCGGTCGCCTGCTGCTGATGCCACCGTGGAGCTCCGCCTGGTCCGTGCGCCTCCCGTCCGTAGCGCCCAGTTGTGGCCGCGCCACTATCACGCCCGCCATGGCCGTTTCCGCAGCGCGCGAGAGCGCACCATGACGCCCGGTTCTAAGGAGCCGCCTGGCCGGTGCCGCCGCTACCGGCGTGCCCGTCACTGTGGCTCGCGTGGGCATGCTGTCGAGAGCCGACTCAGGTCTTGCCACGGCCAGGCCCGATTCCTGTTGTGTCCGCGTACCTCCCCGCACTGCCCCGCGACTGCACCACCGCCGATGAGCCGCCCCTTGGCCGGCGGATGGCTTCCCCACCGCGTTCTCTGCTCTGGAGGAGAAGGTGAGGATGTAGAAATGTAAATACGAGATTGTCTGAGGGGCTAGGTGTAAAATACGTGACTCATTTAAATAGTGCTCTGGATCTCGGGTTGAATAGGGAAAAGCGCGGGGTCATTTTTGCAAAAAAGCTCGCTGTTCTGGGCCATGCCGCGTGGGCCGGCCTATGGGCCACTCGCCCTGCGCCTCTGCGGTCGCGACCTGCTCCACGCCTCACCTGGGCCGTCCGCGCCGCACTAGGCTGCTCGCGCCCGGTTCCCGCGCTCGCCGCGCGTGGGCCGTTCGGCTCGCGCGCTGGGTCAGCCTTGTGCCACCCCGCCTGGGCCAGACTGGTGCCGCATGCATTGGGCCGCGTGCGCGCGATATGCTCTGAGCTACCACGCCGTTACCGTGGGCTGCTGGGCCAGTTTATTTGCCGCCGGCCCTTTTTCATTTTTGAGGTATTTTCTAATTTAATGCTGAAGCAAACTTGTAAAATCAATATAAAATTGTGTAGGTGTCCAAAAATGGTGAAACCAATTTTATTAAGTTTCTAAAATCGTGATCTATCTACTAGTATATTTTGTTCACATAGTTTGATAATATTCTTGGAAGCTATATAATTAATTTGAGATACTTAATATCGTTAAGACATAAACTTGTGGGAATTTCTATGATAAATCGGTGATAGTGTTGACTCTGAAAATTTTACAGTAAATTACTAATGTTATTAGCTGCTCACTGTAATTTTTGTAGCTCTAGAATAATTAGTTTGCTAGATAGGGAATGATGCCCTATTTCGAATAAAGATTAAATTGATAGAATGAAATAAAGAAACAACTTGGGTTTGTATAACTAAAATATTTGTTGGGAAATAACGCCTTATTCGATAACATGGATATGTAGCCTAAGTACGGTCGTCGTTAGAACTAGCTCGTCAACTTGAGAGGCGTAAATCGTATTTTACGAGTCACAATTGCAGTCGATTAATTACGTCTTTGCATGGCATCGCATTGCATATCATAATAGGGACGTCGATGGATCGCGGAGTCATCGGGAGTTGCTAGAGAAATGGTGTTTTTGGAGATCGTGTTGCCATGATGGAAAGCTAACTTTTGATTAAATCTTACCCAAGCAAGCCCCAGTGCATAACCCCTACTTTTCTGCACTTTAAATTATAGTTGTACAGTAAGTTTTAAGGAGTTGATTGAAACCCACTTGCACATATATATCTCTTTATCCTATGAGTCTTACTAGTATGACATGATCGTATGGAGTGCTATGCTACAGGACTCCGATAGAACTCAAGTGATTGCCTGTCACTCGCGAGAGATATAAAATTTATTACTGTATTATTATCACTTGGAAAATGTAAATGGTGGAAATAATAAATGGTGACCAGGCAGGGATATGGTTTGGGTATTGGTGGGTGTAAAAGGTTGTGTCCTGCGGCCAACGGGGCATAGCTTGGTTACACTGTTTTTCCTGTCTATGTCGGTTAAGGACCAGCCGTTGCATTGGACGATAGACAAGTCACAGACTTATTATTCCAAGCACATACTTGGGTATGGACGTAGGGAAGACTTGTTACTCTCATGTCATGGGTTCTGGCTCTTTCTGGACCGACTGTCAGGGTGGTTTTTGGGTTAGGAGGTCCTTGCACCGCACTGAGTCCGGGACTCAGGGGCGGGGGCTTGGAGTCCCAGTTTGGACGGGGACCTGGACCCTATGACAGGAGGATAGTGTGTTGGTCCTGCTTGTGCCTGGGGTACGAGCGGGGCGTATGTTTTCAGAGTACCCAGCTAGGGGCATTGATTCGTGAATCACCGGGCAATCCGGTACGACTTGTCTAAACTCTAGCACCATAGTAAGAACTGAAAGATGGTAAAAGGAACTCTGAATGCTTACCACCTGCTTGAAAGTAGCACATGTGCTTACATAGAATGGTTAGTTAATGAACTAATGCGACTGCTAATAAAAATTGAATATAAGGATGCACACTTAGTAATGCTTCCTACAGATGCAATAAACCCACAAGTCATATAGCCTTGCATAACGTTGGAGTCTTTTCTTTTCTTCTGTCGGGTAAGTCTTGCTGAGTACAATTGAGTACTCAGGGTTTTATTTTCCCCTATTGCAGGTGACAGGTGGATGCTAGAGCTGACTCTTGTGTGTGGATTCCTCCTGGTGGGTTCAGAGAGGATTTCCTTTACGCTGCGATCATAGTCTCTATTTATAACTCTTACTAAATGTTTTTATAAATGGAAGTTTTATAATCTATTATCGTAATTTATATATCAATATTTTATCACGTCATAAATAGATGTTTAATTCCGCTGTAACTCTGTTCACATGTTCATATTCTGCTGTTCAATTAAATTGTTCATAACTCTGATAATATGATTACATTCCGTTGTTATAAAAATAAATAGTATACTCTGATGTTGTATTAAAAGTGATGTAAGAAATGGTTAAGAATGATATTAGCTTTATTCTCTCATTTGTGATCCTGATGGAAAAATGTGGATTTTCGGATTCTCCCTTGGGGTGTGCCCGACGAAACTACATAATTCGGTGTTCTCCCTTGAGTGTTTAGTGTCTAATAGAAGACAAGCACTCCTGGGAGGCATTAGATTAGGCGGTTCTGCCACAGCCAATTAGCGCGTGAATCTCCAAGTGAGTGAATCGCCACAACAAGGACTAACTTGCCGGCAAGCAAGTGAACTTCAGTAAAAAATCTTGTGTCACCTTGTCCGAGGATTTCATTGGTTATCTTATGATTGATTGATTGGCTCCATCTTGTGATTGGTTCATACCTCAACATGTCGGTATAATCATCGCCATCCTTTCTTGTATTACATTTCTAGTGTGTAAGCTAAGCTCTTTAGTGTAATTAGTTTTGAGAGCTAGATTGCGTCGGGACTAGTGGCTAGTGAGGCTCTTTAGTTAGTCTTTGAAAGCTCACTAACTTAGTGTAGTGACATAGCCATTGTGTGGATAGAGACTATAGCAACTAAAATTGTGGTAGGTGGCTTGTATTTTTAGTAGGCTAGCGCTACACTCGCTTCGTCGTTTATTTGACTAACCACATTGGTTAAGTGTTGTTGTAGAAATTTTTATAGGCTATTCATTCCCTCTGGCCATTAGGACCTTTCAACTCGTTATAAGCTTAAGGGAAGAAAAGTATGAGGAAGATGGGGAGGAGAAGAACCAATCAACCCTCTTTTCTTACCCTACAAATTCCACCCTTTTTATCAAGCTTTCACTTGTGGTAAGGGATATGCGACTTATCTAAACATTAGCAAGCATCTAAGAAATACTCCTTTTTTTTATCCCCGGTCGATGAACATAAGTTCAATCTATCAAACATAACTAGAGTCTTAGAGCATCTCCAACAGTGGTCTCCCTAAATCAGGGCCCCTACTTCTTGAGCAAGAGCTCCCCCTACTTCTAGAGCCCTATTTTCAGCATTCAACTCTAGCAGCAGTGCAACACCGCCTAAATCTAAAGCCCCCATTCTTTTTTTCTCTCATATATTATGCATCGAATATTTCATTCTAACTTATTTGTAATGCATAGAATTGAACCATTTTGAAATTAATGATTTCAAACACGACATATTCAAATTTATAGATAAAATTGCTCTTCACATGACATAAAACTAAGAGCGTACAAACTACTAGTAATCATGTAAGTTAGCAATATGAAGTGCCCACAAATGCTCGAGAAGATCCTCTCGGAGCATATTTGCTTGCATGTCTTTAATCTCCCCTTGTAGCTTTAAGAACTCACTCAGTACAAAGTGGATCACGCCATTGGTAATCCTTCTCCCTCAGGACCTTGCAGCCATCTCCATCATATTCATCTCCCCCTTGTGTATCTTGCTCATTCTCAACAAGTTGCTCATGATCATAGCACATTGTTGGCATCATTTACCATATGGTGTCCTTATTCCTCTAGCAGGATGCCTCACCATGGCAAATGAAGCTAGTAGAATACCAAATGAACTCTCCACATTTCTCATCCTTGTTGGGCTTTTTTGAAATGAGTTTTCTTGTTTTCTTGTGGATTGTTATAGCTCTTCACAAAGTTGCCCAAGAAGGGTAGAACCAATTATCAAGATAGTATCCCATGGTGTATTTGTTACCATTCACCATGTACTCCATAGGTGAAATGATCTAGATGGCTAGAGGGGGGTGAATAATCTATAAATTTTCTTCTACAAAAGCACAAGACAAGAGCAAAGTTGGTTAGTATAACAAATGATTCTAATAGCAACAACAAGTTTTAGCTCTAATTCACCCAAACAAGCCCCTACATAATTATAGTAGCAAAGGTTCCTAATCTAAATCACAACAGGAGTAACTAGCAACTAGCTACTAACAAGTAGTGACTAGTAACAAGAACAGCTAACTACTCTACCAAGCAATTATTGTGAGACAAGCATTAATTTGTCTTCAACCTCCTCTCTCTCCTATGGGCTTGTTCGCTTGAACTTATCAACCGACTTATCAGCTAGAATCTACAGTATTTTTCTCTCACAACAAAATAATTTTAGCCGGTTTTAATACCAACTGAACAGACCCTATGTCTTTTCTGACCAGAAATATTAATATTCCTTTTAAACTTAGTGACACAAAAAATAAGAAGCATTAATTAAGTATAATAACAACTGAACTACTTTCTCCGTTGTACTACTCTCTCCGTCCAATTGGAAAAATAAGAAGCATTAATATTGCTCTAGATGTCATTGTACTACTCTCTCTTTCCATTATAAAAACAAGAAGCATTAATATTGCTCTAGATCCCATTATACTACTACTCTCTTTGTCCAATGACATAAAGCCTGTTCGGGAGGCCGTAAACGATCGTGGATTATTTACTGCTGGCTGGTTTGATATGAGAGAAAAATATTGTTCTGGCTGAAAATTTACGATCAAGCGAACAGGCTGATAAGCAATTCAAGTAATTTTCAGACCAAATAAAGGAACCTGACGAGAGATCATCTTGCCCTTGACCGTCTAAAGCAATAAATAGGTTTAAGGGAGAATGATGTTTTTTTATCTTTGTCCCGAAGTTTACTTGTGATTTTACTGCTTCTTTTATTTTATTTTGTGAACCCTCGCGATTTTTTAAACGAAGCAGCCTTTGCTCCGGATTTGGATGTCCGTCACCTAAATAAAGATGAAATAAACGATTTAAAAAAAAACATAAAAGACAGACGGGAAATGACAGTGATGCCCCTTATCCATCTCTTCCTCCCACCCTCCACCGGTCCACCCTGTCTCTCTCCTCCCGTGAGTCACCCGAACAGAAAGACGGGAGCGGCGGCTCGGCAGGACCGGCGGCTCGGCGCACAGGCACAGGCGGCGCGGCGCGCGGGCGCAGGCATGGTGCGGGCCGCGTGTGTGCTGCTCGACGCAGGCGGGGCCGTGCGAGGCGAGCGCAGGCGTGGGCGAGAGTGCAGGAAGAGCAGAGGCGTGGCAGGTCGACGGCGACCAACCTCCCTACGCATGGAGCTGGTGAGCGCGCTCCTGACCCTCACCCAGCTGTCTTAGAGGATGAGCTCGAGTTATAGGAAGTTGAACTCCGGAGGCTTTTGGCACATAACCATGCTCTGGTTGAGGAGCTTGAAGTGTTAAGCAGGGAAATACAAGCAGGCTCGTGGTGAAATTGATAAGCTCATTACCACTAGGAAAGAACTATCTGCAGAGTCTGCATCTCCCATGGAAGAGATGAACAGGGAACAATCCGTTAAACAGCAGCTACCGAAATTTGGTGGTTTACAAACTGGACCATGTCCCCTTTTGGCATTGCAGATTTGCAGTGGCTTTCGAAGTTTTTTTTTTAATACCTATGTTGGAATTGTAGATTTGCAGTGGCTTTCAAAACGAAGCATAAATTTGCCCAAAACATGCCCAGCTGCCGCTTGTTTCTAATAAACCTGTGTAGTGCTCGATTTGGTGCTGAGAATGTATTTTATTCTTATCTTATCTAAAATATACCTGTTACTACAACATGGTTATTCCTATCTTATCTATTAAAAAAGAACTTGTAAACAAGAGATTTAGTCCTCTTTTTGGGCTTTTCGCTTCCTCTATTATGGTTAACAATTTCTCTGTCTCTTTCCTTATTCTCACTTCCTCTTCCTCCTCCCTTATTATCGGTTCCTCTTCCTCCCTCCTTTTTTAATAAGAAAAACCTTTTTTGATATAAAACAATTCCTATTCATTCTTTTGCACTCAACAAAGGAACACCCTAAACTAATGGGGACACAAAATTTCTTTTTCTATGGAATAATTGTCGCATGATCTTTTTAGTGTTTCTCAAAAGGTATTTATTCATTAGAATAATTCTTTGATGCATTGCTTTATGCAGCCGAGGATCTAATCAGTAATGGCCAAGTTCAAGCCATTGTAACTCAGAAGTCAGTCGTCAAAGCAGTAAAGTTTTCCCAGTTTGGAAACTTGATGTCTATCTGGATGGAGGAAACATATTTGGGTATACATGGTGGCTTTGACAAAAATAGTAGTGGCACTGGGACTATGGAACTGGAACCTGTGTTCTGGCAAGAAGATCCAGTAATGACATCTAAAGGGAGTGACAAGATACTTGACCCTGAACCTTCACTTAATCCAGAATCCAAGAGCACAAATGCCAGAAAATTATTAGTGGAAAGAAACTTGGGGAAGGTGTGCGGTGACAATACTATGAAGCCACTCAGGATTGGCGTGCCACTAAAACCTGGTTTTGAAAATTTTGTGAAGGTTTCCGATCCTTGTTTATATTGCAATGGTATTGATATTTGTTCTAGTACCAAGAAACAAAATATCACTGGCTACAGCATTGATGTCTTTGAAGCTGCTATGAAGAAGCTACAGGACCAGAAGAAGCTACGGGACCCTCCACGCTATGAGTATTGTGTTTTTGACGGTTCTTATGACGATCTAGTAGGCAGCGTATCTTCAGGTTTGAGCTAGCATCACTCCTGCATAGCTCCATTGCATACTTTAATACTATAGCTAGCATCACTCCTGCATAGCTCCATTGCATACTTTAATACTATGTCTTAACTCATAAGATTATAACTTGTTTCCACTAATCTTCCTTTTTCTTATAACTCTTCTGATTTTCTTGGAACAATAACAAATTAGCAGAACCTGGACAGAGCAGCAGGTGATGTGACCATAACCTCTGACCGAATCAATAACCGTGGACTTCACAATGCCATACACACAGTCGGTCGTGGCTTTGCTTGTGTGCCGTGACCGATTGGCTCCAATCCAGTGGAGATTTTTAACCCCACTAAGCAAGGAGCTTTGGTTTGCAACCGTGGGATTCTTCTGCTTCACTGGGTTTGTTATCTGGATGATTGAGAGACCGAAAAATCCGGAGTACCAAGGATCAGCTATGCAGCACTGCTGCCTACTTTGCTTTCTCCACTCTAACGTTTTCTCACGGTCAGCATTTGGGGCTTAACTTTGTTTTCTTTAGTTTAGTTTCTTACCACAGTTCATAGATAATTAGCTGGAACCTCGTTCCACTATCTAAAAAAATTCATAAATGATCATCATGTTTATTCGATTCACAGGTCAAATTGTTAGAAGCCCATTGTCACGATTTGTTGTTGTGGTATCCATGGTGTTTTCTAGTGCTGGTCCTGGTACAGAGTTACACAGCAAGTTTGTCATCCTTGTTAACTGCAGATAGGCTCCAGCCTTCGGTGAAGGATCTGAACCAACTTCTGAAGGCTGGCGACTCTGTTGGATACCAGAAGGGGTCATTTGTGCACTCCCTCTTGATGCATAGAAATTTTACCGCAGGAAAGTTAATTCCTTATTCTTCAGCAGATGATTATGCTAAAGCTTTGAGGAATGGATCCAAGAACGGTGGTGTGTCAGCTATCGTTGATGAGGTCCCCTATCTAAAAGCTTTCCTCTCTGACTCAAGATACAAGGACGAATTCGAAATTCAGGATCAAATATTCAGAACCCCTGGTTTTGGTTTTGTAAGCTGCTCAATCTCGTGCTCATTGACTCTTCAAGAGAAAACTGCATGTTTTCAGTATCTGTGGGAATATAATGGCTATCCTGATTAATAATGTTATATGTCTTTCCTTTTTACATTTAGGTATTCAATTCATGTCATTGTCAACTGGTGAATAATCTTTCCAGCGCAATTTTGGACATCACTGGAGGGGAAGAGAGCTCAACAATCGAAAAAGAATGGCTGGGCACAAGCACAGCTGATGATGATGATGCATCGCTGACCATAACCAAGACAGATTATACACCTCTCACTCTGCGAAATTTCTCTGGTCTCTTCCTCGTTAGTGGACTTGTTTCTTCTCTGATGCTGCTGATAAGCATCGCCAAGTTGGACCGGAGCTGAAGACGTTGATGCAGTACAAACTGCCGGCAGCACGAACCCTGGCGACCAACAATATCATCCACTTGAGAACACCACGGACAACATTTCTGTCCTTATTGATCACCCCCATCCTGAAGCCACAAACGGTGGTCGCCAAGGTGACCACGGGAGTGATTGCTCTGTCCCTGAGGGGCTCAATGAAGCAATAAGCCACGAACGTGGACATAATAGCAGTACAAGTGCTGGAGAGTGTAGTGCTAATGCAGTGCACGATGGCTCCCTCGCCTGTTCGGCAGGCCGTAAACGATCGTATACGATCGTGGATTATAAGTTGTAATAGTATTTTTTTCTCACACCAAACCAGCCAAATCAACCAGCAGTAAATAATCCACGATCCAGCCCAGCCAACCGAACAGACATTATGATCGAGATGAACATTGTCTGAGATGTAGGAACAATCCTACGCCGCCCCTTCCAGTCTTCCACTCCACTAACATCTGTAGCAACTAGCAACTAACCAACTACGTACGACGGGGACGCTGTGCCTGGGGATGTACATTTGTTAAGTTGTATTTTACTTTGATTATGAGATGTCGATGTTTTCAGTGTTGTTGGAGATGTAACAGTTTAGGAGATAGCAGTAGTTAGGTTTGCTTTATTTCGTACCAGTAGTCTTTGGCACCTATTTGGTCTGTTCGCTGGTTGGTTTCTGGGCTGGCTGGTGCTGGTTTATTGTGAGAGGAAAATACTGTTGACTGGCTGGTTTTTGTTGGCTGAAACCAACATGCGAACAGGGTGATTATATGTGCTTTATACAGAGATGTACATTAAATTTGTATAATGCTAAATTGTTATTGATTCAAAAAAATCATATAAACCGCTACCATGTAAAAATAATTGGTTTAAATTGAGGGGCCAACGTCCGGTTTTATAGATGAGAAAATTCTTGACATGATATTATGAGGAGGCGAAAAAAAAGAGTTTTTTTTTCTATTCTTGTTACACCATTAGATCCCTAGCTGAAACCTAAGTCAAGTGGGCCAAATAAGGATCTGTTTGGTACGGCTCTGGCTTTAATAGAAGAACCAGAGAAATCAGGAGCTATATTTTTTTATATGAAAGAGTACTCGAAGCGATTTTTTTTATTATAATAAAGAGCAATTTGTGGTTCTTTGCATCTCAAAAGCACATGGAGGAAGGAACCGTTTTAAACAGGTCCATTCCCTCCCTCTCGCACCATTGACCATTGTACGTGTGCCTTGTGGGGCATGGATGCCCAAGCCCAAAGTCCCAGGAAAGTCAAGCCATCCACCGGCAGGAATCGATCGATCTGCAGTTCTGCGTTCTCCACTCTCTCCAGTTGTCTCCAGTCTCCATGGAAAGCTTGGGCGCGAAAAAGAGCGCGCATCGCTTCGTCCTCGCGCGTGCTTTTGCCTCCTCGCCGCCCGCTAATCATATAATTAACTAATAATTAACCAATACTATTACTAGCGCAGTCAGCTTATGAGCCCGCTTGTTAACCAGCGGCTCCGGATCTCCCCACCCCACACGCCCCGCACAGGCACGGCCGGTCCATGTAGCGCGCGCCCGGACAGACACGGAGCACCCGCAACCGCAGCCCGGCTTGTCGGGAGCGCGAGGGGCGAGATGGGGGCGGAGGCCGGCGAGCCCAGCTCCATCCTCAGGTGAGCAAGCTTCCCGCTCTTCCTTTTTTTTCCCCCTTGCTGCACGTCTCCGCGGACCGCGGCCTTGCCCTGCTTTGCTTTACTCTCCTCGCTGGCCGCGTGATTGGAGACGGGAGGGATGTGGTGGGGGTGCTGGCAACCTCGCGGCGGTGCCGTGCCGGTTTTCGCGCGACGCTTTGGAGGAGTTCAATGCTTGCTTGATTTTTGGATGGTGGAATCGTGCGGGGAAGGCGTTTCTATGTACTGTATAATTTTTCCCCGTCTGCTGCCATTTGGTTCGTCAGATTGGCACACAACAGTACAACACAGAGTGGATAAGGATTTGGTTCGTTGTGCCCCGCCCTCAGGCAAGCCCATCTCCATGGGCGTTCGGCAGCCTAATCCTCTGCTTCTTTTGCAGATTATTGTGTTCGCAGCGTAGAGGCATTGGATTTTAGAGGTTCTTTTATTTTTATTTTTTTAGATAATGAGAGGTCCTTTTATTACTGAAAGAAAGAAAGAAACTGGTTGATTCGTTAGCAATTTCGTCGCAACTTGGAATATAAATAGCGCATAAGTCCTACTCCTTCATTGGTACTGTATGTATGCTAGTCAACTATCTGACTCTCTGGCCGCTTGATGTGGTGGCATAATTAAACTACACACTCGTTTCAAAAAATTAAAAAATAAACGACACACTCTTCTGTGCTTCATCATAGGTAAATCGAACCTACTAGATTTCACTTCGCTTAGGGGTTAGTATCAAGTTCAACTTTAGCAAGAATGGCTATGTCCATCTTCTTTGTTACTAGGATCATGAACAGTTTAGAAAGTAGTAATGGTTTGATGCTAGAGTAGACATTTTTCAGGAGAAAAGAAAAAAACAGTTTTGTGTAGAGCTACTGATTCAGGCCAGATTGCAGTGCATTGGAAGTTTTGACCATTTCCCTGTACATATGTTCTTGCAGCTTAGCTGCTGCCTTTTCCTATGGAGTCGCATCTATGGCAATGGTTTTCGTGAACAAAGCAGTTCTTATGCAGTATGTTCACTCCATGACCCTCCTCACTTTACAGGTATTGCTTAGCATCACGGCCGAGAAAATATTGCATGTTTCTATGTTCGACTAAGTCTGATTGTTATGTTCAATTTCTCTGCTACTTTCTGCAGCAAATAGCGACGGCACTTCTGATACATTTTGGTCAAGTTCTAGGGATGTCTAAAAGAAAAGATTTCAGCTTGATAACCGCGAAGAAGCTTCTTCCAGTGTCTATTTTCTACAATGCAAATGTGGGATTTGCTCTAGCAAGCTTGAAAGGGGTTAACATCCCAATGTATATTGCAATCAAGAGGATCACTCCCCTTGCTGTGTTGGTAGCTGGGTGCATGCGGGAAAGGGAAACCACCGACACAGGTCTGACCATTGAAGTGCATTTCTTTAGTCTATTTTGCACTTCCTTTAACATATGGTACAATTATTACTTAAGCTGAACTCCCCTCACTGTCTCCATTAAGTGTGGATAAGCTTAATCAAAGTTTATGAGAATTGTAGCCTTACTGGGTACCACAAATCCTTCTTTTCAACGTTCCTGCCAAAATATCTTAATATTCTTGGTTAGTATCACTGCTTGGCTACTGGCGTCCATGTTTCCAGTAAAATTTTGCAAGCACTTTAGGTATATATTCTGAAAGGCACTGACAATGTAACTGAAACTCTTGATCTGCTGTACATTCTTGTTTTGAAATTTCATCATTTGCAACTTAATTCAAACATTAGGGAAATGCACTGTTTCTCCCCTGGGAATTAACAGCTCTTATTGTTGTTTGCCACATCCTGATCAATTCAAATTACTTTAGGTCATTCTTTCAGTTATCTGCACCGCCACTGGTGTCCTCATTGCAGCACTTGGAGATTTTTCCTTTGACCTATATGGATACCGCATGGCTCTAACATCAGTCTTCTTCCAGGTTGTGTGATTTCTACTCTGTTTTGTTCTTAGAAATTTATTCTATATCTTTTGAGAGTTTTTTAAGGCAAGGTTATGTATCTTTGTATCTGACAGCTGAATGTATATGCATTATGCAGACTATGTATTTGATTCTGGTGGAGAAATCAGGTGCTGAAGATGGTCTTTCCTCAGTGGACTTGATGTTTTACAACAGCATATTATCACTTCCATTTCTGTTTTTCCTCATTATAGCAACAGGAGAATTCCCCCATTCTCTTACAGTATTATCTGCAAAGGTCAGTGATATGAATGCAGTATATTAAAATTTAACCAGCACATTTAAGCTAGCAATCTCTGAATGTTCCCTTGTTTCACCCCTTTAACTCAAGAACAAGAATGACAATTAAAGTTAGTTCACCAGAGTTTCTGAAGCCACTGGTTTCACACTTCGCTGCTATTCATTAACATAATAGTACTCTTAAAGTTTCTACGTCAGTTATTTGTTGTATGTCTCCATTCCTAACTTGCATTGTCTGGTGACACTTGAACTGCAGGCAGCCTCTCTGACATTCAGTGTTATTCTCATTATCTCATTGGTGATGGGAATCGTTCTCAATTTCACTATGTTCTGGTGCACAATTGTGAATTCTGCTCTGACTACAACAATAGTAGGAGTTCTCAAGGGCGTCGGGTCTACGGTAAGTTTGCCTATTTATGTATGACCAGTTTGACCTTTCATTGGAACCCTTGATGCAACTGAGCTCTGAAGTTCTAGAACTAAGTAAATCTTATATCATGTTTTTCCCCATTGGCTTTTCAGACCCTCGGTTTCGTTCTGTTTGGAGGTGTCGAAGTGCACGCTCTGAATGTTACTGGACTGGTGATCAACACATTTGGCGGTGTATGGTACTCTTATGCGAAGTATAAGCAGAAAAAGAAAACACCACGGAAGATTCAACATGATGTAGAGTCACATGCCCACAAGTAGCGTCAGATTAACTAGTTCTTGTAGTTATACTAAATTCTTTGATCAGTTAATAACTGATTGCATGTTTAAATACATCTGAACTCTATTCCACCACTAGCAACTAGGCTGGTACAATTAAGATAAGTAACGAGCATCTTATAGTGACGATCAGTACTATAGGGGAGTGAAGTCAGTCAATTTGGCCACTCCAATGTGCAATGCAGCACTTATGTCCCCCATAGAATTCATTTATTTAAAGAGAGAAATCCATGGGGCTAGCTGGATGCGGTGATTGCCGAAATTGAAATACTATACTGTTATCATTTATTTAGATAATCATATTTGATGTTCTTGCATTTAAAGTTTCATTGACAAAGTTGTCTAAGTTATATGCTTCGTAACCAAAACATAATATCCTTTAAATTTGATTCGCATCAGAGTTTTGTCCATGTATACTTCCATTATTTCGTTGATTTTTTTTCAACTCCTATACCAGCGCATGGGCAATCCTAGTTGATGATAAGTAGCACGCCTTACTTTTATGGCGGATTCTGCTGCTGCTGCAGTTTTCAGCAGCACAGCTCAATTTGCAAGCATTTTGCAGCAACTCAAGGCTCTGTTCGGCGGGACTTATTGCTGTTGCGGCTGATTTGTAGAGCTGATTTATTATGAGAGAAAAACACTGTTCTCATGGCTAAAAAGTATGTCTAATTCTGGCCGATAAGCTCAAGCGAACAGGACCTTTTTGCACAAAAGGAGAACAACAGAACCCCAGCATGACATTTGACAAGAGTGTAAAGCGTACTGCTCCATCAAAGCAAACCAAAAAAAAAAACGTTACTTTAACTACAAGACATTCCATCGTCCATCCCTCACTCCTCCGGCATCAGGATTACTTAGGATATCACCAAAAGCCCATAGGCGCTGAAGTGCTTCACCCTGAACTTCCACTCTCCCTTGGCAGCATCGAAGGACACAAACTCTGCGCCCTGCTCCTCCACCTTCTTCACCAGCATCTCCCTGTACCTCTCCACCCTTGCCCCCTCGTAGTACTGCTCCCCGGTCTTCTTGTTTACGCACTTGATGTTCAGTAGAGTCACCTCCGCGGCCTTATTCAGCCCCTCACCCACAGGGGGCTTCTTGTTGTCGTCCTTGTACACAATCACCTCCCGGTTGTTGAACTCCACGATTGACTCCAGATCCAGGCACCTCACGTCCGTCTCCCCCAGAAACTTGATGCTACCGTAGCCATGTCGCCCCACGACAAAGTCCCTCACCCGGCCACAGTAGCCTGCCTCCGCACGTTCTTTGGCCGCAATCTCCTCTATACTAGGCTCTGTGAAGTAATCTGCACGTGGAAGCTTAGGCAACAACCTCTCGACTGAAGTAACATTTCCATTCCCATGCTGAACCATGGCCCTGGCCTCATGCTGATTGTCATTTTCCACTGCAGGAGGCCTGATGCTTGGTGACATGGCAGACTTACCACGCTCACTTTCAGGGGAAACATCTGCACAACTTAATGAGATCAGTAACTGACATTTGCCCTATCTGGGGACAATATTTATATGAAAATTCCAGTACTGTGATGGAAAGATTTACCTTCATATTTGTTCAAATCAGTGGCATTCTTCAAAGTCGATTGCCGGTCAGTTTCTCTCCGCGAAGGCCACTGCTCAATTGGACGAATTACCAGATTCCTTGGGTTCTCTCTAGGGATGAAAAAAGCATCCGCCTTCGGTGTTGTTGGAGATTCTTCATCATCAGCAAAGAATGGAACCTATAGGAACAATAGAAGCAACTGAGCAACGTGTTCAATCATTGTTCAATCATTCAATGCTTTCTCAATGGCCTCGAAAAGCTCCATGAACAAAACATAAAGCAAAACTTTGCACACAAAATTATTCTATTCTTACAGGTCAGGTCATTCATTACCTTGCTATCAGATATTGGATTATATTTTCTCGGGAGCAGTTTTATCCTTCTCTGTGACAAATGCCTAGGAACCGCCATGGACAATGATCTACTTGGAAGAGGCTTCTCAGCAACCTGCAAGACAGTAAGAAGTTACAATCAAGCAAACCCCTTTCACATGTGGTGCCTGCTTATGGCACCCTTAGTACACCTTCCTAATCAACAACCACCATCTTGCTCCTATCTCTACTGTCCACCTGCTACATAAACAATTAGAAATGCTAAGGAGAAACAAAACTAACCGGCAAACTTGATATTCCATATTGAACTGAAGGTGAAGATCCACCATTCCCAATGGACATCTGAGGCATTGCTGGAAGCGTCCCAAATGGATTTGAAACAGGAGCAGGCTGCATGACCATACTGGACTGGCTAGGAGTTCTGTGTAAAATGCAATAGGATACACCATGTTAAACTAAATAATGTATTACCTTAGGCAAAACAAAAAAAAAAGAGGAATAATATGTGTTGCCAAAACTCATTTGTGAATTATGTTATGCCAAAACCATGCTCTTCGACTACAGATATAAAATAACAATCGGCAGTCTCACGGCATTAAATATAAGCTAGTCCCCATGAACCATCAAGTTTTTTCCCCTTCTTTGCCTACACCATTGTCCACATTAGACTGATCATAATATTATTTTTCCTTAACCTTGTTATAACTAATCAGTGTTTTAATCCATCGAAAGGAAATTACTAAATAGGAAAGGAATAATCATGTGCATTTGAAAAGTAGCAGAAGATCATACGGCTGTCCCATCAAGGCCTGATTCGTAGTGTTGGAAAAACCAGGGAATACACCTGTAGAAGCTGCTGTATCCATGCAGGCATGCATTTGAACATAAGTTAAGCCCAAATTAGTCTTTGAAGATAAATTGTAAAAAGAAGAGGTTTAAATATAAAATACTGACCTGGTTGAATTGCAGGTTGGAAGGAGAATATGTTAGAAGTTTGAGCAGGGGGAGATGGCTGAAATGTTGACTGAATCATTAGAAGCAAAATAAATTAAGTACTAACAAATAAGAAATGATAACAAGAATCTAGTAATAAAATATAAGGACAAAGACAAAGGATGCTTACTGTTGGAAAAAGTGAAGGACCGCTACTGCTAAACAGACCACCAGGATTAGTTGACCCAAATAGGTTCCCAGAGGAGAAAGCCGGTGTACTTGATGTCTGTTGAGCAAATGCTGATGAAAATAGTGGGGCTGACCGAGTGTTAGCCAACGATGAGCCAGTGCCGAATGGACTTGAATTATTCGTCATTGATGTGCCAAATAATGACAATGTAGAAGGAGCAGGATTGGTATTTCCAAATAATGATGGCGAATTATTTGCTGGAAATGTAGAAACACCTGTTTGCCCAAACATTGTGGTACTACTGGATGATGTGAATGGGCTCGAACTTGCAACTGATACATTGTTAAATGATGAGGTGCTGAATGGTGAAGTAATAGTTGAAGCAGGCTTAGGAGCAAATAGATTGTTTGTTGAAAATGGGTTTGTGGCAGGCTGGTTAAATGGATTGGGATTGCTTGTCGAAACAAAAGCATTCTGTGGCATTGATGATGGAAAGCTAGGTGCCACTGCTGGAGTTCCAGAAGTGTTTGGTCCACCTGCAAGTCCAAATATTAAGAATGATGCACATGTTTCACAAGAAAAAAAAGTACATGTACCAAAAGAAACCTAGCAATGATATAATAAACAATTAATAAAGGGAATAACAGTTATTTGTCAATTCTATTCAGGGTCCAAGCTAAGCCAGGGTATAAGATAATGGTTACTCCAGTTCATACAAACAAGAAGGACAAAATAATAAATGGAATTAAAGATGTGGTTTAAAGAGTGTTTGCAAATCAAGCAAAACCCTTCATCCCCAAATAATTTTCCTCACCCTTGTCTCCACGCTGGTAGTCTTCCCACCTCAATTCTTCATGACTCTTGTCTTTGTATTCAGGCATTGCTGATATGGAATCAAGTTTTGCAGCAGGCTGAGTACCACTAGTAGCACTGTCAACATCTGGTGTTTGAGAATAAGGTTTTATTCTGGTTCCTCCAGCTTGATTAGCAAATTGTGGTTGTCCAAAAGCTGGCGCTGCTGTCTGTGAGCCTGAAACTCAAAGAGAACAAATAATTGGTGAAACAGGTAAAAAAAGATGACCTCGCTAGTGTAAAAACAGTTTAAAAGGGAGATTTGCAATAAAATAGGCCTGCTGGAGTTAGAAAGAACAAAAGAATCAGTAAATATCAACTGCTACATCATATGTACTCAGAGTCTCAGACAATAATTCACTGAGCGTTATATCATAAGTAGCTAAAAATAATGTGAACATCCAATGGGAAAACCTACCAAATGCAGGAGCTGGTGCACCGAAAGGTGACGGAGTTGTTCCAAAGGGAGTGCCACCAGAGGAAACTGTTGTTTGTCCAAAAGATGGTGAAGAACCAAAACTGAATGCGCTAGCTGATGTGCCAAATGAAGGTGTGCTTGAAGATCCAAAACCTGGAGTAGTACTACTTACACCAAATGCTGTAGTCCCTGAAGTTCCAAAACCAGTAGAAGATGTACCAAAGGCTGTAGAACCAAATGCTGGTGTGCTAGAAGCACCAAATAAAGATGTTGATGTTGAACCAAATGCTGGGGTAGTCGATGCACTGAAGGCAGGTGTAGTTGTGGTGCCAAAGGCTGGCGTAGTTGTGCCAAATGCAGGCGTAGTCGTGGTACCAAAGCGCAGGCGTAGTTGATGAACCAAAAGTGCTGCCGCCAAATGTTGGTTGTGTTTGCTGGAACGTGCTACCAAAAGGACTTGACTGGCTACGAGATGACCCAAAACCCCCAAAACTTGGCTTCTGTCCGAACAAAGATCCTATAACATGTGAAGCAGAGATATGACATCACACATAATACAGCAGATCTTGTTAGGCCAACCTAGTAAAAACTGGCATGATTCCACATGAGTAGATACTTACAACAAATGTAGCATGCAGAGAAATGCAAAGATAAATAAAACTTGTGAGATATGGGCAAAACTGCCAATGGCTCATGCTGTTTCCAATTTGTAAGAAGATAATTGTTTCCTAACAAAAAAGAACAATTACGCATAAAACTGGCATCATTAACTAGACAATCTAGAAAGTGGCTTCCTCTGACAACCTGGTATGATCAGCATGGTGAACCAGCAAGAGAGGAAAGCAATAGAGAATGCATAATACATACCAGAGGATGTGGCACCAAAGGCAGGAGTGGGGGATGCACCAAAGGCTGGTGTGGAGCTCCCAAACGGAGAGGAGGATGGGGTGCCAAATGTGGGAGTGGATTGCTGCTGGCCAAAGGCACCAGTAGATGTTGTGCCAAATGCGGGAGTGGATTGATGCTGGCCAAAGGCACCAGTGGATGTAGTTGCAAAGAGCGAGCTTCCAGTCTGTGCCCCAAAAGTTGTCGTTGGGCTGCCAAACGGTTTTGGGGCAAAGGGATTGTTGGCAGCAGTGGAAGACTGGCCGAATCCCTGCGGAGTTCCAAATGAGGTCTGGCCAAATGGGCTGGTGGACGACTGCCCGAATGCTGCAATGAAGATAGCATACACGAGAGGTGAGAAGATAATCAACATTGCAAAAAAAAAAAACAAGAAGAAAAAGAAAGTATACTTTCTATGGAGACATGTAAGGGCTTGCAGCAAGGGAAACTTGAACTGTACAATCGTAATCAGGTATTGCATTGTACCAGCTATCATATATTATACAAATATAAATGAAAACGATGAGCACTGAAGCATTCTTCTGTTTTATTTTTGGTTAGGTGTTCCACGGATCCTTGAAGTTGAGACTGCAAGTAGCCTATTTGATTGACGAAACCCTAGTGTGCGGAGGCATATGGACAATCCATCGAAATATATGAAATCGAATAATCAATCGAACGGGAAGCAAGCGCAACAGTAGCAATACATACATACGAGAGCGGAATCGAGGAATTAAAAGCAAGGTCATGGAATCCAATGTGATGGAATCGACGAGAATAGGAGGGGATTAGGGGGTGAGTGCTTACGGTTGGTGGAGCCGAACATGGCTGCCGATGCTTATTGTCTTCTAGCGTGAAGGTAGTGTCTACGCGACTCGATCACCGGAGGTGGAGGCGGCGGCGGCGGCGCGGTGTGGTCTGGTTCTGGGTCTGCGACTTCTCTCTCTCTCTCTCGGCGAGGAGAAGGGATCTGCCTGGCGATGCGATACACGATTCCGTGTTTTGTCTCAATGAAGGGTTGGCCCCTGATGCGCCGCGGCTTTTATACGAAACAGTGTAGCAGCGTAGCTTACATCCAACGCTCTTCCGCGCGGCGTACGTATTCAGGTACAGTAGCGTGGCTTCCACGCGGGCGGGGCGGGGGGGCGGGGGCGGGGCAGGGCGGCGGCGGTGTCGGGCAGCGCCGCAGGCCTCAGTGTCGGGCAGTCGCTCTCTCTTGACCTCGCACGCCGGGCGGGGGCGGCGGCGGGGGCGCGGTGGCCGTCGGCGGCCACTAGTGCCGAGCGGCTAGGTGGAACAGGCAGCGCCGCAGGCCGCAGTGTCGGGCAATCGCTCTCTCTCGACCACGCACGCCGGGCGGGGGCGAGGTGGCGGGCGGTGGTCACGAGTGTCGAGTGGTGGCTAGGTTTTCCAACAGACCAACGCCTTCGGCCTTTGGGGAATATCAGCCTGGGCACATTTTACCCGAAACCCGAAAACCGAACCGAACCGACCCGAACCGCACCGAAATATCGGTTTTTTCGGTTGTTCGGTTCGGTTTCGGTTTCGTCTTGGGGAACTTCGGCTTCGGTGGTCGACTTCGGTTCTGATGTTCACCGAACCGAACACTCGAAATCAACCGAACTGCAATCGCCAGGACTCCAAATCACAGTCGAGAGGCGTCGCGATAGCAAAGCTACCAAATGCCCAAACCAAAGGCCCAACGATGAACACACACACATCGCCTAAAGCGGTGAAACCCTATCCACACACACATGAGTCTCGACGGGCAACAAGCCGTGGCGGCGGCAGATTGGGCCACTGGCGCGATGCGGCTGCGAGTAGCGCTGGCGGCGGCGGGCGTGGGTGCGAGGTGTCGCGTAACTGGCGGGGAGGCGAGGTGGGGCTACGCGTTCGACCGCGTGGGCGGCGAAGCAAGGCGGCGCGACGCGGCAGCTGGCAAAAGTAGGGAGCTCCGGCGCAGCGGCGAAATGAAAGCAATGAAAGATATACATGACCGGCCCGACCATGCGTGGCGGCATGGCTGGCGGCGACCATTACGCGGCGAGAAAGCGGTCGGGGATCGGGATGGCGCACCGCGAGGGACTACCGGAGACGCCGCGTGAAGCGCAACAAAGCGGACAAGATCCCACGCAGGTACGAGACAGGCAAATCTCGGTTGAAACCGACCACCAAACCGATGAAACCGAAACCGATATCATCGGTTTCTCATTTTCTCTGCAACCGATCGGTTGTGACCTTGTCCAAAACCGAAGTTTTCCCAGACCGAATAACCAAACCGAATTATCGGTTTAAACCGAATGCCCAGCCTGAGGGGAATCGATGGCGCTCGACTCGGCCGCTCGGGGGCGTGGTCGAGGGAAGTGCTGGCTGCTGGGCCGTTGGGGTCTAGACTGGTGGGAAGAAGCTTGGCAGCATGTCAGTATGTCACTGCTTGGTCGGTACTGAAGATGCTACGGTGCGTTAATTAAAGTTTAGTTTGATTGAAGGATTTTTTTTTCTTTTTCTTTTCCGATTCTAACAATATGACCCATCATGCAAAGGTGTTGAAACAGACAATCTGGGAAAGCACCTTCCTTTCGCAAGTACTGGTCTGTTCAGGGACTAGATTGTAGAAGCGAGCCTGAACTGCGCTGAATCACCGAAGGATGCAAGCTCATTTGTCGCCGATTTTATTTTCCATTGGATGGTGATCTTTCTTTATTTATCTCTGATGCATCTCTGCCCGGAATCATTTAAATTAGGATCGGTCCTGTCCTGTTCTGCTTACCATGGCTTGGCTTGTTGGTTGCTGATTCCGTTGAAAGTCCAACGAGAACGTTCAACAGGTTATTATACTCCTACAACAGTCCTAGAAGATTTTTATCCAGTGTGTTGAAAATTCACCGGTGCTCCTTGACCAAGAGTATCGGCATGAAAAGGATACTCTACGCACCGTTGCTAAAGCCATTGGCTGCGCTCCAATTCCCCTTTTTTTTCAATTTAGCCATTTTTTAAGAAAATTCATGTTTAGACACCTGGGCGACCTAAACTCAACTTTGGGCCTAGATTCACGGCGCCGAGGTAACACTTGTCGACGCCACGACTCACGGCGCCGAGGTGCGTGGTCCTCATTTGCGTGGAAGATGATCTGGCGCTTACGTGGCGCCACAGATCTCGGCGCCGAGCTATTAAATGAAAACATCGAGGTTCCTTCCTTTCCCACTCGCTCCCTCTCATTCTATCGCTGTGTTCCACCGTCGGCACATGCGCCACCGCCCTCTCCCGCTGCCGGCCGCGCCACCTCTCTCGCCAGCGCCTCCTCCCCTCGCCGTCCGCGCCACCGGCGTCCGTGCCACCGGCCGCGCCATCTACTGCGCCCCTCCCCGTCCATCGCTCCCCCGGCCGCCCTCGTCGCCCCATCCTCCTCCTCCGCAAGACATGGCGGCGAGGGCGGCTCCCGCCGTCCCCACAGAGACGCCGGCGGCTGGGCCGCCGACCCTGTGCTGGCGTCGCCGCCTCCCCCCTGGCCGCCCAGGAGGAGTCGTCGCGCGCCTCCCCCATCCCCTCGCTCAAGCAAAGTGAGCAATTGCACGAGGTTTTTTATGTAAGTAATTTCGTTTTTAGTTGTCATAGTTTAGATAATATAGCTAGTTATTTAATTTAGTTATATAGTGAGATAATTTTTCTAGCTAATTTAGTTATTTTTAGTGATGTAATTTAGTTAGGTAATTTATTTAGTTTAGGTGACAATTTAGTTGTGTAATTTAGTTAGATAGGTAGTACTTGTAGTAAATGTAGTTAGCAAATTTAGTTATATAGTTAGATAGATAGTTAGGTAGTTAGGTTCTTATTTATTTAGGTACACACTTAGATACTAATTTATGTATGTAATTTAGTTATCCTCGTATTAGTTATATCCTTAGTAACTTGTGTGTTGTGCATACCAACTAGATGGACAACGTAGTCACCCTGTATCATGGAGGAAGTGTGGAGGAAGATGAGTTTAGAAATGTCAGTTTTGTTGGAATGCAAAGGGTACCAGTGATATTCGATGATCGGCCATTGTTTTGTTAGTTGTTTGGTAGGGCTCGTGACGAGCTTAAATGCAATTCAAATGAAGATGCCATCTTAGTTGAGGGGGTACTTCACCATGGCAAGTCAGGGACAATTTTTAGGCAGTTGGTCTCAATTGCATCAGAGGCTCAATGGGACAAATATGTCAAAACTGTCATGAAAAATGAGTTTCAATGTTTGAATTTGGTTGTACGGAAGTTGTCCAATGATCCCACCCCTCATGGGTATTCACCCCCTAATGGGCATTCACCCCCTCGTGGGTTCTCGCCAGAACTGGAGAATCCGGCACCTTTTGACCCTCCGTTACCCAACCACAAGGTGGATGTGGAAGATGTGGTTATGGTGCCCGATGCTCAATCCGCCCCGAATGAGGTTGGAATATGTGGCGATGATGTTGTTGCTGCCCCTCACGAGATCCCTTTGACCCAGAATCATTCAAGTAAGTGACGTAGTAACACTTTGGCTTTCTTATTCTTCATTCCGTTTTTTTGTCTCAATTCTATCCATATTTGTGCTTTAAATGCAGGAGACAATCCATATAATGATGGTTGTCCTCATGTGCCTCCATCAACCAATGTGGACACAGGGTTTATAGCCTCTAACAGTGTGGATGTTAATATTGTGGATGATGAGGAGCCTTATGGCACAGCAAAAGCCGTTGATTCTGATGATGACCGCCTAGTTGCAGGTTTGAGTGAACAAGAAATGGAGCTCATCAGATGTTTGTGTCCTGATCGTGATCCACTAGCTCATGAATTCAGTGACCTTAGTCATTCTCAATTTGGTTATGGAGAAGGAAGAGACAATGAGCTGCTAGAGGCTCCTGAGACCGGTGACAGTGTGGAAATTAAGAAGGGCATGGTCTTTAAGGACTTGCACACATTGAGAAGGTGGTTACAGAAATATTCTGTGAGACGTAAAAGTCCATTCAAGATGAGGCACTCCTATGTGGAGCGTCATTACACAGTGGTGTGCGAGTAGGATGATTGCAATTGGAAAGTCTGTGCTCGGAAACAGAAGTCCACAAGGAAGTTCAAGATCACCAAAATTGTTAGTCCACACACATGTGCCGAGAAATATATAAAATAGAAGCATCGAAAGTTGACCTCTATCCTCATTGCTAGAAGTCTGTACTCAATATTGAAGGGTCAGCCCAACTTGAAGGTCGGGACAATTATGGAGATGACTCAGAAAATATTTCATTATGAGATAAAATATGGGAAAGCATGGAGGGCAAAACAACAGGGCTGGAAGATGATATATGGGGATTGGGAGGAGGGGTACGAGCAGTTGCCAGCAATGTTCAATGCAATGAAAGCAGCTAATCCAGGCATGCATTACGAGTACATCCCGAAGCCGAATGAATGGAAGGACGGGAGGCAGATATTCTTTCATGCATTCTGATGCTTTCCCTAGTGCGTTGAGGCCTTCAGGCACTGTCGTCTAGTGTTATCTATGGATGGTACTTTTTTGCTTAGCAAGTACATGGGCACACTATTGGTAGCCATTTCCTGTGACGTAGACAATGCATTGGTTCCTTTGGCTTTTGCTTTGGTGGAGAGGGAGAACAAAAATAGCTAGGGATGGTTCTTGTGGCTTGTTCGGATACATGTCATTGGACCTGGTAGAGAGGTTGGTGTCATATCTGATAGACACCAGGGCATACTCAATGCCGTATAGGAGCAGATTCCGGAGGGGGAGGTACTGACTGGAATTTTTTGTTGTGACCTTTTATTTCTTTTATTTCTCATGCATTAAATAAAATAACTGCAATGGTTGCAGGAACTAGCCCATCTTCGTCCTCGAACCCATGACAAGTTCGAGGAGATGCGGTACGACGACAGGTACATGCCTTTGCTACTGAGAGGGTTAATTTGGATGTCGATCGTATCGTTCGTCTGTGGGTTGCCTGTTGTTGTGGTAGTTAACAACCATTATAAATCATCAATTAAACATGTATAAAGACATAAATGTAATCACTAATGAAGGTTTAGGGATTTAAACTAATGAATTCCATGAACTTTGGTGATTTCATGACGCGCAGGAGGATTTATCTAGAAAATAGATCCTGAAACCCTAATTCATATTCTCCTCATGAGGATCAGAGCTAGCTATCAAGAGAAGATTAGTCCTCTATAGGATTTAGTCTTATAATTAGAAATGGTGAGATAGAGAGTGATGGAAGAGTTTGGAGGAGATGTTGACCTATCGATGCTCTCTCTACGCCTTGTAACTTGGTGGATTCAAGTTCTAATTGAGCTTGCTTCGAGATTTCTCCGTAATCAACTTCCGATTCAAGTAAGTATCTTGTTTATATTGTTCTTTAGGTTCACGACACTTTTGAGTGCTTTATTCTGCACTAGAGGGAGTAGATTATTAAGCGTAAGTGTAAGCATGGTGCTTAGACTTAGGTTAATCGTGGATGCACCCTACATTCTAGATCGGTGGTAGATCGCGTGTATGACATCGATTACTATATAGCATCGTTGATCCTTTGTAGTCCACCTCCCGTCTGTAGGCGCACGTGGGGACGTGGGTTGCGAAGGAAAGCATCCTCTGCTGGTGTCTTTCCTTAAGTAATGTCCCCAGTTGAACAGTAGAAGACATAAGCTTACTCAAGTTAGAACTAGAGACCCTTAGTTATCCTCTCTATGCTCCTATTTATCCTAACCTTGTTGCTACTCCTAGTTAAATTAACCCTTAACCTAATCGTTACCCCTTGTTAAGTTAGACCGTAGTTAGTCTCACACGTTTTCCTGTGGATACGATACTTGGAATACTTCCGGGTGAAAGCTACAGCGGTATCCGTGCGCTTGCAGATTTATCTATGTGCGTTAAAATATACCAACACCTGTCATCAACCCCGCGGCGATCACAACTCTGGTTGATAGGTACACCCATTATCAATACTAATCATTTATTTTCTAGTTCTTTTTTTAGGTCCTTGATGTCCTCCTAACAATAGTACTCGTTCATTGCTTATGTAGGTGGTGGCCGAAAACTCATAGTTTCCACCTACCTTGTGGAGAGATGACTGTTACGCTTGAGGATACTCAGAAGTTCCTTGGTGTGAGTGTTAGAGGCCGTCTAGCTATCGAGCACTGTAGGCCTGCCGGTTGGAGAGATAGAGTGGAGGCCTTCCTTGGGAGACCACTTCCTCTGGAGGCAACGGGTACCCGCACCACAGGGGTATCTATTAACTGGCTCAGGTAGAACTTTGCTCAATGTCCAGCAGGTGCAAACGAGGAGATAGTTACCTACTACTGTAGGGCTTGGATCCTGCACTTGTTTAGGTGTGTTCTCTTCCCTGACACGACGGGGGACACGCGTCTTGGATGTACCTCCCGTGCCTCACTGACTGGGACACCGTAGGGGTTACAGCTGGGCTTCCGGAGTGTTGACGGTCCAGTACGACCACCTCTGCGATGCGTGTTGTCGAACTTCGCAGATCGCGTCCATAGGTGGGTGTGTCTACCTTCTCTAGCTTTGGATGTGGTCTCGTCTACCAGTTGGTCGGCCCATAGTGCAACCTCCTCGTGATTGGTTCGCAATGAACAACCCTCGACACCGACCGACAGTTGCTCAACTTTGGGACCAGGTCAAAGTCCCCTTCAGCAGGATTGCACGTTCCTACGTCCAGTACACCAACGAGCTCGACACACTTAGGCCATCAATGGTGAGTTAAATGCATTTGTTATTGTCTACTACGTATCTAGGATAACTATTCTAACTTAGACCCTCAGTGCCTTACTTTTGCAGGTTACTTGGGAGCCCTACAAGGACATAGAGGTGGTGCAGCTTGGAGTAAGCACCACGTGCAGTGCGGACGAAGACCTGTACAAGACCCTCAATGCCTTACTTTTGCAGGTTACTTGGGAGCCCTACAAGGACATAGAGGCGGTGCAGCTTGGAGTAAGCACCACGTGCAGCGCGGACGAAGACCTGTACAAGATGAGGTGCCCGCTGATCTGCTTCTACGCTGTTGAGTATCACCTTCCACATAGAGTTGTACGCCAGTTTGGCTTGAGTCAGGAGTGGCCAGTCGAGCCATTGTCGACGTCCGTGGAGTTGCACAAGTAAGTGACATTTCATGGCATTTACATAACTATTTTATATATTAGTTTCGTTTAAGACCAAATGCTTTATTGATGCCATAACTAATTACAGCTGTTGTAGCCTGCACAAGATATAACTCCAGTTGCATAAATCTCACCTTTGATTTTACTTTGTACATTTTCACTTTGATGTGAGGCCATGAAAACTCAACAAGATGTGCATCAGTATATTTTAGGGATCCATTTTCACTTTGATGTGAGGCCATGATATCTACATTTACTCTGTACATTCTAGTGAAACTGTGTCTGTCCTTTCATTGTGAATATATCAACTGCCTCCAGAAATAAATGTATCCAGTCGTTTAAGATTACAATGACATATCTAGCTTAGTTTTCAGATAAATTCAGATTTAGACTCACATAAATAGTTCATCTAGTTCTGTAGTATATTATTAAATTACTAATTGATTCATACAAATGTAAGTGTCAGGAGATGATATTTTTTCCTAAAATTGTATATCACAAGCAATGAACACTTTCTGGATTGATCGTCAGAAACAGAAGAAGACGGTTGAGTTTGAGACGCTACACCGTGAGCACATGGAAGTGTGGGATCAGCTTCATGACAACCTGTATGAAAACGACCGCCACACACCAACTACAACTTCGCACATACCTATCTTGGTACCGTGGCGCCACACGGACAAGGTTGAAAACTCAGTGGACCCAAGCCGACTACACCGACCTTGACTCTTCAGATGGTGAAGACATGTCCCACGACCTGCGACGCGACAAGGGACACTTATGGAGGCAGCACCTGTCTTAGACCGAGTGGTAAATGATCTTTAAACTTTTCTGTACTACAATCACTATAATAACCATAAACAACAAATAGCGATATAATATTTGTTTTATTTTGCGAGAAGCAACAGCTGAAGCAATCGATGCTTGACATCGAAGCGGTTTCAAGAGACAGACGTGGGCGAGCACACACTCAACAACTTTCTAGGAGTAAGTTGACGCCAACACAGTCACAATATTAGTATGTGGAGTGTTTTTACCTTGCTTACTAATTGCATCTTTGCATGACCGAGGCTAGCACATAGGGTGTGGTGTGTTAGGTTTAGTCCCGGACCTCTGTACAAATGTTCTCACATGCCATCACATGTGTTGTGCGTGTCAAATTATGTAATGCACTACTCCGTTAGGTTTTATTTGCAGTACGTGAACTCGTTTCACTAGCTCCGGAATATTAACATGAATATTATAACCAGAAATAATGAAAACGACAACACAGTGAAAAGTCCAATACTAGGGCACAGTGAACAACACAATAATATTAGAAGTATATGCCGACAAACGAAATAACACAGTACATGACCTAAGTACGTCCATACTTAAAGTGCATTACATGACAACACAATGAAAAGTCCAAGACTAAACAACATTGTTTATGAATAAACCATAAAACTAGCAAGTCATGGAGACTACTGAATGCAACGAGGCCACTTTTCCTTCCTTAGGGCATCGGGATTCTCGTCCATCGCTTCTTTTGCTCGGCACGCACGCTCAAGCTTCTTCTCCCTCTCCTCCCTGTACGCATCAACACGCCTCCTTTCCTCCTCTTCCTTGTGCTCCTTTTCTGCAGCCTCCTCTCTACGTCTCTTCTCCATCATCTCCTTATCCTCTGCCTTTCACTTCAACAGTTTCTACATCCACTCCTTGTCTTCCTGCTTGATCTCAGTGTCGATCCACTGCTCGAAATCACGGAGCAGTGGAGGGGTCTGCAATACATTCAAATGTTACACACCAAATAAACTATGCATGACTTCGTATGACACAAAATAAATATTACACAACTTCAATTTCTCACCATCTTGTTAATGCGGCGCTGACGAAGTGTAGGCTCAAATACAAAATTGGCACACATCCAATATCTCTACCTATACGTGTCCTCTTCATCGGACTTGGCTACCTTGCAACGATCACCGCAAAAGCACATGGGCACTAGAACACCACTAGGTAGAGACAAAGGGTCCGAAGGCATTTCCGGTCATCCGGGCATAACTGCAATTGAACCAATTTTGTTCTAATTACCGAAATGAATGAATATTAAAACCTAAACCCGTGTCTGACAAGATGGATGGAGAGGTTACCTTGGTTTACTAGATTTACCACACCTTGACATCATACGGTTGCATAAAAATTAATAATTACTTAAAACCCTATGTAATGACATGCCTAGGGTTACAAAATAGACTTAATATACACCAAATCAATGCGTACAAAATGGGGAGGGGAGACATGATACCTTGCTCTAGAAGATCTATGGATCAAATCGAAGTTTTCAATGTGCAATTAGTCGATTCAAGAGATTGGATGGGTTGGGGAGAGGAAGAGGAGGAGTAACAAATGGAAGAAGCCTCGGATAGAGAGAGAGGTGGCCGTGGGTTTTGAATCCAGGCTCGGCGCCATGATGTGTGGCGCCGAGCTCAGCGCCGTGATCTGTGGCGCTGGTGCCACGTAAGCGTGAGATCAGCGTACACACAAAATAGGTCCATGCACCTCGGCGTCGAGACGTGTTACCTCGACGCCGCGAATCACGGCGTTAACCGCCTAGGTCCATAGTTGAGTTTACGTCGCACAGGGGTCTAAACGTGAATTTTCTTAAAAAAAGGGTCAAATTGAAAAAAAAAATGGGCTCCAACTCCTTGATTACTACAGTACAAGGTAAAATAGAGTTTTTTTAGTTCTTATTTATACCTTATATGCAAAGGATCCGGTTTACTTAAGAACGACGTAAAACACTACCAATGAAAACAAGCCGACGTAATCACGTAAAGCTCCGGCCAAGAGTATATTTAAGGGTGATGCTACTCTTTGCTTGTTATTATGACATGTTTGATAGGGCTCTTTCCTAACTCCGGCATCTTCGGAGGAGCCATACCAAACTTTTTGTTGGATGAGCCATTTTTTTTTAGTGAAAAACAGAAGAACCGGAATCGTTTTAGAGGAGACACGCTATTTTGGAGGAGTGGCTTCTCCAAAACAACTCCTCGAAAGGAGCCGCTCAGGAGGTGCGGTCCAATTTTTTCGCCCTCTTGCCAATTTCATCTTGATAGCGCCACTGCAGCATGCTCCCCCAGCCCCCGCTATAGATTTGAATTTCAGGGGACTTTCAACCATTGCTGGAATTCTAAAGCGCGTGGGTACGGTATAAGTTTGAATTTTCTGGGAGATTTTAGCCCTTGTTGGAATACTTGAAACACGTGGCTACTGTATGCCTCTGCAACTCCGATCCTGCGACTAGTTGGTTGGGAGTGTGAGCTAAAATGGTACTACGGTCCATGATCGCAGGCGGCCTTGCTCTCCTCCACTTGCTCCTCGTGCTCCTGTCCGCCTCCGCCTCCGCCTCCGAGCTGCCACCGGCGGCGGCCGCCGTGCGAGTCGGCGTGGTGCTAGACCTGACGAGCGAGGCGGGGAGGAAGAGCCTCACCTGCATCTCCATGGCATTAGACAACTTCTATTCTGCCCATGCCAACTCCAGCCGGCGGGTGCACCTGCTCGTGGGGGACACGCGTGGAGATGTCGCCGCAGCACACGCTGGTAAGGCCGGCTTTATCTTCTTCTTTTTTAACGCTAAAAATGGCAGGAGGGAAACCAGACCTGCATGGAAAACCGACACAAACCCAAATACAGCAGTACAGAAGATAATTACACATAAATACACATAAAGGTAACACACACCCGACGAAGATAAAACACACCTAACGCCCACCCATGTCTGCTGTCTTGGAATTAAGCATTTCAGTAACAAAGCAAATCAAATTGCAAAAAGCCTAATTTGAATACAGGTACTTTGATTTGAAAAATGAGCCAGAAATTTTTGGGTCTGATTGGTTGGCTTCCAAATTATGCCAAGCCAAATATTTGGCAAGCTATTTTGATTATTATTTGGTTTGTTACCAAAACTTGCTAGTCTCTCATATTTGACTTGTTAAATCTATGTTAAATTTTTTTACCTAACTTTGGCTTGGCAAAATTTAGTCGCAGACCAAGCAGGCCCTTTGATTCAGCTCATTCTCGTTTTGCTCGTTGCAATTTGTAACAAGATCCGGTACTATCCTAGCATCAAAACCTACTATTGCCATACATCAGGCGCTTAACTCCACAACTAAGGGTTTGTTTGGTTCCTAGCCAAACTGCGCCATGCAATGTGTGGCAGCGCCACACTTGGTGGCAGTAGAATCGGGTGCCACACCGTGGCAAAAATATGACATGTAAAAGCTATGACTACCTAATTTTAATCAATAACCAGACAACAGTGTGGCAGCCTTAGTTGTGGCTTGGCGTCCCATAGCTGGAAACCAAATCATCCCTAAGATAATAATGTAGCCAGAACCAGAGAAAACCTTTTTGCTCTCCGTAGTTCTTTCTAGACTTATAGGACTTGGAGCCGTTTTAGGCCTTATTTGGATCTAGTCGGATTCGCATCAATCTACATGTGCTGGGGTGGATTGAGGTAAATCCAAATAAGGCCTTAGTGTTACCGTACTCAGTAGATTCAACAGTACTCAACAATGCACTAGAGCCGGAGTCGAAGTAGGAGCCAGCAGAAATCTGACCAAAACATGGCCTTAGCAGAACTGAAGCCCAATTATACAAGATAGACTTTGGTAAGCAAATGTTAGAGTTGATCACCAATTACCCGTGTTTGGCTCGTCTTAGCTCGAATCACAAACAAGTTAACCTTATAAGGCTTAGATGATTCTAAGGCTGACCTCAACTCTTTTAACTAGCGGAGCCCAAGCTTAAGGCGACAAGCTTACTAAAACTCGTCTTGTTAAGGCTGAGGCTCTATTGGGCTTTGACTGTCTCTTTCTCCTCTTCTGGACCAGTAAAAGGCATCATCGTCGTCGTCGTCGTCATCAAATCCTCTAAATTAAAATCGTCTGTGTTCTCGTACAAATTTTTAGACAGAGAAGTTCATTTCTATCGAAGACAAACAAAGTTTAATACTTCTTATGTCTTGTTTGGATGTAAAGTATTTTGTTTTTTTTTTAATACCATGGTTTTGAGACCTATAAGGTATTTGGATGTAAAGGTCTTCGTAGTTTTGAAAACCATGGTATTACTAAAACTGTAGTCTTTAGATTTTTAAAAGATTGACTTTATATCTCTTTTTCTAAACTATAGTTTTTCACATCTCCTCTCCTAAAACTAGTTTTTTATACTACATTTTCTCAAAAAAAAAAACCATAACATCCAAATAGACCCAGTTTCCCCCTTCAAATCCTCGACTCATTGGAGCGATCATCTCGTCTTCAACCATTAGTTTGATGCCATTCCATGTCTTTGAAAAATATTTTCATAGAAAAGTTATGCAGAATTTCTAAAATCTAGTTTAAATCTTAAAAATCATAAAATTTTGGTTTTAGCTCGGACAAGTACTGTTTCAAGTATTTTCACCTAATTTCAAGATTCTTAATTGCATTTTTTCAAAATTAAATAATATTTAGATTTTGTTAAAGTATTTATTTTTTAATAAAGTTTGTTTGAGCTCTGCTGATGACGTTGTGCCATCCTAAAACAACCGTCTAAACCTTATAGTGTAAAAACAAATGTTTTTAAAACGGAAGGGCTAGCGCCCGTCGTCTCGGCCGCAGGAGGCGCCCAAACGCTGCTATCCATTCGGACGCAATCGCCCATCGCACCCACGTAACAGGTCCGTAACATATAGGAGTCGCGGCCACCTCACCACCGCCTATGGATGCGATCGCGAGGCGTCCGGCGCCTCAAGCGCCCACAAGTGTCGCCCTAGCTAGCAGAGATGGCGGTCAAGGGCAGCCGTTGTCCCCACCATTGGGGCTGTTGCAACATGTGCTCCCTCATATCTACTTTTGAAACATCAGTTGTAACACTTGCAACATACGACTGAAAACAGACGAAACACTTGAAACATACATTTGAAACATGCGTGTATAGCCATAGCAATATATGCAACATTCAGAATTACTTTTATAACATCTAGATGAAACACTTGCAACATACATATGTGTTTACACCAAAATTTAGAAGAAGAACGCGGGAACTCGTAGGCTTCCAAGATTGTGTCAATCAAGGAATCGATTGCATAAGGATCGATATCAGTCGGTGTGGATGTGACACTGGAATCGGCTGTCTTTGAATGACGTCAGCAGATAACGATGATGAGCTACGATTGACGTCGGGAGGATACATATCGGACTCTACAAAAGAGGAAAGATTAGGGTCCAAGTTATCTTAAGATAGGAATGTTTTCTTCATGCCGAAGATTGTACCGAGTCGTACTTGAGTAGGATTCGTGTTTAGGCGTCGGGTATAAATATTGAACCCTGGCTATTGTAAACACACAATCAATCAAATACAAGTTACTTACTTTTTTCGGCTCTGGCCACCCCTTAGGAGTAGGAGTAGAGTAGATCTCGGCGAGTTCTTCAGCGAGCAGGGCTGCATCGGTCTGGCTGACCTCCGACTTGTCTATAAGTTCCGTCATGGCTTATACTTCTATTCGTATGGCTACATCGATCCGGTCGACCTCCACTGCGACTCTGGTATAAGCTAGTTATCGATTCTTGTCTAGTTCAAGTAAGGCTGTATCGATCCGATCGACCTCCACTGCTCGAACTAGATTAAGATCAAGTTATCGACTCTATCTAAGGATGACAAACTTCGAATAGATTCATTAAGTTACCGATATTGCTTATTGCTTTTATTATTTATTTAATTATAGCAATATCACTTTGCCCGATTGGGATTGATCTAGATCGGCCTCATATCATGTTTAACCCATTGTTTATTGATTTAAATTGATCTAATCTGCACCTTAAGCGATGAGTTATGTTTTATCGGCTGTTTTATGTCAATCCTGATCGTGCATAGCGTGCGGTTAAAGCATGCCTGGTCTTGAATAGATCTATCGGCTAACGAGAACCGTTCCACGGCCCGTTATCACGGTCTGTGTGATTCTGCCTCACACCCCACTGTTAGCACCGTGGAGTGGGGATCGTTATTTGATAGATCTGCTCCTGATAGGGCATGACTTTAACTGTGTGCTATGTCTGAATCGGCTGTTTTAGCCGATATCGAGTGCTTTCACATACAGTTCACGTTATGAGATCGTTGAAGTAAAGATATGTTAAAAGATATGTTAGCCCCATGATCTTATTATTGTATTATGGTGTGCATGATTCTGTCTCATGCCCCACTGATATTAGTAATAAGTTAGGGTCGTCAAATCTATTGTTGTTTCTACGACATGTATGATTCCGCCTCATGCCCCACTGGTCATAGCGATAGATGAAATCTAATATGTTCATTAGATTTATCTTTATTAAATGGTTAAATGATGATGAACTATTTTTTTATATAAAAAGGAATTCGGTTGCTTGTAGTCATTGGCTTAATATAGACTGATTAATGTTGATATCCTTTTACCATTGACTAATACTTGTCCAAATAATAATATTCACCCTGAATGATAATCGATTTTTCTTCCATAATTCTATGAGTTTCAATTGATTTATTCTTATGAGTATGCTGGAATCGGCTATTTAGTCGATCTCCTTCCAAATCGGCTCTCAGAGCCGCACATTTGGGACTGTCTGGCAACACCGGCATGTTCCGCCCTAAATTACTGATTAGCTTTCTTTCCTTGTCAATTGCAGGGTCAAATTGACTACAAATATTTATGTGTTGGTCACTTTCTGCACCGACAGTTGGCGCCGTCCGTGGGAGGACGCTGTATGTTCACACTTTTGATCATCGGATAGCCCACTTTTTCGCCATCTTCGCCATGGCGGGCTCAAGCGATACGGCTCGCTTCGGCTCGCTGGAGTTTTATGCACTCCCACCTATTGGGATGTGGGTTTCACCCGTCCTCGAGCCGTCCCAGACCTTCCTCTTCGGAAGCCTAGACTTCGTCGCCGATCGGCTCGACGTACTACACCTTCGCGAGGAGGCACTTGTTCCGGTGTCCGTCGGAGGGGCGCCCTCCATCGGCTCTGGGACACCTGACGACTTTAACGACGAGGCGCCTGCGCTTCATTCCGAGCAAACGCTCTGCTCAAACCCCGCTGTGAGTAATGCACATGCTGTTATTTACTCGCTATTTACTATCTTCCACCGATTATCCGGAGGGACCGCATTGTCCACACCACAACCACCGTACGATCGGTTCCCCTACGGCCTCGTGTCCCCCGCAGATGCGTACGCTTGGGGCTCCAAAAGATGCTGACGCCGCCTCCCCTCACATCTGAATTCTAGGGGATGGCGAGCTACGCTCCCACCTGTTTCTATGCACTCGTAGATGACGAGGTTGAGAGTGACGACTTCAGCATCGACGACGTGGCACCTAGCCACCGTCCGTCCCGGGAGTGCGCAATGACGGACGCCCTAGGACAGCCACCGGTGGAAACAGAATCCTTACAGACTCACCCCCTCCAGATCCTCGCATGGGGGCCCTCGCGCTGGCCCGAGAGCACGGCAAGGAGCCATGACATCGGCGGCAGAACCAGCCGCCACCTGCGCCGGCGTACTCGGCGGCGCGGCACGTCGCACACACGACGCGCGTAATCCGGCGAAGCGCGCCGCCCAGTCTAGCTCAACATCATGAACAAAGGGAACGATCCCCCACAGTTCGCTCGGGCTGGCCAGAACATCACCGTTGTGGCGATGCTTTTGCGCGGCGTCCTCGAGCCTGTCGACTCCTGGGAGCGGGCGGTCCACCGGAACCTCCGGGCGCTTGTGGACACCGCTGCCGTTCAGCAGACGGAGAGCTCCGCATCACGACACTGACTCGCGGCCTCTCTTCCCACCAGGGGAGTGGGGACGCACCGGCTGAATCGTTCCATCCGCTCACCGCTGCAGCCGCCGAGCGTGGCACAGGAGGTAGCAGCTGCACCGCGGTCCAACCCGGCGCCTGCGCCACGTCGGCCCCCCGTGCGCGAACGACTCGGATCGAATCAAGATGCTCACAGCGTCATCAACAACCGGCGTCGGACCCGGCATGACGATGGCGTCCATCGGCGGTCTTTGTGGGCGAGCAACGCGACCCCGGCCGGACAAGCGAGGGGAGCGATTGAACGCACACCGGACATGGTCACGACCGGACGACTCGAGTCCCAGCACGGATGGTCCGGGACCGTGGGCTTTTGGTCGACGCATCCAGAGAGCGCCGTTCCCGCAGCGCTTCCGACCGCCCACCAACATTGCCAGGTACACCGGTATTTACCTTACCTGGTAGGACACGGTAAAACCTCCCACATGCGTCTGACATCAACAGTGTTATGGGCGTCCACAATCATCTTGTACCCAACGGTGTGGGCAACAAGACTTAGCATACGTACACACTCTCTCTCTCTCGCTTGTAAGGCCATCCCCTTCGTCTATAAAAGGGAATACGCACTCTCCTAACAAATAGATTTTTCAGTTCACTTACATCGATTCAACACACCACAACAGAACTACCAGGTTCAGACCTCGAGCCCACGCTCGAACACTTAGCACATAGCGGAGCTCCTGTCTCTCTCGGTCCTTCAGACCAGAATCCGACCGGACCTCTTGTACCCCATCTTTCTCCTCATTTGTAACCCCACTGTAAACTTCGAGCACCTGGGCTCAGGAATAAAGTCATCGACCGACTCAAACTGGACGTAGGGCACGTTGCCTGAACCAGTATAAACCCTGTGTCATTGAGGGCTAGGCCATATCCGATCACAACGTACGGCAAAACTATAAATATTTACGTGTTGGTCACTTTCTGCACCGACAGGTGGTTTGATTTTATAATCTAAAAAAGGAGAGTGCTGTTTGACCGCACAATGCTTTGGTTGGGGGGAGTATATATGATACACTTTGGAAAGTTCTATTATTATGGCATTTCATATTTTGCATACACTTTCTCATTCGTGTTTACCTTTTAAACTAATATATTGACGATCTCGTAAATATCTAAAACTGGTTTTCTTTTGTGACCGTGAGAGGCACCGCACGACTATGCATATTATATGTTTAATATTTAAGTAAGATAATTTATTCCTCATCTTATGTCTATCGATTCTTCACTCATTTTTACCCCTCTTTGCATTACTCTTGGTCCTCTGTTTCTGTTCTTAGCTCAGTTGTCTGTGGCTTATATGGATGACAAATATAAACCTATGGCACAAGTTTGGTCTAAGGCCTAGGCACCTAGCGAAGGTAGACTATATCCTCCTTCAATGCGTCGGTTATAACTTCGAGCTATAAAACATTTGCTAGCATTGTGGCACTCATGTGACATGTCGTGGGCTAGCTAGCCTGAGTCAGAGCCCGTGTGTCGTGTCGTGACTTGGCACGCCTTAACGTGCACATGTGTGGCTCACTTTCCACATTTCTCAACGTAGCACGCACAAAGACCACTCATTTATATTAAGTCAATCTCTAGCCAATTTTCAATGCATGATTAATCTTTTTTATTGCACCTAATATCTTTCTTAGAATTTATTTGATTTAGTTAAAATGAGGTCGGACCAAGTCTAATTAAATTCTATAATTAAAGAAATCGTATAATAAGTTGTAAGTTCTGTTACAATGTGCGCGATTGCTTGCTAGTTTGTCTTAAAATTGATTGTAACTAAGGGTCTAGTCTATGGAGTGGAATAGAATGACCGAAAATACTGTCTATATGGATTATGGCACACACAATCCAAGATTCAAGCTTGTTAATATTTGGCTACCACTTACACCAGGATTTTGTAGGTTGTACCATATAACTTTTTTTGACGATGCCATACAAATTTAGTATCGTCAGATTCATGGTTAAAAGTAGTTTTATATGATGCCAAATTCATAGTTGTGATATTAATAACAGACAAAGTATGGCATTGGAGTTTGTTGTTCGTATGGATCAAACGACGCTTTATTACAAAAGAAGGGGTAAGTAGAAGGTTACTCTACGTGAAGGTAATATATTTTTCCCCTTCCACTCTATGATTGCTCCTCACATTCTCTTCCTCTATCACTTTTTTCTATTGAATTTACCGTAATAATGGTCTTATTGTATGGGATATTTTAAATTGTTCTTGGAACAACTATTTGATGCCGCATTTTTTTATGGTAATGCTTTCTACCGAGTGTCTGTTTGGACAGACACGCGCCTTCGCTGGGCCTACGGATCTAGTCTGACCGGTCCAACTCCCCTCACGCCTTCTCCATTTAAAAAAAATCTGGACACTTCCATTGGGACTGACCCACCTCACGCAGTACACCCCTGCGCCTCACGCCTCACGTGTGGACCCACCTCGTGCTGTCCACCCATCCGTGTCTCACGCCGCGCACCGTCCGCGCCTCGTGCCTCGCGTCGCGCGCTACCACGCCTCGCACTGCACTCCCCCATTCCCGCATCAAGGAGCCTTCATTGGGTGACAGCAAGTAGATGAGCACATGTTGCAACCGTATATTTCATACATTTCAGATGTATGTTACATATGTTTTATTTGATGTTGTAAAAGTAGATCTAGTGTTGCATATGTTGCAATGGCTATACACGTATGTTGCAATTATATGTTTCAAATGTTTTAGCAATTTCAAACGTATGTTGTAGGTGTTTTATTTAGATGTTGCATATATTATAGTGGCTATACATGTATGTTGTAAGTGTGTTTTGCAAATGTTTCAGCTGTTTCATCTGGATGTTTGCATATTTTCATCTGAATGTTGCATATATTGCAGTGGCTATACACGTATGTTGCTAGTGTATGTTCCAAATGTTTTACTTATTTTAGACTTATGTTGCAAGTGTTTTATCTAGATGTTGCATATGTTGTGGTGGTTAAACACATATCTCTTAAAGCGTATGTTTTAATTGTTTCACCCGATTTGGTATGTTGCAAGCAATTGTGTTTGCTCCCGCTTTCGACTCACGGGCACACACGCGCTTGTGGCAGAACCGCCTAATCTAATACCTCTTAGGAGTACTTGTCTTCCATTAGACTGTAAGTACTCAAGGAAGAACACTAAATTACTATTTGTTAAAAGTCGGGCACACCCCATGAGAGAATCCAAAAATCCACATTTTCTATCAGGATCACAAATGAGAGAATAAAGCTTACATCATTATTAACCATTTCTTACATCACCTTCCATGCAGCATCAGAGTATAATATTTATTGTTTATAATAGCAGAATATACCCATGTGATCAGAGTTATGAACAATTTAATTTAACAGCGGAATATAAACATGTGATTTGAGTTACAGCAGAAATAAATATTATTTTATGATGAAGCATTGATATATAAACTATGACAATAGATTATAAAATTTCTATTTATAAAAACATTTAGTGAGAGTTATAAATAAAAACTAAGATCGCAGCGTAAAGAAATCATCTCTGAGCCCACCAAGAGGAATCCACACCCAAGAGTCAGTTTTAGCATCCACCTGTCACCTGCAACAGGGGAAAATAAAACCTTGAGTACTCAATTGTACTCAGCAAGACTTACCCGACAGGAGGAAAGAAAAGACTCCAAGGGTATGCAAGGTTATCTGACTTGTGGGTTTATTGCATTTGCAGGAGCATTACTAAACGTGCGTCCTTATACTCAATTTTTATTAGCAGCCAACATTAGTTCATTAACTAATCATTCTATGTAAGCACCTGTGCTACTTTCAAGCAGGTGGTAAGCAATCAAAATCATTTTATCATCTTTCATCTTCCAGTTCTTACTACGTTGCTAGACTGTAGATAAGTCGTACCGGATCACCTGTGATTCGTGAATCAATGTGTCTAGATGGGTACCTTGAAACACACGCTCCACTTGTACCCCAGGCACAAGCAAGACCAACCCACTACCCTCCAATCACGGGGTCTAGGTTCCCGTCCAAACTTGGACTCTAAGCCCCCACCCTTGAGTTTTGGACTCAGTGCGGTGCTTGGACCTCCACACAAAAACCACCCTGAAAGTCAATCCGAAAAGAGCAGAAACCCATAACAAGAGAGTAATAAGTCTTCCCGCACCCATACACAAGTATGTATTCAGGATAATAAGTCTGTGACCTGCCTAGAACCCAATGCAACGGTTGGTCCTTAATCGACACAGACAGAAAAACAGTGTAACCAAGTTATGCCCCGTTGGCCGTAGGACACAACCTCTTATACCCACCAATACCCAAACTATATCCCTGTTCGGTCTCTTTTTATCATTCGTATATATATTTCAAGTGATAATAATATAGTAACAACAATAATATATATTTCCTATCTCTCGCGAGTGACAGGCAATCATTCGACTTTTACCGGAGTCCTGTAGCATAACAGTCTACACGATCCTGTCATACTAGTAAGATTCATGGGATAAAGATATATATATATATATATATATATATATATATATGCAAGTGGGTTTTATTCAACTCCTTAAAACTTAATGCACAACATATTATAAAGTGCAGAAAAGTAGGAGTTATGCACCGGGGCTTGCCTGGGTAAGATTTAATCAAAAGTTAACTTTCCATCATGGCGACACGATTTCCAAAAGTACCATTTCTCCAGCAACTCCCGATGACTCCGCAATCCATCGACGTTCCTATTATGGTATGCAATGCGATGCAGAGATGATGTGACAGTTAATTAACAAGGCAACAACAACTCTTAAAACAGAGCACATACTATGAACAAACAAGCTAGCTCTAATGACTAACGTACTAACTATGTATCAACATCATCGAGAAAGATGTCATTTCCCAACAAGTGTTTTAGTTATACAATTCCAAGGTATTTCTTTATTTCATTCTATCGATTTAATCTTTATTCGAAATAGGGCATCATTATCTATCTAGCAAACTAATTATTCTGGAGCTATAAAAATTACAGTGAGCAGCTAATAATATTAGAAATTTACTATAAAATTTTTAGAGTCAATACTATCACCATTTTCTCACAAAAATTCCTATGAGCTTAGGTCTTATTAAAACTAAGCAATTTAAATTAATTATGGCAACCCTAAAACCAGCACCAACTAGATGAACCAATTACGCTAATAGATAGATCATGATTTTAGGAACTCAATGAAATTTGTTCCATAATTTTTGGACTCCTAAATAATTTTATATTTAAATAACAAAATCAGCTCAGAATTTATTTTAGGAAATCTTCACTAATTCATTGGAAAAAAGAAAAGAGCACCGCGGCCCACTCGGCCCACGACCGGTGAGTCATCCTAGCAACGCGGCCCAGGCGGGGAAGCCCGCACATGTGCCCGCGCTGACGCATTTTGCATAAAAGACCCTCTCTTAGTGCTAAACTAACCCACAGTCCACACACTGTTTCTCTTCCTCTCTGACATTCACACTTAACCCCCTGACTCTTCTTGAATTCCAGTCCACAGGTCCCCGATGACCCTGCGCGCGACGGCACGGCGGCCGACGGCCTACGGCGGCTGTGCCACGTAACTGAGGGGGCTCCGATGAAAAATAAGGAACCGACTAACATCCTAAGCCAAACTCGCATCGAGGGGCCATGATTTGGAGCTCAGAGACGCACTACCATGAGTTATCGGGCGGACGGCGGTTCACGGCGGCGGTGCGGCCGTTCCGGCAAACCAACACCTCGGAGACCAAAATGAAAGGCTGAAGAGCATGAAGACCTTACCCTAGACATGGGCACGGTGATGGTTGAGGCGGAGGCAGCCCGTTCAAGGCTGGCCACATGCGTGGTGAAGGGGGCGACGTCGCACCAAACTGGCACCCGTGTGCCACACTATCTCCGACGACGTCTCCCGCCAAACTATGACGAGCATCGACACCGAAAGGTCAAGGGAAGCCCAAGAGTGCGAGCAATCGAACTAACACCAACCGTGGTGGCTTACCCCCAAACGTGCTCTGTAACGGCGGCGAACTGACCGGTAGGCTAGGAAATGCCAAACTGGCCGGCAACAGTGCACTTTTGGTTCTCGATGTGGGTTGGACGTTTAGCTAGCTTCCCTAGCTACTCACTGGTGCGAGGATTTGGACTGGGAGCCTTGAGCTAAGCAAATTTAGAGGGCGGAACGGCGGGGCTCAAGCTGTAGTTATGCCCTGGAGCGTGCACCTGCGTGAGAGTGAGCGGAGCATCACATCGCCACTGTACCCAGGGCCACGATCAGTCATGGCAGTAATGGCATGCCGGGACACGACGCGGTAGGTGGGATGAAGGGTGGAGCGACCGCCACGACGACAGGGTGAGGACATTGTGCCGCCTTGGCAAGGCGTGGCTGGCGGGTGAAGCAGTTGCACGTGGGGTGTCGTGGGCTCTGCTGCGCTGCTTACATGGCATGGCGGCAAAGCAGCAGACGACGTGTGAGGGCTGGCGGTCGGCGAGCGAAGCCTTGGCAAGATGGCGAGCGGCGGTATGGCTGGGTATGTGGAAGTAGTGACCGGTGGCGAGCACAGCGACCGACCCGCAGCCTAGGCCAGGTCGACATCGGCCGCCCGTCTGCGGGTGAGCCCGCACGCGACGACACACCGAGACAGCGCGTGGTGACCACACCCACAGGCCAAACAGCCCGTGACCGAGCTCGTGCACGAAATTTAAAGCACGTGCGAAAACTCATCTAGCTCATTTTGGGTTCAACCATCTAAACCACGCTCAAGAAGGTGCGTTGGACTATCAACCAAAGCTAAAACATGCCACTACTCACTAATTAGATTTCACGAAATAATTCCATGAACTTGGTGTTGTGAAATTGTTTTTTTAACTTGAAACTTTTCTAAATCTTTGAGTGGGTTCAAATTCAAGTTCCATTTCTAGCCCATTGGAAACACTAGCTAACAGTTTTATTTTGCTAAAACAAAAGTTGCATTGTTTTCTATAAAATTTGTACTAAACACTTTATTTAGGTGTCACACACACGTTCTATAATATTTTAGCTCAATAAAAATTGGTTTTCAACCATACTTGATAATTACATAAAACCATTATTTCTTCGACCCAACTGGAAACTAGGTTTTTCCGCTTTCATTCCTTTTTATACTAATTTTTAAACTAACAAACATCACATCAACACTCGAACCAAGAATACTAACACACTCATGACGTTCTTACCTTGCTGAAGGCATAATTTTTCTACCCACATTATATATCATTTTAGATCTCAAAATTCATTTTTCAAGCCAACTTTATATATTTTCAACACGGCTGAAGCACTAAAGTTTGTGACTCGACATTTTAAATGCCACAAAACTCATTCTTCGAACTTTATTTAAGTACTATATTGATAGATGTATCTCTCAGGCCACAATCTCAGTGCTTAGCGAACTCGTTGCACCAGGGTGTTACAGCGCTGCCATCCAGCGCTGTCTATCTCTATCATGCGGGCTAGCTCCAACAGTCGACGTACATACAACGGGTGGTCAGTGCCCAAACGACGAAGCAGGTCAAAAGTGCATGCGCGCATGCAGAGCGCTAGAGCGGGCCAGCACCCAACGGACGCGGAACCAGGCGCTAGAGCAGGCTAGCACCAAACGGACGCAGAACGAGGCGCCCCTGCATCACTAGGCTTGGTCCCTACAGTTGAGCATGTAGCCGGGTCAACACATGGGTATGCACGTTGTGCTCTCTCCCTCTCTCGCATTGGTCTCTTGCTCGCATTGGGGCACGCGCACTTTGCTCTCTCTCATATTGGAGTACGCACACTGCACGTTGTGCTCCCTCTCTCTTACATGCAGCTAGGCGCGGGGTTCACGCACATGCTCTCTCGCATAGGCGTAGAAGCATAAGGAGGAGGCACGGGACGTAGCAGCATGCGCGAATGTTCGAACGCGCCTATCCGTCCAGACATCCGGACGTTAGTATGGCTTTTTTTTATCGCCAACGGTTTCGTTGCATGGTTGTTTATTCTTGCCGTGGCACTTGAAAACGTTGCACGTGCAGCTGTTGGTGCTGCGATGATGACTCAGGCTCTCTCGCCTGGCAACTGTGCAGACATCGCACGCGCATTGGCTGGTAATCGTGACACTACGCCTGCACGGTCCCACGTGTCAAATGGATAGCATGGTTGAACACTTGAACCACATGGAAAGAGAATACATTTCACCAACTGAACTTACTCTCTCGTCCCAAAATAAGTGACGTTTTTTATTTTCAGATATCTTGTTTGACTGATCGCCATGTTCAAGATTTTTACATAAATAGTATATTTTGTTATGACTTATTTTATCATTAGTGATATTTTAATAATAACTTATTTATTTTATAATATAAATAAAAATTTTGAATAAGACGAACAGTCAAACAATATATATGAAAGTCAAAATAATATCACTTTATTTTAGGACGGATGGAGTAAGTTCTAAGATCACTCCCTCTGTCTCAAAATAGAAGTTGTTCTCGCTTTCCGAGAAATCAGCTTTTTTTAACCTTGACCAATTATATATAAAAGAATATTAATATTTATAATACATAATTAGTATCATTAGATAGATCGTTGAATATACTTTCATAATAAACTTATTTGAAGATATAAATGTTGCACGTATTTTCTACAAACCTAGTCAAAGTTGAGAAAGTTTCACCTACACGCATCCCATAACGACTTGTATTGTGGGACAGAGAAAGTAGGTATTTAAACATGTAAACTAAAAGTGAACTAATTTTTGGTTCCCAACCTGTCATTTTTAGTCAATACAATATAATGCAATACAAGCAATATTAAACTAAAAGTGGTCCATCTAAACTTTATTAGTTCTAAATAATCCAACCAGAACCTTTTTTTTTACAACATCCAACCAGGACCTTGAATCAGTTCTCAACAACATAAAAGGAAAGGAAAGGTAAGTTCCACTCATTTTCCATATACACACATAATGAGAAGTGACATCTCCGCTGCGTTCATCCTCACCTCGCAACTCCAATACGGGTGGTCCATTTGTGTCAGAAGAAGACCCGGAGACTATTCGGAGATACAATCAGAAACAGGGGAGCAGCGCCGTGATCCCTCCCGGGTCCCGCACTCCCGCTCCAGCTGCTCCGGCCGCCCCCATACGTGACGCGATGTGCCGGCTGGCCTCGTCCGGCTAGCCAGTTTTGGTCGCTCGTGCAATCAGTCGTGCGCGAGAGAACCCCAAATCTCCGTGAATTGAGTCATCTACCTAATCACCATTCATAACTTTACTTATCCACCGTTGTTATATTCCATCATAATCATAATAATTATGCATCAAAGGTTCATCGTTTGAGCCATTTGGGCCGCTATGGTCTTTGCGATTTTACTACTCTCTCCGTTCTAAATTATAAGTCGCTTCGATTTTTTTTGGTTCATGCATTTTGTTATGTATTTAGACATTATTATTATATCTATAAATGCATAACAAAATAGATGTATAAAAAAAATCAAAATGACTAGGGAGTACTAAACTTACTATGAGCATGTTTGGATGACGACGGCTGCCTGCCAGGCAAAGTATCCTGACCACATGCATAATAAAGGGAAAATTGGTTATGTACCATTAAAAGATTGTATGTTTAGATATGTATCATTAAAAGATTTAGTCTTAGCTATGTACCATTAAAAGGTTGCAACGTTATTGATTTTTAGCATTCCGTCAACTTCTGTTACATCAGTTTGGAGTTTTTTTTTTTTGTCAACAAAGGATTTATGGTCCTTTTTGCCCTTGTCCTTTCCATCACACACACCTCAACCTGCTCGTCACGCACGCTAGCAATCAACAGGCACACCACTTCCTCATGCACACCCATAGCAGCAAGTAGGAGGCTCCAGGCCTCCAACGACTGGCGACCGGCGGCCGGAGGCACTTCTTTCTCGGTGGCTACTCCTCCTCCTCCTCCTCTTGTCCATGGTGTGTGCTCCTTCTCTCCTCTCTCTCCCTCCCCATCACTAGGTTCATGGCTTCTAACCCTAATTTTTTAGTGATTTTTAGATAACATTGAAGTGAAATTGGAGGGGGGATTGAGGTAGATGGATCTTGCTAGGGGTTCGGAAGGGTAATCTCTAACCATCTCTTAAATTTCTCTATTTTTCTTGTATTTGTGTATAAGTATACATGGATGTGTGAAGTGTAAATTGGACCAATCCTGGTTGAAGTGAATAAATGGGACCTAAGATTATTGTCAACAGCTCCTTATATTTGTTCCATGTATTTTCGATGCATGTGTGATTTATTGCAGGAAAAATCCAAAGAATCAGTGTAGATTAGAGGTTACTGTCAACTCTTACTTCACCGTTCATAAGGGTAAAAAGTTTTATAATCAGGATAGGACCATAAAATGGAATGTGGATCCAGAAGAATATGCACTCATCGATCTGAAGAAAGATATGGATCCATATTTTAAATGGGACAGCAACCAAAAGGCGACTTTATGGGTTAAGCATCCAGATGTGAACAATGTTATATACCGCTAAAGTTATGCCATATCTTACTAATATAATATTCTAATAGGTGATGTTGAACTCATGCTAATTTTTTAAGGTGTTATAATATGTCACTTTTATATAAGCATATATATCCCTATTTGGTTCATGTATTGTAAGAGACAGGAGTATATATGTCCCTGTTAACAGAGACTTCACGGAAGTGCTAAGATCTAAAGAGATACCATCTTTTAATGGTACATAGCACAAGTTCATTCTTTTAATGTAACATATCCAAACATGCAGTCTTTTAATAGCAGAGAGCCAATTTTCCCCATAATAAATCGGACGCCTGCTAACCTTGCCTGAGCCAGTAAAAAATTTCACGCTCTCATCCCCTATTGGGGCTGTTCGTTTGTTTCAAAAAAATTGAAAAAAAATGTTTCAAAAAAAATATTCATTCAGCAGTCAGCACGGCAACAACCTTCGTGATGTGGAGTAAACTGCTCGGCTGCAATCTTTGCATCGCTGCTGCAAAATACTTGTCGGGAATCAATACGATACTCGAAGAGGAGTTAATAACAATCAACGTTGATTCATCCGAGCAGTCAAGAGCACGACTACAGCTCCGCCTCGCCCGACCTTTAAGGGCTAGCTCCGCCTCACCCGACACCGAGTCCGCGGACACTGCCTTGCCCGACCCTTGGGGGCGGGCTCCGCTTCGCCCGACACCGAGGCCGCGGGCTCCGTCTCGCCTGACCTCTGGGGACGGGCTCCGCCTCGCCCGACCTCTATGGGCTGGCTCCGCCTCGCCCGACCCTTAGGGGCAGGCTCCGCCTCGCCCGACCTCTGAGGGCGGGCTCCGCCTCGTCTGACCTCTGAGGGCGAGCTCCGCCTCATCCGACCTCTGAGGGCTGGCTCCGTCTCGCCCGACCTATGAGGGCTGGCTCCGCCTCACCCGGCCTGTGAGGGCTGGCTCCGCCTCGTCCGACCCTTGGATTTGCGCTCCGCCTCGCCCGGCCTCTGGGGGGGACTCCGTCTCAACCGACCCCGAGGCCGGGGGATCCGTCTCGCCCGACGGAGACCCATACCGCCGTCAACCACTCCAGGTCCAAGCGAATGGGTCTGGGTCAAAGCTCTGACACCACGGAGATGACCGGGACGCCCCGATATAACCTGTGGCCGTGACAGGCCATACCTGGGGACTCACATCTGGAACAGCGTCGGGCGTAGGCGTACCGGTATTGTTCTGCCTAACCCTCGTACGAGCACTGACAGATGCGTCAGTCCACCACGACGTCCGCTGGGACCGAGTGGAGCGCCACGGCTGAAAGACGACGCCTGCACATGGCGCCAGTGACGGACAGGGCCACGACGTGGAGCTGTCCCTGTTGACGTCTACAGGGTCGGCGGGACCCACGTGAAGAAAAAAAAGGACCCGACGATCCTAGAGGACTTCTTCTCCTTCTCATCCTCCTCTTTTCACTCCACTGTAACTCGTGCTTTTTCTTGGCCTATAAAAGAAAAAGCAGGACGTCCCATGAGGGGAACGCATCGCAACACATAGCATCTTTTCAGACTAGAACCCATCGAACCCCGAACCGATCAAAACACAAAATCACACAGCCGGTAAGTGACCGAGCTCTCAGCACCCATGCACTCCTCTCATCAGAGACTTAAGACCCGTCCCTCTCTCGACCGTTTGTAACCCCTACTACAAACTTTTAGTGCTAGTAACATGAACAGCAGCAACGAACTGGACGCGTAATATTAGAAATTTACTAATCGGTGGCAACTCGATGCACCGACAATACTGTAGAGCAAAGTAGCAAAAGGTGGTTCGCAAGAAACAGCAGCAGCTGTGCAAGTAGTGCAGCTGAGAGTAGGCCGAAAAAACGAATAAACAACCTCTTATCAAGATCTAGGAGATCAACCACCAACAGGCATAGACAAGCAATCAACAAAACATAAACCGTATTAGATACATGGGGACGCAGATAGCAACCATGTGTTGAACAAATAGAGCGCCCATCATTGGTTATCATTATATGTTAAACAGCATCTGACATTTACCCTATCCAACAGGAAATAAAGCTAATAAGAATATAACTACATTGTCCAGTAGAAAAAAAATGGTGGCAAACGATGTATGGAGGATTCGACTTCAACGCAGGCTCTATGATGTGATGAACATCAATCAGGATGACTGTATGGCACTCGAAGAAGCATCTATGAAGAATATCAATCAGGAAGTTGCAGAGAAGGAAGCAGAAGGCAAGGAAGATTTCCTTCGTCGAAGGCAACATGTGGTGGCAAGTGGAGATCACAGAACAAAGCCAAAGTCGGCTGACGTAGCATTTGGCCTGGTCAATTCACTTTCTGGCACTCACTAACCTGGGTCCTCCGAAGTAAGGCATGATAACGCGAGTAGGTGAGTCGTCATCCATCTAACATACTGCAGTTCCTGAACCAGGAGCAGCGCACAGAGACTGAACCTATGGAGAAACTTACCAGACGCTGCATTTGTCAGCAAATCAAACCTTACCAAATGGTATGAGAAGGAAGGTTATTACTGCTTTTGCGATGCGCAGCATCTTCAACGAAGCATGTGGTTCACGAAGACGCGCAGGCAGACTAACACACGGCTGATTGAATGAAGCATGCGAGGGTGTGCGAAGAATGAAGAGCGCAGAACAAAACCATGAAGACAGAACTGAAAGCCGTAGTCGGCCGAGTCGTTTAAGCAGTGCAGGACGATGCCTTTTTACCACACAAGAAAAGACAGTAGGTCTTAGTTCAACAAATACAACCATCAAGAGGTTTTACTACTACTTATAAAGTAGACACAAGCATTATAAGGTATATAAAAAAGTTATGAGAACCTTAACCAAAGTCATGCAGTCGACGAGCTATCTTTCAAGCAGGTTATTGATCATAGCTTTCCCAATATCTGTCACATGACACTCATCAGATACAAGGATCTGGCTCTAGCTCCTGCTGCGGCGGTATCTGGCAGTATCAATAGTAAAATTGAATCAATATTTTAGTAGCTGACAACAAAATGTGTAACAAAAACATGCATTACCCATTATCATAGGGAGACTCTTCTCGTGCACGTTTGTACTGTGGTGACCTGCTATAGCTGCGTCCACGAGCTGGTGACACGCTACGACGCCTTGGAGAGCGTGCTGCAGGACTGTAACTCCTGTTTGCAAAGATATGGATTCAATCAGATTCATTGTCCTTTGTTCATAACATGAATTATGCAATTTGCTAAGAGTATTTCACAAGTACAGATTGAACAGAACAAAAAGATGAAGAGTGCACATATTGCTTTTGCTCATTTGATAGACAGCTTCCACCATTAATCATTCAAAACCTAGGCTGTTAATGAATGTAAAGGTCAGAGGATATCTTAGAGACTTCCCTGCAAGTGCATGATCCATAGTCACCCCCCCCCCCCCCCCCAAAAAAAAAAAAACAAAGAGCGAATGAAACAGAAAATTAAAGTGGCTTGGCACTTTGATATAAAGGCTGTAGTACAGTAGGGGCATATGCACTAATAAGTAATAACAATAGTCAGTGAATAGGGTAGACAAAGGAACAGGAGAGTATATTCACCTTCTACCATAACTTGGACTCCGGCGATATCTGGGACTGCGACTGCGGCTACGGCTACGGCTTCGGCGCCTTCCACTGCCTAGACCTCCAGAACCAATCCTCAAACGGCACTCACGAGCAAAGTGACCAGTCTCACCACACTCATAACACTTGGACTCAGACCCACCATACTGGTCACGACCACCACGACCACTGCTGGCATTACGAGATAGCTCAACTCTCCATCCATTCTTGCCTACAAAACCATAAATATATTGCTATATTCAGCAAGGATTAAAACATTTGTACATACATGACCATAAACATGCAAACACACAAACTGTGACTATAAAACAAAGAAAGCACAAATATAATCGCAAAAGGTAAGAAGAATAACACAGAAGATCCAATCAATTAAACTTTAACAGAGATTACTTCTAATAAGCATAGAAATAAGTTCATTAGGGCATGCAGTCTCCAATATGATATTGACTAGCAATGTCTACAGAATATATATTGTATTATATTGAACGGACTACAGAAGTACTTTCTTGATTTTGTGTCATCAATCTATACGCAAGTTTAGATAAAAATGGTCAAAGCTAAAGTTCAACTTACAACATACCTAAACAAATTGAGTTATATTTGTTATATTAGAAAAAATTTCAACGTTTTCTACTTCCTCCGTGCCAAATTATAAGACGTTTTGGCATTTCTAGATTCATAGCTTTTATTATGTATCTAGACATAACATATATCTAGGTGCGTAGCAAAAGCTATGAATCTAGATAATCCAAAATGTCTTATAATTTGGAACGGAGGGAGTACTTTCTCTACTCCTGCAATGGCCAATATCTGTTACCAGATGGTAGGCGCAAACCCAAAATAATAATTCCATTTCCATATATCATCAGCCCTGAATGTAATTTAATAGAAACTCAGATATTCCTCACATAGAACATTGACAACCTTTGGAATGCCATATATAAATCTGATACAACATACTGAGAAAGGTTTATAACATGTTGACAGCAATACATTGATCACATACCATCTAGGTCACGGATTGCATCCTCAGCGTCCCTCTTATCATCAAAATCAATAAATGCAAAGCCAGGTGGTTTCCGAGCAACCCAAACACTGCTTGCACAAAAACAAAACATGAAAACTGTGTCAGAATCATAGGCATCAAGTGGGATACTTCAATGCAACATGTAATTACATGCATTCAACGATTATATAATGGTACAGAACTTTGTACGGGGTCCAGAACAGCATATCCTTTGGTGTTCAGAATACTGGCCATATCATTTGCTTTGTATATCCAAACAACGTAAGCATCCACACTAATGTAAGCACCATGCGCCATCAAAGAAATAATTGTAACAACCAAAGTACAGCAAACTATTTTTTGGGAATGATGCATATATTAAGGTGAAATATCCCAAGTATGGCAGTGCAACAATATACAGTACAGTGACAGTATATATTTTATACTAAACAGGAGAGGATTTGCAGTACACCTCGTCGCTGTCATACTAAACAGGAGAGGATTTGCAGTACACCTCGTCGCTGTCATGCTAACGAAATAGTCAATCGTCCTTGCAACCCAGGACTGATACTATTGCTTCGACAGACAATTCTTTGGTTTGCTATATTTAACAAAATTTCGCCCTTATGGTTATCATCCAAACATGCGCACACAAGAAAACACACGTGAATTTCTAAGACGAGCCACATCAATCACACGGAATCTACGGACCTGAGGCGAGAGCACTGACCTGCGAAGAACACCGAACGTGCGGAACTCGTCCTCCAGCTCCCGAGCGGTCACCCGGGGATCCAGGTTGCCGACGTACAAGCGGGCCATCACAACCGATCACCTGCAAATCATTCGCCAGAAACGGACACGGATAGCAATTAGATTTCGGAAAACCAGCCACCCAGAACCTTCGTATCAACGAGAGAGCACGCCAAATCAAGCAACGAATCGCTCAAAATCCAGTCCAAAATGAACAGATCTAAAGCTCGAAACCAAAATTAGCCGCGGAATTCAACCGGGTGAGGGGGGAGGGCGCACGAATCAACCAGATCTAGGGTTTAGAGGCGGGGAAAAGAACATGGGTCAAGGTGACGAGAGGGAAATCTGTGGATTTACCTTCTCCGATCGGTTTCCTCCCGAGGCTGCGGCGTGGATCGAGGGTGAGGACGCTGGCTGATGATGGCGGACGGAACTGGGGCCTGGGGAGAGTAGCTGGGCGAAGGCGAGAAGGCGAGACGAGATCACGCGACGCGAGGATGTTATCGCGTTGCCGGGTTGGGATTGGACGGGACAATTCAGGAATCAGGACTTCTGGTTGGACCCGGAGGCCGTGCTGTTTCGGTGGGCTGGGCTTCTTATGGGCTTGCCTGCTTGGGCTGCTGTTGAACTCTTTTTTTTTTTTGAAAACAGCACACAGAGGCACACAGATAAAGTTGTTTTGAGCGATAGGCCTATAGTGTAGGCTCTAGGTTACGAGTCTCGGTTGGACTTCTCAATTAAAAAGCGTTATGCTTTTAGCGGTAGATATTGTTTTCGTTGACGACGACGCGTCTATAGTAACTTTGTCAGTCTTAAAGATTTGTCGGCCCAGTCTTCGAATATGCTCATGGGGTAGAGTTTGTGTGCGTACGTTCATAGAGATGAGTTTTTGCTGAATGAATAAATATGATATGAGATGGAGAGTCGCACTTACGATGGCTTTACTACCTTTGGCTTTCGGAAAAGTTTTCTACTTTAGAAGTTCCCGCTCTATATTCTAGAGTGGAAAAATAAAAAATTCAGAAAAACGTAAAATAATCTAATTAGATCTATCTTGAATTTTTTAGAACCCCTTGAACGTATGCATGCGTTGTGAGCGTCTACATTGTACTGTGTAATCTCACAAAAAATAAAGTTATTTTGATATATTCTTTCAAATGTTGTAGAATTCCGAAACATGCCATTTATTATAAAGGCTTAGCATAACACAAATAAAGTTCACTCAAAAATCAATTCTAGCATTGCTTAGCATCTAAACGAAGCAAAGAATTGCATTGCCGCCACTTCTAGCACTCGGCTAGGAGAAGTGCTCCTCGTTGTCCTCCTGCCTTTACAACAGCATCTAATGTTAGGGCATCTCCGCGAGAGATTTTAAATTCCACCCTCTATATCTTCATTTGTCCATCCACTATAAAGATTCTCTCTCCATAATTTTGCACACTCCAACAGACTAGCTATATCACACTCTCCATATTCTATTGATCTATATTTTATTAGTATTCAAAATAATATGAATTGCTATATTTTGTTAGTATTCAAAATTTATTAGAATTAAATTGATACTCTTAAGTCAAACATTTTACAAAAATAGTTAACGTTGAAGGATTTTAATATAAAATCTATAAGAGATTTTGAGTTAAATCCAACTAAAATGAGTTCTCTATTATTTATTCTATTGGCAAAACAATACTCATTAATTTTAGAGCTTGATATGATCACCTTTGAATTAATGAAAGAAGGAGAAAGGAATAGAGTCTTAGAGCATCATAAACATGGCACTAGCTGTCAGCCTCACATAGACCAAAATAGTGAGGCACATCGTCCAGCCAAATTTGGCTGCCGAAGCTCACCATGCTATAGCACCTCAAATAGGATAGCGATGGTAATGGCTAGTCTATTGGTGGCCAGTTTTCTAGAGCGTTAGCTAAAAAAATAGCAAGTTAGATATAAATTCTCTTGGAGATGCTCTTAAAGCCAAATATGTTTCATTGAATGATATCTACAAAAAAAAAATTGAGTTTACATTTATCAAAAATCATGTAAATCCTTGTAAACCATAATGTCCAGCAACTATGCTCGAAGTCTAGTTTCTATCATTTCACCTATAAAGTCATGAGATGTTGACCCCATTCTTTTACCTAAATTCAGTCTTGAGTTTTAGGTAACCTAACTTTGTCCGGCAGTTCATAGCCTCACGTATAACCCAAAAATTACACAAATAAACAAAAGAGGCCCAATAAACAAACCAGCCAAAGAAATAAACCCACACTCACACTTCCAACCCCCTATCCTCAATTCCCCACCTGGAGCCCTGTTTAGTTCTGCGTCGGTGGCGCTTTTCAGCCAAAAACGAGGAGAAATCCCGCCAACGGACTGTGACCAACGCGCGTTGGCCGGTTGAAAATAAACGCGAGCAGATGATTTCCAAAACACGGCCTCGGACGCGCGTTCGCTTAAACGCAATCTCGCGTTCGTGAGTCGCGGAAACAAACATGCCCTTATATGTAGCAACAGCCGCAACACTGCAAGTAGCACAAACAAAAAATGGATAATAAGAAGATTAAGATGTTATCAATCACAAAAGAAAAACTAATGTGTTCCTTGTGATGGAGCCTCTTCACTCGGGTTCTTTTTTTGGGGGGTGGGGGGTGGGGTGGGGGGAACATGTTCACTCGGTTTCAAGTTCTCGACTTAGCATGGTGCTAGTATTTTTTTTTTAATTTATTCTAGGATTTAATAGCATCATTCTTTTAATGCTAGACAACATGCTCGTCGATAATAAGGTGTCTGTGGTGACTTTGTCAATCTCGAGATGAGTCCTGCTCAGTTTCTCGTAGGTGATCACATGAATATGGTTGTGTGAGTATATTGATAGGGTAAGTGTCTATATTAGGTTTCGTAAATAAAAAAACTAATGCGTTCGACCCGAGTCCGCCACAAGAAAGAAATTAGGACAACCAATTAAGCGTTAGATGAGTCGAAGGCTTCTTCGGGCATTTCCAGATCAACTAGGACAAGACTCAATAAAGTCACCAATGTTGCTACTTGCTTGACTTTGCTTTTTTGAATCTACTTCTTTGCTTGTTTCGCGGATGAAGATACCGCATCATCTCTATACTAGCTAGATAACCAACACTTTGCTTCCCATTTCTTTTGCCTTTGGTAGAATTAGATCGATCTCCCAATGCTTATATATGTGGTGCCCCATAGTGATGAATGGAGCAAAAGCTAGGCAGAATTAGGAAGCATCAGCCCGGAATAACCCCAAGACTTATTTGCTGGAATCATAGCTAGCCAATAGAATTACTGTATGAATATAGTAGCGGTGACGCCATGGATCAAAAAGAAGGTTTTGTTTTATCCTAACGACAATGAGAGTCTATTTCTTCTCCTGATGTGAATACACAAACCCCTATAGCATCTGACACCACTCACATATCCTAGAAATTCTTGTTGTGGGGCAAGTGAAAGTACTTTGATATGCCCTAGAGGTCTTCGAACCTTGGTATTTCGAATCAGATTGATAGCTTTTTGAATGGCTGTGGTTTTGGGAGTCAAGTCTTTAGTTTATAGGTTCTACATTAGGTTTACGAAATGGATACCTATCTACACAACAAGCTTCTCCAAATAGGTCATTGGACATCACCCTCACTTCTTCTAGCAGGAAAGCGCGTTAAGAGGTAAATCGTACCTCAAGTCAAAGGGCCTCGTTATAGTTGGAGGCAACACACGCTGAACTCAACTTGCCTATTTTGTGTAACTGGTTGAAACTACCAATTTCTAGTTCATCTTACGATGGTATACGGTGACGGGCCAACCTTCTATACTAGTGTGCAGGAGGACAAAGCAAAAATTAGGAAGCCTTACACTTCAACCGGAGCGAACTTCACGCTCAAACTTGGATATAGCAAATAGATCAAATAGGCTCAGTGAGATACGGGGCATAATCAAAGAAAAAGAACCGTTGGAGTGGCAATACAACTAGATGGATAGAAGATTTGATTCTAAACTCAGTCTGACCTGTCACACCCAGCCATAAACAACCATTCTAGATTCCCAAGATGAAGTGGAAAGAAAAAGGATGCATTCAGGGTCTCATACTTCGAGAGCTCAACAGCTGTTAGGAACGTCGAGGGCTTTGGTTCTTTTATTTCCTACCCAACATAGGCAACGCTAGACTGATCAGACTCAAAAGACTACGCCTTGTCTTTTTGTCCTAAACTCAGCCGACTCTCCTTATTAAACTGTTTATGCCCTCCATAGTCAAAACCACTCACACCAGTTTTGCCTAGTAGAGTGTACGATCGAAGTGAACTTTTTGTGCCAGCCGTATTAAAAAGTCCTACTTTCCTTCGCACATCTGTTTTCTTGCTTGGGGCAGCAGCCACATCGATTGTTCATGGCTGGTCACACGGCTCCAGTGCATCGGGCCACTCTTAATTGTGTGGTTCCGAAAAAACTAGGGCTCTTCTCGTATGAGCAGGCTTATCAACCACTCAGAATAGGGAGCTTCCAGTGGGAAGTCCATCTTTGGGACGTTGCCCCTCCCTCGGATTAAAATAGATCTCTTGGAGACAGGCTTGACAAAAGTCAGTTAGCAAGCGGGTGTTCCATAAAAAAAAGAAACTAGGATTCTTCCGAACTCAACTCCGCGGCCAAAACCATCTTCATGTATACAACCAGTTACATACATGATACATCACTCGTGTGCTAGGACTCCATGATCTCAAAGCTACCGAGTAGGGCTAGGTGCAGTTTCTATTAAGTAGTTCTAGTTTATTTGGTGTAGCTTCGGTTTATCATTTTTCTGTGCATACAATATTGTAGTAAGGAGTCATTTTTTCTGTTTATTTTTAAAATATAAACTAAGAACTATTAGATTGATCTCCACCAGTTGGCCAAATGGCCAATTAGGCCCTTGATCAGCACCCTGATCGGGGGCGCCTAGCCGTTCTCCTAGCTGATGCCCCCCCCCCGTCGCGCAACACTATAAAGAGGAATGTGGGGGCCGGGGCGCAAGGTACGAGGTTCACTGCTGCCGCCAGTTCCCCACCGAGTCTAACCCTAGACCAATCGAGAAGGTGTGCTGTGAGCGACGGGAAGCGCCATCGCTTTTGCCGCCGCCACTAGACCGTGCCTCCACGTCGCTGCTACCTCGTCAGCGGTGCCATGGCCACGACTGCCTCTCGATGAGGTACTTAACAAGATATTGTCTAAGTCAAGTTCTACCCACTAGATCTGCGCCTAGAGGTTCTATCAGTTCTATCAATAGTATCAGAGCCAGGGCTTCTAGGGTGTAGATCTAGAAAGGGAGGGGCTCACAAGAGCTCCTCCACCGCTGTAACCACCACCGTCGCGCAGGAAGAAGACCGTGCCGCCGCTTCGACGGCGCGCAGGAAGAGAGTCGCATAGCACCATCGCTACTTTTCCTCTGTGCGCGCGCGGACTCCAGCATAAGGGCACCGCCGTGACACCATTCGACGAAGCCGCATGATGGACGCACGCGAGCTCCGGTGAAGGGATCCACGATGGTGTCACCATCTTCCGCCTCAGAAAGAAAGAAGGAGGTGATTCAATTCGATTCAGATCAAACCCTCACCCTAACCCTAACCCTAATCCAGCAATAGAAGTAGGACTGTGGGAAGGGACCTACCTAGGCTCTCCTCACTGCTGGCGCTACCATCGTTTGAGCGGGAACGAAGGCACCGCCACCGTGCTGTCAGAGACCCAAGCCGCCGACCAGGGAGGTCACGCCATCGTGTGGCCCTCCGCCTCGAGCTCGGAGTCAAGGGCAACGTCGCAAGGCCGCTCAACGGCGGCGCACTTAGCCTCGGGTGAGCGCGCTTGCCGACGAGGGGCCCCACGGCGGCGCCACCACTTTTTCCCTGGCCGCCATGGTCGGTTGCCGCTGTGATGCGCGTGGCGTAGAGAGAGAAAGGGAAGAAGCAAATGAAGTTAGGGTTTTGGGGAGAGCTGGCCGCTGGCGGTTTTGATCTGTCGAGATGGCCGAACAACCGTCCGATTGCGATCGACGGCTCAGAGCGAGTCAGGCCGGATTCAGCCTAGGCGGGTGAGTGAATTCTCGGCCCAGGCCCAGGTTGTGGCCTGGGCGCGGGGGAGGCGTTGTGCGCTCGTGTGAGTGGGCCGCGCGCTGCTGCTGCAGGCTGGGTCGTGGACTGTTTCCCAGGCGGGGCTGAATGAACAGTAAACATTTTGATGAATTTGTTTTAATGTTTGATCTCTACTCAAATTTGAACCAACAGAATAATTTGTTTAGAGAGTAGATGAGTATAGTGAAATGCTTCTGAAAAGTAGATAATTTTTTTCATATTTCCGCTGCAAAGTTCAATGCTAATTATCTTCTAATTAAAGTCGAACCAACGGGAAAATTTAATTTGAAGAGCAGTTACTTTTAGTAAATTATGATTATGTTTATCCTCTAATTAAATTAGAACCAACGGGAAAATTTAAATTAGAGGAGTAGTCCGTTTTGTTTATGTTAAATTATGGTATTGTTATTTTCTGACCAACGTTGATGATAACAATATTATAATGAGTTTAATGTTGAAGTTTAAATCTCTGATAAATTTTACATCAACATGGCCAATTTTTCAGAGAGTAGATAAAGACCAAGAAATGTTCCAGAACTAATAGAATGTATTTTATTATCGTGTTTCGCTGCAATGATGTTGATTATCTTCTAATTAAATTCGAACCAACGAGAGAATTTAATTTTAAAGAGTAGTTATATGTCTTTCAAGTTAATTTATAAGTCTTATGCATTAATTCTATTTTCTATCCAACGATGATATAGAATTGATGCAAAAGCATCTTGTAAGTTTTATTTTTTAACCGACGAGATCACTCGGCTGCATGCCAACGGGCTGCAATACTAGAGTATGTGAATGAAAAGGCTTGAGTCAAGCCAGTTCAGGATAATTTTTTGTTAATTTACTAATTTCCTGATTAAATTGAAACAAACGAAAAGATTTAATTAAAAATGAAGTATAAATGAATATTTTAGTCATCATGACTAAATTTTTCGTTACGGTAATTTGTATATAGATTTATCCCGTATGGGGAGAAGTTTGGCATAATACTTATGCTAGTTAATTCTGCATGGTGGGAGAAGTTTTGTGATGACTCATATATTTTTGTATCCTGCATAGTGAGAGAAGTTTGAGTAGCTCTTATGCTATCCTAGTATTGACCATGACATAGTAGAAATGCATCGTCATGGTCAATACTAATCAAAGGACAAGAAAAAAAATGTAAACGTGACTTGCAAAAGTACAGTTAATAAAAGACTTCGTCGAGTTCTTGAAGTGAAATGAGGAAAATGTACTCCTATACGGATCAAGTAATAACTTTATTTGCATGGCATAATCATGTGAATGAAGTAAGTCATAAGTGTCTCCTCGTTCACAGTTTTCTGAATAATTCTCGAAATTATGGCAGTATAGTTCATGCTATATTTCGAGGGAGAGAATTCTGAGATGAACTAAGAGTAAGAATTAAGATCAATTAAGAAACTACTCTTTATTAAAAGTGAGATAAAGAGTTGACGAATGTGTACTCTTCATTAAGAATGAGATATAGATTTTGTAAGAAACTGAGTGAGATAAAGATTTTGATGAATGTGACCGTCGGCCATAACAATGATACCCATAAGCAAAGAAACAGCTAAATTTCTAGATTTTTTAAAGTTCCGAGAGGAAGATAGCGTAGTCACCATCAAAGATATTAAAGCGGTGCTTAAAGCACCATATAAGGTTTTAACAGATTGAACCCAAATAAGGAATTAGAAGATACACTATCTTTATAAAAGATGGGACGATCTGGGAGAGCACTGTATGTAGAGACCTATGACTTGAAGAGAAGCGAGACTGTGTGCCTACTTTAGTGATTCAAAACAATGAATTTCTCAATACCTATTGATGTTGTATGACTTATACAACACCTGTTGTTGGCTCTTCGAAGAATATGAATAATGTAAACAAGGATCTTGTGATACAAGAGCCTGTAAAATCAATTGCCTCTTGACAATGAAGAGCAACAACAGTCCCATATGAAAGTGCCAGTAGCTAAGGCCCTAGAAGGTCTTAAAGAATTAGTAAATCAGTTTTTCTGATGACTATGAAGTCTATGTTAGTGAAAAAAGTTTAAATGGAGGGTGATCCCATCTCATTTGAAGAAGCTATGGAAGCTGAAATAAATTCGATGAATACCAACGATGTTTGGGACTTAGTAAAAATTTCTAATGGAGCCAAAACAGTAGGCTGTAAATGGGTCTACAAGACAAAATATGACTCCAAAGGGAACGTAGAAGGATATAAAGCATGACTTGTAGCAAAAGGTTTTACGCAAAGAGAATAAATAGATTATGATGAGAGTTATCTCTCCAGTCTCATGTAAGGATTCTTTTATATTTATAATGGTGTTATTGGCATATTACGATTTAGAGTTACATCATATGGATGTAAAGACGATATTCATTAATGGGGATTTGTATGAAAACGATTATATGGTATAACCCAAAGGTTTTGTCATAAAAGAAAAAGAACGTATGGGATGCCACCTGTAGAAATACATTTATGGGTTAAAACAAGTCTCTAGACAGTTGTATTTGAAGTTGATAAAACGATAAGAAAGTTTGAATTTAAAGAAAATGAGAAGGACAATAGCATTTATGTAAAGTTCTAGAATAGAAAATTCTTTTTCCACATCCTGTGTATAGATGACATCCTACTCACTAGTAGTAATGTTAATCTGCCATTGGAGAAGAAGTCTTTGTCCTCAAGTTTCAATGTGAATGATCTTGGTGAAGCCTCATTGGTTCTAGGAATTGAAATTCACCAAGATAGATGAAAATGTGTATTAGGACTATCGCAAAGACATACTTAGAAAAGATTCTAAAGAAATAAAGTATGCATACGAGTAAACCTACGCCTGCTCCTATAGTCAAGGGTAATAGATTTGAAAACTTTCAGTGTTCCAAGGACCGATATGAGATCAATCAAACGAACATGGTTTCATATGCTTCAGCTGTTAGAAGCTTAATGAATGTATAAGTAAGAACTTACCCTGATGTAGCTTATATATCCGGGATATTTTGACAGAAGTCCTGTCCAGATATAGATCACTGGAATAGAGTTAAGAATGTCTTGCAATTTTTGCAAAGTATCATAGGCCTCGTACTGAGTAAGAAAGAACAAGTACTCTCAAATAGTTGTGGGTACAAATGTTAAGATTTGGCGAGATGTGTAGTGAAATCCACAGTAGTTGCTAACACTCGTAGTTAGAGTATTATTGTGGAAAAGTTTCAATAAAACAGTTGTGGTGTCATCAATAATGTATATCATAGTATAGCTTGTCATAAGGCCTCAGGAACAGATAAAAATAGTTAAGGGAATATGTACCCGGATTTAACAATAGTAGTCAACAGCAATAACCATTTAAAGTAGTTAACTCCTAAGACAACAGGTCAAGTGTGCTACCAAACACATTGACATTAAGTTATATGTTATAAAGGAGAAAATCCAGAATCGTTTTGAAAGCATTGAGCATATAAGTACCAAGCAAATACTTGTGGATCCGCTTACCAAAGGCTAACCACCCAGTGCGTTCAGAGAACACACAGGCGACATAGGTTTACGGGAAAGCCTATGATTTCTAAATACTAAGGGCCTAGTTGAGAATCTGTTTCAAAACAGAGAGGTGCATTGTAGCTGTTTAATTTAATGGCAACTGATCGTGATGACGAGGCACACTCTATGCACTGATCTGCGATGGAGTAGAAAAAAGATAAAGTAAGTTAAGTTTAAGTCATAAGGTGAGATCAAGGGGGAGAATGTTAGATTGATCTCCACCAGTTGGCCCAACGGCCAATTGGGCCCTTGATCCGCGTCCTGATCGGGGGTGCCCAGCCGTTCTCCTGGCTGATGACCCCCCGTCGCGCAACACTATAAAGAAGAAGGTGGGGGCCGGGGCGCAAGGTACGAGGTTCACTGCTGCCGCCAGTTCCCCATCGAATGTAACCCTAGACCAATCGAGAGGGTGTGCTGTGAGCGACGGGAAGCGCCATCACCTTTGCCGTCGCCACTGGACCGCGCCTCCACGTCGCTGCTACCTCGTCGGCGGCGCCATGGCCGCGACTGCCTCTCGATGAGGTACTTAACAAGGTATTGTCTAAGTCAAATTCTACCCGCTAGATCTGTACCTAGAGGTTCTATCAGTTCTATGAGAACTAGTGAAGTCACTGTTTCTGGATTTGAGCACTGTAGCAAGGAGCTAAAGCCATCTAAAGCCATATCAAAGGGCCTTATTCCTGAGAAACAAGAGCAGAGCACTGAAGAACCTGCTGCCGATTGCTTTTGCTCAAGGTCCAGTTGTGCAATGCCTGCCCATGGATGTCGTAGAAGACGGCACGGGCCCTGTCAGCATCTACCTCCAGGGATATGAAGCCTTGCCCGTCATAGAAGAACTCGAGCTTGTCGTCGTTGGGTCGGAGGATGCCTCTCCACGCCTTGGACCCGCCTCCACTGGTGAAGAACTGGATTGGACTGCAGCAGCAGAATTATCATTTAATTTGCATAATTTCATGAGTGATTAATAACCAATAAGGTAGCAGAGGATCGGATTCTGAACTAATCCACCTCTACCTTTCCCTGCTACTGATATGCTCCAAGCAGTGATCATGGCCGTTGATGTAGAGGTCGACGCCGTTCTCCTTGAGCACGGGGAGGAGAAGCTGGAGGAGCTCCAGGGTGTCGCCATGGGCGCTCACGCTCCTCATCGTGTGGTGCCCTACGGCTACCTTCCATCTCGCTCTTGATTTCTTCATTGCACCGTCCATATCCTAGAGGATCAGTTGTTTAAAGTTTAAACACACCGGTCGTCATGTTAACTCATTATGTATCATGCATGATAGATTCTTCAATTATATACGAAAACAGTGGATTGATTCGCTCTGCCCAGATTAATTAGATGAAGACATGCAGTAGTGCGTGCATATATATGCACCTTTAGGAGATGTTCGATGTAGGCTTCTCGAGGCGCGACTTCCCTCCAGTCGTAGTGGTCTTCTCCTGGATCAGTCCAATACTTGAGCTGAAATGGGGTCGTGTCGATGAAGAAGAAATCGACGATTCCTGACAGAAACTCATATCGTTAATAAATTCAGCAGAATCCGTGTGCAGTTTATTTGCAGAAATGATTGGGTCCTATTATTCCATCCCCACCTGCATTGACAACGAAGGATCTCATGCACATAAACCGGCTGTCCACGTTGCGCAAAGCCGGGTCAAGTTGTGCTAGCACGTCTCCCCTGTAGTCATGGTTCCCTAGAACTGAATGAAAAACGAAAAAAAAACGCATCATTGTTCATTCGCCACTTATATACTGTCCAGAGTACATGTAAAGACATATGCCGATTGGGAACTGACAAGACATGATCAGGAATTAACCACATGGCTTACCAAGGTACCATGGCTTCTGCAGGCTCTTGGCCGTGTACACATCCACGAAGGAGTCACGGAACGCCCTGTCATGGACGCTGGACAGGCCGTCGTCCAAGAAGTTGTCTCCGGTGGACACGACGAAGTCGACGCTCATGTCCTCCGCCACCTTCCCCATCTGGATGCTCATGGACGTTTCAGATGTACGAAGAAGCAGTGGTTTTTAAAAAAAAAAAGACGTGCATTTTCTTAGATAAATAAAGGATATAAAAAAAGACGTGCGCGTATAAAGGTTGAATTTTTGAAACTGTAATGGAACAGGACAGTACATAGACATACCTGTGCTGCTACCCTGGACTGGTTGTACATCCCCTTACGACCCCAGTCGCCGACAATGAGGAGGCGCAGCGGCCGACCCTCCTCCACCGGGTGCTCAACGGAGGCGAGCTCCCCGGCGACCGGCGGCGGCGCGCACAGCGAGAATGTGAGCACGGCGAGCAGGAGAGCAGCAAGAGCCATATGTGGACCGTGTGCCAGTGCAATGCAAGGCTTCATTCAGGCTTCAGCGAGGTGCAACGTGTGAGTGATCACGTACGCACTTAAATAGTAGAGAGTTCGAAAGTTGGACGGGTATATACCGTCAAGGTGCTTATTTAGACTTTAGTTTTCACTGGTTTCTAGATTAAGACACACGGTTTTGCACCATTACCGCAGGCATGGCCACCACAGACAGAACTACAACCTATGTGCGGCAACATTGTATTGATGGGATGCAGCTGCACGAGCACGTAGTTTGAAACCATGCATCATGGATCATACACATATGGACACGATTGCTGCTTTCACGTCATCTTACAAGGAAGATTTTTTCGTTCCAAGATTAATTAGTAGATCTATCAGTCAAAGCTACTAATAATTAGCACTTTTGGATCAAGCAGGTCTAGCTAATTGTTAGCTAAATATCGAACTAATAAGTAATAACTATCTTATTAGTTGAGCCAAACTAACTAATAACAGCTAATAGATGTACCCTCTCACCATCCAACCTTATTCCTTCCCCTTTTCCTACGTTGCAGACATCGTAGACCCAACATGCCTACACCGCTGGTCGCTCGCCTCCACCGCCAGCGCCGCCAAGGCCTCCTACAGCCGACATGTCTCCCTTCGCCTGCAGCGCCGAGTCTCCTGCACTAGGGCCATGTCGTGTCCCTCTGCCACCACTGCTTGCACAGAGCAGCTCATCCCTCCGCCGAGGCCGAGAAGCTCCGAGCAACTCCCCTCTGTTCCACCAGCACCGAGTGCCGAGCGGCTCCCCTAGGAAAAGAAATGTAGACGCCCCAGAAGCTAACGAGCACGTCACCCTTCTTGACAGCATGGATCCATGTTTAGGAATGGCGACGATGGCTTCAAATCTTTTTTAAGAGCCATCGACACGAGTATGCCGGGCATGTACTAATAGAGAAGAAGCATTACAATACAAGAAAAAGAAACAAGAACAACAGCAATCTCACGAAGGAGGCAACAACAAAACTACTTCTGCAAGAAACACAAAGCCGACGATCTTAAAAGCAACGGATATCTAGTGACACTCTGCACACCAAAGAGCACAGGCGATGTACACTAGTAGGGGAAGTAGGTTTTCGGCTGCGATGCCTCCAAGGAGGGGAACGACATCCGTAGATGCCATCAACACCGAATGGAGAACCAATGTTTTTCATCCAACCTCCTAGAGGGCAAGGGGCCTCATGACAATACCTCCAATGAGGGATGTGCTACCAAAGGCGTCACCATTGTCGGCCAAAGCCAAAGGGCCAATCAGGGCCTTCACTCGAGAACCCCCAACACCTAAGCCCAAACCAGTCACATCGTGGACGACCACAACCAACTGCCACCAGCAAAAGATCGGGCACCGACAAGGCCTCGATCCGGCATGCGTGACCTGCCGCCGCCACGCCAACCCACTAGAGCCGCCTTCATCCTACATGGCACCGGCCACCGAGGGAAGACACATCTTGTTCCTGCACCAAGCAAAGAGCGTCGCCAACGCCATTGCACATCGACGCCTCACAAGCATCTAGAGAAACCACGAGCATCCGCGCACAAGCCGCTGTCTTCAATGAGCCGCCATCCGCCGGTTGTCGCAGCGGCGGCGAACCGGCCACAATCATGTGTGGCTAGTCACAACCACGCCAGTCATCATAGACCGCAGCTAACCAAAAGATGCCAACCCTGGGGGAATCATGCCGCTCCGCTAACCATTGGAAACGATGGCTTCGAATCCATCACCCCAACTAGCTAGCAACTGTAGGTCTGCAGCATGGACATGGATTTCTTCATTTCAAAGAAGCGAAGCTAATAATTATCTAGATGATGAAGGAGACATGAATGTTTTTCTTGATAACCTTAATGTTGTCTTGTTTGCTATAAGAGATTAATTGTGGGATCTTATTTGTTTGGTGAAACACTTATTTTTGTATGAATATTGAACTTCTAATTTTTTTGTCTTGTACTTTTAAGGTGTGTGTGTATTATTTTATAATATTCATGCAATATGCTGTGTGTGGAAGTGAGCTACGAGAAGAAAAAAAAAATAGCATATGAAGCAATTGACTTTTGGCACCAACCAGCAAGTTACTGTGCACCCACAGTAGCAGCAGAAAGCAATGGGCACCTTTAGCACTCGCACTAGCAGCAGGAGCACAGAAGCACGCACAGTGCCTTATCACAAAAAGGACGTGGATAGAAAAAAAAACAGGGACATCGTAGTCAATCTGAACCTTTCGTTCGTCTGTTCAAACTATCTATTATATGCGTTCATCTATTCAAACTATCTATTATATGTAGCAGCTAGCCAGCCAACCGTTTCTGCATTCCAAACAGTAGTGTAGCCGTTCCTACAACGGCAAATACAGTAGTCTGCAGCTGCAGCTCTGAGATAGCAGCCGATGGGCTATGCATCTGTAGCAGCTGCAGCTCAAACAGCCACAGAAATCTCAAGGGCCTGTTTGGTTGGTTGCATGTAGCTAGCCTGGTCCGTATCCATGGGCCTGGCTCACCCTAGCCACGCTGATCGCATGCAGTCTCTTATGTTTGGTTGCTTGTATGCATGTAGCTGGTTCGGAGGAGAAGTTGTTTGGTTGCCCGCATAAGCACAAATCATGTAACACAAATATATCAAAATAAATACTAAAATGTTAATTACTTATGATATTATGCCATAATAAATTTTAATTTACCTAATCCAATCTTAATTTGATTTGAAATCACTTAATATTCACTAATTATGTGCTAATAACGTCATTAGCTATGCTAATCTTGCACAGCGCAAGCCTGGCTCACCGGATGTGACCAATTCTGGCGTTTCTCTAGATGCAGCATCTTTCATGCTTTGAGTAGCGTGTGAGCCTGGCCCAATGATCCGTCTAGCCAACCAAACGTGAGCGCATGCATCCGAGCGGCCTGGCCCAGCCCTCATACAGGCTACCAAACGCGCCCCAAGCGAGCAGATGTCCGCTTATACGTAACTAACAATCAGTCAATCGAGCATTCATATTTAGAGGCGATTGAAAACGATTGAAACAAATTGCTGGTTATTAACTTGTCGCTTCCTTGTCAGACACACATCCAAACTAATCTTGCATGCTCACATCACAAGGACAAAAAAAAAATGATACTGAGAGCTACGTTACACCTAAGCTATTAGACCATCTTTGGCACTTGTCAGTGTTTCTTCACTGGCTTAATCAAAAGTCCTGCCATGCGAAAACAACTATGCAGCTAAAACAAAACGAAAAACGATGGAACAGAAACCGTTTTCTGCTAAAAGTTGAAACCACAAAATATGACTTTTCTTGCCTTCATTGTTTTGGAAAAGCGAAAGCCCCCTAACAAACAGGGTCTTAGTTGAGCTCCAGGAATTCTTGGTGGAGCTAAGGGCACAGCAAATCTGAGTTCTAGTTCTGGGTCTCTCAAAGTCAGAGTTATTTGTTCGAGCTTTTTTATTTGTTCCGGAGAGAAAGTTTTAAGGTTCTTATTTAAATATACATTCCTTCTAAATTGCAGCTCACTTTAAACTTGTTCTATCTTCTAAGTCAAATTTCGTCGCTTTCATCAGATTTATAAAAAATTGTGCATCATCGTCGATGACATCAAAATTAGTTTCATTAAATTCTCCATAAAATATTTAATAATTATGCATTTGTTTGAATTTATAGACGTTATATACATTTTTCTAAAAACTTGATCAGTACTACTCAAGTTTGACTTGGAGCAAGTCTAAAATAAACTACAATTTAGAATATATACGTAGCAGAACATAAATTTCATACCTAATTAAGGTATAGCTTGAATCGGGACCTACTGGTAATTGGCCGTAAACTAAGGGTGTGTTTCGTCTTAGGAATAGAGTGGTTTATCATCTTCTCACTCCTCATTTTTTTGTATTTGGGTTATGAAATGTACTTTATTTCTCACAAGCTAATAACTAGTATATGCATAAAGAATGAGTTGGTTCCATCAAAATTCATAGAATGAACTCATAATGCATCAACTCATGATGTATGGAGTAATTCCACAAACCAAATACACTCTAAATTTTCTGCGTTCTATTGTACGTTAGATACACTTTTCTGCGTTCACTTATGCTAAAATTTAGCTTATGCTGATATTTATGATGAAATTTTAGAACGCTGGTCTAAAACTTAGCTGAAACTGGCTGAAAAATACTATTCCGACTAAATTGATGTGAAAAAAAAACACTATTTCAACTTAAAAAAGATCGGACAAACCATTTTTAACACCAAGCGAACGCGGCCTATCTCGAGAGTAGCTCAAGCGAACAGCGTAATAAACTGCTCTGTTCGTGCGTCCTGTCCGCTCACCTGCCGCACCCTGCACGCCACTACGCGAGTAGTACAGTATAGGGTGTCGGCGTAGAGCGTAGAAGTCGTGCGTCCTGTCCGCTCACCTGCCGCACCCGCACGACACTACGCGAGTACAGTAGGCACAAATTATTATCACCTGTCGCGTCGCTCCGCCGCTCCCAGCACTCGCAACCATGGCCACCGCCGACGCCGCGCGTCCTGCCGCCCCGGCCGGTTCCGGCCGCGACCACGTCGTGGTGTTCCCGTTCATGGCCAAGGGCCACACGCTCCCGCTCCTCCACTTCGCCTCGGCGCTCGCCGCGCACCAGGGCGGCCTCCGCGTCACGGTGGTCACCACCCCGGGCAACCTCGCCTTCGCGCGGCGCCGCCTCCCGGCGCGCGTCGGCCTCGTGACGCTCCCGTTCCCCAGCCACCCGGAGCTGCCCGCGGGCGTGGAGTCCACGGACGCGCTCCCCTCGCACTCGCTCTTCCCGGCGTTCCTGCGCGCCACGGCGCTGCTCCGGGAGCCCTTCGCGGGGTACCTGGCCTCGCTCCCCGCGCCGCCGCTCGCGCTCGTCTCCGACTTCTTCCTCGGGTTCACGCAGCGCGTCGCCGGCGACGCCGGCGTCCCCCGCGTGACGTTCCATGGCATGTCCGCCTTCTCCCTGGCGCTCTGCTTCTCCCTCGCGACCAGGCCGCCCCCGGCCGAGAGCATCCAGGACGCCGCCCCCTTCCGAGTTCCAGGGTTCCCGGAGAGCGTCACGATCACCGTGGACGAGGTCCCGCACGCCGTGGCGCAGGCCGCCGACCTCGACGACCCGGTGACACGGTTCTTGTTCGAGGAGGTCCGCGACTGGGACTACAAGAGCTGGGGCGTCCTGGTGAACAGCTTCGACGCGCTGGACGAGGACTACGCCGCGATCCTCGAGTCATTCTACCTCCCGGGCGCGCGCGCCTGGCTAGTTGGCCCGCTGTTCCTCGCCGCCGGCGAGTCACCGGAGGGCGACGATGACGATGACGAGGACCCCGAAGGGTGCCTCGCGTGGCTCGACGAGCGGCGGCCCAGGTCGGTGGTGTACGTGTCGTTCGGCACGCAGGTCCACGTCACCGTGGCGCAGCTCCGGGAGCTCGCGCATGGGCTGGCGGACTCCGGCCACGCTTTCCTCTGGGCCGTCCGGTGCTCCTCCGACACGTGGTCGCCGCCGGTGGACGCGGGGCCCGAGGGCAAGGATCGTCAGGGGGTGGGTCCCGCAGTGGCGCGTGCTGGCGCACACGACGGTGGGAGGGTTCGTGAGCCACTGCGGCTGGAACTCGGTGCTGGAGAGCCTCGCCGCCGGGCGGCCGCTGCTGGCGTGGCCCGTGATGGCCGAGCAGGCCGCGAACGCGAAGCACGTCGCGGACATCCTCGGCGCCGGCGTCCGCTCGGGGGTGAGAGGGCCGGTGCGAACGTGACGTCGGAGCTTGTCGGCAGGGCACAGGTGGCGGAGAAGGTCCGGGAGCTGATGGACGGCGGCGAGGCCAGGCGGAGGATGCGTGCCAGGGCCGAGCACATCCGGGAGGCGGCGCGGGCGGCCGTAGGCGAAGGTGGCACCTCGCGGCTGGCGCTCCGGCGGGTTGGTGGATGAGCTTCAGCGAACCTACGACGGCGGGCGCAACGATGAACAGTGTAACTGACAGTGCCTAACCTAAGACGTGATCGAGGAGACGAGGACGGCCGGCGCTGCCGATTGCCATGGCCTATGAGGTGTTGTCCAAATGCTTTGCCGTTTCTTCCATGTATTGCCATGGCCCATCAGGCATGCTATGTACGTATCAGATTGATCAGATCCCGGGTGAGTCACAACTCACAAAGTATACAATGGATCATCTATTTGACTGTATGCAAATAGCTTAATAATACATGTATGCATGATGCATCCAGCATCCATGATCAAGAAAAAACATGTTCTTTAGATGTCTTTGTCTTGCTTGTACGTATAAGAGAATGCCTCACCGTGAAAGAACAACCATTCGTGTATGAAAGAAAAAAAAAAGAGCAACAAGCTAATCCGCACACCTAACAGCTCGCGCTGGCCCGGACAGAGATTCGCCCGCGCAGCTTTGTGGCGGCCGGGGTGGAGCTGGCCTTGCACAACTCACCCCTAGACCCTACATCCTAAACCCTATAACACTTCACACAAACAGCTTGTTCGCTTGATGGTTTCAGTCAGGACTTATCAGTCGGTCAACAATATTTTTCTCTCACAATAAATCAGTACTAACCTAACTAAACTTATCAACTCAGAAATCGACCAACGAACAAAAAAAAAAAGAAGGATTCCGTCAGCGAACAGAAAAAGAAGGATTCCGTCCCCTCACGAGACGACCGGAGTGGCTCGTGCTCCTAGTCCTAGGCACCGATAGCGGAAGCAACATTGACGTTCCAATGACACGAGCGTAGGATCTGGTTGCGGCGCGCACAGATTGTTGTCGTACGGTGCTAAAATCTCACCTCGGAGGCATGTCCCGTGTCCGGGGTCCTGCATCTTTCGCCCATTGCAAATTCGTGATTTGATTACTTGTTAGTCAATCAAATAGATAGAGATTTGTTACTGCTTAGTCAATTGAATTTAATGATTTTGCATACCTGTAAAATTTCAGCAAGTGGTAGTAACTCGGGCCAAAGCATTCATGAAAGTGCTAATGTTGCTGAATCTGAAGAACAAGAAGAGCTAGGGGGTTCAGAGGCATATCCAGTAGAAACAATACAAGGTGTTGAAGATCAAGAACCGCAATCAAATAAGCATGATGTCGAAGGTACAGTATTAAGGCTTTTAACTTAGATGTGTATCTTGTTTTTGATTTTATCTGGGCCTTCGTGTACAATAATTGAGCAATTCCATTTGTCACTCTAGCCAAAAAAATTAGCTGTTACTCCAATGCTCCTCTTTCTAAACACTGAACATATCTTTAAAGTAGCTGTCTAATTAATTAAATATTTTCTTAATCATTTTTTCACATGGGTTCCGTCTTGGCCCATTCCGTCCAAGACCGGCCGTGGCAAGCCCAGACCCAAATCCCCTGTTCTCGTAGCAGTAGCTTTCGATTCCGTGAGGTTCAGCAAGGAGCGGACCAGTTCTGCCACCGGCAGCGCGCCACCGCCTCCGCCTCCGCCTCCGGTAGAAAGGATGAATTCTTAGCTGAACTGCAAGCGATCAGGCCGCCAGCTGCTATACCATGGATGATTATAGAAGATTTCAATCTCATATATACCAAGCAGGCGACAAAAGCAACCTAAGCCTGAACAGACGGTTAACGGGAAAGCTCAGAAGAGCTTTGGACGAATGTGAACTCATGGAGATAACACTACAGAATAGGAGATACACATGGTCTAATGAAAGGGAAAATCCAACCTTGGTGCGACCGGACGGAGCTTTCTGCACCTCTGAGCGTTTGGACAGGACAGACCCATGGGTTACTCAGTTTGAAAATAAATTAAGAAAATATTTTAAAATTAGATGGGCTGCTTTGAGATTTGTGTAACTTTTTGAAAGGCGGAGTATATATGAATTTGTTTCTTAGACAAGTGTCTCATGTTATTCCGTGTAACTTTTTTGAAAGGCAGAGTATATATGAATTTGTTTCTTAGACAAGTAGTTTTGGCTGGGTTTAGATACACACGTACTTATTGCACGTGTTTAGTCACCGTTAATAATAAACAATCAACAGTGAGTTGACCAAAAAGAGAGAGCGACCCGCTCCGCCGATTGTCACGGTAGGTGATAGGGTAAGGCTTTTTCTCAAGCCGTTTGTCCGTGCGGACGGCTTCTCCATCTAAAAATTGATGATTTCTTATTCTTCCCCGTCCGTCCTCCACCGCGACGCCCGCCTGCCGCTCACCTTTCTCTACCGCGGGGTTGCTCGCCGCGGGCCACGCACAGCTGCCTCCACCGCGGGGGTGCCTCGCCGCGAGGGACCGCACTCGCTCGCCCTATCGCTGGAGCCGTGCAGTCGCCCGCCCGCTAGCATCCCCACGCCACTCCACGGCATCGAGCTCCGCGCCGGCCTAGAGATCCGCGTTGACAACCTCCATTTCGTCAGTAGCAAGTAGATGTTGCGCTTCAAAGCGCATGTTGCAAGAGTATGCTTCAAGTGTTTCAGATGTATTAGACGTATGTTGCAAGTGTGTTTATTTGGATGTTGCATATGTTTCACACATATATTGCAAGTGTTTTATCTACATGTTGCGTATGTTTGTAATGGTTTTCAAGTATTTCTCAGGTGTTTTTGCAATTGTTTCATACGCATGTTTTAAGTGTTTCATTTGTCTTGAGACGTATGTTGCAAGCGCGGTATTTGGATGTTTCAAAAGTAAATCAAGTATTGCACATGTTGCAATCTGACCCGCCTGTTGTAGGTGCTGGAGGGGGCACGAGGGGTCGGGCGGGGCGCAGACGCCGTGTGGGGTCATGCGGTACACGGAGTGCAGGCGTAGGAACGGGGTGCCGGCGTGGACGTCCGAACACGGGTATCTGTCCGGACATCCAGGCGCGCGCAGTGCCGAAGGCCATAAGGGTAATTTTAGTACTGCATGTTAGTATAACTGTGTTTGTACAAGAGCATCTCTCACGGCATGCACCTGTACTGCGGAGTATCAATCATCTAGTAATATATATACCGGATATAGTTGCAATGTGCATACTATGTTCTATCTAAATGTTGATATACGATTGTAACATGAGAATCAACAATGAACACGACCACTCTCTGTAATGAAAATATATATTATGGACCTGCAAATTCTTTTGCTATACTGAATGCTTTCACCAAAAAAAATCTATATACTTGACTTTGCATATGGTCGTCCATGCGCTGTGTTGGCTGGCATTTTCTGTGTTGTCTCTTCTCGCACCCAGTAGTACAGAATACAATCTCAACAAGCTGCTGCTTCCACGAGAAAAGAGGAAGCTTGATCAAGTTCGAAGCAATCTGATGATGAACACTCGATCAATTCCAGTGATCCATTCATGCAGAAGACGGGAGTAGAATAATGAATGAACTAGTACTTGGCACAAGGCAAGACTGAATAACAGAGCAGCTAGTCCCCTCTGCCGCTCTGCCTCCGGCGATCTTCTCCTTCGCGGAAGGCGCTCTTTTCCGTCGGCGCACGCCGTTTCTATCGTTCCTGCCTCCTGCGCCGCTTCTACATTTTATTTTACTCCGCCGCCGCTTGCGTCGGACTGTCGGAGCGCGGGAGTGGGCCGCGCAGCGCTTTTCCTGCCGACAGCTGCTCTGTGTTTCCGCGGCGTTCAGTTCTCTTCCTGCCATCGGATGCCGAATTAACGGCGCTCCGCCTCGAACCGTCGGACCTCCCTCGTTTTCCTGTCCACAACCCCGTCCCCTCGACGGCTCGACGATAGGGGGGACTTGTGGGGAGATAGATACGCCCTTCCGGTGTTCCTTCTCGCTCCTCTTCTTTTTGGACTCCGGCAGCGCCCCCCACCCACCCACCCACACACCGCGGCCGCCCTCAACACCCGCCAGAGAAGGTAAATCCCACCCGCACACTAAAACCCTGACCACAGTAATCCCATCTTCTTTTGTGAAACATTTGTGACTTGTGGGATTGCTAGATGTTTTATACGGAGAGAAGTAGGTATCCTCCAAGTCAATGTCAGGTGAGCAGGCTGGTGGGTGCAGATTACTCCAACACCATGTGATTTGCTCAATTTGGTAGACGAACTAGGCTAATCGGTGCTTGTACGGTCCCAATACAGCCATGGTCATGTATTTGTCCACGGCGCACCCATGCTTGGCTTGGTTCGCTTGAGACGCCCCCAAGCGAACCAAGCCAAGAGTTGTTGTATTGTTAGTGCAGGCGCAGCAATCTACATGTTAATGCAGTAAGCAGAGTCACACTGAAATGAGCTCTGATCTAAGATCTTGTATGTGAACTGTGAACAGCCATCTCGACTCCTGGATCCACCATGAGCAGCCAACCTGATAGAGTTTCAAACCTTTACTACTTCTAAACTACTATATGCGAGTATGTGACTAACTACTTATACAACAATGTGGACGTTTTGTTAAGGAAGTGTGAAAAAAGAATGCTTGCAAAATGTATGTGGTAGTTTCGTCTTGCTTGCATGCCCTCTCGAAGAAAATTGCAAGTTGTCTTGCACTGCCCGGTACTAAAGATCAGTGTGTTTCCTTCCATTATGACATTAATGGCCCATGGCCAAATTTCTGTAGGTTATAGAGTTGTACTTGTGACAACAATTCATTGAGCAGCTATGCAGTTCTGTTGACCAAATGCTCCTAGATATCAGCCTTACTAGCTGTCTTCAGTATAAGAAAGCATTGTGAAATGAGGTACTCAAGGTTATCAGTTTATCACCTGCGCCTGCAGGAGTGAGAGATAGCAATGGCACACGCGGAAGCCGGAGGATCTCTACCAGTGCCAAACGTGCAGGCACTTGCAGAAACCTACAACAGGTCAGATGAACAGATCCCTGGAAGATACATCAGGGACGAAGAGGGTGCTGAGGAGGTTATCATTGATCATGATATCTCTTCTGCAATTCCAATCATCGATGTCAACAAGTTGCTGGATCCGCAGTCATCCAAAGAGGAGTGTGCTAAGCTTGGATCTGCCTGTAAACACTGGGGTTTCTTTCAGGTATACAAAGCGAAGCTCTTGCTGTTTCATAAAGTAATATTTAGGTCCAACCTAAGTTTAAGCTGTTGCATTACAATTGCTCTTTGGAGTCGATTTTGTTTCACATCACAGGGAAAAAATGTCAATAGCTACAAGTTAGTGGTGCATAGCTAACTTCAGTCTCAGCATTTTTTCCAAACCCGGAAAAGCTTGTTTATCGGTTGATAATAAAAGAATGTACAAATTTTTTTTTGGTCTACACTGGTTGAAATCACAGGTCATTAACCATGGTGTACCAAACGAAGTGATCTGCAACTTCAGGAACGACATGACTGAATTCTTCAAACAACCACTAGAAGCAAAGAACGCGTACTCGATGATACCAGGCAATCTTCAAGGGTATGGCCAGCACTTTGTTGTTTCTGAGAACCAAAAACTGGACTGGGCAGATTTGCTTGGCCTCGTGCTCCGTCCGATCGATTCAAGGAACATGAGGTTCTGGCCTAGTCACCCTCCATCTTTTAGGTTTGCCTGAACTCACAAAACCACTATTCTACATCATGAATCTTGATGTAAATACCACTTCACTATTTGTCCTTTTGACTACATCCTTGCATGATTACTCTTGACAGGAACTCTGTAGATAGGTACTCTTCTGAGGCAGCGAAACTAGTATCTTGCTTGCTGAAGTTCCTGGCTATGGACATGGGTGTTGAGCCGCAGTCTTTCCTGGAGATATTCAGAGGCCAGCCTCAAAGCATGCGGATGACCTACTACCCTCCATGCAAGCAAGCCAGCAAGGTGGTAGGTCTGTCACCACATACTGATAGAATGGGACTGACGCTGCTACTCCAAGCAAATGATGTTCAGGGGCTGCAGATCCGGAAGGATGGCAAGTGGGTTGCCATAAACGCCATTGATGGTGCATTCATCGTTAATGTTGGAGACACGCTTGAGGTAAGTATTATAGTAATTATATGTGCCTGGTCTCTACATCATGTTATGTGAGCATTGTAGTTGTTTAGAGTGTTGCTTGGTGCTAGTAAATTTGGTTATGGAAGCTGAAGGTGTTTGCCTACTCATGATAGTCAATTAATCACTAACAGATTCTAAGTAATGGGAGATACAAAAGCATTGAGCACAGGGCCATGGTGCACCCAACCAGGGAGCGCATGTCAGCAGCACTGTTCCACGCGGTGTGCTCAGATGCGATGGTCGGCCCTCTGCCAGAGCTTGTGAAGAACGATGGTGAGGCACGGTATAGCTCAATTAGTTTCGTGGATTTCAGAAAGCGCTTCTTCGCGTCAAAGCTTGATGGTACGAGTAACCTGGAGAGCTTGAAGATTTAATGGTTGGCGTTTTTTTCCCTGGTGTTTGTACTGTGCTGTCTACTTGCACAGCTTGGTCTTCTTCCACTTCTGTCCCCCAAGCTTCCTTCGGTACATAAGGGTTTGAATTTTCTCCTGCATATGGGGGTGTAAAAGTATAGCCAGTCTCATAGTCAATACTCTATTGAAAGAAGAACTGTTGCTTCTTGCTTGGAACTCCTCTTGGTGGAGCTGGGAGAAACGACTGCAGGCAGTCTAGCACAGCCCAGGCTGCATGTTGTGGCTTGGCCTCTTGTGAGATGTGATAAACTGATAGTCTAAATAGTGCTGGAAGCCTGAGACCCTGGGTGAGTTGTTATGCTAATTGATAGATGGGTTGCTGTGCGCTGTGTTTCATTCCAGAGCAATTGGTGTGTTGATCTATCATCAGTTGGGTCATCGCTCCGATCAAATTGGCTCATTGCAGCAAGCTTGAGCGAGTAGTGGAGTTAAGTTGGGAATTGGCTCAATCTTTGTACCGAAGTTGTTATGGGGAGAATGGCCTAGTATCTACTAATGTGGTTTTAGGCTAGGTTTCATAAAAAAACTTGAGCACCACTTGTTTTTCTTTATTTCTCCTTACAACAGTACTTGTGGCAGTACCTTTGGCGCCCTTTAGATTATGTAGCATGCAAAAAAAAAAAAAAAAGAGAGGAGCAAGTTTCTTCAGAGAAGAGTTAGTAATGGCAAAGTGCCGGTGACCGTATTCCATGCATAATGTCAGCACAATCTGCCAATAACGAAACCTGCAGATAAACTGAGACCACCAATACATCTTCAGCGCATCACCAGGATTCGGGATCCTCTATAGATAGAATAATTTCCCCCGAACTGATACCGAGTGCAAAAACATAACAGCATCCTCTGCTTGGTGGAACCCGGTGTCGCCGGAGAAGAAGCAGAGTAATTATCAGCCGAAACACCAACACAAGTGGAAATGCTATGGCCTTTTCTTTAGGAAAAACTCTAAATTACTCTCCTCACGTTTAGGTAATGTCCAGATAACCAATAAACTAATAGCATTTCCAAGAGTCTTTCATAATCTCACTCTCTCAATCATCATTTGAAGAGCCATTTGAATAAAAATCGCTCTTTATATCTTTCAATCCTCCGACACCTTTTCTATATCTTGTGCACACTCTTAAGAGCATATCTTGCTCTCCATCTTTAGCTAGCAAGAAATCCAGAATAGAGGATAGCAATAATTGGAAATACAATTAGAGAAGTTGCGGGGGGGGGGGGATTTTTTTAACCAAAATATCTATTCTTATCATTAAAGAAGGATATAGAGAGGCTCTTGTAGTTGCTCTAACGTTTGGTTTATTTTACTCTCTCCAACTATGTCAGTCGGTCCAATTTACCATTAACAAGATTTGTCTTTTCTTTCTACATAGACGTACAAGTTGCTCCATTCGTCCTGAAATATAAGAGATCTAGAGTTCAAAATTTATACCAAATTATAAGGCATTCTAGGTGAACAAACACATCAAAATGCAATATTCACATATCAAATATGGTAATTAGTGAGGGTTATATGCGCCATTTGTATTATCACATAATAAGTTCTAAAATCACTTGAACACCTTATATTTCAAGACATGGAGTAAGTTTTAAATTTTTTCAGGTGATAGTGGACATAATAGTTTATATTTATATTAAAAAGATACATAATAAATTTTCATCATTATTTCGACAAGTTGTGACATTTAATAAAATTAAACACTAGAAATGAAATTTGGAATCAAAATTCAACTTGTGCGCAGAGAAACAAAAAGACAAACCTTGTTAGGGTTTTGAACTTGATCAACTGAAATTGTTGAGGGGAGTAAATGAAACTAAACATTAGTTTTTGGGGTTATATGCACATCGGTGAAACTTGGAGGGAGTAATTTAGACCTTTTACTAATTTATATAAGAGCATCTCCAAGAGTCATTCTAAAATTACACTCCAAATTATCATTTGCAGAGTCATTTTAGTAAAAAATCGTTTTTTATATTTTTTGTAGCCTTCAACAAGTTTAATATATCCTGTGTGCACTCTGGAGGGCCATCCTCGCTCTCTATCATAGTTAGTGAGAAATTCAAAACAGATGATGTCTATATTCTTATATTCAATTAAAAAATGTTGAAGGGTATTTTCTCATCAAAATCTCTATTTCTATAAATTAGGAAGAAGATAAAAAGTCTTTTTAGAGTTGCTCTAGCTAATGGTTGCCTATGACCAGCCGTGTATAGTAAGTGATCCGAACCTGCCCAGAGTAAGCCCCCTAGAGGCAAGTGAAGTTGGTGAACCGTATGATGGGCAACTGTCTCCTGCAGTTCGGAGAAAAGTGAAGTTGGTGAGCCGTAAGTTGGAGAGGACCCTTTCACTCTATTTTATTATATACACTTAGTGAAAAGAATGTTTTTTGATAGACCTAGGACATGGATTCTATATGAACCAATAGATCGTGACAAGTCGTTACTACTAGCAATGACTTCATCCTTTCCATATCCCTCTCCCTTGTTCGATCTTACTCATCAAATGGCACTCAGTTCAGATCTGTAAATTCAATCATTTACAAGGTTCAAAGAAATGGCAGTGATGTTCAGCCCCAATACTGGTGATGATGATAGGAGAGGTGTGATGGATGCACTAAGTATCCGATTAGAAACGATGAATGAAAGATATCTCAGCCTGCCGGTTTACGTTGGGAAATCAAGGTGTAATGTGTTTGCCTATTTGAAAGAAAGGATCTGGCAGAGAATTCAAGGATGGAAGGAGAGGTTATTATCAAAAGCCGGTAAAGAAATTCTAATCAAAGCCGTAGCTCAGGCTATTCCAGTTTTTGCAATGGGATGCTTTGACATTCCAAAGGAAATGTGCACCCAGATCAGATCTATGATAGCTCGCTTCTGGTGGAATAATCAAGATAAAGAAGGGAGTATGCATTGGGTAAGCTGGGAGACGATGGTTAGCACGAAAGCTGAAGGTGGTTTGGGTTTTAGGGACCTCCATTCCTTTAATATGGCGATGCTCGCTAAACAAGCTTTGAGACTTCTACAGAACCCAACATCACTCTGTGGTCGCCTTCTAAAAGCTAAGTACTTCCCGAATTCAGGTGTCCTGGAGGCATGGGCAAAACCGGGATGCTCTTATACTTGGAGAAGCATAAGTTTGGGTATAGAAACTCTAAAAGAAGGAATTATCTGGCGTGTGGGTGACGGCCGCAGCATAAAAGTTTGGGAGGATCCGTGGGTGCCAAGGGGTGTCACTAGTAAAGCCAATCACGCCGAGAGGAAGGAGTTTGATCCGTACTGTCGACGAGCTAATTAATCCAGCCACCGAGGTGGGACGTCGAGTTACTGAACCAGACCTTTTGGGAGGATGATGTTCAGGTTATCAGAACAACACCAGTCCATACAGAGATGAATGATGTGGCCGGTTGGCATTTTGATTCGAAGGGTTGTTTCTCTGTGAAGTCGGCAAACAGAGTCCACCGTGCAACTTTAGTTAGGAAACAAAAGCGACAACAGGGCGCGGGTTCTGGAGAGAGCAGTGCTGAAACTCGATTTTGGAATGATCTGTGGAATCTTGACTGTCAACCGAAGGTGAAACACTTTCTTTGGAGACTAAGCCACAATACTTTAGCTCTGAGGAAAGTTCTCGAGAGAAGGGGAATGAAGCTGGACACATGATGCTTCATGTGTGGCAGGCTAGACGAAGATGGTGGTCACCTGCTGTTCAAAGTGCAAAGAAGTGAAGAATGTTTGGCGAGAGCTGGATTTAGAACATGCAAGATGCAGGTTAGCTGAAGCCTAGTCGGCGCGAGAAATGATGGAGATGGTTTTGAAGATGAAAAGGAAAGAACAACTCACGGTGGTCATGCTGTTATGGCTATGGTGGGGAGAGCGGAACAAGTGGAGAGAGGAAGGAAGGAGAAGAACTGCAACGGACCTTGCTTATGTCGCTGTGTTTCAAGCCGATCTAGCGCTGAAAACTGATGGACGGCTGACAAGATACTAACACATGGGTATGTTAAGCCTCGGGATCAAAGGTTCCCGACTAAGAGGCCTCCTGACCGACCCTCCAGAATCGCCCGGGGGCTCGGGGGCTATACCCATAAAGTACGCTCGCGCGCAACCTCAGGCCAAAGGAACTGCTTGAGCCTGAACGCAACCTCCGCCTTCGCTCAGGGCTCTAGGGCTTGACCGAGCCTTAGGCTCCCGATCGATGGGAGCTTGCACCCAATCCTTGGTCGCCTCCCGGCCTTCGGCACCAACCAAGGCCCGAGCCTAAGAAGGCGCACCCCGAGCCACCAAGGCTCGGGGGCTCCCTGGCGCTGCCCCGCGAGCGCGGCGCTGTCAACCTCTCCTCTGACAGGGTCACGCACGGGGCGTGACACAAGAAGACAAACTCCTCCACGGCCTCCAGGGGCTCGGGGGCTCCCAGGCCCGCATGTTAGCCCCTCGTGCCGGCCTCTTTCGCCACCAAAAAGCCTCCAGAAGGCACACCCGGGGGAGGCCGGTCCAAGCCGACACAGCCTGACACTCAGCGTGTTAGAACAGAGCAGCCGGACGACGCCCAGCACTTCTTCGGCTCCACGACATCGCTACGGCCCACAGAGCACCGCTGCAAGACCCTCCTGGACTCCAGCGCATGTAGACTATAGGCTCAACCCCCCAAACCGCCATGTACCCGACATATCTCGATATATAAGGGATATGTCAGATCCTAAGAGGGGAAGGACGATCTGAGACCGATCATTCGCATCCTCACCGTTCCACTCGAGCTCTGCATCGAGAGCAGAGCAACCCAGAGAGGGGCACCGAGAGCTCCTCCACCGCATCCGCCGTCTTCCTCCTCTTTGACGAGGGAAAAGGCTCGACCGGTGGCGAGGCGACCCTAGGATCAGCATCGAGTGATCCCCTACCAAATCTATCTCTTTCTCTTTTACACTCTGTTGAAACCCCCGATTTTGGGTGCCCTTGAGTATAAGGATCATCAGCTGCTGGACATAAGGCATCGATTGGCCCGAACTAGGATAAACTGTTGCATCCCATCTGTGATTCTTGTGTTTTTGAGTCCACCCGAGCCACCAGAAACACGCACTCTGACACCACCTCGAACAACAATGCTTGCCACGGTTCCGACCCCGCGACATCGGCTGTTGTCGGAAAGCCGACAGACAGCGCGTTGGCAGAAGCCGAAGGCAGGAGAATTGAAGCTGAACTCTGATGGAGCTTTCAACCAAGAAAGGCATGATGGGGGATGGGGTTTCATAATCCGGGATGACCAGGGGCGGGTTGTGGCTTCAGGAGCTAGGCGTGAAGATTTTTTGCTCGACGCTTTTCATGCCGAGTTGTTGGGCTGCCTTGCAGGCGTGCGTGAAGCTGCGAAATTGGGAATCCAACGAATTGCTCTGGAAGTGGATGCCGCCCTGATGAAGGAAGCATTGCAGACAAATGATTACAGACTAGCCCCCACTGGAGGTGTGATCACGGAGATTAAGCAGCTCATGAGTGCCGAGTTCATGTCTTGTACTATTTCTGTCTGCAAACGTGAATGTAATAGAACTGCGCATAGTCTTGCTGCTTTTGGTTGTAATATCCCAAGTGGATGCTATAACACTTGGGAGGGGGTTCCTTGTGATTTTGAGGAATTGGTGACCCACGATTTAGCTGGGTCTAATGAGTAATAAAAATCTAGAAAGTTCAAAAAAAAAATGAAAGGGAGGACTGCAGGTAAGCTATTAAAACCTCTGCATTTCCGTGATTCAGAAACAAGGGCGTACGTAGCACATTGTAGATTCCAGCCGAGAAGATTAAGTAATTGTGACAGCAACCATGTTACTTGCTAAATTGTGCCTATATCTACTAAAAAACTGGGAGACATTCATAAATCTTCCAAAAAGTGTTAAACGGCAACAAAAGTTTCATTGTGTGGCTTCATTGTGTGGCGAGGCGGTCAGCCCTCCAGGGGGGCCACGGCTCCAGAATCTGCAGGGAGTATGTACTTGAGCGCGCTTTTTATGACTTCCGGCATGGTGAATGCCAATTGACCGGCATCCTGGATGGCCTTCACATCTTTGAGTGCAATCGCCTTCGCCTTAATGAGCACCTTGATCATCCCTGCACAAGGTTGCAAGTTAAAGACGAACTAGAATTTTTTTGGGCGCCTTGCGCACCCTAACAACCAAAATTTTGAGCATTTTGTATGAACAGTGCCTTCACATGTCACTTTTATGACTCTCCAAGTGAAAATGAATACATATTACTTAAAGTGAAATAAGAATTTAAGGTTACACAAACAGTTGCCATGGTTTCGTTCCATTGAAACCATTCACACAAACAGTACAACAGAGATAACGGGCAGCAATGATCCACAGATGTAAGCACTGAGAGCAAAAAAGAGGGCAGTTTGACCTTAAGACTGTTCGTAAATTTTGTTGCACCTCCAAACGGTCAAATGAGCAACTACTCCAAAATTTAGTCTTACACAACCACTAAAAAAAGATACCCAATAATGAAAATAACATAACCAGATTTAGCTCTAGTGATGAAGGAACTGTAAATGAAGGAACTGATTGCTCTGCAATAAAGGAAGTTGGACAATGAAGAGACCAGTGAGCTTCCTCAAAGATCCATTTATCATTTTTTGCACTATCATGTCCCATTTTTATATTCAAAATACTAAGTGTATCGGAGAGTTTTTATCTCTGTATTGGCACGGTCAGAAACAACACATCAGAATAGCTAGATGTTGTTAGCATCTTGATTAATCACATATTCACATGCAGCATAACTTATTGAACCACACGCACATCTATGGTCCGCTATGATAAATCTATGTTTATATGTTATAAACACTACAATATCTTTTGTTGTCGCTACACTATGGAACAGACCTAGTTCAGATGGAAATAGCCTATGCATAAAACAATAAAGCTGATATTCAAAAAACAAAACAGATTAACTCATTGTTTTGTTTGTCGAACATTCACAGATTACTCTGAGAGGCAGCATCCTGCTCAGCTAAGAAGCAAATTTCCTATGTAATTTCGGTTCTTTTTCTACACACATCAGGACCTTTAAGACTCTTGTTTTGATATGCAGCAATACAAGAATGCATATTGAAACATTTCTTGGTCCCTCTCACGCTTCTCTGAAAGAGCCTATTTGGTTTAGATATTTCTTGTTGCAAATGCTCAACCAAAGAAAAACACAAATATTTTCATAGTTTTTGCTCCAAGGGAGACCTCAAGATTTGTAAACAGCATCAAGCACTGAACCAAGAATGCATGCAACTGCAGTTCACTACATGTAAACAGCATCATATTTCTACCCAAGCTACATACCGTCAGTCTCCTTGCGGTATGACTCCACATTCTTGGCCTTCGGTTCCTCCACGGGCGGCCGAGCACGACATTGATCCACTCACCCATCACGTCGTACGATGACTTGAGAGCGTGGTTGTAACACCCCAGGTGTTACATACCTGTTTAAGTTTAAGGTTAAATAATACCTAATGAATAAGTTTTCCTATGCTTGGTAATGAACTCTTGCATGAGATGATAAGATACATGTTTGTTTGAATCACTTTGGTGAATAAAATTAATATGCGTGTTGCCAAGAAACCTTGCTATTTTTCTCAAACACCTCTAAATAATCTCGTGAACAAAAATTGTCTAGGGTTCATGTTGGAAAAATCCAAAGAAAATGTCTAAAAATACCAAAAATCCTAACTGGATTTTAATTGCTTAATAGTTTTTGAGAGCTGGATAAATAATCATTTTTTAATATACTTAAAATTTTGTTAATATGAAAACGTAGTATAAGTCATGTACTTCGTGGTAGGGTGCTTGTTTGTGCCTAGTTCGAACGTTTGATAGTTTAGTTAGTGCTCCAAAGCTTGAATAAAATGCTGTTTCCTGGGTGACTTGGGAAGTTTCTAAGTGCTCAGTGTTTTCTCTCCGACTTTGCAATGTTTAGCGCTGTTTATCTCCTAATCTATGATTCTAATCGTCATGGTCCTTTAATATGAGTTGGAGATTGAGATGTTGGGAAAATATCTTGTACAGGACATGAGGCTAAAATCTTGGTCGAATCCTCTTTGCGGTAAGCGTCAAAGAGGGCACTTAGCCCTCGCCCGCCCATGCCCCGCTGCTCGCCATGTGCATGCATGCTGTCGTCGTCCTCATCGCGCTGTGCGTACTGTGCTCCCCATGTCCCGCTGCTCCCCGCCTTGCCTTCTTCTATACCCCGATCTCCGCTCCTCACTTCCCTTTCGTGCTCGCTTTTTTTCTTCTCCTTGCCGCGACACGAGCACCCACCATGGCCGAGCTCTAGAGCTCGCGGCCACACCACCATTCTCGCTGCTGCGTTCGGTCGTCGCAGCCGAGCTGAGAACACCACCATCTCCGCCTAGACTTCTCTCCTCCCCTAAGGTGCGCTTGTCGCGGCTAATGCCGTCCGGAACCACCGCGCATCGCTGCTTCACCGCCGCCGCCGCCGCCGCCGCGGCTTGCGCGCACAAGCATCCATCGGTCGCTTCAAGCCAAGTCGCGGCCACCCCGGGGTACACTCGGGCTCCTAGCATCCTCTCGGCCTGCCATCGCCGGCCACCACGCCCTGCAGTGCTACCGCCATAACCCGCCGACCGCCTACGCCCGTTGTCGCGCGCGACCATGCTCCTTCAGGCCACGGCTGGGCGGGCCGCGGCCACCTCGTGCGCAAACGTGGTCTCCGCTGTCCCCGAGCACCACCATCTCCGTCGCCGGCCACCAAGCTACCGGAGATCGGCCATGGCGTCGTCTACTCCTCTGCTCTGTTCCGTGAAGAAGAAGGAGGACTCGGGCTCCTAATAGAAGCTTTTCCAGGGTTCCATATGTAAATCCCTGACCCACATGAATAGTAATGCTAGAGTGCGGATTTATTCACAAAAAAATCAGGGGCCTCGGTGCAAAGTGTTTTTCTTTTATGGTTTTCCTTTTTCTTTTTATTATAAATCGGCTGAAACTTTGAAAATTCATAGGAAATTGTAGAAAAATCCTAAAAATCCCAAACTAGTTTTGTTACACTCCACATGACTAGATCTATGCATTAGATATATAATATCACATGTTTTAGAATAAAATTATTGTTGTATTTTTAGATCTATGTTTTCCTTGATAAATTAATAGAGGATGTTTGGGTAGTGCAAATGTAGTGAAATTTTTATGGTAAATTAGTATGGATGTTTGTGTGCTCTGGTAAAAATTTAATGTACAGTTGAGGCATAGTTTCTGAGTTATGCATTTATCATGTGTCATATGCATTTATCATGTGTCACATGCTTTTATTGCCTTTAAATCTTAATTAACTGCTAGTAAATAATCTGCTTATCCAGAAATTATGAAATTTGTGCAGTAGTTATGTTTAGTTAAGATGTATCACCCATAAATTTTTTATATCCAAAAGAGATGTTTGGTGCGCCTCCTTTTTATTCCTTGGTTGTAATTATTATTAAAGCTTTTATATATGTTAGGTGTTTGGATTAGGGTTAAATACGTTTGTCTATACTACTTGTGTTTACATGACGTATAGGCAAAGTGTGTTTAGTAAGTAGAAGTGTGCTTGGCATATTATGATAAGCTTTCACTTGCATGTTTAAAATACAAATGGTTGTTTTACTCACTTGTGTGATAATAGTAACACCCAAATAAGTCGCTAGGAGAGGATGAGAGTCGAACCTCCAACATTTAGTTACCCTTCACCATGATGATATGTTGCTTGTCTTGTAGTGTTTGTAAATGTCTTGTTATGCTAGTTTGACTTAAGCATGCATTTCATTCATGCATATCATTTAGGAACAATGATGAATCGATGGATCAACTGAAGGATGTCGGCGTCACACGAGAAGATGGTGTATTGGTGACCAGTCTAGAAGATGGAGATGGTCATATCATGTCCCGAAGATGGAAGAATAATAACTTAGTAGAGTACAAGTTTATCCAGGCAAGCCCCGATACATAACCCCTATTTTTCAAGCACTTACTATTATGTTGTTTGTGCATTAAGTTGCAGGAGTTGCTTGAAACCCACTTGCATAATATTCTATTCTATGAGTCCTACTAGTATGATAGAAATGGTTAGTATGCCATGCTATAGGGCTTACGGTAGAAGTCGAGTGATGAACGGTCACTCGCGAGAAATAGGTGATGGTCATATTGTTACTACTATCACATGAACTTAAGATGCTGGATAATAATTGGAGACCGGGTGGGAAGTGGAAAATGGTTTTTCTAAATGGTTGGTGGGTGTCGCAGAGCCGGGCTCTAGGCGCCCGTTTTCCCACCTGTGTCGATTAAGGACCGTACCGTTGGTAGTGTTGTGGCAAGTTTGAAGGTACCATACACATAACAGGGGCTTGAGTTACAGTTGACCGTGAAGCTAAGTACTATCTTACAACTAAGGTGCGCAAAATGTTCACTGAAGTGTTTCTCTGGCCATTCTAGCGGTTGTTTTTGGGATGGGGAATGTCCATGGTAAAACTTATGAGGGGGAAACCCATCGCCGGTTCATGGGGCAGGCCTCATAGGGTGGGTTCCCCGGGGGTGGTCAGGTCATTTTGGGCCTTAGATGTATGATGGGAACGACAGCCTTGTACTTGCTCCATCGAGAAGTACGGGCGTGTGTTTGGGATTGCCCAGCTGGATGTACATCGATTGCAATCGCCGCCCTCCTCGGATATGGATACCACTTGTCGTATCACTGCCATCGTAGTTAATGTAACTGGAACATGGAGATGATGAGGCTTTGATCGGTTGATGAAAAATATTCTGATTGCTTACCACATGCTTGAAAGTAGTTCAGGTGCTTACCTATAATAGTTAAGTAATGAACTTGATGTGACTGCTAAAACTTTGAATATAAGGATGTACTATTAGTAATGCTCCTCCGCAAAATAACTAAATAGCTAGCCAAATAGCCCCTGCATATCCTTGATAATCAGGAGACTACTCCCACCTAGTCGGGTAAGTCTTGCGGAGTACATTCTGTACTCAGGGTTTTATTCCCCCTGTTGCAGGTAACAGGTGAATGTTGGAGCTAAATGTTGGTATGTGTGGAAACCTCCTGGTGGGCTCAGCGAGGCTTCCTCTATCACCACTATCGTAGCATCTTATTCTTAAATCTCTACTTCTGATTCAATGTTCAAAATTATTACCTTCCGCTGCTTTTGTAAAATGACCTTTCTTTCGCTGTTTTATGAAAACTGTTTTGTAATAACTCTATTTTTTGTAACATTATGATGTATGAAATGGTTAAAAATATTGTAAGATTTATTCACTTATTTATGGTCCTGATGAAAACGTGGTTATTTGAGTTCTCCTTTCGGGTGGTTCTACCGGGTTTAACTTGGTCTCTTGTGTACTTAGTGTCAAATGGTTGATAGGTACACTTGGGATTATGTTAAATTAGGTGGTTCTACCACAGTGGTTCCTAGGCACATTGAGGTGATCTACGGGGAGACAGGAGGGCTGGCAGATTAATGTGGTCATACTCCCTTTGTCCCTAAAACAATCAATTTCTAGCCCAAAAATTTATCTCTAAAAGAATCGATTTCTAGAGGTGAACGGTCCACAGATCCATATTAATCTCTTTCGTAGTCTGGGTCGCATTTAACACAAACTCTCTCTCCTGCGCTGCTATTGGATACTCCAAACGACACTACTTAATTAGGCTTCATTTAACACAAACTCTCTCTCCTGCGCTGCTATTAAGGTTTAGCAGTTTAATGAGGGGCACCATGGTCTTTTACTTCATTGCTAATCTGTCCTAAAGTTGCTAGGAATTCATTCTTTCAGGAATAGAGGGAGTACAAGAACAGGACTAGAGAGATGGCTGGTTGGGGGCAGCATCTATCTTATTTATAGAGCTATTACATAATTCTAACAATACGCTAAGATATTTTGCTGAACCACTTAACTCGAGGGACATAATGGTCCAACTTGAGATAGAAGCATCCAATAGCCACACGCCCTTCATGACTTAGCTTTCCCTCGACGCAAGCCTCGCAATGGCACCATGTGTTGCCTCCAATTCTCGCCGGAACTACACTCAGGTTTTGAGGCTCAAACCCGAAAACTGTCCACCAATGGTTTTGAGGCCTAAACTATCAAACCGCCAGGAGAAGCGTATCCGCTACGCCTCCTCCGCCTCTCGACATGTGTTAGTGTTGTCCTCGACCACCCAGCCACCAAGTCTTCTAAGCCTCTGCTTGACTTGGTCAACACGGTCACTCCCATGTACTCTTGCACTTGTCGATGACCCCAGATGTCAGCCACCCACGGTCTATCACCCGACTTCTCCGGTGAAAGCTCTAGTTTGGTTTTGGTAAATTGATGAAACCCTAAAGTGCTAACCTAGTTTATCAAGGTGATTATGAGATAGGTAGCACTACTCTAAGTGGTGAAGCAAATGAATATCATAACATGATGATGGTAATTCCATGGTGATGATCAAGTGCTTGGACTTGGAAAAGAAGAAAGAAAAACAAAAGGCTCAAGGCAAAGGTATAAGTGGTAGGAGCCATTTTGTTTCGGTGATCAAGACACTTAGAGAGTGTGATTATATTTAGGTTCGATAGCTGTACTATTAAGAGGGGTGAAACTCATATCTAAATGCGATTATCAAAGTGCCACTAGATGCTCTAACTCATTGCATATGCATTTAGAATCTAGTGGAGTACTAACACCCTTGAAAATATTTGTGAAAATATGCTAACACATGTGTACAAGGTGATACACTTGGTGGTTGGCACATTTAAGCAAGGGTAAGAAACAAAATGCACTCTAGCGCCCGTAGAGTGTGGACAGTCCGACGGTGCCACTAGCGCCCTGTATAGAAAAGACAGGATTTCACAGAGTGCACCGAACGCTGGTCTCAACTAGACCGGAGCGTCCGGTCAATGGCAGCAGTGAAGGCGCAACGCTGGCTGGGTGCATCCGGTCCCGCTGACGTGGCAACGCACAGAGGAGACAGGGTGTGATCAGACGTTGGGTGAGTCCGATCGAGCATGACCGGACGTGTCCGGTCGCCTCTAGAACCTTACTGGAAATGATCGGACGCTGGTGTTGGTGCATTCGGTCACTTCGAGCAGCACGTCCGGTCATCACTTGACCGTTGAGATCGGGCGCTCAGTATTTGAAGAGAGGGATGACGTGGCAGCCATCCATTGACCGGACGCTGGCAGGGTACGTCCGATCGATATGACCGAAGCGTCTGGCCACCCTGAGTTGTGCCCCATGAAGGGGTACAACGGCTCTATTACGTGGGGGCCTCTATTTAAGTCCCATGGCCGACTCTAGCTCACTCTCTTGGCCATTTACATTGACATAGCAATCTTGTGAGCTTAGCCAAAGCCCTCCCACTCATCTTCATCATTGATTCAACATCTTTGTGAGATTGAGAGTGAATCCAAGTGCATTGCTTGAGCGTTTGCATCTAGAGGCACTTGGTGTTCGTGTTTCGCTGCGGGATTCGCTAGTTACTCTTGGTGGTTGCCGCCACCTAGACAGCTTGGAGCAGCGAGGATCGTCGAGCAGAGATTGGTGATTGTCTCCAGCTCCGATCGTGGTGATTGTAAGGGGTTCTTGACCTTTCCCCAGCGAAGAGCCAAAAGGTACTCTAGTAAATTGCTCGTGGCTTGTGTGATTCTTATCTTGTGTTGGTTGTGCGGCACTGAAAGGTCCTAATAGCTAGAGGGGGGTGAATAGCCTATTAAAAATTTCTACAACAACACTTAACAAATCGGTTAGACAATTATGAGGCGAAGCAAGTTTTGCGCTAGCCTACTAAAAATGCAAGCCACCTACCATAATTCTAGTTTATATAGTTTCTATCCACACAATAGCTAGGTCACTACACTAAGTTAGTGTGCTCTCAAAGACTAACTAAAGAGCCACACTAACCAAACTAATAAGCTCTCACAACTAGCTACACTAAAGAGCTTCACAACTAATTTGCGGTAATGTAAAGAGAGTGAGCAATTTGTTTATACCGCCGTGTTGAGGAAGGAGCCAATCAATCACAAGAATGAATACCAATGAAGACCAATCATCTCGGAATCAAATGATGAACACAATAATTTTTATCGAGGTTCACTTGCTTGCCGACAAGCTACTCCTCGTTGTGGCGATTCACTCACTTGGAGGTTCACGCGCTAATTGGCATCACACACCAAACCCTCAATAAGGTGCCGCACAACCAACACAAAATGAGGATCAAAAAGTCACGAGCAATCCACTAGAGTACCTTTTGGCTTTCCATCGGAGAAAGGTCAAGAACCCCTCACAATCACTACGATCGGAACCGGAGACAATCACCAACCTCCACTCGACGATCCTCGCTGCTCCAAGCCATCTAGGTGGCGGCAACCACCAAGAGTAACAAGCGAATCCCGCAGCGAAACATGAACACCAAGTGCCTCTAGATGCAAACACTCAAGCAATGCACTTGGATTTTCTCCCGATCTCACAAAGATGATGAATCTATGATGGAGATGAGTGGAAGGGCTTTGGCTAAGCTCACAAGGTTGCTATATCAATGCAAATGGCCAAGAGAGTGAGTTTGAGCCAGCCATGGGGCTTAAATAGAAGCCCCCCACGAAATAGAGCCGTTGTACCCCTTCACTAGGCACAACGCGGGATGATCGGACGCTTCGATCATATTGACCGGATGCTGGACCTCAGCGTCCGGTCACGCGATGCGTGCCACGTGTCCCCTCTCTTCAAATGTTATTCGCCCGATCTCAACGGTCAAGTGACGACCGGACGCTGCAGCTCAAAGTGACTGGACGCTGAACCCCAGCGTTCGGTTGTTTCCAGTAAGCATCCAGAGACAACTTTTCACGATCCAGAGACAACTTTTCACGATTGGACGCGTCCGCTCATGCTCGATCGGACACACCCAGCGTCCGGTCACACGGCGACTCCCCTATGTGCTGCCATGTCAGCAGGATTGAACGTAGCCCTTCAGCGTCCGGTCACTAAGTGACCCAGCGTCCGGTCAGAGACCGACACCAGCGTCTTTGCAGCTTCTACTGACTGGACGCGCCGGTCCAACCAAGGCCAGCGTCCGGTCACTTACAGTGACCTCCGTCTTTTCTATCTAGGGTGCCGGTGGCACCGTCGGACTGTCCGCACTCTACGTTCGGACACTCCGCCGGTGAAGTTTCTAACCCTTGCTCAAATGTGCCAACCACCAAGTGTATCACCTTGTGCACATGTGTTAGCATATTTTCACAAATATTTTCAAGGGTGTTAGCACTCCACTAGATCCTAAATGCATATGCAATGAGTTAGAGCATCTAGTGACACTTTGATAACCGCATTTCGATACGAGTTTCACCCCTCTTAATAGTACGGCTATCAAACCTAAATGTGATCACACTCTCTAAGTGTTTTGATCATCAAAACAAAATAGCTTCTACTATTTATACCTTTGCCTTGAGCATTTTGTTTTTCTCTTTCTTCTTTTTAAGTCCAAGCACTTGATCATCACCATGGCATCACCATCATCATGTCATGATCTTTATTTGCTTCACCACTTGAAGTGTGCTACCTATATCATGATCACTTGATAAACTAGGTTAGTACTTAGGGTTTCATCAATTTACTAAAACCAAACTAGAGCTTTCAGGCACCCTATTGAGGGTTTGGCATGTGGTGCCAATTAGCACGTGAACCTCCAAGTGAGTGAATCGCCACAACAAGAACTAGCTTGCCGGCAAGCAAGTGAACCTCGGTAAAAATTATTGTGTCATCATTTGATTTTAATGTGATTGGTCTTTATTGATATTGATTCTTGTGATTGATTGGTTTATTTCTCAACATGGCGGTATAACTATCTTGTTCTCTTTCTTTATATTACCGCAAACTAGTTATCAAGCTCTTTAGTGTAGCTAGTTGTGAGATCTTGTTAGTTTGGTTAATGTGGCTCTTTAGTTAGCCTTTGAGAGCACACTAACTTAGTGTAGTGACATAGCCATTGTGTGGTTAGAAACAATAAAAACTAGAATTATGGTAGGTGGCTTGCATTTTTAGTAGGCTAGCGCAACACTTGTTTCGCCTCATAATTATTTAACCAGTTTGTTAAGTGTTGTTGTAGAAATTTTTAATATACTATTTACCTCCCTCTAGCCATTAGGATATTTCATCCGGTCCCTCAATCCAAGCCACCGGCATCCATCTTTCACCGCTCCTGGTCTATTGGCACGGACCCGCTTGACCTTCACCTTCATCGTGGACCACTGTCTCCGAGCTCCACAACCCCATAAGCCAAGAGACATGTTGCACACCCAAACTCACACCACAGTTAATTTAACAACTCAATTCAAGACACTACACACGTTGACAATCACTTATCACAATCGAACCACAAGGCACATATCAACCTTGTGTTCGCAGGTTTTTTTAGTTGATTGAAAGTGCAAAATGAACACTCCGTTTTATCATTGCAATTGTTGACTATCCATCAGCAAACTGTACGCATCAATTAGTTTCGTGGATTTCAGAAAGCGCTTCTTCGCGTCAAAGCTTAATGGTTGGCGGGTTTTTTTTCCTGGTGTTTGTACTGTGCTGTCTACTTGCAGCTTGGTCTTCCACTTCTGTCCCCCAAACTTCCTTCGGTACATAAGTTAAGGGTTTGATTTTCTCCTGCATATGGGGTTGTAAAAGTATAGCCAGTCTCATAGTCATAAGGCTTTGAATGATGTGGTTTGACCTCTTGTGAGATGTGATAATATAGATCGTGCTGGAATCCTGAGTTGTTATGCAAGTTGACAGTTGGGTTGTTGTGCTCTGTGTTGCAACCCAGAGCAAGTGGTGGTGCTGATCTATCAACAGTTGGGTCATTTCTTCGATCACCTTGGTTCATTGCAGCAAGCATGAGCGAGTAGTGGAGTTAAGTTGTTATTTGGCTCAGTCTTTGTTCCGAAGTTGTTGTGGAGAGGATGGCCTAGCATCAGTGGGGAAGCTAGAAGAAAATTGAGGGGGTGCGACTAAAAAACCGAGTGATTTAAGAAATCTACGTCCCTGTATTTTCGAAACGACGAACCATAGTGTTATTTTTTACTTTCGTCATCTCTTCTTTCTCCACGTGGCAAATAAGGCAATTATTCATAAATTTATCACCAATGCGATTACGTAAAGTTGTTTTCACAATCATTATGCCTGAAAAAAAAATCCTCTCAACTATCTATTACGTTTTTAGTCTCCACCATTCTCTGAGAATGCTTACCTGTAATTCTCGGCATTATTGGCACAGGCTCTGGTGTTTTTGTTTTGGATAAAAACTGTTCGATCAGCCTAATAAAAGAACATATAAAATTGTACTCAAACACAAATAGCTAGCCTAACACTGTAGACCATTGTAAAAGTAAAACAATAACCCGTTATAGCTTTATGCCCGCATTGGAACGCAGGAATTTCGTACAAAGTATATAATAATTTCAGAAACAGTTTATTTTTCACAGGAAAAATGTAGGAAAGGAAAAAATATCATATTCCAAAGGGACCTAATTTGTACATAAAATCAGATTAATTGAGAAAGACAAAAAAGGCATGGCTGCATGAATTTAGTTTCATACCGGCTTAAATCCTTGATGCTTGTTGTGTGTTGGCCTGTTGGGTAGCCAGAGCACTCCAGCGACAGAGCCGGTTCTAGGCTCGTAGCTTGATAGCTGCGGCCTGCAGAGTAGCCGGCCTCCGGGTGACACCGTGACGGTAATCTTCGCTGGATGCGCAAGAGCGAGGCAAGGGCGCCGTGGGCCTGCAGAAGCTAGAAGCCGAGAGGACGGAACGACGCGGACTTGCTGAAATGGAACGACGGAAGATGGAACAACTATCACAATAACAGCAGGAGGTTACGAGAAACAATCGATCTTGCAGTTCCAGGCCTGCCTTAATCGAAGTTGCAGGTTGGGTCGCTGGGCCGTGGGGGTGCAGTCTATTGGACTTTGGGGGTGCATAAAGGGTCAAAATCTGAGTACTATGGTCATGTTCGCTTGTCTTATAATCCATATTTTTCAGCTAGTTTTTTTAACCGGAATAGTGTTTTTCTCTCACAATAATTCAGCGAAGCGAATGGGGCCTATAACTTGAAAAGAAAAATCAGGGTGGTGCATCTGCACCCACGGTCAATAACTGGGCTTCGCCCCTGCCTAGCATCTAATAATGGGGTTTTAGGCCAGGTTTCATATGTAAAAAAAATACTATTTGAGCGCCAATTTTTTTTAGTTTCACCTTGTAATGATACTTGTGGTAATACTTTTGTCGCCATTTTGTGTGTGGGGGGGGGGGGGAATAATGGAATATGCATCTGTTCAGGCGACAACTAACAACATTCAGATTTTTATCCAATAGTCCAAATCTATTACCACAAATCACAATAAATAAATTATTTTTTTTTTCTATGGAAGAACAAAGACAAAACTGTTCAGGTGCCTGAACTATAGGAGATGTGAAAAATAATACAGTATAGATTATGTAGCTTGCAATTTTCTTTAGAGACGAGCAGGTTTCGTCGGAGAAGTGCCGGTGACCGTATTCCATGCATACTGTCAGCACTATCTTTGCCAAATACGTATGAAATAACAAAACCTCCAGAGAAACTGAGACCAATACATCTTCAGCTGAACACCAGGATTCCAGTTCATGTGTATAGAAACATTTCCCCCAAACTGAATTGGGCAAACCGGCAAAATGAGTGAAAAAACATCCACAGCATCATCTGCTTGGTGGAACCTGGTGTCGCCAGAGAAGAAGCAGAGTAATTATCTGCCAAAATCCCAACACACTTGGAAATGCTATGACCTTTTATTATTAACTAATGCTGCTAATTGGTTGCCTAACACCAGCTTTCGTCCGGTGGCCTCATCATGGCGCTCCATCGCCAGACTGGACGTCAGGCTACGGATCCAGGTAGTATTAGGGGTAGCATTGGAGACCATCTGACCATGCATCCATCTTTCGCACATGTGACGCGCTTTGCCTTTTGTTGCCTGCTTCTTGCTGGTCGTGGTCTCCAAAGGGAGCGTCAGAGACTACACACCGACACAACACACAAGAATGTTCATGTGCGATCTGCCCATGTCTCTTGGGGATTGAATTTTGTCAAAGTTTATCTCTCCCCAAAAAAAAATAACATGTTAACAATTAACTGTTCAATATAATGACAAGAGGTGTGACCCATGGGTTTTCTTGCGTTGTTTCTTTTGAGTTTTGCAGGGTTGCCAATCGCAAGACCATGGATCAGCTTTCATGTTCAGAATAGATAGATCAGCACGCTTGCTTGCCTTTCTCAACCTTGCCATCTACTCCAGATGATGGCATGTTGCTTGCTCCCATCCTTGAAAACATGGTCAATTCTGAACCAGCCTTTGTGCCCGCTTGACCGGTCGCATTCACCTTTCACTGCCAATCTGCCAGGGTTTTGTTAAGCTAATGATGCTTGCAGTTGCAGCATGGACACTCCTGAACCCAGCCACCCAGACAGGTTAAAAGGAGAACAAAAACTAGGCGAAAGAATTCAAAAGGGGAGCTTTACTGCCCCTCTGCTCTGTGAAAATTTGACTCACGCTCACCACACCAGCCTGGTTGGTGAGTGAGAGTGACTGAGTGGCACAATGTTTGCAAATTTTCCAGGGTGTAGTTAGCTCCCCACTGTTCACAATCATAACAAGATACATCCCTTGATTTGCCTTCGCATGAAAATGTGTTTTGGGCAGTTCTTTTTTTTTTTGCCTGGTGCAAGCGGTAGAGTCTTACCGGAAGGTTCTGGGTTCGAATCGTGTTCTTCTCGCATTGCACAGACGAGGGTAAGGCTTGCCACTGACACCCCGCACAGAGCGGGAGCTCTCTACACTAGGTACGTCCTTTTTTCAAAAAAGAAAGAGAGAGAGAGATAAACAACACATGCAATGCAACGGTTTTGAGTCATGCTTCCTTTTACCAGTTATTTCCATAATTCCAAGAATTGCTTGTGAAAATTAGTGGTCCTTCCATTTCAAAATGTAAGGCATATTATTAGGATAAAAAAGAAGTTAAACATTTCGTAAATCTTGATAGGCAATTAGTTCAATAATGCGCATGCTTATATAGTGCATGAAAGTTCGATTAACATATTCACGTTTCACACGTATAATTTGACATGTATCGAGTCTGTAGCAGTTGGTACTTGGTAGGGCAAACTATACTTTTAGAACCTTCCCCAAACCCAAACATGCAAAAAAAAAAAGGAAAAATGAAAAAGAGGGAATACTTTGCAGGACTTGTGGCTATATGAATGCCAAACCTTTATTGCAATTAGGAGCTGCACACTGTGCATTGTCTAACCTGCTTTGCTACAACAGCGATAGCCACAGTGCAGCTCTGTTGCACCAGCCGGTAGATGGTTGCATACTACACTACTTCATATGTCCCAAAATAGAAGTTATTATAGGGTACGTGTTGGTTAACATTTCTGAACTTTGACTAGATTTTTAAAAAATATTAACAATATTTATATCTCTAAATAAGTTTATTATAAATATATATTTAGTGATTTATCTAATGACCTCAATTATGTATCACATGGAAATATGGTGTGCACGACCCACTCCACTAGCATTAAGATTTTGCTACTTGAGCAGCTGCCACCTGCCAGAAGAACAGCTCGCGAATGGAAACAAAACAACATGGGAAGAACAGGATTCGAAGTGCCCATCCGGCTTCCACTCGCCTTCTCGTCACATGCTGACATGCATGCGTGGCAGCGGCAGCACCTGCAGCAGGCAGTTTCTAGTCGACTGTGCCAGCACAGCACCACTTGATGCTAAGCTCATGTGTAGGGCCTTGTTTAGATCATCTCTAAATTCCAAGTTTTTTCACTCTCTTTCTATCACATCAATTTTTGAACACATGTATGAAGTATTAAATGTAGGTAAAAAAAATAACTAATTACACAGTTTGGTTGTAAATCACGAGATGGATCTTTTGAGCCTAGTTAGTCCATGATCGAATAAAGTTTGTCAAATACAAATAAAACGTATTACAGTGTCCAGGTTATAAAAATTTACAATCTAAATAAGGCCTAGTATTATGTCAGTGATCCATGACCCAGTAGGCCAGCAGTGATGATGTGTTGTTTATCTTATGAGACAGGCCTGCACTTTGTTTGTCTGCATTCACCAGTTTTTGCAAGAGTCTCAGGCCATGTTTGTTTTTCTTATAATCTGTATTTTTAACTTGTTTATTTAGTCGAAACAGTATTTTTCTCAAAAAAAATCAGTCAAAATAGTTTTTCGGTTTTTTTTTCGACGAAACGAACGGCCCCTCGGAGAGTTTGAAGAGTAGATGATCAGCCGATGAGGTCAGGTTCTCAGCTACTAAGGGCCTGTTTGGTTCCGTAGACCATATTTTAGTCCCTGTCCCATTAAATGTTTGGACATATGCATGGAGTATTAAATATAGACTAAAAAAATAACTAATTACACAGATTGTGACTAATTTGCGAGACGAATTTTTTAAGTCTAATTAGTCCATGATTTGATAATGTTGTGCTACAGTAAATATGTGCTACTGATGGATTAATTAGACTTAATAGATTCGTCTCGTAAATTAGTCTACTCCTGTGTAATTAGTTTTTTAATTAGCTCATATTTAGTCCTTCTAATTAGCATCCGAACATCCGATATGACACGGACTAAACTTTAGTCCCTGAATCAAACACAATCTGTGTCCTGAAGTGATGAGTAAGACTGATTTTCTTGACTCCGATTCTTTCCATCAGGAGGCAGGAGAGTTAAACAGCATGTTCGCTTGTTGGTTTTAATCAGGGTTTATCAGTCAGCTAACAGTGTTTTTCTCTCACAACAAACCAGCACTAGTTGGGCTTATCAGCCTAGAAATCAACCAGCGAACATGCTCAGAGATGCTAACAAGCAGCCTGTTCGCTGGTTGGTGCTGGTGTTGGTTTGGGCTGGCTGATGCTGATTTTTGTGAGAGGAAAACACTGTTGGCTGGTTGGTTTGGGCTAGCTGAAACCATCAAGCGAACGGGCTGAAGATTTGGAATTCTAATTTAAATCCATCACCATCAACCTGGCCAACCAAACACAACCATTCTTCTTTATTGCTCATGACTCATGAGTGGCTTCCAAGTTCGTCCACCACTGTTCAACCTCTAAAGCAAATCACCAAGAACGAATTCCTCTTTAATCTGCTAATTTTGAGTCAGACTAATGAAATTCCCTCAACACATTTTCTTTTTTATACAATTTCCTGCTTGCTTTGCGATCACTACAGTAATCAGTCTATCTAAGAAATAAAACAAAAGGAGACAAGAAATGAAGCGAGGAAAAGAAAAAAAAAATCCAATCTTGTGTGTTGAACCAACCACCAACGTGCAAAGTGCAAACCAAATGCGGATCACGAATGGCTTCCCTGCCTCCCGCCGGCGACCCAAAGCATCGCCGCCCTAGGCACCGACGGCGGCCTCTCTTCTGCAAGAGACGACGCTCCACTGTCCCCGGGGCCACCTGCCTCGACGTCGCAAGGCTCCTCGTCTCTGTGGTGCCTCTTGCAGCCTGAGGCCATCGCCGGCCACCGGAACGACGCCGCGCGTCTCTCGCCGGCTGCCGGTTCCGCCGCGGGGCCAGGGCGGCGACCGTCCTCCTCTCTCCTGGCGACCGACGCCATCCAGATCTTGGACATGGAGAAGCTGTCCCTGCTCAGGCTCGCGGCGCCGTCGCCGCAGCGCCCGTCGGCGTCCGCGGACGCGGCGGCGGCCTCCGTGACGGCCGTCTCCCACGCGCCCGCCTTCTTGGGGCACCCGAGGTCGCACGCCGACAGCGCGTGGCGGCGGCGCGACGACCTGGAGCTCGCGGGCCTCCTCTTCGGGGTCGCCTTGATGGTGACGCGGAGCGCGGCGTGGTCGTCCATGACGTACTCGTAGGATCCCATGGACAGGCACCGCCTCTGCCCGAGATTTCCCCTGCCGCCATTGCTACTACCTGTGCCGTCGGGCGCGAGGTCCCTGGCACTGGCATTGCCGTCGACGCACCTGAGCTTGCCCAGCTTCACCTCCACGATCTCCTCCGCGTCGTCCTTGGGTGACTCGTCGCTGCCTCTATCTCCCGGATCACCGCCGTCCCTGGCGGCCGTCTCGGCGAGGCCATACGAGTGGTGGAGCAGGAGCAAGGACGACGACGACGGGCTGGAGTAGGAGTAGTCGGCCTCGGCGAGGATGCTGCCGCGGCAGAGCGGGCACGTGGAGTGCGAGAGCAGCCAGGCGTCGATGCAGGGCACATGGAACGCGTGGCCGCACGTCGGGAGCAGGCGGAGCTTGTCGTCGTCGGCGAACTCGCAGAGGCAGACGGCGCAGTCGAACGGGTCGCCGTCGTCCTTGGCGGCGGCGCGGGCGCGGCGGCCCACGGCGATGGCGCGGTAGGGGAAGACGGGCAGCGCGTCGATGAAGGCCTGGTCGACGCCCGCGTCATGGAGGTGGAACAGCTGCTGGAGCTGGCCCTGGAACGCCGTGGGGCTGCTGCCGTCGGCCGCCGCCGCCGCGGCGTCCCCGACCCGGCGCCGGAGCCGGCGCGCCCGCCGCAGGCGCAGCAGGTTCTGCGCCAGCAGGTTGAGCAGGCCGAAGATGAAGAAGACCATGGCCAGGATCGCGATGAGGAGGAGCACCCCCGGGCTCAGCTTCCGCTCGATGGCGGGAGACCCCGGTGGCGGCGACGGCGGTGCAGGAGAAGCGTCCATTGCTCCCCCACCACACCAACGGTGAGCACCGCCACCCGCGACACCTACGACGACGAAGAGGAAGAGGAACGTGACGTGTTTTGTTGTCTATGGGAGACGCGACATGGCGAGACCACGGCGTGGAGTGTGAGTGGGGCTGGGCGGGGCTTTGGCCTTTGTTTGGGACCTGGGAGAGGATTGGTGACGGACACCGTCACACTGACACCGACGGGCGACGGCGATGCAATGCAACAGAGTGGAAGAGCGGTGATGGTCAAAGGGTTCGTTTGGGTGGGGATCCAAGGATGAGGAGGCCAGTGGAGTTGAAAGTCTGCAATCTGCAACCAAATACTACTGCTACTAGAATGCAGAAAGCCTGCACTGCAGGCTGCCGGTGCCGGCACAAAAACTTTCTGCTTGTCCTAGAAATACTCCCTACTTACGTAAAAGAATGTAATTCTCACTTTCAAAAAATTAAATAATTTAAACTTTGACTAAATTTATATAAAAAGTATAAACATTTATGATACAAAGTAAGTACTATTATATTAGTTATAGAATATATTTTTATAATAATTTAATTTAGAGACATAAATACTAATAATATTTGTTATAAACTTAGTCAAACTTTAGCTTCTTTGATTAACATGCATCCTATAATTGTATTTTTTTGTGAACGGAGGTAGTACAATAGATTTCTCTTCTCTTGTTCCTGTTCCTAACTCCTCCCAGGGTAGTTCCCAATGTTTGGCATTTTCCATACTTTGTGGGTGCAACATCAACAAATTCGCTCATTATCAAGTTACAACCTAAGATCTATGACTATATTATGTTAACTGTTGGTATTTTGTTCATTCCACGGGTGTCGTTGTTTTATGGTTTTTCCGCTTATCACAGCAGCTCTTTCCACACCTCCGGATATCTGGTGCCAAATCGTCACCCCTTTCCTTATATATTCGATAATCGAGTTTGCTATCTTTGGCCGTGTTTGGTTCGGCTCCGGCTCCTTTACACAGCACTGTGCAACGCTGTAGATCCATGTATCAGCGAAAAAAACGGCTTCGACTCCCGCACAAATGAACCGAAAAAGAGGAGGAGCAGCCGGAGCCGCGTTTTTTTTTTTCTCCCCCGGCTCCTCCACAGGACCTGTACAGTCACGGAGCCGGAGCCTGGGCGAGCTGCACCAAACGCGCTCTGTGGCATTGATTGTACAAGTTCGTGAAGAGGGCTGGACGAGTACGGGTACTGTGCGTGCCTGCAGTACTATCTATCTGTAAAGCTGCCTCTGCTCTGAACGGGTAGCAAAGCCAAAGCAATAGGAGAGGGAGAGCGAGCTCTTATCAGGGCGTGTTTAGTTCCGAAATTTTTTTGGCTTTTGGCTACTGTAGCATTTTGTTTGTATTTGGTAAAAATTATTCAATTATGGACTATTTAGGCTTAAAAGATTCGTCTCATGATTTCTCGGCTAACTGTGTAATTAGTTTTTTTTTCGTCTACATTTAGTACTCCATGCATGTGCCGTAAGATTCGATGTAACAGTTACTGTGCAAAAATTTTTGGATTCTAGGAGAAACTAAACGGGGCCTTAGTAACGAGTTATGACTCGGCCAGCAGAGAGCCAAGAGACACCCATCATGATCGTGGTCGCGCACGAACCAGATTGTGCACTGTTGCTGTACTATCGTCATGGCCCTCCAAACACGGGGCTAATAACATGTCAACAGTGAACGGACACGCTGGCCTTGTCGAAAGCGAAGCTGGGACGACGCAGGATCCAGCACCCACCGCCTGTCATTCTGGCCACGTTTCCTCCTGGATCTGCCGCTGTTCCATCGCCGCCGGCGACGAGTCCTGAACTGTGTTGCTTTTCTTTTCTTTTCTTCCGGCTACCTTACCGCCGCACCCTGGCCGCGACTGGGGCTGGCTAGTGCCTCCGCAGTCACGTGGGCCGGCCGTGTGTGGGGTCGGCTCACGGGCTAGATCACAGTTTGCTCTCCCGGAGAAGTGACGCCGGGCCTCCTCACCCACCGCCTAGTGCCAAGAAACTGGTTGCTTTTCGTTTCACAGGAGGGGAAACTGGAAACTTGCCCAGTTGGCTCGTCTCCTTCTACCTGCCACTGCCCACTGAAGTACTGAACCCTGTGATCTGCTATTGCAGGCTGCTACTCTCGTCTGGCCATCATCCAAACCGGCAGAAGCAGAATCTTCACCTAACCCCGTGAAGCTTCCAAGCCTTTTTTTGCCCCCTCGTCCAGACCATGTGCAGGTTCCGCCCTGATTGGCAATGTCAGTTGACTAGAGCCCAGAATCCATGCAGCCGTTCGTTTGTATTATAATCTGGGCCACGTTTAGTTGGAGGCCGGATTCGGCGTCGCCGGATTCGGCGTTACTGTAGATACACTGTAGCGTTTTGTTTTTATTTGGTAATAATTGTTCAATCGTTGACTAATTAGGCTCAAAACGTTCGTCTCACAAAGTACAACCAAACTGTGCAATTAGTTTTTTATTTCGTTAACATTTAGTACTCCATGCATGTACCACAAATTTAATGTGATGGAGAATCTTCTTTTTGCATAGTGCCAAATTCAGGAAATCTGAGAAACTAAACAGGCCCCTGTATTTTTTAGCGAAGCGAAGGGGACATCACATGAAAACAAACAGACAGAGACAGGATCGTGGTCCACAGGCTCAGGAGCTGACTACCATCACGTTTCCCCCGGTTCGCTATCGCCAAACTGCCAGCAAAGGCACAGGAAAACATCCCCATTGGATATACATAGGCCCGTTTGAATTCCATGTAATTCTAAGAATCCGGATAAAAAGAGATAAAAATAATCAACAGTTTTGGGATTCTAAGAATCTATCTCTCTATACGAGTTAAAAATCCCTTTAAAATTTAGATCATTTGAGTGACATATTGGGATTTTGGAATTTTTTTATCCGGATTATTAGAATCCTATGGATTCAGACGGGCCCATAAACAGAGTCCATGTAGGCAATGATTGGATCCATCCAAACTCCTATAAGATGGTAGGAGATAGGTTCATTCAACTTTTGAGACTGGCTTATGGGGTTGTGGGATGTTTGGATACCATCTGAGCTTCTAGAAGCTAGACTAGATTGTGGAATTTGATAGGATTTAAACAGGCCCACAACTGAGAACCGAGCTTGAGCTCATTGTCCATGGCCAAGGTGTCCAACATTGATGACTAGCAAAAACACACCTAGTCGTACTGGTATGGCCTTGAACAATGACATTTCATTATTTGGTGTTTGCATGCATGGTGTTTTATGATATGTACTAGACAGGGACATGAAAAGATCCAACAGAAATTATTAGCCTAGCTTATCAGCTATGAAACAATATTTTTTTCTCACAACAAATCAGTTTCAGTCAGCTTATTAGCCGGTGCCGTGCAACGCAAAGACGGAGGGATCCGGCAAGCTTTTAGTTTCTGTTGCGTTGCTGTTGGCCTGTTGGGTCTGCAAGGGGAAACCGGTGTCATGATCGCGACCTTTCTGGACACGGTACCTTTTCCGTATAACGCACACAGGGGTCATGTTTTTGTTAATTCAGTTTGTTTATTAGTCCTTGCATTGTGCATATAGTACATCTTTTAGTTTTAAGATTGATGTAAATGTATGGACTGTTGACAATTGTTTATACTATAAGACCAGTTTTAATGCAGATTTTATGTGCATTTATTACATTGACATATGAGTAAAATGTTGATCTAGCAAAGAATTTAAAAGTACATATGACGAGTACCTATAATCGGATACCCTCACCATACGGGGTTAGCTCGTATGTCTGAGTCCACGAATAACTTGACCGCTCGGTGACCTACGAAAGAAGTCGACTGGAACTCAGCATAGACGAGCGTGCCTCCTCCTCTCCAAGGCTGCAGACATATCTCCTACAACTAAAAATAATAAAGTGTGGATATTTTTTGGTGTGATATTTGTTTTGGTTCGTCCGTCTGTCCACGTCTGCGATCCCACGACATTTTCCGCATGCTGCGTCCTTTGATGCGATTCTCCTTGATTGAGTATTGTTTGTCATGTGACAGAGAAATCACGGCAAAATAGGAAGTAGAAAATTATTGTGCTATCCATATACACATTGCATGTTTGCATACAACAGCATACATGGCAACAAGCAAAAGAAAAAAGAGAATTAACACATAAGAAAAGAGAATTAAGACAAGAGGAACATCTTTGTATTTCTGAGAACATTGCCAAATCTGTCTACATTTAATTACTTCTCCTCTTTGCATTTGTAAAAGGGACAGCTTTTTCCTCCTTTCATTTGGTTTCACGCTCACGTGTTCCATCGCCCTCGCTTGTTGTTTCTTGCTGAAATTGCCCTTGGGTCTGTTCATTTTGAATCATTTCCCCATATTCTAATTAAACTATAAAATTTTGAATTAGGATACAAGGTAAGACATGCAAACAGATATTTCAAAACTACTGTCGGTGTTTCGGACCGGGGGGTCCTCAACCAACTAGTAAAAGTGAACTGCGTGCCCCTAATCCCGGATGGTGATGCAAAGAGACACAAGGTTTATACTGGTTCAGGCAATTGGTGCCCTATGCCCAGTCTGAGAGATCGGTCTTGTATTCCTTGCACCGAAGTGCTTGTAGTAGGGGTTACAAATTTGGGTGAGTGGGAGCTAGTCCCAGTCTCGGCATGGGGCGGTGCAGTGCTTGAGACGTTGCTCTCAAGCGGCCGGGAGCGTGGGTGTTCTGAGGATGTGTCTAGGGCGAGTATGGGGGCGGTTCTATCATATCTTCTTCTTTTTCCCTGAGCTATCCACTGGCGCTTCCTTTTATAACCGCAAGGAAGGAGCCAGGAGTACATGAGTAAGCTACACGTGGGGCCTCTCTGCAGTTTTGTCTGTAGTAGCATGGCGTTGGGAATAGAGATCGGTACTTATGCCGGCGCGCCCGTCTTTGGTCGAGTTTGAAGTGGTTGAGGTCGTGTGGGTCCTTGTCGATGTCTAGTCGATTATGACTTCCACGGCCGGAGACATGCTGTCGGATACCGCAAGAAGGGGTACCCTAAGCAAGAAACCAAAAATATTGCTTAAACCTTATAAAAATCAAAGCCAAAAGACTACCGCAAGGTCTCAACAGATTTCTCGATTCGCCCCAAGGCTTTGAAGCCTCATCTGAAAGGCCAAAAGCTCCCGCCCGTCGAGTATCCCTCTCGCCGAGGCCCGCCCGAAAGGCCTCGGACGGGATGGCAATTCTCCGATTCGCTCGAGGTGGGCTCGGCAAACAACCTCGTTACCTCCGTCCCGACCGAACTCCTCTTGACAAAACGTCACGTCCGGGTTAATGCGCCCGACTACTCCCATAAACGTCGGCGCTTGCGTGGAGTGCAGTCTTGGGCGGAAGCGACCGGCGGGATGGGGGACGAAGGCGCGGCAGAGGTTACCTACTACTTTGTGCTCATCATGCTCCTCATCGACACTGTACTACCTTGTGCTACCTAACCCCTGCGCCAAGGACAAAGCGGCGTGGAAGGTCAAGTCCAGGTCCCTATAGTCTCAGCAACAGCAGGAGAGCCCAGCTGCTCGTTCTCCGCCTCGTCCGAGACCCCGGCGAGGCCTCTCGGACGATCTTGTTCTTTTCTGCCTCGCCGAGGCCGGGCTCAAATCCGCATCCTCATCGCCTCCGCCTCAACCATCCCCCGGTAAATTTGTCCCTTCCATTTAATGCTTTGAATACACCCGCTACGTCAGCCACAACCGGTAGGGTACAGAACAGGAGCGATGGGACAATGGTCAAATCTCCTTTTTTACCATGCCCTGCACTTTTCCACCTAAACCAGGTCACTATAGCCTCGGAATCAGTGCATAGGCCCAACTGCTCCCCTGGAAGTCCTAAACAAATCAGGCCTCGGCGTGGTCACTCTAAACACCCGCCTTGAGGCCTCGGCAAATCAGGCCTTGGCGCGATTAGCTACAACAACCCTTGAGCCTCGGCACTCCACCGGGCCAAGAGTCCACCAAAGCACGACATGTCTCACGGCCATGGAAGTCATATCTTGACTAGGCGTCGACAAGGACTCCCACGACCTCAACCACTTCAAACACGACCCGGCCGGCGCCTTGAACAAGTATAGATCTCCATTCCCAATGCCATCTTTGCTATAGGACTAAACTACAAGATGGGCTCCACGTGTAGCTTACTCATGTACTCTGGCTCCTTCCTTGCGGTTATAAAAGGAGGCGGCGGTATGTGATTCTCGGACGCATTGATTTGCCGGTCTGCTTTGGCACTCCCTCCAACTACCGTAAGGAGATCCTCACCTTCGAAGTGGTTGGATTCAAGGGAACCTACCACGCCATTCTAGGGCGCCCGTGCTATGCCAAGTTCATGGCGGTCCCGAACTACACCTACCTCAAGCTCAAAATGCTGGGCCCCAACAGCGTCATCACCGTCAAGTCCACGTACGAGCATGCATACGACTACGACGTCGAATGCATCGAATCTGTGAGAGGCTATCGTGGAGGCCAAGGCACTCATCGTCAACCTCGACCAACTCGGTAGCGAAATACCCGACTCCAAAGGGCCACAGCGTCCGAGGCATCCGTCATCTCCGTCGGGGAGATAGTCGAGGGACCCGCCCCTCTCGCCCTCGTCATCTCCGTCCAAAGGCGTCCGTCGATAGCGATGGCGATGGGGACTCCTCCGGCGGGGAGGGCGTCCTTCCTTCTTGCTGCCGACGGCGCTCATCTAGCTTCTCGCGCGCAAGAATCTGCGCCGTGCGCTTGGCGCCTTTGGTGTCCTTCATTTTTTACGTGCCTTGGCGTGCGCCGGTTGATCGCCCGCCACCTCGCGTCCTCGGGAGCAGGAGGCGGGGAGGCTCTGACGTCCCTCATCCCTGCGGGAACAACGAGCGCGCATAAGGGAACGCGAAAAGATGAGAATCGAGAGAGGGCTCGGGGGCTGCAGTGATGCGTGACTTACCAGGGAGAGATACCCCCGCAACGGTAGCATGACAATGTGGGTCAGACCACCGCTCTTCATCTTCCCATCCACCGTCTCCCTCACCCGACGTAGAACCGCCTCCTCGGAGAGGGCGGCGGCAGACATCCGGATGCCCTTGATTGGCTTATTTGGTCTCATATCGAACAGGCGCCGCCGGCATGAGCCATCGTGGCAGCACCCTCCTGGCGGTGGAAGGCCGCCATGACCCACGGCCGCCGTAAAGCAGCGGTTCCGTAGCTTCTCTAGCCCGTCCAGGGCGGCTGCGGCTTGGGCTGCTCTTCTCTCGGACGCCATACCTCCACTTCTCCGGACAGTCCTCCACGATCCGTCTAGTGTAGGGGGGAAGCCCGCCGTCATTGTTGCGGAGATAGAACCAGCTGGTGTACCAGCGGCGATTGGATGGCGTGGTGGGCCGGATGTACGAGTCTTTGCGGTCTTGGCGCTTTGGAGAGTGCTGGCCGCCGGCCCTCACCATCTTCCTCGTACCCGCCGTACCCCCCGGCTTGGAGGTATGCCTGCTTTCGAAGAGGTGGAGCCACGGCTCCCAATGGGGGCAATCCCGAGATACCCTCATGACGGCGGCGAAAATAGCCACTGCGTGATGGAGTTGGGGTTGAAGTTGTGTAGCTCCACCCCATAATGTCTTGGGGCGCCCGCATGAATCGGTCCGCCCGACACGCCGAGACCATGCTCGTGGAAAGAGGCAAGCTCACGGCGTACCCTTCGCGCCAGCGCGGCTCCTTCATGTGCGGAGCAATCCACTCCGGCTGTCGGGGTTGGTGATCGGACGAAGAAGGCCATCGTCGATGAGCGACTGCAGCACCTCCACGGACACGTCGGACGGCTCCCAAGGATTCGTCGGGAGGATGACAGGAGGACCGCCGACCATTGCGTGATGGAGAATGAGGGCTACGGTGGTAAGTCTCTCTCACATCTCTCTCTCTCTCTCTCGCTCCCTCTTCTCCCTTCTTCTCCCTAGTGCTCTCTGTTCTCGGCAACGGCTCGAAGGCGGAAAAGGTGAGTACGGGCAAGGTAAGGAGGGATGGTCGAGACTCATTTCATATTTATGCGGGGAAAGGACAAAGCGGTCGAGGCGGCGAAATAGGGAAGTTTCCCTCGAGTCCGGGCATAGTAAATCCAGATCCGATTTCACCGCCCACGCGCCCACCTTTTCCTCACTGATCGCACGGGCGGTTATGTCCTGTCCGCTGACACCGCGTTGCTTCCAACCGCAGCAATGGTAGGCCCCGAGAGACCGCCTCAAAAGGGGCGCCTGCCGTTGTCGGTCGATGGGAGGGGAATATTCCCTGACCGATTCCTTCTAGACTAAGGCTGGGCGCCTAGCCCATTACGGTCTAGGGGTTTGAAAAATTTGGACCCTGAGAGGGTTTCGACGGCCGCCCGAACAGCGAGTCATGGACAACTATGGGCGAGCCCATACATGGCGAGGCCCAAACAAGCGATCGCTCGGGATGTCCTAAGTCGTGTCAAGAGACCAGCGGGGAGTTCTCCGAATGGGATCCCACCGTGAGGGAGGCGCTGAGCCCTCGGGGCCAATCGAACAGCCCTGGGACCCAATAGAGAAGCCCTCTGGTACTTTTGGAGTGCATCTCCGGACCACTAGCCGACCCCTATCGAATGGGGCATGGGCCTCCACTCGGACTTACTCGATAGCAGCTCACCGGAAGTGTCACCGCTCGCGCCCACCGAGGGTAGCTGGCATATTCCACCCCTCTTCCACGGCGAAAAGGATGCTTGAGAGGTCGCATAAAAAGCCGGGGGAACTCGACCGCCCTCTCGCTCCGTGCGGAGGCTCGAGGGCTCTCCCCGCAAACCTTGCCGAGACCCAGTGACCTAGGCTGCGCACTCGAGGGGCTCGACAAACAACCCCTCCTTTCGAGTGAAAAGGATGCGCGAGGTCGCATAAAAAGCCCGGGGAACTCTGACCGCCCTCTCGCTTCGTGCAAAGGCTAAGGGGCTCTACTGCAACTTTGCGAGACCCAGTGTGAGTTACGTACTCGAGGGGCTCGGCAAACACACCCCCCTCCTTCCCGAGCGAAAATGTTGCGTGAGGTCGTACAAAATCTGGGGAACTCACGATAGCCCTCTTGCTCCAGGCGAGAGGCTAGGGAGCTCTTCCTCTGAGATATCTTTGAGACCCATGACCTAGGCTCGCACCGAGGGGTCTCGGCAAACAAACCCTCTCGCGTGCGTGGGCGTATAAAAAGCCGAGGAGAGCTCTGATGGCCCTCTCGCTCCGTGTGAGAGGACATGGGGCTCTTCCCTGCAAGTTTGTCGAGAGACCAGTGACCTAGGTTCGCGCTGCAGTGGACTCGGCAAACAACCCCTCCGTCAAACGAAAAGGATGTGCGAGGTCGAACAAAAAAGTCAGGGGGGACCACGATCGCCTCTCTCTCGTCGTGCGGAGGCTCGGGGGTTCCTCTTGCACCCAAGACAATGACAAGCGACCCAAGCCCTTTTGAAGACTCGAAAAAACACGATAAAAGGGCATCGAGCCCGTTATGGTCTAAGGGTTTGAAAATTTGGGCCCCTATGGGTTTTGGCGGTGCCCGAACCAGAGTCGGGGGCGACTATGGGCGAGCCAGCGCTTGGCCGAGACCCGAAGCGAGCGGCTGCTCGGGGCGCTCTAAGTCGTGTCCGAGACCAGTGAGGAGGTCTCTGAATGGGATCCCACCGTAGGGAGGCACCGAGCCACCGGGGCTTAGCGAACGGCCTCGGCACCCACTAGAGAAACCCTCTGGTACTCTTGGAGTGCATCTCTGGACCGCTAGCCGACCCCTAACGACGGGGTTCGGGCCTCCACTCGGACTTACCGATGCTTGGCTTCGCCGGAGGTGTCTTGCTGCTCGTGCCCACCGAGGGTAGCATGGCACTCTCCACCCCTCCTTCCGAACAAAACGGATGCGTGAGGGCAATGCAAAAAAGATAGGGAAACTCATGGTCAACCTCTTGCTCCGAGCGGAGGCTCGGGGGTTCTTCCTATAACTAAACCGAGGCTCAGTGACCTGAACTCGCATTCATAGGCTCGGCAAGCGTAATAAAAATATGTCTTACGATGTAAGAAAAGCCCCTGGAGAGTCAAATCACTCCTCTAGGGCCTCGAAACTACACTCGGTGGAGTGCGGCTGCGCACCACTTGAGAGCCTCAGTACAAAACACAATCCCAAATAGGAGCTGTTGTGAGCCAAGTCTCGACAAAACCTCGGGAGAGTGTGCCCTCACTCCTCCCGAGGGGAGGGACTCTTGTGGGATACCGCAAGAAGGGGTACCCTAAGCAAGAAACCAAAAATATTGCTTAAACCTTACAAAACTCAAAGCCGAAAGACTACCGCAAGGTCTCGGTGATTTCTCCGATTCACCCGAGGCCTTTGGCAGAAGCCTCATCTGAAAAGGCCAAAAGCTCCCGCCCTTGAGAATCCCTCGCATGAGGCCCCCCCTAAAAGGCCTCGGACGGGATGCCAATTCTCCGATTCGCTCAAGGCTGGGCTCGGCAAACAACCTCGTTACCTCCATCCCGACCCGAACTCCTCGACAAAAGCGTCACGTTCGGGTTAATCGCCCGACTTCTCCCACAAGCGTCGGCCCTTGCAGGCTACAGTCTTGGCGAGCGACCCGGCGAGATGGGGACCGGGTGCGGCGGGGGTTACACGGCCTTTGTGCTCATCCTTTGTGCTCCCTCGACGACACCCGTACTACCTTGTGCTACCTAACCCCTGCGCCAAGGACAAAGTGGCGTGGAAGGTCAAGTCCAGGTCCCTGTAGTCTCAGCAATAGCAGGAGAGCCTAGGTGCTCGTTCTCCGCCTCGTCCGAGACCCCCCGGCAGGGCCTCGGACATAATGTTCTTTCTCTGCCTCGGCCGAGGCTGGGCTCATCCCGCATCCTCGTCGCCTCTGCCTCAACCATCCCCCTGGCAGGCTGTCCCTTCCATTTATTGTGCCTGAATGCACCCGCTACGTCAGTCACGACCGGTAGGGTACAGCAACAGGAGCGATGGGACAATGGTCAAATCTCCCTTTTTACCATGCCCTGCACTTTTCCACCTAAACCAGGTCACTATAGCCTCGGAATCAGTGCATAGGCCCAACTGCTCCCGCCAAGGCCTCGGCAAATCGAGGCCTCGGCGTGGTCGGCTACAAACACCGCTTGAGGGCCTCGGCCAAATCAGGCCTCGGTGCGGTTAGCTACAACCCTTGAGCCTCGGCACTCCACCGGGCCAAGAGTCCACCAAAGCACAACATGTCTACGGCCATGGAAGTCATCTGGACTAGGCGTCGACAAGGACTCCTCGACCTCAACCACTTCAAACCTGACCCGGCCACGGCGCGCCATGAACAAGTATAGATCTCCATTCCCAACGCCATCTTTGCTACATGACTAAACTGCGATGGGCTCCACGTGTAGCTCACTCATGTACTCCCTGGCTCCTTCCTTGCGATTATAAAAGGAAGCGGCGAGGATAGCTCGAGGAGAAAGAAAAAGAAGAACGTCTGATAGAACCGTGCTCCCATACTCGCCCTAGACACATCTGTAATACCCACACTCACAGGCTGCTTGAGAAGCGAGTGTCTCAAGCACCTCACACCGTCCCCTTAGAGACACAGGACTAGCTCCTCTCTCACCCGACTTGTAACCCCCTACTACAAGCACTTGATTGCAAGGAATACAAGACCGATCTCTAGGCTGGACGTGGGGCACCAATTGCTGAACCCAGTATCAACCTTGTGTCTCTTTGCATCACCATCGGGATTAGAGACGCATGCAGTTCACTTTTACTAGTTGGTTGAGGATCCCCGATGCGAAACACCGACACATGCTGCGTGCTTTGGTGGACTCTTGACTGGTGGAGTGCGAGGCCTAGCGGGTTGTAGCTAACCGTGCGAGGCCTGATTTGCGAGGCCCTGGCGGGTGTTTGTAGTGACCAGCGCCGAGGGCTGATTGTCGAGAGCCCTGGAGGGAGCGAGTTGGGCCTATGCACTAATTCCGTGGCTATAGTGACTGGTTTAGGTGGAAAAGTGCAAGGCATGGTAAAAAGGAGATTTGACCATTGTCCCATCGCTCATTCTTTGTACCCTGCCGTCGTGCGTGGTGGCGTGGCGGGTGCATTCAAGCGCATTAAATGGATGGGACTGACTGCGAGGGGATGGTTGAGGCGAAGGCGGCGAGGATCTGGGACAAGCCCGACCTTGGCCGAGGCGGAGAAAAAAACGATCGTCGAGGCCTGCCAAAGCGGTCTCGGACGAAGGCGGAGAACAGCGGCTAGGCTCTCTCGCATTCTTTGAGACTACGAGGACTGGACTTGACCTTCCATGCTTGCTTCGTCCTCGGCGCGAGGATTAGGTAGCACAAAGCGATCTGGTGTCGATGAAGGAAGCATGGTGATGAGCACAGCGGCAGGTAACCCCTGCTGCGCCCGGTCCCCTGTCCCGCCGGTCGCTCTGCCCGCACTGTACCTACATGCGGCTGACGTTTGCTGGAGTAGTTGGGCGCATTAATCCGGACATGACGTTTTGTCAGAGGGGTTCGGTCGGGACGGAGGTAACGAGGTTGTTTCCGAGCCCAGACCTCGGCGAATCGGAGAATTGGCATCCCGTCAGGGCCTTTCAGGTGGGGCCTCGGCGAGAGGGCCTCGGCGGGGCGGGGGGCTTTTGGCCTTTCGCATGAGGCTTCGGCGCAAGGCCTCGGGCGAATCGGAGAATCTGCTGAGACCTTGCGGTAGTCTTTCGGCTTTGATTTTTGCAAGGTTTAATCAATATTTTTGGTTTCTTGCTTAGGGTACCCCTTCTTGCGGTATCAAGTAGTAGCCGAGCCTCGGGAGGGTGAGGGCACTCTCTGAGGTTTTGTTGAGACTTGGCTGCATAGCAGACTCCTGTTTGGGATTGTGTTTTGTACTCAAGGCCTCTGTGGAGTGCTGCTTGTGGCCCGCCTTGAGTGTAGCCCCGAGGCCCTGGAGAGGTGATTTGACTCCTCGGGGGGGCTTTTTCTTACGTCGTCGTCGATGGATTTTTATTGCGCTAGCCGAGCCTATGAATGCGAGTTCGGGTCGTTGAGCCTCGGTTTAGTTATAGGAAGAACCCCAGAGCCTCTGCTCGGAGCAAGAGGACGACCAGGAGTTTCCTATGTTTTTTTTGCATTGCCCTCATGCATCCATTTTGTTCAAAAGGAGGGGTGGAGGGTGCCATGCTACCCTCGGTGGGCGCGAGCAGTGACACCTCCGGCGAGCTGTTATCGGGTAAGTCCGAGTGGAGGCCCGAACCCCATTCGTTAGGGGTCGGCTAGCAGTCCAGAGACACACTCCAAGAGTACCAAAGGGTTTCTCTAGTGGGTGCCGGGGCCGTTCGCTAAGCCTCGGTGGCTCGGTGCCTCCCTACGGTGGGATCCCATTCGGAGACCTCCCTGCTGGTCTCGGACACGACTTAGAGCGTCCCGAGCAGTCGTCTGCTCGGGTCTCGGCCAAGCGCGGGCTCGCCCATAGTCGTCCCTAACTCTGTTGCCCTAGGGCGGCTGTCGAAACCCTTAGGGGCCCAGCCTTCGAACCCCTGGACCGTAACGGGCTCGATGCCCTTTTATCGTGTTTTTTTGAGTCTTCAGGTGCGGGCTTGGGTCGCTTGTCCTTGTCTTGGGTGCAAGAGGAGCCCCCAAGCCTCCGCACAGAGTGAGAGGGCGGTCAGGGGTCCCCCTGACTTTTTTGTTCGACCCTCGCACATCCTTTTTGTTCGGACGGAGGGGTTGTTTGCCGAGCCCACTCGTGTGCGAACCTGGGTCACTGGTTCTCGGCAAACTTGCAGGAAGAGCCCCCTGGCCTCTACATGGAGCGAGAGGGCTGTCAGGTGCTCTCCTGGCTTTTTATACGCCCCTCGCGCGTGAGGGTTTGTTTGCTGAGACCCCCTCGAATGTGAGCCTGGGTCGCGGGGTCTCAGCATATCTACAGAAAGAGCTCCCTAGCCTCTGCTCGGAGCAAGAGGGCTGTCAGGAGTTCCCCTAGCTTTTTGTACGACCCTCGCGCAACCTTTTCGTTTGGAAGGAGGGGTGTGTTTGCCGAGCCCCCTCGAGTACGAACCTGGGCCGCTGGGTCTCGGCAAAATTGCAGGTAGAGCCCCTTAGCCTCTGCACGGAGCGAGAGGGCGGTCAGGAGTTCCCCTGGCTTTTTATGCGACCCTCGCGCATCCTTTTCGCTCGGAAGGAGGGGGTTGTTTGCCGAGCCCCCTCGAGTGCGAGCCTAGGTCGCTGGGTCTCGGCAAGGTTTGTAGCGATTGCCCCTGAGCCTCCGCACGGAGCGAGAGGGTGGTCAGGAGTTCCCCTGGCTTTTTATGCGACCCTCGCGCATCCTTTTTCGCTCGGAAGGAGGGGTGGAATATGCTAGGCCACCCTCGGTGTGCACGAGCGATGACACTTCCGGTGAGCTGCTATCGGGTAAGTCCGAGTGGAGGCCCATGCCCCTTTCGATAGGGGTCGACTAGTGGTCTGGAGACGCACTCCAAAAGTACCAGAGGGCTTCTCTATTGGGTCCCAGGGCCGTTTGATTGGCCCCGGGGGCTCGGCGCCTCCCTACGGTGAGATCCCATTCGGAGAACTCCCTGCTGGTCTCGGACACGACTTAGGACATCCCGAGCGATCGCTTGCTTGGGCCTCGGCCATGTACGGGCTCGCCAATAGTTGTCCCTGACTCTGTTGTCCTGGGGCGGCTGTCGAAACCCTCTGGGGTCCAGCCTTCGAACCCCTGGACCGTAATGGGCTCGGCGCCTAGTTCCTTAGTCTAGAAGGTATTGGCTGGGGGAATATTCCCCTCCCATCGACTGACAATGGCAGGCGCGCCTTTTGAGGCAGTCTCTTGGGGCCTGCTGTTGCTGCGGTTGGAAGCGACGTGGTGTTAGCGAATAGGACATAACCGCCCGTGCGATTAATGAGGAAAAGGTGGGCACGTGGGCGGTAAAATCGGATCTGGATTTACTGTGCCCGGACTCGAGGGAAACTTCCCCGATTTCGTCGCTTGACCGTTTCATCCTTTCCCTGCATAAATACGAAACGAGTCTCAACCATCCCCTCCTTACCTTGCCCGTACTCGCCTTTTCTGCCTTCGAGCCGTTGCCGAGAACAGAGAGCGTCGGGGAGAAGAAGGGAGAAGAGGGAGAGCGAGACAGAGAGAGAGAGAGAGAGAGCGAGAGAGACTTACCGCCGTAGCCCTCATTCTCCATCACGTAATGGCCGGTGGTCCTCCTGTCATCCTCCCGACGGATCCTTAGGAGCTGTCCGACATGTCCGTGGAGGTGCTGCAGTCGCTCGTCGAGGACGGCCTTCTTCGTCCGATCATCGACCCTGACAGGCCAGAGTGGATTGCTCCATTGGGTGAGCGGGAGCCGCGGCCACGCGAAGGGTACATCGTGAGCTTCGTCTCTTTCCACGAGCGTGGTCTCGGCGTGCTGGCGGACCGATTCATGCGGGCGCTCCCGCATTACTACGGGGTGGAGATACACAACTTCAACCCGAACTCCATCGAGCAGGCGGCTATTTTCGTCGCCGTCTGCGAGGGGTATCTAGGGATTGCCACCCATTGGGAGCTGTGGCTCCACCTCTTCCGAGCAGGGCATACCACCAAGCCGGCGGGTACGATGGGTACGAGGAAGATAGTGAGGGCCGATGGCTGCACTCTCTAGGTGCGCCAAGACCGGCAGCACCTGTACATCCCGGCCCAGCTCGCGTCATCCAATCGCCGCTGGTACACCAGCTGGTTCTATCTCTACAACGATGACGACGGGCTTCCCCCCTACACCAGACGGATTGTGGAGGACTGTCCGAAGAAGTGGAGGTATGGCGTCCTGAGAGAAGAGCAGCCCAAGCTGCAGCCACTCCTGGATGGGCTGGAGAAGCTGCGGAACCGCTGCCTTACGGCGGCTGTGGTCGTGGCGGCCTTCCACCGCCGGAGGGTGCTACCGCTGATGGCTCGACGGCGGCGCCTATTCGATATGAGACCGGATGAGCCAATCGAGGGCATCCGTATGTCTGTCGCCGCCCTCTCCGAGGAGGCGGTTCTACGTCGGGTGAGGGAGACGGTGGACGGGAAGATGAAGAGCGGTGGTCTGACCCATATTGTCATGCACCCGTCGCGGGGGTATCTCTCCCTGGTAAGTCACGCGCCGCTGCATCCCCCGAGCCCGCTCTGTTTCTCATCATTTCTCATTCCCTTATGCGCGTTCACCGTTCCTGTAGGGGATAAGGGACGTGCGAGCCTCCCCGCCGCCCGTTCTCAAGGACGTGAGGCAGCGGGCGATCAACCGGGCGCACGCCGAGGCGTAGAAAAAATGGAAGGACACCAAGGCGGCCAAGCGCACAAAGCAGATTCTTGCGCGCAAGAAGCTAAATGAGCATCGTCGGCAGCAAAGGAAGGATGGCCTCCCGCTGGAAGAGTCCCCGTCGCCGTCGCTATCGACGGACGCCTCGGACGGAGATGACAAGGGCGAGAGGCGCGGGTCCCTGGACTATCTCCACGACGTTGAGAGACGGCGCCGGGGTGTCGGCAAGTAGCCCAGTGCTCCTGGGGAGGAGGAGAGATAGCGCCCTAGGGTCGGCGATCGCTCACCCCGCATCCGAGGCTGACACGCCTGAGCTACGGGCACTGGGGAAGCGTGCCGTCAGCCCGTCGGGCTCGATGGTAGTGACAAAGCGGTAGCGGCGTGAGGCGACTTAGCCGCCACCGCAGGGGGTCGAGGGTGTTGAAGCCCGACAAAGGGTCGGTCGGCACCGGTGGATGCCGGGGCCATGCCTCCGCCACCGCCCTTGGTCGTTTGCAGAGGAGAACCGTGGTGCCGGAAGCATCTAACCCCTTTCGAGGTGAGTGTTTTTTTCGGTGACGTTCGCATTGTCTCTTGCTCGCTTCATGGTCATCGGCTGACCAAGTGGGTGTTTTGTCTTTAGTCGGAAGCGTCGGGTGGAGGTGCCAGCCTTGGCGTCGTGCAAGGCACTCAAAGTGAGCTCTGGTCCCACTGCTCAATAGGCGGCAGAGGCGCAAACCGCCGTGCAGCCTGATGTGGCGTCGACCGGGGCCGACCTGAAGAGGTCGATCATTCAGGAAGAGGCTCCCAGGGCGGCTACGGAGCAGACGGAGGAGGAAGGGCCTACGCCATGTGTTGCCGAGGCCCATGAGTCCGATGGGGCCGGGGCACCCCCAGTCACCGAGGCAGGGAGCAAAGCCGAGGCCCCTGGGACTCCAGAGGCTGAGATGGTCGAGGTGAGCGCGGTGGGCCTGGTGGCCCGGGATTCTGAGATGGAGGTGGGGCAACCTTTGGTGCCGCCCCTAGCCCAAGGCCTGCCGCCGTCGCAGGAGAGCGCCCGAGAGGTGGAGGTTCCGGTGACCTCTCCTGCCGATACTTCCCAGGGGAAGGATGCGGCGGATGTCGAGGTGGACAGCACCGTCGAGCAGCCAATTCTAGCTCCTGGCGAGGGGAACTTGGCCCTCACGCGGGTATGACCCGAGCCCCGCGGGTGGAATCACCCGCGTATATCATGGCTGAGCTGGGACGACCCGGAGGGGGAGCCTCTATTCGCCCTCGAGGATGCGGTCGAGGGGGGAAGCTGGAGCTCCTTCGAGCAATATCGCTTATTTGGTGGTGCGATCGGCTGCGAACGGCCTTTGTCCGTCATGGACGACGATCTGCCTCAAGCGTCGCCGGTACTAAATCCTCTTTTCTCGTGTGGTGTCGTCTTGTTCTGAGTCTTTTCGCAATGCATGACCTCTGTTCTACCTATCCAGGAGCTCGAGGCCTGGTCTCTTAGGAAATCGTTGTTCCTCCGTCAAGAGAGAGACGTCTAGGACCAACTTGGGCAGCAGAGGGACCTGCTGCCATAGCGCCAACAAGCTCGCCGTGGCCGAGCACGGAGGAGGAGGACCACTTGCCTTCGTTGTGCGGAGATATGCGTGCCGAGGTGGCCGCGGCTCGGGGAGCAGGTCGCTCCTTTGGCAGCGCATGAGTCAAGGACACTGGAGGAGGAGGTGACCCAGGTGGCCGGCGGGCGGGACGCCCTTCTTTCCCGGGTTGAAGAGGCGACGGTCTCTGCCAAGTCCGTTGCTGCGCAATTGGGTGAGACAAAGGGCGCCCTAGACGAGGCCCTCAAGGCGGCCGAGGCTTCGGGTCGATGCCTTGGCTTGGAAGGAGAAGTTCGAGGGTAAGTTCTGCCCCCTTTATTTTGTTTATTTTTCTTGCGCTCGGCCCCCTAACTCTCTGGTGTGGTACAGAGCTGGAGAAGGAGGCCTCCAAGGCAACCGAGGCGTCACGGGTCGAGGTCCACCACTGGAAAGAAAAATTTGAGGGTAAGTCCCATAGGCCTTTGCCCCTATTCGACTTATTCCTCTTTCGTGCTTAACCTCATCCTGCTCGTTTTGGCGCAGGGTTGGAGAAGGAGGTTTCACGGGTGGCAGAGGCCTCTGTCGTAGTGCAGGCGACGCTCGAGGCCGAGATCAAGGAGCACTGACAGCTGCGAGGCCATGCCCAATACCATCTGCGAGGCTCTCATACATTGAGGGGGCTCAGTCGGGTAGCTCCCTCAGGAGCCGTCTGGCTGCGTTGAGTGGCCAAATGCGGGAGCGACTTCAGACGGCGTTGCATACAGGCGTCAAGCGTGCCCTGGCCGTCGTCTCTTCGCACTATGCCGTCAACCTCGAGGCCATCAGCGACGGTTACATCTTGCCTGATGATGACAAGGAGGCTGATGAGGAGGTCACCAAGCTGATGGAGGAGGCTGAGGTCCCTAGTGCGGCGCTAGCCAGTCTGTTTGAAGAAGTGGTTCCCCCTGCGCCCGCCGCCGATGCAGGAGATCCTGAGCCTTGACCTAGGCCAAAGGGGCCTGTAAACGAACTAAGTTATTGTCGTGTTGTGACATTTGTGGTCGTCGAGGCCTTTTAAAGTATTCGTGCGTACGCTTTTTTAATCGGTTTATATCGTTTTTCCAAGCCCTACTTATACGCATTGCTTCTAGACAAAGTGCAGTGCAAGCGATTTCCTCAAAACACTGAGCTACCCCCTCCAATGAAAGGTGGCGAGGGAGTTGTCGTAGCCTAGAGGTGTAAGCAGTCTCGCTACTCGGTCGGCCTCTTGCACTCGAGGCACGCTTTCGGTCCTTAGATTTTTACACACGACCTGTCAGAGTACGCAAGAGAGTTTGTCGTGGAAATTTATTCAAAAAAGCGATTAAAAAATAGTGGCTAGGACTTAGGGGCTCCCCGATTCTAGCCCGACGGGGCTCGGTTCTATAGAGGCGAGAGCCGAGTCTCCTTATAACGTTATTTCTCGTCGGTTCCCCGTCGAGGGGGAGTTTTCTCGAAAAATTAGAATAACTAAAGAATGCTTCTTTAATATATTTCGAGAAACAATATATACAATGCTTGGAGGTTTAAGGGTAGAAACGACGTAGCTGTTCTATGTTCCAAGCGTTGGTGAAGATTTTGCCCTTCTCGTTGGCGACTTTGTAGGTCCCGTTTTTTAGCACATGGGCGATGATGTATGATCCTTCCCATAGCGGGGTCGACTTGTGGCGGCCCTTGTTGCTCTTCCTCGATCTCGGCACCTGTGTCGCCCACCTTTAGGTCTCGGCGGATGTGCCGGGCTTGATAGTGTCGTAGGGCCCTGTTGGTACTTGGCCGGATGGATGTAGCGGTATAGCGTCTGGGCTTCCTCCGGTTGGTCGAGAGGCGTCCCTCACGGGTAGTGCGGTTGCTTTGCTCGTTGTAAGCCTGCAGCCTTGGGGAGCCGTACTCCAAGTCAGTGGGGAGGATGGCCTTGGCTCCATAGACCAGGAAGAACGGCGTGAACCCCATGGCTCGGCTTGGTGTATTCCTTAGGCTCCGGATGACCAGCGGGAGTTCGACCGACCATTTCTTGCAATTTCTTCAACCGGTTGTATATCCTTGGCTTGAGGCCACGAAGAATCATGCCATTGGCACATTCTACTTGGCCGTTCGTCCTTGGGTGTCCTACGGCTGACCAGGCCACACAGATGTGGTGGTCGTTGCAGGATGTCAGGAATTTACGACCGGTGAACTGTGTCCCGTTGTCGGTGATGATGGTGTTCGGAACCTCGAACCTGTGGACGATGTTCGTGAAGAATAGCACCGCTTGCTCGGATTTGATTTGATTGATCGGTCAAGCCTCGATCCATTTGGAGAACTTATCGATCGCCACCGGCCAGATGGGTGTAGCCCGGGCCTTCTGCGAGAGGCCGACCATGTCCAATCCCCACACAGCGAACGACCTTGTGATGGGGATGGTTTGGAGGGCTTGAGCCGGGAGGTGTGTCTACCGCGCATAGTACTGACATCCCTCGCAGGAGCGTACCAGCTTGGTGGCGTCGGCAATCGCCGTTGGCCAGTAGAACCCTTGGCGGAAGGCGTTTCCAACGAGCGTCCGAGGTGCAGCATGGTGTCCGTAGGCTCCTACGTGCAAGTCCCAAAGCAGGGCTTGGCCTTCCCCGGTGGTGATGCATCGTTGGAGGATGCCAAATGGGCTTTGTTTGTACAACTTCGCCATCGGCGACGCAGCGTAAGTTTTGGCTCGTCGTGCTAGCCGTTGGGCCTCGGTTCTATTTGTAGGAAGCACTCCTCGAGTGAGGTGATCAAGGAGGGGGACTCGCCAGTCCGCCCCTTGGTCGGCCTCAAGAGGCCCTGCATCGACTTCCATGGCCTCGGGCTCGGCCGCCGGGGTCTCGGTAACAGAGGGGGCCTTGGGCCCTATGGGTGGCTCGGCCAGTGGGCCCTCTTGTGTTGTCGAGGCGTAGTCCACCGAGGGCTTGTGCATGTCTCTGGCAAATATGTTCGGGGGGACCGAGGCCCATGCCGATGCCATCTTCGCTAGTTCGTCCGCGGCCTCGTTGAACTTCCGCGCAATGTGGTTGAGTTCGAGACCATCAAATTTATCTTCAAGGCGACGTACCAGTTTGCAGTATGCCTCAATTTTGGGGTCGTGACAATTCGAGTCCTTCTTGACCTGGTCGATGACGAGCTACGAATCGCCGCGTACGTCGAGACGCCGCACTCCAAGATCGATGGCGATCTGCAAGCCGTTGACGAGAGCTTCGTACTCAGCTGCGTTGTTGGAGGCGGCGAAGTGGAGCCGAATTATGCAACGCACATGCACTCCGAGGGGGGAGATAAAAAGCAGACCCGCACCTGCCCCAGCCTTCATCAGAGACCCATCAAAGTACATGGTCCAGCATTCTGATTGGATTTGAGCAGGTGGCAGCTGGGTGTCGGTCCACTCAGCCACAAAATCAACTAAGACCTAGGATTTAATTGCTTTTCGAGGCGCAAAAGATAGGGCCTCCCCATGAGTTCGTGGACAAACCCACTTGGCTATTCTGCAGAGGCCTCCGGGTTGGATTATCTCCCCTAGAGGGAAGGATGACACCATGGTCATTGGGTGGGATTCAAGTAGTGACGCAGACTTGCGCCGAGCCAAGACTATATGGCGTGAACCAGCTTCGGATATGGGGGTAGCGTGTCTTAGTTTCGGAGAGTATGCCGCTAATGAAGTAAATGGGTCGTTAGACCCGGAAGAGCATGCCCTCTTTTGCCTCGACGACTACTACTATGTTGACCACACAGGTCATTGCGGTGGGTGGCGAGTAAGTAAGAGGGCCTCGCCCTCGGTTGGTGGTACCAGGATGGGGGGTGGGGTTGGTGAGTAATGCCTTGAGCTTGGTGAGGGCCTCGGGGGTCTAGGAAAAGCGTTCGGATTTTTTCAAGAGATGGTACAGAGGTAAGCCTTTTTCACCAAGGCGTGAGATGAAGCAACTCAGGGCCGCAAGACATCCCATAACTCTCTGTACTCCCTTGAGGTCCTAGATCGGCCCCATGTTGGTCACGACCGAGATCTTCTCTGGGTTGGCCTCGATGCCACGTTTTGAGACTATGAATCCCAAGAGCATGCCTCGGGGGACCCCAAAGACACACTTCTCGAGGTTAAGCTTGATGCCCTTCTCCCTGAGGCATTTGAAGGCGATCTCCAGGTCATCGACAAGGTTACTGGCCTTTCTAGACTTGACTATGATGTCGTCTACGTAGGCCTCGACAGTTTGCCCGATGTGCTTGCCGAAGACTTGGGTCATGCACCGTTGGTACGTGGCCCCTGCGTTTCTGAGGCCAAATGGCATAGTTCTATAGCAGTACATGCCGAATGGGGTGATGAAAGAAGTCACGAGCTAGTCGGACTCTTTCATCTTGATTTGATGGTAACCAGAATATCCATCAAGGAAGGATAAGGTCTTGCATCCTGTAGTGGAGTTAACGATTTGATCGATCCGAGGCAACGGGAATGGAACCTTTGGACATGCTTTATTTAAACCGGTGTAGTCTACACACATCCTCCATTTTCCATTTTTCTTCCTAACTAATACAGGATTGGCTAACCACTCTGGATGGGATACTTCCTTGATGAATCCGGCCGCCAAGAGCTTCTGCACCTCCTCGTCGATGGCCCTGTGCTTCTCCTCGTCGAATCGGCACGGTATTGTTGCTTCTTGGTCCTGGAGCCGGCCCGGACGTCCAAAGGCGTGTCGGCGACCTCCCTCGGTATGCCCGGCATGTCCAGAGAGGCTCCATGTGAACATATCGACATTCTTGCGGAGGAAGTCGGCGAGCACGGCTTCCTATTTCTGCTGTCGAGGGTGGCGGCCCTGACCTCAACGTTCGACCGTTGGAGCGGTTAGGGTCGACCGGGATGAGCTTGGCGAGTCTCTACGGGCTCGATAGTCCCGGTGCGGGCGCTTAGGTGGTGCCGCTACCGAGTTGGTCGAGGTTGACGATGAGTGCCTCGGCCTCCACGATAGCCTCTGCGTATTCGATGCATTCGATGTCGCAGTCGTATGCATGCTCGAACGTGGACTTGACGGTGATGACGCCATTGGGGCCCGGCATTTTGAGCTTGAGGTAGGTGTAGTTCGGGACCACCATGAACTTGGCGTAGCACGGGCGCCCTAGAATGGCGTGGTAGGTTCCTTGAATCCAACCACTTGAAGGTGAGGATCTCCTTGCGGTAGTTGGAGGAGTGCCGAAGTAGACCGGCAAATCAATGCGTCCAGGGTCGCGCGCTGCCCCTGGCATGACACCGTGGAAGGTGCGGCACCCCTCGGAGAACATCGATTGGTCGAGCTCTAGGAGCTCCATGGTGTTGGCGTGAGGACGTTGAGGCCGCTACCTCAAATCCATCAACACTTCGGTGAGCCGGGTGTTGCCGATAATCGAATTGACTGACGGCGGTGTATTGCCGGGGTTTGGGACATAGTCGGTGGTCTTCCGATCGAAGGTGATCGCCTCTCGAGACCAGTTAAGGTACTGAGGAGTAGCTATCTCAACCGAGAAGACCTCCCGACGTTCCCTCTTTCGTTGACGCGCCGTGAGAAACGCTGAAGGCCCGTCGAAGATCATGAAGGCATTGTGCACCTTAGGGAACCCGTCGTCCTTATCGTTGTCTCTGTCACCGACGCCCTTCTTCCTAGCGTCGTTGTTGGGAAGTCCGAGCTTGGTGTAGTAGCGTCGGAGCATGGTGCATTCTTTGAGGTTGTGCTTCACCGGGCCTTGGTGGTAAGGGCACGGCTTCTTGAGCATATCGTCAAATAGTCCGGGGCCTCTGGTGGGGCCTCGGGGATTCCTGCGATCCGCGGCTGCGACGAAATCGGCCTCGAGGGCCTCTTGCTTCTCCTGGCGCCCTTTTTCTTTTTCTTGGAGAAACGGGAGGCCGAGGCCCCAGAGGCCTCGTCCCTCCGCTTCCCCTTTGCTCATTTGTCCGGGAAGATGGCCCGACGACTTCTTCGCCCGAGGCGGTTGGTGGCGATGTCGAGGGCGTGGCCACCGAGGTTGGTACGTTCCGCCTAACTCTGGACCGGGTCTCGGCGGGGAGGTGCGGAGAGAAAAGCTGGACAACTTCGAGGAGTCGCCGGTATTTGGGCAACTCGGTGCGCCGCTTGAAAAGCGCCGGATGAAGTCTCGGAGAGACTCGTCCGCTTCTCTGGCGACAACTCTTGAGGTCCCGGGAGTTCCCGGGCGCACGTATGTGCCACTGAAATTTCAGCGAAGACCTTGACCAAGTCGCGCCCGGTTGTGAATCTATGAGAGAGGGAGGTGTTGAGCCGAGGCTCGCGCCCGAGTCCGAGCAGAACAAGGGGAGGTTCTGGATGATGAGCGGAGTCAACGTCAGCACCACCTAGCCGACAAGCCCGGTGATGTCGGCCAGCCACAGCTCGGGGTTGGTCTCGCCTTTTGTATTTTTCGCGAGATTGGCCGGTTGCCGGAACCGGAAGGGAATGGGCGCTGCGGATGGCCTTGTTGAAGACTCTAGGGCGAAAGCGGCCCAGGGGGAAGGCTGCGATCCTCCCGGCCTGTCGAAGTGCAACCACCGGTGTGGTAGTGGTGTAGCGGCGAGCCCGTCGTTGTCGTGGGCGTCGCCGTCTGCTGACCACATCGTGGTCCTCTTGTGCTCGTGGATGCCGGTTGAGAGACGGTTGTGGACCGAGAGGGGCCTTGAGGCAATCGCGTGCTGAAGGCCGCTTTGAGATGTTCTCCGTCGCCGAGACGCGGAGATTTCGGACTTTCTTTGTACTACGGTGGTTTCGAGAAGGTCTCGGGAGCGCCCTGTGGACCTATCGCCCCTCCGTGGTAGAGGGCTCGGGCATCGCTCGGATTAGCATCGCCGCCGGCCATAGAACATTACGGCTAGCGCGATTGAAGATTGGGGTTGCTCACTTGCTTCGTCGTTGTTGATGCGGCGGTACACGCCGTGGGCCCCATGCCCCACCGCCATCATCACACCTTTGCTGCTCCCCGCCGAGAGTGTCTTGAAGCTGCTGCAGCAGGAGTTGATCTTGGTTGACTTTGCCCGTAGCTCACTTGAGCTGCTCCACGCCCAGGCGTTGGAAATCCTCGGGGCGACGCTCATGTTCCGCGTCACCCGAGCTCGATAAGCGGGTGTGGCACGCCCACCCTTTGGCGAGCGGGGAGCGGGGACTCACCTCATTGCCTACCCTCTCACC